>JBAMMX010000024.1:22786845-23386845 GCA_037126225.1 Dillenia turbinata
GCTACACATTATCAAAGGTAGAGTTTCATTTCCAATTCCATACACTGATGAAAATAAGGTTTTATGCCCAATTTTATACACCGAGTTCCCCTACCAGATCAGTCCCGGTGGAGTTTTTTGCAAGTTTCTCCTCCGAGAAGAACCGACTACCATTGGTATCGGTTCCCCACTTGAATCGGAAAAGTTGATATCTGGGAAGCAAAAATCGCCTCCAATACCTCCTATAGTACCCGAACCTTTATTTTATTTAATTTACAATCACATAGAGATTTAATTTATTTAACTATACGAATGGTAAGCCAAAAAAATGCACAGCCACATTGATGTCAGAGTTTACTGGAAACAAACCATCTGCATATGCTGAAAATGAAATCACGCAAGAGAGCAGTTCTCAATCAAGTGACGCGTTTCTGTTATTACTTCACGAGCCCCATCATTGCCCCAAGGCGCAAAGATACCTTTCTTTTCTTTCTATGGCCTCCTTTTATGTTTCTCTCTCCTCCATCTATTCTCTCTCTTTCGTGATGGATTTTTCCTCTTGTTGGTTTATTCCATTATTTCAGTAAAAATATATTTTTTGTGGGGGCCCACTGTTTCATTGAGGGGCTTTCTTTTTCCACTCGATGCTGGACCATGTTTTATATGCTTGAAATAGCAGTACATTGCAGTCTTTGGAGCACTGCTCAATAAAATAATTCTCTAGGTATTAAGGAACCTCTCATCGCTGTGAGATTGTTGTCAACGATGTTTTTGGGGCAGTTTAGTATGGAAAATTTCCAATGTCCTTTTAAAATTTCCAACTAGCATTCGAATTCATATTAAAAGACTGCTCACAACTTTTCCAAGAGCATATGACATGACATTAGGCCGTTTGGTTGATTTTGTGAGGGATTGAGATGTTGAAGAGAGATCATGGTATTTCTTAAACCAAATGAAATTGGATATGTTAGCTTATTATCCTCTTCTTTCTCGCTTTCTTTTTCTCTTACTTCTCTCTCTACCTGGCCTGCGACCAAGGCGAACCTCTACCGATGATAGCAGACAACTTTCTCGCTTTCTTTTCCACTCTTGTTGCTCTTTCTCTCTCTACCGAGTTTACATGGCCTTAAATTGTGACATTTTGTTATAAAATTATAATTATAATCAAGTTCGAACATTTAAAACTGCATTGAAAAAATAGAAAGTCTGAATAGTTTAGAGTTTTAGGTGAATCGATATCTGTTAATAACTTTTTTTCCATTTAAAATTCGATCTAACTAAACTCATTTGAGCATAAACTCAACTTTCCCGTACAGGCCTAAGGGATCTTAAGGCTTTTCAATAAATATTTGTGAAATCTTTGGTTTTATTTTAAAAACAATATTTACTAATTAAATGAAGTGATATTTTAAAATTACTATTAATTTAAAGCCATTTTAATAACAAGTTATTTTTTTTGTTTAAAAAATTAATACGCATTTCTTGTAAATGCATCCGCCCCCATATTTGTTTGTTTGTAGATTGAATTGAAATTTGGTGAAATATGTAACAAAAATGAGAGAGCAACTGACAGAGAGATAAGGAACCCTAACGAATAGAGATCATACTCTTCAAATTGGGACAAAACACTGTAATATCATTGACCATTTGGACAATAAGATGATAATTAAAGATAACAAAAATTATGGTCTATACAATACAAGGTATAGGGGCATTCATCGTACTTGTCAACGTAATGCAATTACTGTTTTGTCATCATCTCGGTACCTCAATCTGACTAGTATGTCAATCTCTGGAACGCATCCCATTCTTGCTTTAACTGGCGCACCATTAAGCCTGAATGCTTACGCTCGATGAAACTCAGGTACGCAAGCAAACAAGAGAGAGAGAGAAAAGAAAGAATGGAAGGGTAAACAAACAAACAAGAGAGAAAAGAGAGAGCAAATAGAGCACAAAGAGAAGGATCTGTTGGAGTGTTTTCAAAATGAATTGGAAACTTAAATGGATAATGGGTTGTTTATAAGTGTGGCCATTGAAAGAACCACCAAAAAGTCTCGGTGGGCACAGGGGAAAAAGCTCTGGGGACATGGATGAAATTGAAAAAAGCATACGGTCTAAGAACTTAAGTGAAAAAAAGCTTAGTGTACAGTGTAAGTAAGTTAATAAAGAAACTTCAGTGCCAGTCTCAAATAGAGTCATTGTGTGTATTGCAAGGATAACACTCCTAAACAAAATTATAGAATAAATTGCAAGTGAAAAAATCTCTATCACTTTATGTAACTTTAATAAAAAAGATATATAGAAGATCGCGAGGAGAAACAACTTGGACTCCAACCTGGATTGAATGTAAATCAACCGAGATGTAATGTAAATCCCAAATTCAAGGTGCTTGCGGCTGATCGCAAGTAGCAATTCTAAAAAAGTTCTAATGTCACTATCAATTAGAGTCCTAGCGAAAATCATAATCGAAAAAAACTTGTAAAAAAGCCCTAATGTCTCAAGTAATTGTATTAAAGCAAATAAAGAAAATAAAACGACCCTGATGTCAAACTCCAATAATAGAGATAGTGAAAACCACTCGAATGCGAACTTGACACTAATGACACCTATTGACCCAGTCACTATGAGTAAGCCAATGGTCATCATATAAAACACTACGAACTTAACTTGGCCGCTTCCTAGCTCCCCGGTCTTACAATAGTAGGCGAAGTCCTCGCAGTTCTTGAGAAAAAGATTGTAATTACCAAACCCGCTTTTCTCAAGGAGATTGGAAGCAAAATTTACGACTTGAGAGGGCGGTCTAGAGTGCACTCTGGTGCCTCCAGGGTTGAGGTCGGAGAGAGTTTGTAATTCTGAAACTCCATATTTGTACAAGTAAATATGGTTTTGGCCGGATAAGAAACAGTCTAGGCAGGTTTTTACAACTCCTCTGTGAATGTCACTTTTGTAATTGCATTTTGGGCAAGCATTTGAATCAGAATTATGATGGGAGCTTGTGCTTGATATTGTAGAAATCACTTCTCTTCTGCCTGGTTCAGTCCTTGTGTAATGAATCACCATTTCCTCCCCAACATATATTCCTGCGGTGGTGAGGCGCTTTTATTTTTCTATTAAGAGCCAAAATAAATAATAATGCTAATTCTTGATCATTAAACAATTTTGCAACTAGAACTCTTCCAATTATTTTAAAGAAAGAAAAAAGGAATAAAAAACTAAACCAACAACGAAAATTAAGGTAGAGGAGTCTTCATATTAATTTGAAAGAATAACATATATGGGATGGGGAGAAAAAAAAACCCATCAGAACTATGAAATTTTTTAGGGGAGAGAGAGAGAGAGAGAGAGAGAGAGAGAACCTACCATGGTGAGTATAGCTGCTTCCTTTGCCATAGCGGTAGATGTGATCCCCTGGTTCTAGCATATCC
Organism: Dillenia turbinata; assembly: GCA_037126225.1. Lineage (NCBI taxonomy): Eukaryota > Viridiplantae > Streptophyta > Magnoliopsida > Dilleniales > Dilleniaceae > Dillenia > Dillenia turbinata. The sequence continues at coordinate 22,790,250 of JBAMMX010000024.1, forward strand.
CTGGTAACCCTGGTTTGCTCCTGCCTCAAAATAGACATTCCTCTGGTTCTCTCTCTCTCTCTCTCACGCACACACACACTCACACACACAAAATGAAACGATAAGGAGGAAATGGTAGGACAGCCAATTGGGGTTGGTGGTCTTATAAACACAAATAATTTAGTGGTTAAGTAATATAGTTGGGGGAGGGGACACAAAGATGCAAGTGTATAAAGGGGAAGGAAAACGCGGCACAAGGTGACTATAAGATATCATCAATGGCGTGAACCCCAAAAGGGACGCCAGCTGGAGCGGGTTAGGCCAGGCCAGCCTATTTTGTCTATCACGTAGAGTTATCAACATAATAGGTCACGTAACCTAAATTCACAGTAATCTTATAATACCATCCTTCTCAAATGCAAAATTACAATCAATCATTTATTATATAGGAAAAATATCAAAAAATTAATGAAAAAATGAATAAAAATCACTAGTTTTCATAACTATTAAAGTGACATAATAAAAAATTTAATATTATGTGGATTAATATACTAAAATATCTAAAAAAATGGACAAATAAAATAAGGCTGAGAGTGTACATCGTTGGCTCCGTCATTGCACAACCACAGATATGCCCCGCCCTATTTTCAAAGCCTCCTCTTATCTTTATCTTTCTCTTTCCTCATCTCCTCTCCTTCTCTCTCTAACCCGTGTGGATCTCCTCGGAATCCCTCTTTCTTTTTATCTACATTATTAATCTTTGTTGTCGGTCACTACATTATTTACCACAAACAACCTTAAAGCTACGCATTTGGAGAAACTGTAAGAGAGAGATTGATGGAAATTACCATTTTTTGGGATTCAAAACTTTGTCAGTGAGTGGCTTCTTCTCTTTATTCAATGTGTGGGATTATCTTCTAAATGCATGAATAGATACAATGCTGTCATTTTGAGCATTTTGCCTCTGATGATTGAGGGTTCTATCGTTTGGTTTTAGGCTAGAAGTCTAACAAAAGACCCGCAATGATTAGTCCTATGTGGTAGTGATAAAATGTAACCAATGAATCCTTTCAGATGACCCACTTTACTAGACATCATCACATGAAGTTTAATTTCTTAATCTTATGCATAAAATTAGGTTTAATGTGTTTTTTTCTTTTTCTTACTCATAGGATCCTCTAAATTCTGTGGTACTCATCAACGACTGGTTATTTATTATTTATAATATTGTTCGCATAAAAAATGCTTGAATTGATTTAAATAAAACAGTAGAAAATATTGCACTAAATTATCTGCAGAGATATTGGTCTAAAATTAGCCAATTAAAAAAGTTATAATTTTGTTCAAAATCTTAATTATTTATTATTTCTAATTCGACATCTCTATATTAGGTAGATTTTGGCTTGCATTATTGTTGTTTTCAGAGAATTTGAAGAAAATAATGTAAGAATATAAAAATTCAAACTGTTGTCTAGCTAATACGCATCCGAATCTTTAATAATTTATCCCCCTATAGTACCGAACTATTATTTTATTTAATTTGCAAGCATATAGAGATTTAGTCTATTTATTTTAATGAATGATCGGCCATAAAAAATATTTAAACACAAGAACGTGGGATTATGTTTAACAAAAGTGAGAAAAAGGGTGATTAATGACTCAAGAAATATGTGGTTTTAAGATTTTAACTAGAAGGGGAGCTCTTCCAAGAATTCTCAATAACCTGAGCCAAACTCCGGTTAAAGAGGGGTTTGGAAATAGTTTTAAACCGGTTTTCAATCAAGTGATGTTTCGATTATTACCTCACGATCTCCATCATTGCCCTAAGGCACTAAGATACCTTTCTTTATTATTTCTTTATTTATTTATTTTTTGTGAAAAGAAAACAAAACACAACCGGCCCAATACAACAAGGGCCTCAGCTCAACACCTCCTGCTTTTGCCTCTCATTTTCTCCAAACCTTCCTTGTCCTCCAGTAACAGCTTATCCATGTTCTGAGGAGGATTTGCCTTGCCATGTTTGTAAGGAATTCAGTGCACCTATTCATTTCCCTGAACGCATGGATCACTTGACCGACCCCTAACTCCATCAACAACTCCTTACATTCCACTTTGATAAGATGTAGGGGCCATGTAGTCCACTTCAACTTGCAATTTACTTATTTGCAAGCTCCTTAGCCGGTCGCAAACCTTCCCTCAACCCCCATAACTCATCTGTAACAATGTTCGCTTTTGTAATGTTGATAACATATCATCTTATCCAATTTCCCTCCTCATCTCTTAGCAACCCCACAGCGCTTGCTCTCGTGGAGGCTAGAGAAACTGCTCCATCTGAGTTTAGCTTAATACTCCCTTTATCCGGTGGTTGCCACTTCACCCAAATGTTTAGGTTCTTGTTACCAGTCTCATCCTTCGCAAAAGCTTCCATCCACTCCTTGCTTGAGTTATGAATCCTCTTTAGAATAATCTGATTTTCCTCTTTTATGTTCTCCATCGTCAGCTTGCATCTTTTTTTCCAAAGAGTCCAGATGATAGCGGGGAAAGTATAGTTATCACCCTGCTCCCATCCTGTCTTGCTTACTAACCGATTTCAAATCCAGCTTCCCATATTAGCCCTCCAGAATTTAACTTCTCCTTCAATCCCTAGTTGAATCAGCTTCCAGATCTCCTTAGAAAGTCTGTAGTCTCTAAGTACGTGCAGCAAAGTTTCAATGCTCTCTCCACATTGGTGACAATTATCGTCTTATGTGAACCCCGTTCTTCTTTTCTCATTGGTCATGCATTTTCCTCTCACTGCAGTCCACAAGAAAAACTTAACCCTTTCAGGGCATTTAGTTCTCCAAATTCCTCTCCACTCCCTTCTGTTTGCTCTCCATCACCTTGAGCATAGCTCTATAGGCATTGGTCACTGTGAAAGAGCCATTGTTGGTACTCTTCCATATGATAGTGTCCTCTACATTCTCCCTTCTGGGGATCATAATTCCTTTAATATCTTCAATCTTATCTATTGTTACCCAATCGCTGGGGTCTTGGACTTTTCTTTTACCTTTGTGATCAATAAAGTCTTCGACCCTGAAGTTAGGAAGCTGTCTTGGCTGGGGCCGAATAGCACAATCTACAACTCTCTCCCCTACAACCCATCTATCCCACCAAAAGTCTATATTTCTCCCATTCCCCACTCTCCACTTCAGTTCTTTAGTCAGTGATTCTCTGCTGTTAATAATCGCACTCCACACTCTAGATCCACCACTCCATTTCCCATGGTCCAAAAAGTTATCATTTCTTAAGATGCTTTGCTCTCAACACTTGACACTAAAGGTGATTTTTACCCTTAATCAGCATCCAACCAAGTTTGGCAAGCATTGTTACATTGCACTCACTCATTTTATGTATACCCAACCCTCATAACTTCATAGGCTTGTAGACTATTGTCCAATTCACCAGATATATTTTTCTACCTCCTCCGTGCTTCTCCAAAGGAAATCTCTGTTAATTTTTTCAAACTTATTGCAAGTTTCTCTTGACAACTAATCTTTTGCATAGTGTACATGGGAATAGCGCTTGAATGAGAACTCTCCGTCCGGCATTGCTTAACAGGTTGGCCTTTCATCTGCATAGCTCCCCTGAACCTTTTGCACTAGGTGGTTATAAAAATCCCTCCGCACCCTTTTGTGGATACTTGGAACTCCTAAACGCCTTTCCAGGTCTTCTGAAGGGGTGAACTTGCTCACTGCTATGGGTCTCACTGTTTCATCGAGGGGTTTTCTTATCCCTTGGACTATGTAATACTGAAAATCCGGTATTAAAAATTGTGTTAAATATTTTTGTAATATAAAGGAAAATTTTGAATTTTTATTTATTTTCAATTTTGGGGTATTAAATTGGAATTTTAGATATATTTAAAACATCCGTATTTCCGATTCGAATTATATCCTATTTTGATGAAAATTTAGAACCTTGAAAATAAAGTGTATTTCAATATATATATATATATATATAAAGAATAAGAATAATAAAAAAAGAGAAAGAGTGAAGATGCAACGTTTTGCCCAAAATGCTGCATCTCCCCACTTTTAATTGAGATTAGGGTTAAACCCTATTTTCTCCCTCTCTTCATCTCTCTCACTCTCTTTCCCGAATCTCTCTCCTTCGATTTCTCCCTCCACCACGAATAGCTACTCTTCCCTCTATCCTTCGCCTCTCTCCACCCCTCACCGGTGGCTCCTCCGACCGTCACCACCGCCACCGCCTACTCTCTCTCTTTCTCTCTCCTGCACGCGCGCGACAACCTTGCTCCTCTCCCTCGCTCGCTCGCATGGCGACGCTCTACTCTCTCTGCCGCTGCAGCTCCCTTATGCAATCTTTCCATAGTCCAAGTCGGCAGTTACCCGCAGACCTGCGAAAACCCTAGACCTTCGTGAATCTGCGATTTCATCCCCTACACAGGTAAGGGCAATTCTTTGAACAGTAGCTCTAGAGTTTGATTCTCTCGGTAATTTAGCCTAACTTATAGAATTTGTTTCGGTTTGGAGCACTGCAGGTCTTGGACTATACAGAGCGTATACTGAAGTTAGAGTTGTGAACTGTGAAAACCCAGGTGAGGGAATTTCTAATCCCTTCAATATTCGAATGGATTTTTATTGAATTTAGGTTGAGAATACTTGCATATGTGCAGAAAATATGTTGAATTTGAAGGAAATGCATTTTCCTAAAAATTTTTGTATAAAAAGTTAGGGTTGTACAAAATTAGAATAACTGATGATAAAATTGTGATTGTGGATTTAGGAAAATCAATTGAGGATCGGAGTAAAATTTTATTGGACTGAATTATGGAAATAGGGAGTGACTACCCTCCTTATAGGTGAGTGGATGGTTATGTATCGTATAAATGAATAAATGATTTTATATGATTTGTAAATTTGATTTTGAAATGAATTTTGGAAGGAATTTATAATATTTTGTGATTGTGGTGAGCATGAAATAGAATTGTGAATTTATCTATGACACTTGAGTTTGATTATTGACTTATTTGCACTATGTTACTTTGAGATATTTAAGTGACCTGTGAAATGTTGTTCTATTTTGTAATTGAGTATGAATTGATTTGATATATGTAAAATTGGTAACATGGTGCTGGGAAAAATAACTATAGTCTAAGTCTTGCTATGGACCGGGCCATCGGGGCGGCATGGTTAAAACTGGTTAAATTAGCGTGGGGGAGGTGAGTTGGAGAGCCTTCACAGGCTGCCGGATAACGTGGTAACATCCCACGGAATTTTGGGTAAACGCCAAGGAAAAAGGGGATTTAAAAAAAAAAGAAAAATTACGAAAAACCCCTTGGCGGATCCTGCCAATGGCCATTGGCAGGATAATGATTTCGACATACCCCAAAATGTTGAAAAAATGAATTTGGACTGTTTGATTTGATTATATGAGTTATGGTGGATTGATATGAATGATTTTATGAGAATGAATTTCGTTATTGCGTTAAATGATATTTGATACATGTATTTAGCATCACACTCTCATCCCTTATTTATATGTTATATACAATTGCACTCCACTCACTGGGTATTTAAAATACTCACTTCCCTCCTTTTAAATCCTTTTTCAGAGGACGTACAGCGAGAGACGTCCACTTCTACGAATTGGAGAATTATTTGATGATTTTTGGGTAGGTATGGATTATATATTTATTTTGGGAGTTTGTAGGTCGTGGACCATGGAAAGAAAGTTCTATACATCTAATACCGTGTGAATTTTACTGATACTGATTGAGTTCTTTGACAAGTATTGGTAAAATTCGATGATTATGATTTGAGATTTCGTTCTTTTGATTGATTTATTTTTGAAAAAATGTTTTATATGTAATGAGACATTTGGATTGAAATTCTAAATTTTGATACTTCCTTTTGAATTTGTGAAGTTCTGTACATCTCATACCGTTTAGACTTGATGCTGACTTGTTTTCTTCAGACAAGTATTAATAAAATTCTGTTACTATGATTTGAGACTTCTTTGATTATGAAATGCTTGAGGACTCTGAATTGGTTGGAATGACTATACTGCATGCATTGTATATACAGGAACCCCTCCTCCGATTGTGTGTCAACGTATGTTTGTGTGTACAGGGATGGACCGAATGAGTTCTTTGTATGCGAGTTGTTATATGATTTCCTTATTTTGATGGGTTTTATTTTTTGAAAGATTTATTATAAAATTGAATATTTTACGCTATCCCGATATATGGAGAGGTTGTGCTTGTATGCTAAAATAACGTGACGATTATTACGTATTTGATGGGAGAGTCGGGATATGACAGACTATATTTTATATGCTTGAAATAGTAGTACGTTGCAGTCTTTTGAGCATTGCTTAATAAAATAATTATCTAGAAATTAAATAGCCTCTCATCGCTGTGAGATTGTTGTCAACGTTGTTTTTGGGGCAGTTTAGTATAGAAAATTCCAATGTCCTCCGTGGGAAATAAAAATCTAATTGGACAGTTGAGTGTAAGAAAGGTCCGAATGCTCCATGGAGATCAGCACAATCTCTTTTGTAGTGATTGAATACTAAATTTTTTTTATTAAAATTTTAAATTTGATTTTTAAAAATAAAAAAATAAATATTAGGATAATTAACCTCTAAAATAAATTTAAAAGTACTTGAATCATATTAATCAGATAATCCAAATAATAATTCGCCTTACATCAAAATAATAATAATAATAATAATAATAATAATAATAATAATAATAATGGAATTGGACCCGTAACTCACAGAAGAGATCAGGTTATTAAAAGACAGCTTATAACTTTTTTCTGACATGACATTGGGCCGTTTGGTTGATTCTGTCGGAGATTGAGATGTTGAAGGAGGAGATCATGGAATTTCTGAAACCAAATGAAATTGGATCTGTTAGCTTATTATCCACTTCTTTCCCGTTTTCTTTTCCTATCTTTTCCTCCTACTTCTCTCTCTACCTCGCTTGTGACCAAGGCAAACCTTTAACGATGGTAGTGCAGATAGCCCTCTCTTTCTTTTCCTCTCTTGTTGCTCTTTCTCTCTGTACCGAGTTTCCATGGCCTTAAATTGTGACATGGCAGCCACACGTTAATGTTACGTGGGATGCCGCAAGAATTGAAGATTGATGGCATCATCTGTTAATAATTCTTTTATAATATTATAATTATAATAAAGTTCAAGCCTTTAAAACTGAATTGAAAATATAGAAAGGCTGAATAGTTTAGAACTAAATGAAAAAATAGGTCAAAGGTTTATGATTCCAAACGTAATTATTATTTCTTATTTATTTAAAATATTTTTCAATTAAAATAAAAGATCAATAAAAAAATTAGAGTTTTATTGGTGAATCGATGTCATGTTAATAAATTTTTGCATTTAAAATTCTGTCCAACTCAACTCAGTTGAGCTTAAACTCAACTTTCCCATACAGGCCTAAGGGATCTTAGGGCTTTTCTATAAATATTTGTGAAATTTTGGTTTTATTTTAAAAATAATATTTGCTAATAAAATGAAGAGATATTTTAAAATTATTATTATTTTAAAGCCATTTTAATTACAAATTATTTTTTAAAAAAATAACACGCATTGCTTATAAATGCGTCCACCCCTATATTTGTGTGTGTGTGTGTGTGTTTTTTTTTTTTTTTAGTAGATTAAATTGAAATTTGGTGAAATATGTAACAAAAATAAGAGATCAAGTGACTGAGAGATAAGGAACCCTTATGAATAGAGACCATACTCCTCAAATTGGGACAAAACACTGTAATATCATTAACCATTTGGACAACAACATGATGATAAAAGTAAAAAATAATAATAATAATAATAATAATAATTATAATCTCTGCGAGGTATAGGAGGGGCATACATCATACTTGTCAACGTAATGCCATTATCACCTTGGTACCTCAATCTGATTAGTATGTCAACCTCCGGAATGCATCCCATTCTTGCTTTAACCGGCGCAACATTAAGTGTGAATGCTTAGGCTCGAAGAAGCTTAGGTACACAATCAAACAACAGAGAGAGAGAGAGAGAGAGAAGAATAAATAGGTAAACAGTGAGACAAGAGCTTGAGAGTCTAAATTTTGCCTTGTTTTTGGACAAATGCACATATACGCAACACATAATGATATACATAATCCACCATTAGGCTATATGCAAAGCAGAATATTATTCTAGACAATAGATCAGATCCGTTGGTCAATATTCCATCATAATAAACCAAATAAGAGAGAGAGAAAATAGAGAGCCAATTAAGCACGACGCGAAGGAACTGTTGGAGTGTTTTCCAAAAGAATTGGAGACTCAAATGGATTTCGGGTGGTTTATTAGTATGGCCACTGAAAGCGCCACCTGAAAAAGGTCCCCGTGGGAACAGGGAAAAACACAATAGGGACTTGGAAGGAGTTGAAAAAAACATAGGGAGAGAAGGCATAAGATAGGAAAACCATATCATACTCATTGGAGATAGGGTGTTTATGAAGATCTCTCAGAATAATTTGATTTTAGAAACGAGGAAAGTTAAACTCTCGATATATCGATCCCTTCAAAATTCTTGAAAGGATTGGACAAGTGGCATACCGACTAGAATTACCGCCGGAGTTGCAGAGAATCCATGATATTTTTCACGTTTCAATGTTAAAGAAGTACTTATCGGATTCCTCGCATGTATTGAAAGCTCTTCCAGTAGAGTTGAATGAAAATTTGAGTTTCAAGGTATAACCGGTGAAAATCATTGGTCGACAGATCAAGCAGTTGAGGAGTAAACAGATTCCTATAGTCAAGGTATTGTGGAGAAGTAATCAAGTTGAAGAAGAGACTTGGGAACTCAAGAGTGTCATGCAAAGGCAATACCCCTATTTGGTTGATGTATAAACTTTATTTTTAAATTTCGAGAATGAAATTTCTTTTTATGGGGTTAAGTATTGTAATGTCTAGAAAAGTCAAAGGAGGAAAAAAAAAACGAGTAAGAAAAGTCAAAAAAAAAAAAAAAAATCCCACCCCACCTTTACCCTTTTTCCCCTCACCCGAGACCCAACATTTTTCTCTCTTCTCTCAACCTCACTCACTCTCTCCCACACTCCCTATCTCGCCTCTCACTCTCACAGCTCTCTCGCTCTCTCTCTCTCTCTCTCTCTCTCTCTCTCTCTTGCTCTTTTCTCACCCAAACTCACAGCACTCTCCCTCCTATAAGAAGCACGGGGTCAGGGTTTTGCTCTCCGTGCGCCAACTATTGTTCCAATGAAAACTTGCTCTTCTGACAAATTAATTGGGTCGATCTAGGTATATTGTCTTCATCATTCTCTTATGTGTATTTTGATTCATCAATTTCACTTTCAATTTACCGAATCGATTTGGGTTTTCTTGAAGATACAATGCGATGGAGAAATATTTTCAATCTGTTCATTCCTTGTTGAATGTTATCCTCTGAAGTTTGATGTTATTTAGCATCGGTGAAAGTTAGATATACATCTAAAGATATTTTGTTATTATTTATTTTTTGTGTTTTAGGGCTTGACAAGCAGAGTACTGTGTTGGCATGACCTTGAGATTTTAATGATTTCAAATTTTAATTTTATATTTTCTAGATTGATATTGATCTTCCTCTTGATCACTAGGCATGGAGTTTGAAGAAACTTTATTATGTTCTAATGTAAATATGTGGCAACAAAAAAAAAAAAAAAAAATTTCTGGTTTTGAGAGAGGGGGAGTTAGCTAGTTATTTAGATTAGAAGTTATACTCAATGGAAGAAGGATAATCCATACTTTCTACTAATGCCTTAGAAAGTTCCTAAGCCTTTGAGATTAATCTGGGAGCAATTCCATTTTATAATGGTTTCACTGATTTGTAGAACCTTAAAAGCTTTGTCATGCTTAGGGCATGTTGATGAGGTAGCATGTCAACTGGAAATTCATAAGTTGATGAATCATAATTCTGATGGGCTTGGCAGCATATTTGCCAAATTTACCAGTAAATGGCGATTTTGTTTTTCCTTTTCTCTCGATTGGGTGTTGGTTCTTGGGAGGTTTTTGGGAAGTTGCAGTGTTGTATTTAATGTTTGTCTTCTTTATGTTTTTGAGACCATGAAAGATGGTAGAAATAGTGTGCATCATTGATATTAAGTTTAGACTAGTTCTATGAGATTTGGTGTATTAAGATATGTTTGTTTGTTTTTTTTTTTTTCAGTTTTAAATAAACATTGGAGTAATTATTATTAGTGTATGCTTTTTTAATGTCAAGGGGAGTATTCGTTTCATGACCCATTGTGGTTGTGTGGCTTTGTGTAGATTAAGTCAAGGCATTTGAAACCTAAAGTGAGACTAGATTTCATTCAGTTGGAAAGTTTAGGAGTGGATATTCTTCCAAAAGGTGAGTGGATGGTTTATTGTACCGTAAATGAGCAAAACTCGTTTTAAATTCTTTTATAAATGATTTTATATGATTTTGTGTAAATTTTATAATTGTGGGATGTCTAAAATGGAAATTGAATTACGAATGCATCCATTATATTTATAAATAAACATGTGTCATGTATTATTGGATAATCGATTCATGAATGCTAAAATTTGTTTTGATAACTATTTATTGAAATCTTGGTACATTGATTGTAATTTGAACAATTGTGAAATGATGGTGCATGATTGTAATGACTATAGTCATTTCTTACACGGAGCGACCCGACTGGGTGACGTGGTTGGAGTTATGAGCGGGGGAGTTAGACGTAACACCCTTTGCAAAGTTTGAACTATCCAGATTGCACCCTGTGAGGTACGAGCCAACGCCAAGGAAGGGGAAAACTATTATGGTGAAAAGAATGAATCAAAAACCATTGGTGGGCTTCCACCCAAGTTCAGCCAAATCTTGGGTGGGAGAGATTTCTTTAGGGAGTTCCCGTAATTTTGGAAAGTCTAAAATTTATGGATGCATTGTTTAATTGAAATTATTCTGATTTGTTGAAACTATTTCATATAAATTTGAGTTGTTTATGATATATGCTTTTGATTCCCCCACACTTATCCCTCATTTATTGCACAATTATAGCATTGTACTCCACTCATTGAGTATTTATAATACTCACTCTTTTCTTTCATATTTTTAAGAGGAAATTTAGATGGAAGGCCTTATTTTGGAGCAATTGAAGAAGTATTTTAACGAATTTTGATAGGTATTGATGATGTAGGACCTTATTGCGTTGTCTCGGTATATGGAGAGATTTTATCTGCATGCCGAGATAACGCGATGGTTGTCGTGTGCTCGACTAGAGAGTCGGGGCATGACATAATTACTAACGAATTAGCGACGGATTTTTTATCGACGGAAAAATTCCGTCGTTGAAAGTTATGTGCACTTTCCAAATTACTGACGGAAATTTTTAGCAAAGGAAAATTTCCGTCACTAAACTTTCCGACTAAAATATTTCCGTTGCTAATTTTAACGAGAAAATTTTCAGTGATGGAATTTCCGTTACTAATTTTTCATTACTAAAAATTTTAGTGACGGAATTTTTATTATTAGAGATAAATATTTTCGTCGTTGATATCTTTTTTTCTAGTAATATTTACCTTTGTTTGTTTGTAGATTGAAATGAAATTCGAGAAAATATGTAACCAAAATAAGAGAGCAAGTGATAGGGGGATAATGAGACCTTCTGGGTTTAAATTGAATAGGGATCATTCTATCAATAGCTTTTCGATGGTCATAACTCTTGTATAAAATTTTAGATTCTAAATAAAAAAAATTTTATACTTTAAAAATTTAATCTATTATAAATCAAATTTAATCAAATTCAAAATAATCATGATAAAAAAAAAAAGAAATACTCTTCAAACTTGGACAAAATACTGTAATATCATTGACCATTTGGACCATAAGATGATAATCGAAGTACAAAATAATAGTGATCTGTACAAGGTACTGGGGCATACATCATACTTGTCAATGTAATGCAATTACAGTTTTGTCACCACCTCGGTACCTCTATCTGACTAGTATGTCAACCTCTGGAATGCATCCCATTCTAGATTTCACCGGCGCAATATTAAGCCTGAATGCTTACCCTCGAACAAACTCAGGTACACCCACAAGAGACGGATAAAAGAAGGAATAAATAGGTTACAGAAAACAAACAAGAGAAAGAGAAAAGAGAGAGCAAATAGAGCACGAAGAGAAGGATCTGTTGGAGTGTTTTCAAAATGAATTGAAAATTATCAATACTAATGATAAAATTATTAAATTTTTTAATTAAATTTTTAAATTCAAATTTTGTAAATTAGTAAAACAAAATATCCAGATTTTATAACAATTTTTTCTAAAATCTGAGCCATAATCGAGACTAATAAATTGAATTTTGGTTCTTCGTCAATCAACGCATCCCGAAAAAACGCGTGTTCAAGAGTTGAAGAGGCTGAAGCTATGATGTCATTTTCGGGGTACAGGAAATACGCTAGGGACCTGGATGAATAAAAACTAAAAATACGAACAAAAATCCTAAATGAAAAAAAGTATAGCTCATATTGTAAGTAAGTTAATAAATAAATTTTAGTGCCAGTCTCAAATATAGTGTCAATTGCAATTATATTACTCTTGAACAAAATTATAGTATAAATCGCAAGCGAAAACAACTCTGACATTGCAAATAAGTTTAATAAAACAAATATATTGGAAATCACGAGGGAAAACAATTTAGACTCTAACCAGGATTTAATGCGAATCAACGAAGATGTAACGTAAATCACAAATTCGAAGTGCTTGCTGCTAATTGCAAGTGTGTCAAATATTGTCAGAGCGTAAATCGCATTCAAAAAAAAGTTGAAAAAAAGACTTAAGATCTCAAGTAATTTTATTGAAGCAAATAAAGCAAATAAAAGGACTCTGATGTCAAACTCCAATAGAGATAGTGAAAACATCTTGAATACGAACTTGACACTCCTGGCAACTAAAGGCATAATTGCTAAGAGGAAGAAAATGGTCATCATATAAAACATTATGAACTCGACTTGCCTGCTTCCTCTTAACCCGGTCTTACAATAGTAAGCGAAGACCTCGCAGTTTCTGAAAAAAAGATTGTAATTACCAAACCCGCTTGTTCTGAGGAGATGGGATGCAACATTTACGACTTGAGAGGGTGGTCTAGATTGCACTGGGGTGCCTCCAGGGTTGGGGCTGGGGAGCATTTGTGATTCTGAAAGTCCATATTTGTACAAGTAAATGTGGTTTTGGCCGGATAAGAAGCAGTCTAGGCAGGTTTCGACAACCCCTCTATCAAGGTCACTTTTGAAATTGCATTTTGGGCAAGGATTTGAATCGGAATTATAATTGGAGGCTGTGCTCGATATTGTAGAAATCACTTCTCCTCCGTCTTGTTCTGTCCTTGTGTAATGAATCACCTTTTCCTCCCCAACATAGATTCCTGCAGCGGGGTGGCACTTTTATTTTTCTATTAAGAGCCCAACTAAATAAAAATGATAGTCTTTGTCATCAAATAATTTTGCAGCTACGGCTCTCCTAATTAGTTTAAAGAAAGAAAAAAAGGACTAAAAACTAAACCAACAACGAAAAGGTAGACGAGTCTTGATATAATTTGAAAGAATAGCATATATGAGATGGAAAAAAAGAAGAAAAAAAAAAGCCCATAAGAATTATGAAATTTCTTTGGGGGGGGGGGGGAGAGAGAGAGAGAGAGAGAGAGAGAGAGAGAGAGAGAACCTACCATGATGAGTATAGCTGCTTCCTTTGCCATAGCGGTAGATGTGATCCCCCAGCTTTAGCATATCCCTGGCAATCATAGTTTGCTCACTGCTCATCTCTCTCTCTCTCTCTCACTCTCACTCAAACAAAAGAAAGCTGTGTATAAGGAGGAAGTAGTAGGACAGCTAACTGGTGGACTTATAAACACAATCAATTTAATGATTAATTGATCTAGATAAGGTTTCAAAACTGATCAAAATATAATAGAATCAAATTGATACAAATTGTAGTCTTGAAACCAAGGCTTAATTGATTGAGTTTTTGGGAGTTAAAATATATATATATCAAAAGGTTAGCAGTGAGACACGGTTTTAGGGAGTCAAAGTTTGGCACACGATTTTCATCAGGAAGCTACTTTTCTCCATCCGGTGGACAAGCTTTGGCCGACACGGCTAGTCGACTTTCTAACCTTATCTTTTTGTCTTTCTTTTCTTGAGTACCAAGATTGCCAAAATCTAGATTCTTTGATTTTAACAGTCCAACATAGATCATATTAAAAAATCGGATAAATTACACTTTACCCCTTTGCTCCGTGTAATTTTGCAGAAATTCACAAACTACGGTGAAAAAATATATATATTCTTATCCCTATGATTTAAAAAAAAAAAAAATTGACCGAATTTAATGAAATTCTACAAAATTTGATAAAATTTGACAGAATTTTATAAAATATCTATTATACTTTCTTTCTCCTTCCACATTCATTTTCAACGTCTGTTACACTATAAAAAAAACCCAAAAAACCTATTCTTTCCGCATTCACATTCATGTTCCAAAATACTCCCCAAAAAAAAGAGAAAATCCAAAAAAAAAAAGAAAAAGGAAAACCATTCTTTCCCCATGGCCGCTGCTTCCTCACCTGTCATCGCCGCTGCTTCCTCAACAACGGCGATCGAAGAACCATCCCTATATACAGATGACAAGTGAAGTAAAGAGTATGGAAGAAGGAGAAATCTTTCATAAAGAAGAATCAAAAATTAAAATCTAAAGAAAATGAAATGAAAATATTTAGCAATTGAATTGAAAATGAATTAAGAAAGAAAATCTAAGCCCTAGAAGAGGATTCGCGCATATATGAAGATTAGAGCATGTGTCGAACCAACACCAATTTTTCCTCCTATTTTTGTCTCTCTTTTTATTGCAACTTTCTTTCAATTTCTCAAAAATCTTAGTATCTTCCTCCATTTTGCCTTGCTATCGATTTCCTTGCCATTTAGTTTAATCCAGTAGTCCAAGTTTCATTTTTGATTTCACCAATGGTTGTAGAAATCGATGCTAGTTCTCATCTCAAAAGCACAGGATTCAATTCTTCATCATCCTCGTTCGATTCTATAGCTAAGAAGTTCGATCACCTTCAATTTCATAGTCAATTTAATCTCTGGTCGATTTTGTAATTCCTTCCCTAATTTTAAACAAAGCCCATTCCTCATCAATGGCTTTCGAAATTCCTAGTTCTGAATCCTCCATCAATGGCAAGATCTATATCCCGACGGTTACTCAACACCTTCAATCTTGATGAGATTCCAGAGGTTCCCAAATCAACGACGAGATTCCCAAATTCCCACATCTGCATGCTTCTTTTTTTGCTATAAGATCAAAGGACCGAAGCCAAATTAGATCTAGCTCTCGAAGGATGTGAGAGAAGAGAAGAGGAGAGGAGAGAAGAGAGAGAATGTGTGATTTTTTTAATTGGGGATAATGTGTGATTTTTGCTATAAGCCATTTTTTTTTATTTAAGTGTCGAAACCTCTTCCACTAAAGTGTCTTTCGGCTGTTTTTTATAGATTTCAAGTTATCTTCTGAAATAACTGTTCGAGTCAAAAGAACTAAAATCTGTGGAATCAAAATCCACCTCTAACAAAATTATATATGCATTACATATCAAGTTTACACAATATTTATCGGCAAGCCACAACAACAAGTCTTGCTAATTAGGCATTCAGTGTTCACGATAATAACCACTTCTTTAACTATAAATTATATGGCTTTACCCTAAAAGGAGCCCTTCAGAAATTCTCAATGGTCGTTGCTAGACCTAGGTCAAAAAGGGGGTTTGGAAATAAGTTTCAACCAGCAATTCACACGCCTCAGTTATTACCTCCCTAGCTATGTTATTGCCCCAAGCTCAAAGATATCATGCACTATAATGGATGCCTCATCTTGTATTTCTCTCTCCTCTCTCTCTATCTCTCTCTATCCAATATGGGATTCCTTTTCTGAGCGCTTCACTTCATTATTTTATCCCAAATAATTTTATGTTGCACACTTTAAGAATCTAAGGCCAGTTTTGGGTTTCAATCTAAATTTGTCATGTAATGACATTGAATTAGTCACATGGTAACACAATCTGAATCCCAGCTTAGTTATTTCCTGGCATTAGTTTCTCCTGTGAAGGGCAATTAGTCCTTGGTTCTCCAAAATAGCTTAGCAGCAAAAAGAGATCATACTCATCCATTCGGGACAATTCAGACAATAGCAAGTCTCACCCACACTTCTGATACAAATCCAACATTAGCTATGTCCATAAGAAACGACCAGAGCATTTACTTAAATCCTATTTAACAAATATCAGAATCTAATTTCTCTGATCTACCATAAATCAAACTTGGGTCAAGCCTCAAAAGAGAGATGACCCCACCGACAAAAGGTTTCGTTGGAATACTTTGTTATGGGCTCGCTAAGCAGCTAAGACCAAAAAATAATAATGTATTGTCCAGGTAATACAATCATGATTTTGTCGCAACCCCAGCATCTCATTTTGATTTCCATTAACCAACCTCTGGAGTTTAACCCACTACGTAAAAATCAAGCAAAATTAAGCCTTCAATGCTTACCCTTCAAAGGAGCTTAGGTACACAAATAAATAGAAAAAGAGGAGTAAATAGGGCAACAAGAGAAGAAACGGCAGGATAGAGTGGTACTCGGACCAAAATGGTCCTTCTCATCAATCAATTAGGAGCTCTGTTTGGTGGTTTATTAAATGCCTAATTTAACAAAGTGAGAAACAGATTGATTTGGCCATGGCTCAACTGTTTTCGTTCTCTCCCGCTTTATAAAGGTTTTGAGTTTGAATATTCTTATATATATATATATATATAAAAGTGTAATTAGTAGCTAAATGAGTAACTGGTTTTAAGATTTGAGCTAGTAAATTGTAGGTTTTATCACAAAGGAAGCCATTTCAAAAATTCTCAAAAGATAGACCCAAACCCAGGTCAAAAAAGGAGGTTTGGAAGCATTTTTGGTCGACGAAGAGGTTTAGAAACAGTTTTCCATCTGCAATTGAAGCGCCTCATAAACGAGGCCCCCTCCTCTTGTGATTCTATTTCCTCCTCTCTTTTCTCTCTCTAACCAATGTGGGATTTTTTTCTCATGTCGGTTCATTCCATTATTTTGACCAACAAATACAATATCTTTAGATTAATTTCATTTTAATTATTGTTTTTTTTAATTAAAATTTCAAATTTTAATTAAAAAAGTATAAGATTGCACAGGTAGAAATTAAATTTTCTTATAAAAGAAACTATTATATTACTAAACTTTTGTATTAAAAAATCCATCTACCGAGCTAAGCATAACAAATTCTTTCCCATAGGGCAGGGGTCTTTGGTTATTTTTCTATAATTATTTTTTTGTTGAGTATTTTATCTTTACTTAAAAGAAAAATATTACTGAAAATTAAAAATATTTTTAAAACTGTTTTGATTAGAAATTAGGAATTTATATAAAAAATTTCTTTATTTGTTATTTTTTTAGTAGATTGAATTATTATTATTATTATTATTATGTGCAATCATACTTTTACAATTGGGACAAATCGCTTTAGGATCAATGGTCATGTAGATGTGGACAATGTAACCAATTCAATCACTTTTCGTGATGACCATAAGATATCATAAAAAAGCTTGGACAGTCGTTTGTAGAAGGTAAGTCAAAAGAGAGATGACCCTTCCAAATATAGGTATATGCTATTGATGGGACGTGGTCCTAAGCCTAGTTAGAAAGGTCAATTCTTGAAAGACCTACATAAAAGGCCAACAAAGGATGACTACCAATCAATGTTTGAATATAATTATCTATCGAAGGGTTTCAGTCGTCCAAATCTCTCGAACGATAGGGTTTCAATCGTCCCACCAGCCGAATATGATTCATCAAGTAAAAGTAACTGTCCCGATCGGGTATTCAACCGTTGGTCCTTCAAGCGAACGAACTCTAGAACCTTTCATCGGTTGAACGACCGATCGATAAACAATGACTCTTTAGGACCTTTCGATAAGGAAAAAATCCAACCAGAAAACAAAAGTTTTCTTAAAGATGAGAATCACAATCAATTCAAATTATTAAATTTTTGAAATTTTCGGATCGACTCGATAAGAAAAGTTGGGATGAAACACTTCAACGGTGTACGGTTCTCACATGTATAAGATATCTCAAAACACTACAAGTCAGCTACGCTCTCTTGGTCATACACATTAGGTATTCTAATCACAGGGAATCACTTTCTTGAACTTTCAGTCTATTTTTTTTTTATTCGAAAACCACTATTTCTGATTTGAGCGTCAGAATCTGCCTACCGGAGCGTTCTTCGATGATTTTTACAGGTATTATATCACTTTTGATAGTAACCGTTCAAATTTATAAATAATCGATATCTATAAAATCATAATCTACCTTCAACGATTAAAAGTAAAAGGACAAAAGAATAATTCCCTTTGTAATGCTTGCCAAGCCATGAGCTTGCAAGTACTAGCCCCAAGTAATTTTCCAGATGAGTTTCATTGAGAAGCTTTCTTTCTCCGCTCGACGTGGGACCATGTTTTATAAGCTTGAATTGTAAGTAGTACATTGCAGTCTGTTTGAGCATTTTGCTACTGATGATTGTGGATCTTGTTTTCTGGTTTTAGGCTTTTAGCTTGTTTTCAGAGGGTCCAATCAACTGGACATCATTACATGGAGGATATTTTCTAGTTCTACGCATAAAATTATGTGATTTTTTACTAGTCATCGAATCCTCTGAGTTCTATAGTACCTCGCTGGACTAGCCATTCACTATATTGAGATGCTTAAGTTAGTGATTATAAAATACGATAAATGGTTCGTGGATGCACTCTCTGCCCCTTGATGATCAGGAAAAAAACAAAGAATGGCACCACAATTATCTCTTTTTGTTTTTTAATATATAAATTATTGATATTTGATAATTATATTAAATTTGATTTAATCTAATTTGAATTGAATTTGATTTTTAAAAAAAAAAATTTTTTTGATATTTAATTTTATCATTCATAAAACTCAAAAATATAAAATAACGAAACAATTAGACATAAGTAAACCACAATTATCTTAAGAGAAATCACATCATCGACTTAAGGATTGGGCTAGAATTGGCCAACTCCATTGTGGGTTGCAAGTTACTCAAATTCAAATGCACTTAGATTTAGTTGACCTGTCCATAATTGTCTTAAGGTAGATATGGGAACCACACTTCATTTCGTATTCAAACTCTTAGTATTGTTGTTATCGAAGGCCAATATTCATAAGCGCTCACAAACAACTTTAACTATAAATTGTAGGGCTTTGCCTCAAGGGACCCTTTCAGAAATTCTCAATGAACTAAGCTAAGCCCAGGCCAAAGAGGGGTTCTGGAAATAGTTTTCAACTAGCAATTGATGCGCCTCGTTTATTAGTTCACTCGCTGCATCATTGCCCCATGTGCAAAGATACCTTGCCCCACTACTGAAGCCTCTTATATTTCTCTCTCCTCATCCTCTCTCTCTCTCTCTCTCTCTCTCTACTCGATGCGGGATTCTATTTCTCGGTCCTTTATTTTATCCCAATTAACTTTATGCTGCATGTTTTAATTACAAATTAATTTTAAATGAAGAGATATTTTAGAATTATTATTATTCTAAAGTCATTTTAATTGCAAATTATATATATTTTTTAAAATAATACGCATTGCTTATAAATACATCCACCCCTATATTTGTTTATATGTAGATTGAATTGAAATCTGGTGAAATATGTGACAAAAATAAGAGAGCAAGTAACAGAGAGACAAGGAACCCTTGCGAATAGAGATCATACTCTTCAAATTGGGACAAACACTGTAATATCATTTGACCATTTGAAAAATAAGATGATAATTAAAGTATTAAAAAAAAAAAAAAAACTATGATCTCTCCAAGGTTTAGGGCCATACATCATACTCGTCAACGTAATGCAATTACAGTTTTGTCACCACCTTGGTAGCTCAATCTGACTAGCATGTCAACCTCTGGAATGCATCCCATTCTTGCTTTAACCGGCGCACCATTAAGCCTGAATGCTCACGCTTGAAGATGCATAGGTACACAAACAAACAAGAGAGAGAGAGAGAGAGAGAGAAAAGAAAGAACAGATAGGTAAACAAACACACGAGTAAGAGAGAAAAGAGAGAGCAAATAGAGCACGAAGAGAAGGATGGGTTGGAGTGTTTTCAAAATGAAATGGAAACTTAAATGGATTACGATTTGTTTATAAGTGTGGCCATTGAAAGAACCACCAAAAGGTCCCCGTGGGTACAGTGAAAAACACTCAAGGGACTTGGATGAAATTCTTGAAAAAAGCATTTGGTCTAAGAAAAGTGAGAAAAAGCATAGTGTACATTGCAAGTATAAGACTCTTGAACAAAATTATAGTGTAAATTGCAAGTGAAAAAATCTCTAACGGTGTAAGTAACTTTAATAAAACAGATACACCCAAAATAGCGAGGGAAAACAAATTATACTTCAACCAGGATTTAATATAAAACGACTGAAATGTAATGTAAATCAAAAACTCAAACTGGTCAGTGATAATCGCAAGTAGTGATACTAAAAAAGTTCTAATGTCACCATCAAATAGAGTCCTAACGTAAATCACAATCGAAAAAAACCTGAAAAAAAGCTCTAATGTCTCAAGTAATTGTACTATAGCAAATAAAGCAAATAAAACAGCTCCGATGTCAAACTCCAATAGAAAGAGTGAAAACACCTCGAATAAGAACTTGACACTAATGACACCTAATGACACAATCACTAAGAGAACGCCAATGGTCATCATATAAAACACTATGAACTTGACTTGGCTGCTTCCTAGCACGCCGGTCTTACAATAGTAAGCGAAGTCCTCACAGTTTTTGAGAAAAAGACTGTAATTACCAAACCCCTTTTTTTCAAGGAGCTGGAATGCAAAATCTAGGACTTCAGAGGGTGGTTTAGAATGCACTGTTGTGCCACCAGGGTTGGGGCCGAAAAGCATTTGTAATTTTGGAAGTCCATATTTGTACAAGTAAATGTGGTTTCGGCCGGATAAGAAGCAATCTAGACAGGTTTTGACAACCCCTCTATGAAGGTCACTTTTGTAATTGCATTTTGGGCAAGGATTTGAATCAGAATTACGATTGGAGCTTGAGCTTGATATTGTAGAAATCACTTCTCTTCCTGCTGGTTCTGTTCTTGTGTAATGAATCACCATTTCCTCCCCAAGGAAGATTCCTGCGGTGGTGACGCGCTTTTATTTTTCTATTAAGAGCCCAACTAAATAAAATAATGCTATTCTTCGTCATTAAACAATTTTGACGCTAGAACTCTCCTAATTAGCTTAAAGAAAGAAAGACAAAAAAAAAGACAAAAAACTAAATAAGCAACCAAAATCAAGGTAGAGGAGTTTTGATATTAATTTGAAAGAATAGCATATATGAGATGAAAAAAAAAAAAAGACCCATAAGAATTATGAAATTTCTTTTGGGGAGAGAGAGAGAGAGAGAGAGAGAGAGAGAGAACCTACCATGGTGAGTATAGCTGCTTCCTTTGCCATAGCGGTAGATGTGATCCCCCGGCTCTAGCATATCCCTCGCAATCATAGTTTGCTCCCTGTGACTTCCCGGCTTTAACATATCCCTGGCAATCATAGTTTGCTCCATGCTCATCTCTCTCTCTCTCTCTCACACACACCCCAACAAAAAGAAAGCTCTGCTCTGTGTAATGAAAAGGAGGAAATGGGAGGACAGCCAATTGGTGTTGTTGGATTTATAAACACAAATAGTTGAATGGTCAGGTAATACAGTGGGTGGAGGCGACGCAAGTTCCAAGTGTATAAAGGGAAAACGCGGCACAAGGTGACCACAAGATTTCCTAAACGCGGGCGCGGTCCTCAAGATTCAAAAACAACTCATAATTATTCGGGAAGTTACCGACACGAACAGGCCCAGTCTCTGTGTATAGTAAATATATTATTATAGTAGACACGAACGGGCCCAGTCTCTGTGTATAGTAAATATATTATCATAGTAAACTAGCGGCGGCATGTTGTTTTTATGCCCACGAGAATGGATTCACACTAACCTTACTATTACATCCTTTTTAAATGAAAAATTACGATTAATCAGTTATTACAAGAAAAAAATATCAAAAATTAATGAAAAATGAATAAAAATCACTATTTTTCATAATTATTAAAGTGACATAATAAAAAACTAAATATTATGTGGATTAATATATTAAAATATCTTTAAAAATGGACAAATAAGCAATGCTTGAATTGATTGAAATAAAACAGTAGAAAATATTGCACCACAATTAAAATTAGCCAATTTAAAAAGTTATAGTTTAGTTCAAAATCCTAATTATTTATTATTTCTAATTCGACATCTCTGTATCGGGTCGATTTTGGCATGCATCATTGTTGTTATCATAGAATTTGAACAAAACAATATAAGAATTTAAAAACCGTGAAAATTCATTATTTCATAGTGTCATGATAAGTTTGATTTATTTAAAAAATTCACTATTATAAATATAAAAATATAAAAACAAAATAGTTAAATATTTTTAAAATCAAATCAAATTTATTTATCTTGATACATAATATTTTTTAAACCCTTGTCTAGCTAATATGTGTCTGAATCTATAATCATTATTCCTCCTATGGTACCCGAACCTTTGTTTTATTTAATTTACAAGCATATAGAGATTTAATTTATTTAATTTAATGAATGATCGGCCAAAAAAAATATATAACCACAAGAACGTTGGACTATGTTTAACAAAAGTGAGAAAAAAGGGTGACTAATGTCTCAATAAATACGTGGTTTTAAGATTTTAACCAGAACGGGAGCTCTTCCAAGAATTCTCAATGACCTGAGCCAAACTTAGGTTAAAGAGGGATTTGGAAATAGTTTTAAACCAGTTTTCAATCAAGTGACGTGTTTCGATACCTCATGAGCTCCTTCATTGCCCCAAGGCATGAAGATACTTTTTCTTTATTTTATTTATTTATTTATTTATTTATTTATTTATTTGATCAAAAGGAAACAAAACACAACCGGCTCAATACAACAAGGGCCTCGGCTCAACACCTCCTGATTTTGCCTCTCATTTTCTCCAAACCTTCCTGGTCCTCTAGTAACAGCTTATCCATGTGCTGAGGCGGACTTTCCAGAATAGTTGTTATAGGAGAAGCATGCTTTGCCATGTTCGCAAGGAAGTCAGCGCACCTCTTCATTTCCCTAAATGCATGGATCACTCGACCGACCCTAACTCTATCAATAGCTCCTTACATTCCACTTTGATAAGATGTAGGGGGTGCTTTATATTTTCTCATTCTCCAGTAGTTGGACTACAGCCATGCAGTCCACTTCAACTTGCAATTTACTTATCTGCAACTCTTTAGCCAAGCGCAATCCTTCCCTCAACTCCCATAATTCGGCTGTAACAATGTCCGCTTTTCCAATGTTGATAACATATCCTCTTATCCATTTTCCCTCCTCATCTCTTAGCAACCCACCAACACTAGCTCTCCTGGATGCTAGAGAAACTGCTCCATTTGAGTTAAGCTTAATACTCCATTTATCCCGTGGTTGCCACTTAACCCAAATGTTCAGGTTCTTGTTACCAGTCTCAGCCTTCATAAAAGCTTCCATCCACTCCTTGCTTGAGCAATGAATCCTCTTTAGAGTAATCTGATTTTCTTCTCTTATGTTCTCCATCGCAAGCTTGCATTTTCTTTTCCAAAGAGCCCAAATGACAGCTGGGAAAGTATAGTTATCATCCTACTCCAATCCTGTCTTGCTTACTAACCCATTTCGAAACCAGTTTCCCATATCACCCCCCAGAATTTAACTTCTACTTTAATCCTCAGTTTAACTAGCTTTCAGATCTCCTTAGAAAGTCTACAGTCTCTAAGTACATGCAACAAAGTTTCAATGCTCTCTCCACACCGGTGACAATTATCATCTTCCACGAAGCCGCTTCTTCTTCTTTTCTCATTGGTCATGTATGTTCCTCTCAGTGCAGTCCACATGAAAAACTTAACCCTCTCCAGGCATTTAGTTCTCCAAATTCCTCTCCACTCCTCTTCTGTATGTTCTCCATCACCTTGACCCTCTTGCATAACTCTATGGGCACTGGCCATCGTGAAATAGCCATTGTTGAAACTCTTCCATATGATAGTGTCCTCTATATTCTCCCTTGTAGGGATCATAATTCCTGTATTATCTTCAACCTTATCTGCTGTTACCTAATCGTTGAGGTTTTGGATTTTCTATTGACCTTCGTGATAAGTATTCGACCCTGAAGTTAGGAAGCTATCTCGGCTGGGGCCGAATAGCACAATTTGCAAGTCTCTCCCCTCCAACCCATCTATCCTACCAAAAGTCTATATTTCTCGCATTCCCCACTCTCTACTTCACTCCTTTAGTTTGGCATTCTCTACTGTTAATAATCCATCTCTAAACTCTAGATCCACCACTCCCGTTTCCATGGTCCAAGAAGTTATCATTCTTAAGATACTTTGCTCTCAACACTTGACACCAAAGGTGATTTTCACCCTTAATCAACATCCAACCAAGTTCGGCTAGCATTGCTACATCACACTCTCTCATTTTATGTGTATCCAACCCTCCCAACTTTATAGGCTTGCAAACTATTGTCCAAATCACAAGATGTATTTTTCAACCCCCCCTCCATGCCCCCCACAGGAAATCTCTGTTAATTTTATCCAATTTATTGCAAGTTTTTCTTGACAACCAAACTGTTTGCAGGGTATACATAGGAATAGCAGTATTAATTGCTTGAATGAGAACTCTCCTTCTAGCATTACTCAATAAGTTGGCCTTCCATCCGCATAGCTCCCCCTGAACCTTTTCCACTAGGTGGATATAAAAATCCCTCTGCACCCTTTTGTGGATAGTTGGAACTTCTAAGTGCCTTCCTAGATCTTCTGAAGAGGTGAACTTGCTCACTGCTGTGGGGCCACTATTTCATCGAGGGGCTTTCTTTTTGCACTTGATGTGGGACTATGTTTTTTATGCTTGAAATAGTAGTACATTGCAGTCTTTTGAGCATTGCTAAATAAAATAATTATCTACATATTAAATAACCTCTCATCGTTGTGAGATTGTTGTGAATGATGTCTTTGTGGCAGTTTAGTATAGAAAATTCCAATGTCTTTCATAGGAAATAAGAATCTAACTGGACTGTTGAGTGTAAGAGAGGTCCGAATGCTCCAAAGAGATTAGAACAACTTTGGGTGAGTGTAATGGTTGGATATTAAATTTTTTTAATCAAAATCTTAAATTTGAGATTTAAAAATAAAAAAACAGGTACCGAAAGAATCAACTCTTAAAATAAACTTTATAGTATTCAGATCGAATTAATTAAGTAATCTAAATTACAATTCATCTAACACCTAAATTTATAATAATAATAATAATACTAATAATAATAATAATAATGGAATTGGACCCCGTAACTCGTAGAAGAGATCAAGGTATTAAAAGACAGCTCATAACTTTGAGTATATGACATGACATTGGTCCGTTTGGTTGATTCTGTGAGAGATTGACATGTTGAAGAGAGATCATGGTATTTCTGAAACCAAATGAAATTGGATCTGTTTGCTTATTATCCTCTTCTTTCCCGTTTTCTTTTCCTTTCTTTTTTTCCCACTTCTCTTTCTACCTTGCTTGTGACCAAGGCAAACCTGTAATGATGATAGTGCCGATAACTTTCTCTTTTTCTTTTCCTATGTTGTTGCTCTTTCTGTCTCTACCGAGTTTACATGGCCATAAATTGTGACATGGCAGCCACACCTTAATTGTTACATAGTGTTAGAAGTGAGTTTTGACTTCACAAATTCCGCTTCTCTCAACTCGAACGATTATTTTGGGAGATAACTTGAAATCTATAAAAGATTATTGGAGGGTGTTCTAATGGGGGGTTTTGATACTTAAATAAAAAATAGTAGTTTTCGATAATAATGAAATAGATTGAGAGTGAGAGAGAGAGTTATGTAACTTATGTGTCAAGTGGGTCTCAGATAGTGTAACTGGTTTTCGATATACTAAAGACTTTTATATGTAGATCTCTTGGAAGCCGTATGTCTCCTTAGTGTTGTAACCATGTTTCCTTATGAGGAGTTTCGAAAATCTCAGAATTCCATAGTTAAATATTTTCAGAAGATTCGTGATCTTTATCGCTTATGAAGTTTTGCAATACGAGGAGATTTTTTCCCATATCGATTAGATTTTAGAGATTTCTTTCCTTATTTAGGAGATACCTTTCATAACTAGATATGAAACAAATATGAGCCTTGATTGAATATTACCTTTAGCTAATAGGCGTGAATGATAGGTCCCTTACCGAGACCATTGATTGTCATATGAGGGAAAAGGCACTTATTGGATGCCGTTGAGAACTGATCAAGTTACTAGCGATAGAGGTTGATCACGGGACCGAGCTGGATCTACCCTTCAGGGAGATAAATCCCTTGGTGATGCCTCTAAGTGTAAGGTGCTAGTCAAGTTGTGAAATTCTTGAGACCTGGAACGATACTTTATCAGGCTTTCGGATCATGTCCCGTCACATAGGATGCCGCAAGAATTGAAGATTGATGGTATGATCTGCTAATACTTCTTTTATAATATTATAATTACAATAAAGTTCAAGAATTTAAAACTGAATTGAAAATATAGAAAGGCTGAATAGTTTAGAACTAAATGAAAAAATAGGTCAAAGGTTTATGATTCCAAATGTAATTATTATTACTTATTTTATTTAAAATATTTTTCAATTAAAATAAAAGATCAATATAAAATGAGAGTTTTATAGGTGAATCGATATCATGTTAACAACTTTTTGCATTTAAATTTCTATCCAACTAAACTCAGTTGTGCATAAACTCAACTTTTCCAATCGGGCCTAAGGGATCTTAGGGCTTTTCTATAAATATTTGTGAAAATTTGGTTTAATTTTAAAAATAATATTTCCTAATAAAATGAATAGATATTTTAAAACTATTATTATTTTAAAGCCATTTTAATTACAAATTATTTTTTTTAAAAAAAATAATAATACGCATTGCTTATAAATGTGTCCACCCCTATATCTGTTTTTTTGTTTTTTTTATTTTTTTTGGATTGAATTGAAATTTGGTGAAATATGTAACAAAAATAAGACAGCAAGTGACAGAGAGATAAGGAACCCTTATGAATGGAGGCCATGCTCTTCAAATTGGGACAAAACACTGTAATATCATTGACCATTTGGACAACAACATGATGATTAAAGTAAAAAAAATAATAATAATAATTATAATCTCTGCAAGGTATAGGAGGGGCATACATCATACTTGTCAACGTAATGCCGTTACCACCTCGGTACCTCAATCTGACTTAAGTATGTCAACCTTCGGAATGCATCCCATTCTTGCTTTAACCGGCGCAACATTAAGCCTGAATGCTTACGCTCGAAGAAGCTTAGGTACACAATCAAACAAGAGAGAGAAAGAGAGAGAGAGAGAAGAATAAATGGGTAAACAGTGAGAGGAGAGCTTGAGAGTCTAAATTTTGCCTTGTTTTTGGACAAATGCACATATACGCAACACATAATGATATACATAATCCATCATTAGGCTATATGTAACACAGAATATTATTCTAGACAATGGATTAGATCTATTGGTCAATATTCTATCATAATAAACCAAATAAGAGAGAGAGAAAATAGAGAGCCAATAGAGCACGACGCGAAGGAACTGTTGGAGTGTTTTCCAAAAGAATTGGAAACTTAAATGGATTTCGGGTGGTTTATCAGTTTGGCCATTGAAAGAGCCACCTGAAAAAGGTCCCGGTGGGAACAGGGAAAAACACAATAGGGACTTGGAAGGAGTTGAAAAAAACATAGGGAGAGAAGGCATAAGATAGGAAAACCATATCATACTCATTGCAAGTGAAAACACCCCAAGTGAGTCTAATAAGCTGAAAATTATGAAGGAAAACAAATTAAGCCCCAACCAGGATTCAATGTAAGTCAACCGAGATGTAACAAATTCAACGAGCTTGCTGCGCCTCGCAAATAGCAATGCTAAAAAAGTTCTTCTAGTGCGAAGATTAACTAGAGTCGTAGCACAAATCACAACTGCAAAAATTGAGAACAAAAACCTTAAAAACCTAAGTAATTGTATGAAAAGAAATAAAGCAGATAAAATGACAACGATGTTAAAGTTCGATTGAGTTCGTGAAAGCAACTCGAATGCGGAGTTGAAACAAAAGACAAGGAATAGCTGAATTAGGAAGAGTAAGCTAATGGTCAGCATATAAAACGTTATGAACTTGACTTGGCCGCTTCCTAGCACCCCGGTCTTACAACAGTAAGAGAAGGCCTCGCAGTTATTGGAAATAAGATTGTAATTACCAAACCCCCTTGTCTTAAGGAGATCGGATGCAAATTTAACAACTTGAGAGGGTGGTCCAGGGTGCACTGTGGTGCCTCCGGGGTTGGGGCCTAAGAGTATTTGAGACTTTGAAACTCCATATTTGTACAAGTAAATGTGATTTTGGCAGGATAAGAAGCAGTCTAGGCAGGTTTTGACAACCCCTCTATGAAGGTCACTTTTGTAATCACATTTTGGGCAAGGATTTGAATCAGAATTATGATTGGAGCTTGAGGTTGATATTGTAGAAATCACTTCTCTTCCGCTTGGTTCTGTTCTTGTGTAATGAATCACCATTTCCTCCCCAACATAGATTCCTGCAGTGGTGAGGCACTTTTATTTTTCTATTAAGAGCCCAATAAAAATGCTATTCTTCGTCATTAAATAATTTTGACTATTAGGACTCTCCTAATTAGTTTAAAGAAAGAAAAAAGGACTAAAAACTAAACCAACTACGAAAATCAAGATAGAGGAGTCTTGATATTAATTTGAAAGAATAGCATATATGAGATGAAAGAAAAAAGCCCATAAGAATTATAAAGTTTTTTTTTTTTTTTTTTTTTTTTTTTTGAGGGGGGGGAGAGAGAGAGAGAGAGAGAACCTACCATGGTGAGTATAGCAGCTTCCTTTGCCATAGCGGTAGATGTGATCTCCTGGTTCTAGCCTATCCCTCGTAACCCTAGTTTGCTTGGCTAAAATAGACATCTCTCTCTCTCTCTCTCTCTCTCTCTCTCTCTCTAACAAAAAAAAAAATTATAAGGAGGAAATGGTAGGACAGCCAAATGGGGTTGGTGGTCTTTATAGAACACAAATAATTTAATGGTTGAGCAATCTAGGTGGGAGAGGGGACAAAAGATGCAAGTGTATAAAGAGAAAGGAAAACGCGGCAGGCACAAGGTGACCATAAGATGTCACAATTGGTGTGAATGAACCCAGTTGCTGTCTGTGTATGGTAAATATATTAATATATTTACCCCAAAAGGGACGCTAGCACGTGGCAGGCTGGGTATCACGTAGATAGGGCTGAAAATGTCCCATTCGATCTTACGTATACCAAAAAAATTTAATCCGAAAGATCTGATTTTTTTTCTTAAAAATCAAATTAGGATCAAATTTTAATATTAAAATAATTAGATCGATTCGAATATAAATTAATATTATAAATAATCTGATCCAATCCGATTTGATAATAATTTATAATAAAATAAAATTTTATTTTAATATAATATTATTAAATAAAATAAAAATATTTTTAGATTTTGTTATAATTTATAAATTTCATTTTTATTTTTAAAAAATATTATTAAATTAAAAAATATATTAGATTATAGTTTAATTCGAATATGACTCGGAAATGAGTCGAGTACAATTCGG
This sequence comes from Dillenia turbinata, assembly GCA_037126225.1. Lineage (NCBI taxonomy): Eukaryota > Viridiplantae > Streptophyta > Magnoliopsida > Dilleniales > Dilleniaceae > Dillenia > Dillenia turbinata. Next base: position 22,820,113 of record JBAMMX010000024.1, read on the forward strand.
TTTATGATCGAATCGAATCGATTTTTTAAAGATACGTAATAAATCGAGATGTTTTGAAAATCTAAAACATAAAAAATTAATAAAAAAATGAATAGAAATCGCTATTTTTCATAATTATTAAAGCGACATAATAAAAATTTTAATATTATGCTGATTAATATATTAAAATATAAAAAAAAAAGGACAAATAAAATAAGGCTGGGAGTGTGCATCGTCGGCTCCGTCAATGCTCAAGCACAAATATGCCCTGCGCTATTTTCAAAGCCTCCTCTTTGTCTTTCTCTTTCCTAATTTCTTCTCTCTTTCTCTCTCCAACCCATGTAGATCTCCTCGGAAGTCCCTCCAGTTGTTATATGGCCCCCAACAACATATTAACAGCAAAAGACCAACCACTTCAACGGTTCCAATGCACCAAAATATAATCCAAATCAGTTAAAGCTGTTTGCTGCAATATGTCCTGTGGGAGGTAATTTTTGCCCTCATATATACCTGCTCTTTGACTCAAATGGATAGCCTATGTCAAAAGTTTTAGTCAGATCTATGACAAACTTGTAAAAACACCTTATCAAAACTAGTCCGGCAGGGACCCCAATGCTCAAATTAATAAGAATAAATAAAATAAAGACCTACTTGATAGCTATAGTTCTGTGTTGCACTTCTATGAGTAATGTGTAGAGAGAGAGAGAATAAATATATGACATGTGCATAGTTGATTGATTGATTGTGTGCATAATTGAATATAAAGTTGTGCCTGTTTATATATGTATGCTATACCTGATTGTATATGTATGCTATGTAATGTAATTTGAGTGTATATGTATAAAGTCATATCTCTGATCATATATAGAATTGATATAGAAACCATGCTCTAATGGTATATAGTCGGACATGGGGTCATACCTTTGATGGTATATGTAATTGAGTTGCCTCCTCCCTTTGTTTGTAAGTTGTGGGTGTACCTAACCTTATAATTGTTGTCTCCCTTAGAGAATTGTGTAGAGAATTGATATAGAGTATTTAATGTAGATTTTTTTAATGCTACAAAAAAATATGGGTTTAGTGACGAATTCAGTAATTAAAATTTTAGAAAAATTTATCGCTAATCAGTTTAGCAATAAATTTAACGATGAAAAAATTTCCATCGTTAATAACGCGTCGTAAAAAATTAACAACAGATTCCAAAATGCGTCGCTAAATTTAGCGACGCATACCAAATATGTCGTTAAAATTAGCAACGGATTCCAAAATCCATCGCTAAATTTAGTCACGGATTCCAAAATCTATCGCTAAATTTCACATTTTATATTTTTATTTGTAAAGCCCACCCACATGCACGCCGGCCCCCGCCACCACTGACCCGGCCCCGCTCCAGCCCCCTGATGCTTGCCTGCTCGCACATGAACTCACCCCCTGCTGTTTTATTTTTTTGCAAAAAATATACTCTTACCCAGATTCGAACTTAGATTCAAGGGGATGTTTAGAGCGCACTCAACTACTATGCCACATTAAATTAAATTATCTGAAATATTTTTTTTTTTACATCTTTACTTTCTTTCTAACACTTACCATTAAAAATACAATTCCATAATTTAATAAAAATACAAAATACAAAATTATATTTAATAAAAACATAAAATTATATTTAATAGGCTTACAAAATTATTTTTAATAAAAACACCAAATTGTATTTAATAAAATTATAAAATGATATTTAATAAAAAAACAAAATTATATTTAAAAAAATATAAAATTATATTTAATAAAAATCAATACCTTAATTTAATAAAAATATAAAATACAAATTTATATTTAATAAAAAAAATTATATTTAATAAAAATATAAAATTATATTTAATAAAAATACAAAATAATATTTAATAGAATTACAAAATTATCTTTAATAAAAATCAATGCCCTAATTTAATAACAATATAAAATACAAAATTATATTTAATATAATACAAAATTTAGCGACGGATTTTGAAATCCGTGGCTAAATTTAGCGACAGATTGTGGAATCCATCGCTAAATTTAACGACGGATTTCAGAATTTGTGGCTAAATTTAGTGACAGATTTCGTGATAAATAATTATTTTCGTCGTTAAATTAGCAACGAAAATTAATTCGTAGCTAATTAGTCACGAATTTCAAGTTAGTTGCTAATTTTGCCACGAAAATTTTTTCGTCACAAATTCCATCGCTGATTAGCGACGATTTCGTTTTTTGTCACTAAATAACAACGAATTTTTTTCATCGTTAAATTCCGTCGCTAAAACCGTGTCTTTTTGTAATGTAATGTCCCCCTTTTGTGAATGGATCGGCTAATGAGCAGCCTCCCTTTTTATAAGAACAGTAGCCGTCCTTGTGTTTCTAAAAATGAATAGCTATCTGCCCCTTTTTTGTGGAAGAATAACAGCCGACCAACCTTCTTGAGAAAAGAATCCTAATATGGGGTGGCCCTAACTTCATTTAATGTAAATAGTGGTGTAATACAATTAAAAGTTTCCCCCCTTTTTTTTCTGCTGCTCCTAGTATTTTAGACCAATTAGAAGTTTTCCAATTAGGTAAAATTACAAACTTTACTTCTACTGAAAACAACTTTCACTAAAAATTAAAAGTTCTAAAAAAATTACTAAAACTAAAATTCAAGCTCTTTTTCTTCTCTTCTTCAAACCCTAATAAAATGTCTTGAGTCCAATTAGCTCCAAAATTACCTTTTTAAGCCCATTTTGTCTAAATCTTCCAATTCCAACCATCTAATAATAAAAATCAATAAAATCAATTATTAGAACATTAATCAATGTAAAATTAATACATAATAATAACAATAAATTCAATAATTTTATATGTTATCAAATTCCCCTATACCAAACTAATGTTTGTACTCAAGCATTCACTATACCAATGCCATTCAACTATTCTCCTCTTCACTCATTCCCCTCCTTCATTTCATCATCCAACAATTCCAAACGGCATACATTGAAATATTCAAACCAAAACAATAATTCAGAGAACAAGTGATCATAGTTTCATAACTTTAAAAGAAAATATAGATATCCCAACAGATTCAATAATCTCATCAGAATTTAATATACCAAGATCCAATACCCTCACAAGGAAATTATTTTTTGCACTCAAAGTGTTTAAGGGAATTTATCAATAACTCTCAGATCAAAACATGATATGCTATTACCATAACTTTGTTTATTTATCAAATCTCCACCACTAATTATATAAATTCAAAACAAAAATCTGGGGATCTTTGTAAGGGTTGTAACTTGGCTTGGATAAAGGTCGGGTAAAAGGTAAATATGATATGTAATGCATACCAAAGAAGCATGCCAAAGATTACAAAACATTTCTACTATCAAACCCATCTCATAACATGAAATACAATCAGCCTATAGAAAAATATCCCAAACAAGATCATCTCATTCCTCGATCCAAATTTCTGAGCTTTTTTTTTTAATTCCCCAACTTCAATTCATGGGAATTTCTCTTTTCTCTTTTCTTTTTTTTCTTTTTTTTTTTCAAATTCCCTCATCTGAATTTTCTTTGAACTTTTTTTCTCTTTCTTTTTTTTGAAAAGTAATCAAACAACAATCTCGAGGATGAACAAAGAGTGCATACATAACTTTTCCTAAATTGTATGAATAAATCTCTAAAAATAATCTCCAACATAAAATTCTCGAATTTTCTTTACAAATAACCACTTATTCAAACTCTAAACACATGCTTCTTTGATATGAGAACAAAAAAAAAGATTAAACACAAAAAGAAGACTGTTTATAAATTTGTGTGGTTATAAAAAAAAAGGATAAATGCTCAATTTGGTTCACTAGGGAATGAATATGCATAGGAAGGTCTTTTTAAGATAGCTAAAATGTGTAAACCTAATTGTCCCCATCATATTAATGCATAAACTCATGAATGTGGTCTCAAAATGTACAACAAAGTAAGTTCTAGAATAAATACACTATGATTGATAAACACTCATGAAAAAAATTAAAGCAATTATGATGATATGCTCTTAAGGTTAAAAAACGTACAAAAGTGTTTAAATTTGTATCAAATCTTGTACATTTTTATCTAATTCAATCATCAAAGTCAATGGGACACTTAAAACATTTTTATCAAAAAACAACTAATCACACTTGTATCTTTCATGCGTTTCAACTTAAATCAACAACGTATACTAACTCAAAATTATTTTCAAACAAAAATCAAAAGAGTATGAAGTTCCAAGAAAAATAGAATAAATGACATTGATGCATAAGATCCTCCCCCACATCTAAATTCTACATTATCCTCAATGTATGCAAAACGTGAGAAAAGAGAAAAAAAAAAAACTAGCATGCAAATCAAAAAAAAAAAAAAAACTAGCATAATTTCAAAATCGCAGTAAATATCAAAAAATCACCAAATGCAATATATAAAAATAGGACAATAAAAAAATAGAGAGAAAACTCCTCTATAATGATAGTGAGGTCATGGAGGGTTTTGAAAAGGTTGAACTGCGAAGATGAATATGAGAGTTCTTAAAACCATATGTTCATATGGAAGAGAGAGAGTGCTTCTACAAAAAAAATTTTTTATTCCTCTCCTTAAACCGCGTGATCACGCACTAATGCCAGGACTGCTTCTGTCCAAAATTTTGATTTCACTAATGAAAACCACATGATCATCTCTTAACACCAAGATTGCTTATATCCATTTTGTTTTTCAATTGCTTTGGTGTCTCTTGGCTTGATGCAACTCTTAAAATTTTCCATCTCGATCACCTACAAAAATTAAAAGAAAAAATAAATGACACTAATTAAATATTTGGTTGCCTCCCAACAAACGCAATTGTTTAACGTCTTTATGTTCGATGTTTTTTTATTTTTTATTTTTTATTTTTCAAGGAGGTTTCAACTTCAATTTGAGAGGTTCATATAACTTCTCTTCCATATCTAATTTTGCATTCGAATCAAAATGGATAACACGTTTTTCTTCACAAATTTCTTGCATAATTAAATCAACAATATCAGCAAAACAAATTGATTGACATTCATTTGGGTACTTCATATGATCAAAAATAATAAATTTAACAATCTCGCCATCGAACTCGATGGAGAGAGTACCCTCGTCCACATCTATTTTAATCTTTGATGTCTTCATGAATGTTTTCTTAATAGAAGTGGAGCTGGATCTATGATGGTGTCTCCTTCCATTTTCAAGATATAAAAATTAGTCAAAAAAATTAGTTCGTTAACTTGCACCAAAACATCTTCAACAATTCCCTCCGAGTAAGCATAAGAATGGTCAGCTAATTGAATAACAACTTCAGTTTCTTTTACGGGACCTAATTTTAGAGCACTATGAATTGAATAAGGTATGATATTTACTGGTTCTCCTAAATCTAAAATGACATGCTCAATTTTTTTCTTATCAATAACACAAGATAAAGTGAACATACCTGGATCCGTATATTTTTTGGGTAAAGTTCTCTTGATTACATCAGACACATTCTCACCAATTTCATCACATCTTAACTTCTTAACTTTATTCTCTGAATTCTCCAACTTTCTAGAAAAAAGTGGTACAACCGGGTTAGAAATGTTAGACAAAGAGGATTCAAATGTTACCTTGATTGAATTTTCATGCATGCATTCATCTTCTTTGTCCGTGTCCTTCCCTTCATCCACATTTTTAAATAGACTAGAGATCAATTGAAGTTCCTTCCCACTTCTCAACATTATCGCACTAACGTTTTCTTTGGGATTCACTACCGTTTGTAAAGGTAATTTCCCTAAAATTCGAGCCTCCAAATTACTAACCGAAGTGGCTAGCTGAGTGATTTGATTTCCCAAGTTTTGTAAGCTCGCACTCGTTTCTTGAAAGCTAGCTCTTGTTTCTGAAAAGATGGCTCTCGTTTCCTGTTGAAATTGTTGGGTGTTAATCGCGAGAGTTTTTACAATATTTTTTAGTGACATACCCGAATTAGAGGATTGTTTAGGTATTGGTGATGGTTTATTAAAAAATTGAGATAGATGTCTTGGCTATCTTCCTTGATTCTCATAATCCAAATTTGAATGATCCCTCCATTTAAAATTATAATTGCTGAAATAAGAATCATATGTATATTGAGGTTGGCTAGGAAATCCTCCTACGGTATTTACTTGTTGAAAAAATTTTTCTTGCGATGTTGGACACATGTCCATAGGATGTCCGGGCATTGAGCATGTGTCACAAATCGTAGCTACCTGTGATTGCCCTACAGTCAATTGACGGACCAAAATAGTTAGTTCAAAATTTTGATTTTCAAGATCTGAGTGACTTACCTCATGAGTTGGATGTCCGATGCATATGGATTTTTGTTTCCAAATTGGTGCAGTTAACTCCTTCAAAATTCTTTCATTAATTGCTATCATTTTTTTTCTCTTCAAAAATCAATAAACAAGTAAAAAAACACAAACTAAGAAATTAGTGTAGTTTCTCAACAACGGCGTCAAAATTTTGACGGGTTTGTCGAAACCCTCAAAATTAATACTGATTTCTCGATGCGATAAATTTATAGCAATAGTGGTACCAGGTCGAATTCCAATGGAACTAAATTGATTTAATTTCTTAGTTAAGTGTTAAAAAATGAAAATGGGGGGTTTGTCAAATAAATTCCTAAATTAAAAATAACAACTAAAAAAATAAGAAATAAATTAACAATGAAAATAATAAATATTAAAAGAAAATAAATCTATCAAAACTCTGATTCAAGAGTTTTCCACATTCAATTGTTTTACTGATCATTGGTTAAAAATATTTTTCTTACAATTCAAGCATTTAACCTTAAATTTATTAAAATAGCCGTAATAAATTTTATATTTTTCTAAATTAATTAACCAAATGCAACATCCAATCAAAACTTATCATTAATCGACTGGACACGATAGCGTTCCATATCAATATAATGATAGCATTAAGACAGTTAAACTAAAATATAAATAATTAGGATAGCCGCAATTATTTATTTTTATTCCATCGATTCCCTAGGTTAAATTTGAATACCGGTAAAATACCAATAAACAAAAATAACCTAGTTGCTACTTGTACCATTCATTCATGATAATTACGGATCACTCAAATCCTGGATAGCAAAAGAAAAATTAATATTGAATTAAATTGTCAGATTAATCAATACCAATTTTTCATATAAATAAAATCAAGATTCAACGAATACTTAAATTAAATGGGCAAAAAATTAAATTAAGTACCTAACCTCATAGTGAAGACAATCGAATAAAAATTTTTGTAACACTCATGGTGGTGAGTTTTTAACAAAATAAAAATAAAAAGTAAAACAAAAGAAAAAGAAAACAAAAAGAAAAAAAAATATTCTAAGAGATGAGAAGAGGAAGAATATGTCTCCAGCACAGCAGCCGCCCTGTCTTCTTGAGAATGTCTTTGGAATGAGCAGCCTTCCTTTTTATAAGAACAATAGCCGCCCTTGTGTTTCTAAAAATGAATAGCTGCCTGCCTCTTTTTTGTGGAAGAATAACAGTGGGCCAACCTTCTTGAGGAAAGAATCCTAATATGGGGTGGCCCTAACTTCTTTTAATGTAAATAGTGGTGTAATACAAATGAAAGTTTCCCCTTTTTTTTCCCTACTGCTCCTAGTATTCTAGACCAATTAGAAGTTTTCTAATTAGGTAAAATTACAAACTTTACTCCTACTAAAAACAACTTTCACTAAAAATTAAAAGTTCTAAAAAAATTACTAAAACTAAAATTCAAACTCTTTTTCTTCTCTTCTTCAAACCCCAATAAAATGTCTTGAGTCCAATTAGTTTCAAAATTGCCTTTTTAAACTCATTTTGTCCAAATCTTCCAATTCCAACCACCTAATAATAAAAATCAATAAAATCAATTATTATAACATTAATCAATACAAAATCAACACATAATAGTAATAATAAATTCAATAATTTTGTATGTTATCAAAGTTTCCTATTAAACAGGGTACCATCATTTACCCCTACTTCTAATGATATTTTGAAAAAAAAATGATATTAAGAGTAGAGTGAATTGGCAAATCAGAAGAAGCACAAAAGTGGAAGGTGCCGGTGAGAGGATATCAGAATTTCTTGAGAAAAATTTTGATTTTGGGGTTTATGAAATTTATGGGGTGATCGAGAGGTCAAAAGATTGAGAGGTTGAGATACTGAGTTTGGATGACCGAGAGGCCGAGGAGGTCGGGATACTTCGAGTTGAGATGTAGAGATAAGAACCACGTTCAGTTATAGTTCCTGATTCATAGAGAATGTGTCATAAAAAGAATATCGAGATAATATTTGTAGTTAAGACAAAGAAGAGGGGCATGTGTTTGTTCGGCCGAGAATTATGCTCTGTAGGGACCATGCGCCGCAAGGCATCGATGTCGAGCTGAGGTTATTGGGAAGATCTACCCTATGAGTTTAAATACCAAGAAACAATGAAGAAATAGAGTAATATTCCGAGAGGTAACAATCGCCAAGACATACCGAGCAAAATAAATTCTCACAGCGAGAAGTCTAATTCTACTGAACACCAAGCATGTTTCCCATCGTTATGTTTGGCTTTATAGACATTACTTCTGTGATGGTATGATGTTAGGAGAGAGGAAATGAAACAGACCGTGAAATTCTTACGACTAGTTAGTCTATCGTTTCTATAGACTACGCTAATCTGTTGGAGGTGATTTGTCCTCACAAATACCAGCTCTTTGACTCGAATGGAGAGCCTATGCCAAGAGTGTTGGTCAGATTTTCTTGGATGGGAAATCTGTAAAAATTCCACGGGGACGAGCCCAACGGGGGATTCCAACGCTCAAGTCATTAAGAATAGATAAAATAAAGACTGAAGATAATGATAGCTACAGTCTTATGTTGCCGTCCTATAAGTAGTATGTAGAGAGAGAGAGAGATAATAAATATATGGTGTGAGCATAATTGAGTATAAAGTTGTACCCGTTTGTGTATGTATGCCATGTGATGTAATCCGCGTATATATATATAAAGCTATACCTCTGATCATGTATAGAATTGATGTAGAAACCATACCTTTGATAGTGTATAATTAGGTATGGGGCCGTAGCTTTGATAGTGAAGCGTTTCAGTTTAATTACCTCACAAGCTCCATTGCCCTAGGCACAAAGATACCTTTCTTTCTAAGGCCTCCTTTTATGTGAAAAAATATGTCAAAGGTTTAGGATTCCAAATGTAATTCTTACTTTTTATTTTATTTAAAATATTTTTCAATTAAGATAAAAGATCAACAGAAAAATAGAGTTTTATGGGTAGATATCATGTTTTTAACTTTTTGCAATTAAAATTCTATCCAACTTAACACAATTGAGCATAAACTCAACTTTCCCAAACAGGCTTAAGGGATCTTAGGGCTTTTCTACAAATATTTGTGAAACATTTGGTTTTGTTTTAAAAATAATACTTACTAATTAAATGAAGTGATATTTTAAAATTATTATTTTTAAAGCCATTTTAATTACAAATTATTTTTTTTTAAAAAAAATAATACACATTGCTTATAAATGCATCCACCCCTATCCTTGTTTGTAAATTGAATTGAAATTTGGTGAAATATGTAATAAAAATAAGAGAGCAAGTGACAGAGAGATAAGGAACCCTTATGGGTTTAAACTAAACGGAGATCATATTAGTAAGGATACTGATATTTCCTACAAGTATTTTATTTTTTAAGAAAACACAAGTTAAATCAAATTTAGTCAAATTCACTATATTTATCGAATACCAATAGTTTATTAAAATAAAATAGAGATCATACTCATTCAAATTGGGTCAAAACTCTGTAATATCATACTTGTCAACGTAATGCAATTACAGTTTTGTTATCATCTCGGTACCTCAATCTGACTGGTATGTCAACCTCTGGAATGCATCCCATTCTTGCTTTAACCGGCGCACCATTAAGCCTGAATGCTTACACTCGAAGAAGCTCACGTATACATACAAACAAGGGAGAGAAAAAAGAAAGAATAAATCGGAAAACAAATATACAAGAGAGAGAGAAAAGAGAGAGCAAATAGAGCATGAAGAGAAGGATCTGTTGAAGTGTTTCCAAAATGAATTTGAAACTTAAATGGAGTAGGATTCGTGTATAAGTGTGGCCATTGAAAGAACCACCAAAAAGTCCAAGGGGGTACAGGGAAAAACACAATAAGGACTTGGATGGAATTGACAAAAGCATACGGTCTAAGAACTTAAGTGAAAAAAGGCATAGTGTACATTGTAAGTAAGTTAATAAAAAAACTTTAGCGCCCGTCTCAAATAGAGTTACTGTGTGAATTGCAAGCATATCACTCTTGAACAAAGTTATAGTATAAATTGCAAGTGAAAAAAGCTCTAACATTGCAAGTAACTTTAATAAAATAAAAATACTGGAAATCACGAGGGAAAACAATTTAAACTCTAACCAGGATTTAATATAAATCAACCGACATGTAATGTAAATTAAAAATTCAAACTGCTCGCTGGTAATCATAAATAGCAATACTAAAAAAGTTCTAATGTCACTATCAAATAGAGTCATAGCGTAAATCAAAATCGAAAGAAACTTGTAAAAAAGACCTAATGTCTCAAGTAATTGTATTAAAGAAAATAATGAAAATAAAATGACTCTAATGTCAAACTCCAAGAGAGAGAGTGAAAACAACTGAAATACGAACTTGACACTAACGAGAACTAATGACTCAGTTACTAAGAGAAAGCCAATGGTCATCATATAAAACGATATGAAGTTGACTTGGCTGCTTCCTAGTACCCCGGTCTTACAATAGTAAGCGAAAACCTCGCAGTTATTGAAAATAAGATTGTAATTACCAAACTCGCTTGTCCCAAGGAGATCGAAAGCAAAATTTACGACTTGAGAGGGTGGTCTAGAGTGCACTGTGGTGCCTCCAGGGTTGGGGCCGAAGAGCGTTTGTAATTCTGAGAGTCCATATTTGTACAAGTAAATGTAGTTTTGGCCAGATAAGAAGCAGTCCAGGCAGGTTCTGACAACCCCTCTATGAAGGTCAATTTTGTAATTGCATTTTGAGCAAGGATTTGAATTAGAATTGTGATTGGAGCTTGAGCTTGATATTGTAGAAATCACTTCTCTTCCGCCTGGTTCTGTCCTAGTGTAATGAATCACCATTTCCTCCCCAACATAGATTCCTGCGGTGGTGAGACGCTTTTATTTTTCTATTAAGAGCCCAACTAAATAAAAATGCTATTCTTCACCATTAAACAATTATGCAGCTAGAACTCTCCCAATCAGTTTAAAGAAAGAAAAAAAAAGGGACTAAAAACTAAACCAACAACAAAAATCAAGGTACAGGAGTCTTGATATTAATTTGATAGAATAGCATATATGAGATAAAAAAAAAAAAAAAAGAATAAAAGCCCATATGAATTATGAAATTTCCTAGGGGAGGGGAGGGGGAGAGAGAGAGAGAGAGAGAGAGAGAGAGAGAGAGCGAGCGAGAGAGAACCTACCATGGTGAGTATAACTGCTTCCTTTGCCATAGCGGTAGATGTGATCCCCAGGCTCTAGCATATCCCTGGCAATCATAGTTTGCTCCCTGCTCATCTCTCTCTGTCCCTCTCTCTCTCAAAAACTGATCAAAATATAATAGAATCGAATTGATACAAAGTGAAACCAAGTTTAAAACGTTGAGTTTTTGGGAGTCAAATATCAAAACAAAAGGGTTTCGATCCTTCAGAAATAGCTGTGAGGCGCAGGCACTGGGACACGGTTTTAGGGAGTCAAACAGGAAGCTTCTTTTCCCCATCCGACGGGGGACCGGCTTTGCCCGACAGCCGACGTGGCTACTTGACTTTCTAACCTTATCTTCTTATCTTTCTTTTTTTGATGAGTAACAGGATTCCTAAAATCTAGAATCTTCGATTTAAAAAGTCCAACATGGATCATGGTAAAAAATTCAGCAGATATCAACTAGGGTATTTTTTTTACTCTTTTTTTTTTGTTTGGATTTTTTTTTCCTTTTTATTCTTTCCTTTAAGAGAGATACTAAGTGATGGTGCATGGCCACCACGGCCCAAATCATATTGGGCTGATATCTAGTTCATAGCTCCTCGAGCGGTTTTCAATAGCCCTATCGTCAATATGACGAGCATCCACTCAATCGGTCAATCAACTAGCCAGCCCACAAGCTCACCATCATGAGGCATCAGGTCCTTCGAGTGAGTAGGCCAAGAGACACAATCAACCAAAGTGTGTTGTCTGTAAGGATTTATCTCTCAAATGAATAGACACGGTCCACACTCTCTTGATGTTTATCGACTTGGCTTCTCATTGGTAACCTATTACTTAGTTTAAAACTGATCAGTATTTAGACATTCTGGTTGCTCTACGGTCAACAATCAAAAAGTGATAAAAATGATGTGTCATATATATATTAAAAGAAGTGTGTCAAGAAACACAAAACATATTTCCAACTATTAAACACATCTTATATCATAAAATATAATCAAACCAAAGAAAAAACCCTCTCTTTTTTTTTACAAATTTCCTGATCACAATTTCAGGAATTGTTCTTTTTCTCTTTTTTCTTTCCTTTTTTTCTGCTTTTCTTCTTCTTTTTTTTTTTTTAAGACTGAACTCGAAAGTGAATAAAGATATGTTACCCATACAAACCACCCCTAATCATATGATTGAATCCTAAAGACAATCCCAAAAAACAAATCACCCCATTTCCCTTTAAATGGAGGTTAATTAACTAGACGTCATTAAATGGAGGTTAATTTCTAGTTCTATGCTTAAAATTAACATTATGTGATTTTTTACTGGTCATTGAATCCTCTAAAGTTCTATAGTCCTATCGTGGGACTAGTCATTAAAACACAGTGGAAACACTGCACAACAATTATCATTTGAGAAATCACCACATCATCCACTTAATGATTGGCCTAGAATTGGCCAATTCCATTGTGGGGGTCAAGCGTGTTACTCTAAATTCAAATGCCCCCAGATTTAGTTGACCTGTCCATAGTTGTCTCAAGATAGATATGAGAACCACACTTCAATTCGCATTCAAACTCTTAGTGATGATGTTAATAAAGGCCGATATTCATAAGCACTCTCAAACCATTTAAACTATGAATTGTAGGGCTTTGCCTCAAGGGAGCCCTTTGTAATGATCTGAGAAATGGCTTCAATTAGCAGCTGAATAAGAGGAGCCTTCAACAGAATCAGTTGGTAGTTAGGAGTTAGTTTGTTAAAGAGTTAGTTTGTTAGTTGGTTTTGGTAAGGAATGTATGTACTTAAACGAAAGTGAATGAGAAAGGAGTAACATTGGAAGTTCTGTAAAGTCCTCTCTTTTCTACCTACCTCTCTCTCTCTCTCTCTCTCTCTCTCTCTCTCTCTCTCTTCTTCTATCCTTCTCTGTCTCTTATTCATCTACTACCTCCTAAATCAGTCCCACAATCATACCAATTCCATTTCCGTCCTGAAACTTAAGTTCCTCCTTTGCAACTCCTCAAGTCAAGTTAACCTGTAACAAAGTGGTATCAGAGCAAACAAGTTCTTGGACAACCCTGAAAGCTATGGCAGAAGGTACAAGATCAAGGTCATGGGAAAAACAAATCAAGAAACAGGAGTCCCGAATCCAAGAAGTGGCTATCGAGCTTCATGAAAAGCACATTGAGCTAAGTAGACAAATAGAAGAACAAGCAAAGAAATTAGATAATCTCTCAATTAACATTGATGAACGATTTAATATGGTCATGAAACTACTGAATAAAGAAAGAAATGAAGAATCAGAAATAGAAAGATCCTTCAGATCACCTCTCTTACCTACACCATTGGAGGGGAGGATCGAAGGAGACAATCAGCTACCAAAGAAAGAATTCAGTCACAGAGGAATTCTACCAACCCACCACGTATAGAACAACCTATGTTCAATGGAGAAAACCCAAGGATATGGCTTAGGAAATGTCAAAAAAAAATTTCTGTCTATCAAATTTCCAGTCATGCGTGGGTAGAAATGGTGGAGATGTACCTTGATGGAAAGGCAGAGATCTGGTTTCAAGGAGTAAAAATGGTTAAAAAAGAGGTAGAATGGGAAGAGTTATCCAGATTGCTTTGTCAAAGATTTGAAACTAAAGGAATTCAGGATGAGATTGAAGAATTTAATAAGTTGCAACTAGAGGTATTATGACACCCGGGTCGAGCTCAGTTATCATGATACCCGAGCTCGGCTCGAGTATTTTTTAGGTGGGCTCAAACTCGAGTTCGAAGTGTCATCGGATGTCATCGGGTAGTGTCATTGGGTAATGTCGTTAGGTAGTATGATCCAAATTTATATTTTTTGAACTCTAGTTCTAGCTCAAAGTGTCGTAGATAGTGTCATCGGGTAGTGTCGTTAGGTAGTATTATCAAATATTTAATATATAAAAAATATTTTTTAAAAAAATTCGGATAGCTCGTCGGGCTTTCGAGCCCGACACATTTGGGCTCGAGCTCGAGCCCGAGGTACCTGAGACCGAGCCCTAGCTCGAGCTCGGTCAAACTGAGCTCGAGTCGAGCTTTGACCGGGTAGTGTCACGGGTACCCGTGACACTACCCGGATATCATAACAGCGCTAGTTGCAACAAATAGGGTCAGTAGCTGAGTATCAAAAAAAATTTGAAGAATTATGGTCCATTCTGCTATATAAAAATCCTAAACTCTCTGAATCCTACTGCATCTCAAGTTTCATAAGTGGAGTGAGAGAAGAATTGAAACCTATATTGCGGATGATGAAGCCCACCACATTACTTCAAGCATTCGAGATAGCTACACTTCAAGAGCAATCACTGGAATTGACAAGGCAAAGAAGGACTGTAATGGGTAAAAGTTGGGATCCTGGTGAGGAAAAAAATGGGCATAGATATGCTGCAGCACCTGTTACTAATCCTATGAACTCAGCAAATAAGGGTAAAGGACACAATTCAGAAGTTACAATGGAGAATAGGATGCCCAGAATCTCTACATAAGATATACAGTTCAAGA
The DNA here is from genome assembly GCA_037126225.1 of Dillenia turbinata. NCBI lineage: Eukaryota > Viridiplantae > Streptophyta > Magnoliopsida > Dilleniales > Dilleniaceae > Dillenia > Dillenia turbinata. The sequence goes on from JBAMMX010000024.1 coordinate 22,835,158, forward strand.
GGGTTAATAATCTTTGCTTCAAATGCGGGGAAAAATATGTACCTAGTCACCAATGTAAATATAGGCACCTCAACATGATCATTGCAGCAGAAGAAGAAGAAACCCAGGAATTTAATGAGGAAAGAAGCAATGCAGTACTTAGTGAAGAAACTATAGAGGTACCCCTTTGTGTCCTCTCCAGATCACTAAATAGAAAGACAATAGCACTATAAGGAACAATGCAAGGGCTTAAAGTAACAGTGCTGGTGGACACGGGCAGCTCAAATAACTTTATAAATCAAATATTGGTTAAGAAGCTCAGAATGGAAACTGAAGCAGATGAACCATTACATGCTATACTAGCAGATGGAAGTCAAATTAGCAGCTATACTAAAGCCAAGGATGTGAAATGGACAATACAAGGATTCAAATTTTTGTTTGACTTGAGAATCATCAGTCTAGGAGGATAGGACATAATATTGGAAGTAGATTGGATGTATAATGTTAGTCCCATCACGTTTGGCTTCAAACAGCTTCAGATCAAATTTGCTGACAGTCAAGGTGAAGTAATATTACTGGGACAAGTGGAAAATTCAGTTATGAGGTTGATAAGGGGAAAGGAAACCAAAGATTTCATAAAGACAGCAGTCTCAAAATTGTGCCATCATATCTCTACCTTCGGGGCACAACACCAAATGCATACCAAAACAAATTGAAAGGCTACTTTAACAATTTCAGGACATTTTCTCCATTCCAAATTCATTACCACCTGAGAGGTCTCACGACCATCAAATTCCCCTCAAACTTGATTTACAACCATTCAAAATGAGACCTTGTAGGTATCCTCATTCCCATAAGGCAAAAATAGAGAAACAGGTGGAAGAAATGATCAACAATGGAATAGTCAAACCAAGCTCCAGCCCCTTTGCCTCCCCTGTGCTGTTGGTGAGAAAGAAAGACAATACATGGAGGTTTTATGTGGATTACAGACAGCTGAATAATCTCATCATCAAAGACAGGTACCCCATTCTAAACATTGATGAACTTTTAGATGAGTTACATGGTTCAAAGATATTTTCTAAGGTAGATTTGAGAGCTGGCTACCATTAGATCAGAGTGAAACCTGGAGGTGTAGCTAAAACAGCTTTTCAAATTCATCATGGACATTTTGAATTTCTGGTGATACCATTTGGCTTAACAAATACCCCAGCCACATTCCAAGTTTTAATGAATCATATCTTTCAACTATACCTCAGGAAATTTGTACTAGTATTTTTTGATGACATATTAATCTATAGTCCTAACTTGACTACACACCTTCAGCACCTCCATGAAGTCTTTTTAATGCTGAGGCAAAACCAATTGTTTGCAAAACTTTCTAAATACACATTGCTCAAAGCCAAGTGGAATATTTGGGCCACATTTTATCTGAACAAGGAGTAAGAATGGATCCTGAGAAAATTGAGAGTATCCGAACATGGCCAACACTTGTCTCTGTCAAGGCCTTACGGGGTTTCTTAGGTCTTACTGGCTATTACAGAAGATTCATTAGAAATTATGGTATTATAGCCAAACCATTAACTAATCTACTCAGGAAAGATAGATTTCAATGGGAAGTAGAGGCTGACAAAGCTTTTCAGCAGCTCAAGCAGTGCATTTGTTCAACACCAGTTATGAGACTCCCAGATTTTTCCAAGTCCTTTGTCATAGAAACAGATGCTTGCTCCAAAGGATGGGGTGTTGTTCTAATGTAGGAAGGGCAACCAATTGCCTTTGTAAGCAAGGCTCTAGGACCTAAGAGTCAAGGACTTTCCATTTATGAAAAAGAATTGACGGCAGTGGTGATGGCTGTGATAAAATGGAGACATTATCTTATAGGTTATCATTTTGTAATAAGGATAGATCACCAGAGCCTTAAGCATATGTTAGATCAGAGATTGACCAGCACACTACAGCACAAATGGCTTACTAAACTCTTGGGATTGGATTATGAAATCCAATATAAAAAAGGAACTGAAAATAGGGTAGCTGATGCATTGTCCAGAAGGGAAGAACTAGAAAGTGATGTTCAGAGTTAAGATTTAATAGCCATATCCTGGGTTAAGCCATAATGGTTGAGAGAAGTTGCTGATAGCTATGAAGGTGATGAACAATGCCAGACTTTAATTGCTCAGCTGACCTTAGAACCTGATACCAGAGCAGACTACCAGCTTCAAGAAGGGATACTGAAGTTCAAAAAAAAAGATTTATATTGGAGAAGGTAATCAGCTCAGAACAAAAATATTACAGCAAATGCAAAAATCTGCAATGGGGGCATTCTGGCCAGCAATATACTTTGTAGAGAATTCAAACAGCTTTTTATTGGCCTTCATTAAAAGTTATCGTGGTAAAATTTGTACAAGAGTGTGATGTTTGCCAACGAAACAAGCATGAAAATATTCAATATCCAAGTCTCTTACAACCACTTCCAATTCCTTCACAAGCTTGGGTTCAAATAAGCATGGACTTTATTGAAGACCTACCTGAATTTCAAGGCTACAACACTATTTTGGTGATAATTGATAGGCTAACAAAGTTCAGTCATTTCATTCCTCATCATCATCCTTATACAGCTCTGATTGTAGCTCAATCCTTTGTAGATAATGTCTTCAAATTGCATGGATTGCCTGAAGCTATAATATTTGATAGAGACAAAATCCTTACAAGCCTGTTTTGGCAAGAGTTGTTCAGACTGGTAGGAACTCAGGTGACTCTCAACAGCACATACCATCCTCAAACAAATTGGCAGAGTGAAAGATTAAATCAATGTTTGGAATGTTACTTGCAGTGCATGTCTTCTGACAGCCAGGAAGATGGGCAAGATGGTTGAGCTTAGCTGAATGGTGGTACAATTTAAATTTTCACTTCAGTCTTAAAATGTCTCCTTTTGAAGCATTGTATGGTTACCTACCTAGAAGCATTCCTTTTGGTCCTTACCTTGATTCAGTAAACCCAGCTGCTGAAAATTTTATCAGAGATAGGCAATCTATGTTGCAAATTTTACATGACCATCTAGCAAAGGCTCAAAACATGATGAAGATGTATACAGATAAAAATAGATCAGAAAGAGAATTTGAAGTGGGAGACTTAGTGTATTTGAAGTTACAACCCTATCGACAGCAGTCTGTAGAACAAAGGAAGCAGCTGAAACTATCCTCAAAGTTTTATGGACCTTTCTCAGTGATATCCAAGGTGGGAAAAGTGGCTTATAAACTTCAACTTCCTCAAGGATCACGAATCCATCCTGTCTTTCATGTCTCCATGCTGAGAAAGAAGCTGGGCCCAACTCAAACTCTTACGCCATCTCTTCCTCTAATTGGTTCAGATAAACAAGCTATAGTGGAATCAGAGATGGTGCTGAAAAGAAAAGCCATATTAAGGAACTATAAACCAGTTACTCAATGACTGATCCAGTGGGTTAACCTCAGTCCTGAGGAAGCAACATGGGAAGATAAGGATTTCATCTCTGCCCAATTTCCAAGCTTTCATCCTTGAGGACAAGGATATTGAAAAGGGGAGGGTATTGTAATGATCTAAGAAATGGCTTCAAGTAGCAGCTGAATAAGATGAGCCTTCAACAGAATCAGTTGGTAGTTAGGAGTTAGTTTGTTAAAGAGTTAGCTTGTTGGTTGGTTTTGGTAAGGAATGTATGTACTTAAACGACAGTGAATGAGAAAGGAGTAGCATTGGAAGTTCTGTAAAATCCTCTCTTTTCTACCTGCCTCTCTCTCTCTCTCTCTCTCTCTCTTTTCTTCTATCCTTCTCTATCTCTTATTCATCTGCTACTTCCTAAATCAGTCCCACAATCATACCAATTCCATTTCCATCCTCGCAGCTCCTCAAGTCAAGGTAACCTGTGACACCCTTCCAGAAATTCTCAGTGGCCTGGCTCAACCTAGGCCAAAGTGGGGTTTTGGAAATAGTTTTCAACCAGGAATTGACGTGTTTCGGTTATTACCTCACTAGCTACATCATTGCCGCAAGCACATAAATACCTTGCCCTACTTCTGAAGCCGCCTCTTATATTTCCTTCTCCTCGTCTCTTCTCTCTCTCTACTCGATGCGGGATTCCTTCTCCCAGTTTTTTGTTTCTTTATTTTATCCCAATTAACTTTATACCATACATTTTAATTACAAATTAACTTTAAATTATGAGATATTGTAAAACTATTATTATTTTAGAGCCATTTTAATTACAGATTAATTTATGAAAAAAAAAATAATATGCATTGCCCATAAATGCATTCAAGCCCTATCCTTGTTTGTTTGCAAATCGAATTGAAATTTGGTGAAATATGTAATAAAAATAAGAGAGCAGGTGACAGAGAGATTAGGAACCCCCATGAATAGAGATCACACTCTTCAAATTGGAACAAAACACTGTAATATCATTGACCATTTGGACAATAAGATGATAATTAAAGTAAAAATATAATTATGATCTCTACAAGGTTTAGGGGCATACATCATACTTGTCAACCTCAATTACAGTTTTGTTACCACCTCGGTACCCCAATCTGACCACTATGTCAAGCCTGAATGCTTAACCGGCGCACCATTAAGCCTGAATGCTTACGCTCGAAGAAGCTTAGTTACGCAACCAAACAAAAGAGGGATAAAAGAAAGAATAAATAGGTAAACAAACAAACAAGAGAAAAAGAAAAGAGAGAGCAAATAGAGCACGAAGAGGAGTAGGATCTGCCAACATGAATTGGAAACTACCAATGCCTTGATTCAGTCAGAAAATTATTAAATTTTTTTTACTAAATTCTCAAATTCGAGTTTAAAAAAAAAAAGACTTAAAAAGTTTGCCTCCTTAATAGATCCGATAATTAACTCAAATCAAAATAATCAGGATTAATAAATTGATTACCAGATCTTTGCTACCCAAAGAATACACAAATTGAGCAATTAAATAGATTACAATTTGGTCATAATTGTGCCATACAGGAAAAAACACTGTATGGACTCGGATGAAATTGAAAAAAGTATATGGACTAAGAACTTAAGTGAAAAAAAAAAAAACATAAGTAAATTAATAAATAAATTTTAGTGTCAGTCTCAAATACAGTGTCAATTGCCATTATATCACTCTTGAACAAAATTATAGTATAAATTGCAAGTGAAAACAACTCTGACTTTGTAGGTAACCTTAATAAAACAAATATACTGGAAATCGCGAGGGAAAACAACTTAGACTGCAACCAGGATTTAATGTAAATCAACCGACATATAATGTAAATTGTAAATTCAAAGTCCTTGTAGCCAATCGCAAGTAGCGATACTAAAAAAGTTCTAATGTGTCTATCAAATAGTCAGACCGAAAATCACAATCAAAAAACAAAAAAAAAAAAAAAAAGTTGAAAAAAGGCCATAATATCTCAAGTAATTGTATTAAAGCAAATAAAATGACTCTGATGTCAAACTCCAATGGAGATGGTGAAAACATCACGAATGCGAACATGACACTCATGACAACTAATGGTTAGTCCTATGTGTAGGAATAAAAGAACCGCATTGATTAGTCCTATGTGTAGTGATAAAATGCAACCAATGAATCCAACTAAAATCCCTCTGAACAATTTAAGCGATAGAGTCTCGTTATTTTCATCATTTCTTTTCAAATTTGATCCCGTTTGATTACATTTCGTTGTAACCAAAAAAAAAAAAATGAATCCAATTAGAGATGGAAGTTTAATTTCTCAATCTTATGCATAAAATTATTTCTTTTTGTTACTCATGAGATCATCTAAATTCTGTGGTACTCATCGAGGACTAGTTATTTATTATTTATAATATTGTATGTCTCTTAAATATTACTACATAACAAATACTTGAATTGATTGAAATAAAATAGTAGAAAATATTACACCACAATTATCAACAAACATTTCGATCTAAAATTAGCCAATTAAAAAAGTTATAATTTAATTCAACATCCAGATTATTTTTTATTTCTAATTTGAAATCTCTACTTTGGGTCTATTTTGACATGCATTATTGCTGTTATTGGAGAATTCGAACAAAATATTGGAGATGGCTCTTGACTTCATAGATCCGACTCCTTGCAAATCGAACAAGTGCTCAATGAAGAGAATTAAAACATGCAAAAGACCGTCGGAGGGTATTTCGATGGAGAAGACTCCGACGCTCAAGTCAGAAAAAATAATTTTCGAAAGGATAAACAGATAGAGAGGAATAAATGACGAATTTTCCTATAACTTTTGTGTGTTTTGTGTCGAGTTCAGAGAACTTACATTACTTGATGCATCGAGGGCTTTTTATATAATGTTCTACTAGAGTCGTATGATCACGGGGTGTCACAATCCTAATTTCCTTACAAAGCGATTCGAGGATCCCGGATCTCAATTGTTAAAGATGTCAAATTGTTATCATTCAGGAAATTGAATTATATAGATAAATTCTTTCCCTTATTAATTAGATCCTCAATGTTTCCTTTCTTATCCAAAAGATGCATTCTATACTGAAATAGGAAGCTCAACCAAGGTGAGATTTAGTTGAGTATTACCGATTAGGAATAAGTGTTTGTTTCTTTTAGTTTTTGGTAGTCATCGGTCGGGTGAGAGAGGAAAACGATCGTTCGCTTCTACCATATGCTCTTGTAGATTAGATCACATAAACCTCATCGGAAGCCAGATGATTCGCGAATAAGATACCACGAAATTAGACTCCTTTGGATAGTCGGGGCGACGGAGGCCTGTTCGAAGAGATTTTTCCCATCGGTAGAGTGGGATGACAGAGATCCATTTACGTCTGAACATGTTGAAATACATTAAATCATAGTGCTTATGCCATCTATTGAACGTGTTTCGTTTTATATATTGAGTTTTTTGGAAATGATACCATCATTTGCCCCCGACACGTGGTGTCGTTCCGTGAGAAATGTACCATAATTAACAGTCATTGGGAAACGGAGAGGTTTTGACAACATGTGTCATTTTGTGTTCCTCGAACCGTCTTTAGCTACCCTTATAAATATTTTCACGAGAGAAGATCTAACGTTTTCATTATCTCGTGCTCATTTTTTCCTTTCCTCGAATTGTCCCAGCACACAAGAGAACTTCTGTAAGAGGAATGGCGAGAAATTCTGCTGTTCAAAGTATTAACGATATTAGGAGTGTTATGTTAGTGTTAGAGCTCCAAGAGGTTCAGACCGCCATGTTGGTGGGTGATTATTACACCCTGGTATCAGCCATAGACGATGATAGAGCGAATAGGGCTTCTGAGGGCTGTGTCCCGATGTATAAACAAATAGTGAAGTTTGGCTTGAAGGTACCATATACCAGTCCGTTCACTGAAGTGTTACAGTGATGGAACATATTTCCAACTTTGTTGACTCCCGGTTCTCGGCGCCTGATTGTTGCTGTGATTTCCTCGCTAGGATTTTGTCATTTTCATTTCGATTTTGATATTTTGGCGGCTCTCTTTTCTTTGGTAAGATGTACGAAGAATGGTTTGGTTCGAGATTCGTATAGGCTATAGATTCGTCTTGAATTTGATTGGGGATTTCATTATAAGGAACCCACCAATAGCAATTGTATACACAAGTACTTCTTTATGGAATTCCAGGACAAAGATCTCATACCAATGCTTCCCAGTGCTGATGGAAGGCCTGCACTTGGATTGCAGCTTGTAAACCCTGCTCATCACTTTCGTTTCGTGCGTTCGGTTGGTAGTTATTATAAGTCTACGTAAAGAGCTATCTCAATTGATTCTTTAACGAACAATCAGATGATATCTCTAGCAGGTCTGCTGATAGGGGAGAAAAGGAAAATTGATAGGCCCCTCTTAGTCAACAGAAAAGAGATCAAGTTGACCAATACTTTTGGTTTTGTGGATGACTCCTTTCTAAGAGAGATTACGATTGACCGGGATTCGTCTGTGGGAAATCCTTCGACAGAGACCAATGGGATGTCTGAAACTTGAGCTTTACCGGCACTTCCCTGAGTGAAAAGGAGGAAAATGGTTCAGCCTGATTCTCCATCAAGGAGTAGACATGAAGCGGACGAGGAAATCAAGGAGTGCATGCCTTCAGTCTTGTCAAAGATATTCAAGGTTGAGCCAAAGGAGTTTGATAGGGCTGGTCATGCGCTACCAACCAGAAATGAGGGAGCTCTGTTACCAGAGAGACTCAATAGAAATCCATCGTTTGTTGCAAAAGTTAGGGCACCAAGGGAGACAGTGGCTCAAATTGCTCTAGTCAAAGGACTATCTAGTCTATCGCGTGAGATTCCCCTGTGGCCTTCTCGTAAAGGAAAATGTAAGGTACTTGATGGGATTGATATCACTCCTTCTATCCCCATTCGCTCGTTTTATGGCGATAAGGGATCGAAGGAAAGATGAACGGTGGCCATTAGCTCTGGGAATAAGCAATACAGTTACAGGGACTTAGATGAGGTAGAGAAAATAGTAGATTGGCTCGACTTTTATCATTGTGATTTAGAGCTGCACAAGATGTTTATGGAGCAAACTAGCGGAGCTCTTAAGTCCCTTGGCTTAATGGTATTATCTTCTGAATTCACCTCATTTTGTCTTCATCTTAACATAAAGTGATTCAATGTCTCTCTTCTTGCAGACGATAGCTCTGGTGGAATTGCAAGAGCGGCGGAGGAAACAGATTGTTGAACATTTGGAAGAAAAAGTTAATCAGTTGAACGCCCAAGTTGGGCCTCGCGGGGTGCCACCAATCGGAAGGAGAAAGATACGGGGATAGAGAAAGCATTTGAGACCTTGCTAGCCGAAAAGGAGGAGGAGGTTAAGAACCTTCGGGATTACTACGAGAAATTGAAAATTAAGAAAAAGGCCCTCGAGCTGCGATTGCGTACTGTTGAGATATTGGCTCAGTTGCGTGAGGAGTCTCTCCAGGTAGCAGAACAGAGGGCGATTGAATCTGAAAAAGTTTTACTCCAATGTGTTGTTTCCTCTAGAGATGCTCAACGTGAGTTGACAGAGAGATTACGATGCATCGAAGAGGTAATTCGTCAGTTGGGATTGGATAGAGCCATACTTTCGGTAAGGAGGTTATCAGTCGGGATATGACAGATCGGAATATAGTCCCTGTCAGATCGATTGGCGCTCCAGCCGAAATGAGTGCAGTCAATACAAGGACTTCTTTTTAGGAGGCCTCTATTTCTCCGAAGTCTATGTAATCCTTACGCCATTGTATCACAATGATTCTTAATAAGAGACTCTTTTATATTCCTTTTCATTCGATATGTATTGATAACAAAGGATATTCCCTTCATTGTCTTAAATGGACGTCTCGGCTATATCCAATTGTTCTGGGCTTTTCTAGGGAATGTCGGCCCGTCTAGGGGCGTTCTCTAGTCGTGCGTTTTCATAAGTGTCTCCAATTTTCCATCAAGTAATATTTGCTTGGAAAAAGAGGAGTAGGGATGTCCTTCGCTAGGCCGAGGCAATAGTGGCCCATTAGAGAAAATAGATCCCTTCATTTGGTTAAGGCGATGGAAGCCCGTTTGGGAAGATAGATCCCTTCGTTAGGTCAGGGCGACGGAAGCCCGTTCAAGAAGATAGATCTCTTCGCTCCCATTCAAGGAAATAGATCCCTTCGTCAAGTCAGGGCAACAGATGCCTGTTCAGGGAGATAAATCTCTTCGTTAAGTCAAGACGACAAAGACCCGTTCGGGGAGATAGATCCCTTCATTAGGTCATGACGACAGAAGCCCATCTCGGATACATAAATCCCTTCGTTTAGTCAAGGCAATGGAGGCCCGTTTGGAGAGATAGATCCCTTCGTTAGATCAGAGAGATAAAGAACTGTTCAGGGAGATAGATCCCTTCGTTCGATTAGGGCGACGGAGGCCTGTTCGGAGAGATAGATCCCTTCATTTGTTTGTTTCTTTCCCATACGCAGTTGGAGCTCAATGGAATGCAAACAATAAAGCATACGTGTGTTCACTATCAGACGGTGGAATATCATGGTGATAACATAAGGAATATGTGTAACAATCGAAACGTACTATGCGACTACTTTAAGGAAAAGGCCGAAATCTCCTGGCCCCAGGATAAGATCCCAATCCCGAGTGAAGTTCTAAACTTAACATTTATGTGTTTTGTGCTAGGTATGGCTTCCAAGGCGTTTAAGTCTGGCCTTCCCAGGATAGCATTATAAGGCAAGGGGAGGTTGACCATATTGAATGTTGTTGTAGCTATTGCGTGATTGGGGGGAGTACCTAGTGTGATCGAGAGAGGAATAATCCCTTTAAGGTATATCCATTTACCGAAGAGCCCTTTGACTGGACCCGTATGGGGTTGTAGATATGCTGGGTCAAAACTCATTCATTTGAAAGCATCCCAGTATAGGAGATCACACGCTGCTCCTTGATCAATGAAGATCCTTCAGATCTCATATGGGCTTATTTTGGTGGTGATGACGAGGGGGTCGTGGCGACTTGAGTCTACATCGATTAACTCTTCATCGGTGAAACCGATGATCGGTTGCTTGCTTTTTTCTTCCTTACTAACATGAGTCGCAAGTACTTCTGGCAAAAGAGGGACAGAAACATTAGGCAAATAAAAAATTGGTGCGATTAGGTGTTCAGCCTTATTTTCTTGCGTATCATCTGAGGGGTCCGGAATATCCGACAGGGTTTGAGACATTCAAGGAGTTCGCTCCTCGTGAATTTAAAGGATGACTCCATCCTGACGGTTAGTCGGTGGTGGAGCGACCGGCCAATCGTCCAACCCATTCTGTCTTAGTGGTGCTTGTCTGTCGAAGTTCGATATATCCCTTCTTTCTCTACTGATGAACCTTTGTAACTTCCCACTTCTGATGAGGAATTCAAGCTCATCTTTGAGCCTTCTACAGTCATCAGTCATGTGACCGTGATCGCGATGAAAGTGACAGTATTTGGTCCTGTCTTTCTTGGGATCGTCCTCTGCAGGTTGAGGAACCCATCGGATATAAAGTTGGTTCCTGATCTGGAGCAGAACTTGACCGGGGGTTTCATTTAAAGGCGTGTAGGTGTTGAACCTTCAAGAAGGTGGAGGACCTGATCGGTTCTTCTTCAGTGAGAGCCATCGGGGCGATTGACAACACTCTCTTTTGGACGATCGGTTCCTCTTTCAGTCGAAAGCCTCAGCGTCTTCATCTGCAATATACTTCTCGGCACGAGAGTAGAACTCCTAGATAGTGGAGGGAGGATTTTTCGTAATTGATGTTTTCATACCGGAGGGGTACAATCCAGTAAGCAACGCCGCTAACGCGATAAAGTAGTCCAAGAATGAAACTTTCATCATCTCTGTTTTGAACTTCTCCAAAAAGTCCCCCAGAAGTTCGTCCTCTTTTGATATAACAATAGTAGAGAGGTGAATTTTCTCTTCGCTCCCTTACTTATCATAAAGTGAGTCTCAAATTGCTTTCGGAGCTGGGAGAAAGTTTTTATACTCAGCGGTGGGAGTGAATTGAACCATATTAATACATTTCCCTTGAGAGTGGTCGGGAAGTATTTGTACATGGCGGCGTTAGTCATGTCTCATAAAACAATTACCATCACAAACTGTGTCATATGGTCATGAGGGTCGGTTGTTTCATCATATCTTTCCACGGGAGGCAAAAGTATGTCACGGGACATTAGTTCCGAAGAAACCTTTGAGTCGAAGGGTGAAGCGTTATTAGAGTAGAGAGGAGTCTAGTTTTCTCGAGCATTAGCCCGTTTAACCTCATCGGCAATGAGTTGTTCAACTTGTCTTCTTAGGTTTTCGGGGTTATGGTGGGAAGTCACTGAGGGCTCGTAGTTGAGTGGTGGCATTCGTCATTGAGAATGTTTGCGTCCATATCCTCCTGAAGAAAAATAGCTATTGAGCCTCGTAGTGCGACTAAGATCCTCCAATTGCTTACTTATGTCCTGAATTCTGGACTCTAGTCTGTCCATTCGGGACTGACTGACTCATTCTGGGGGGTATCAGTATAGGAACTGTGGCTGGGCATTCCTGTAACGCAGGGTTGCAGGACCTGTTCTGAGCGAGGAGGTTAAACATGAGCGGGAGGATTGTCGATAGGTAGAGTAAGTGCCACAGGAAGGGCTGCATCAGTGGTGGTAACGGTATGGTCATCTACAATAGATACGGCCCTTGATGCAGTTTTGGTTCTCCGCTTCGGAGGCATATTGGTTTGGTAGTTCTAAGTACTCAACAAAGATTCTCTAATATGTTTCCCATGGACAGCACTAATCTATTAGAAGTAGGTCTTGAGTCCATAGATTCAGCTCATTGCGACTCGAATAGGTGCTCGATGAAGAGGTTTGAAACCTGCAAAAGACCGTCAGAGGATGCTCCGACGGGGGAGGATCCAACACTCAAATAAAAAAGAGCAGTTCTCGAAAAGATAAACAGACAGAGAGGAATGGAGGACAAATCTCCCTATGACTTTTGTACGTTCTGTTTCGAGTTCAGAGAACTTACTTGACTTGATCATGCTTGAACTATTTGATCTCGGGGCGTCATAACCCTAGTTCCCTTACGAAGCGATCTGAGGATCCTGGATCTCAATTGTCAAAGATGTCAAATTGTTATCATTCAGGAAATTGAATTATATAGGGAGATTATTTCTTTTATCAATTAGATCCTCAATGTTTCTTTTCTTATCCAAAAGATGCGTTTCATACTGAAATAGAAAGCTTAATCAGGGTGAAATTCAGTTGAGTATTACCAATTAGGAATAGAAGTGTTTAGTTCTTTTAGTTTTCGGTAGTCATTGGTCAGGTGAGAGAGGAGAACGATCATTCGGTTCGATCGTATGCTCTTATAGATTGGATCACATAAATCTCATCGGGAGTAAGATGATTAGCGAATAGGATATCACAAAATTAGACACCTTCGGATAGTCGGGGCGACAGAGGCCCATTCAGAGAGGTTTATCCCATCGGTAGAGCAGGGCGACAAAGACCCATTTACGTCTGAACATGTTAAAATACATTAAATCATGGATCTTATACCGTCTATGGAACATACTCCATTATACATATTGAGCCTTTTAGAAATGGTCCCATCACAAAATTATATAGGAATATAAAATTTCTAATAATTTATTTCTACAATAAGTTTGATTTATATACAAAATTTATTATTATAAATATAAAATTATAAAAACAAAAAATTGAATATTTTTAAAATTAAATCAATATCTAATCTATTTCAATATATAATACTTTTAAACTATTGTCTGGCTAATATGCGTCTCAACTGTAATCATTAATCCTCATATCCTACCCAGACCTTTATTTTATTTAATTTACAAGCACGTAGAGATTTAATTTATTTAATTTAATGAATGGTCGGCCATTAAAAATACAAAATCACATTTATGTTAAAGTTTATCAGAAACAAGCTCTCTGCAAACAATCCCAATGCACCAATATATAATACAATATCAGTTAAAGCTGCTTGCTGCAATATGACCTATGATCATTGAAATGTCAATCCCAAATTAAATGCTTTATCACTCCGCCTGGGCCACGGATTCACAGCCATGCAAGTTATGAGATTGTCTAAGGGAAGGCCCACAAAGTCTCTTCGTAGTTCACCATGGTTCAGTATATTTGATAGGCAAATGTGGTTTGAGTTTCTCTGAGATTTACAGTCTAGGCTGAAAGAGTAACAAACAGACCCAGTAATTGCCACTGAACATGACATCAAGGCCCTCTGCTTACAACTCAGACTCACCCAGCCGCATCTTCATCATGATTTGCTACTTTTTACACCCTTTTCTTGATTCTCTCTCACCGAAAATGGTCCAAAATTCATATCAGCTGCTCCATCTGCCAGTGAAATAACAATCATTTCCAACAATTTTTCATTCTCCGCCGGTTCATGTTCTTTACATGGGAACACCAAAAATGACCTTAATTTTTCTTCCGGATGAGAATGTGCTATTTTTCCTCAAGCAAGGACTTCAACTTGTCCACTTCGGTCAAAAGAGTGGAGTTTCCTTCACAGGCTTCTACTAGTAGCCGAAACCGTCTCTCGGTTTCACGGTTTCCTAGTGACAAATCATGCTCCTGTTCAGGTTTCTTGTAACATATTAGAGTCACCATCATGCCCTGTCAATATAAAAGCAATGAGCAACAAAGTTGAATTCAGATTTGGGTATTTGGATAAATGGCTGCATATCTCTCTGCTAATAACTAAAAGTAAAATAACCAAAGAAAATTAGGCCAACCTCATGCTGCTTCTTGCGTGAGTAATCTCGAAGGAGAGACCTTGCAAGTTTGTGTTGCAGTGACAACTTGTCACCATGGGAATAGTTAAAAATGAAGGACGAAAGGTGGTGCAGAACCAGTCTAAAGGCAACTGAACCACGAGTGGCAGCCTTGTCAAGGGCACCAGAAACCCACGATTTCACATAAGCCTCCAAGATTCCTTCATTATCCTGAGAAGTTGCAGAAAAGAAAATAAAATAACTTTTTCTTGTCATAAACAACTATAATCCAGAAAGCTACGACAGACAACCTTAAAGAAACAAGCAGGACAAGTGATGTAGAAACAAGATAGAACGGGGTGTATATCTTATGGAATCTGATTATTAAGGGTTTTCCAGGAACAATGCTATTTGAGGTTCTAATTTCCTTGTTTGATTGGATTCATGTTTCCACCTTTGGTAAGAAATAATTTTCCTATAATTATTATTTGAGACAGGTACGGAGACTTTACATTTATTATTGAGTATTGGCTTACCATGTTCCCTCTTTATTCTCTGGTTTTACCTTCTAATTCTCTCCCTCATTATTATCTTCTTCGTCTCTCTACAACTCTTCCTTATTGGTGCCATACCAACAAGTAAAACCTTGAAGACCAATTATTTTCTCTTGTTTTCCATACATGCTGGAACTGGTTATTCAGGTTTTTGTTGTGCTAATTATATGTCCGAAAGGAAAATGTAAAGCCACATCTAACTTTTAAAGTTAAGAAAAGTACCTCCACAGGTTCAAGGTAACCCTCAGCCTCAGAACAGCAACTCTCTAAAGGTGGCAAAAGCTCAAGAACTCGAGCATTTGATAATGCATTCCAGGCAGCAAGTCTTACAGGAGTTTCAACATGGCGATGCAAGTAGATTGCAACTTGCCGCCCATAAATCAAATCCCCATAAGATATAGCAGCAAACTGCTCCACAAGTGCCTCAAGGAAAACATAGTAACTCTCATGAATCTCCGATTGAAACCTTACTATAGCTTTACAATTATCCTTCCTGGTTTCTGGAGACAACTTCTCATCCTTCTCTGGACAGAAGCTAGTACGCCTTAATTTATCTAGCTGCTTCCCGTAAAACTCTTGTAAAACTACATACGTATCCCTACTTTTCTCCACTTCAAGTATGCCCATTCCAACAAGTAATGCAGCAGACAAAGAATGCAGTTTCCATGTCAATGATACACTCTTAACAGGGGAGCTGACATTTGTGGTAAGGAAAGATGACATTGCTTCAACACATAAAAGAAAGAAAAGTCCAGCTTTTGCAACTTCAAGAAACCCTGTAGGTTCCTTGATTTGATTTAGTACATTAGAGACACAAGAAGCATCAACACCTTTACCATCAGAAATGGTAGAGATTGGGCTGAGAAACCAGTGCATGGGGAGCGGCAGTCTCTGGTGGGCCCACTCTACCACCAAATCTTGACTCCTCATATCAGGTCCTTCTAAGTCCTCCGGGATAGTATCCAATGTTCCAACATTCCTCACATTTCCTTCACCAAGACTATTACTGCATTTTGCTTTTGACTTCTTCATACATAACCATCTGGATTTAAAGTGAGAAGCTAGAGTGTTACTGAAGTGCAAGAAGTCCTCTTCTTTGTACACCCAACTGAATGGTATGGTTCCCCTGTTATGTAAAAGGAAGTCCCTCGCACATATATCAAGGCACTTTAGGACAGGCAACTGAAGCAAGTAATCTAATGCCTTTTCAACAATGACTCTATCCCTTGGTCCTGCCGTAAGACATAATGTTATAGCAGCATTGACCTTCCATGCACTAAAGGACATCTCTTCTGCTGAAGGTTGATCTTCAGCAGATGTGATTGGAAAGATTTCAAGAAGATGAATGAGCAACCATGCATCAGCCTCAGCAAGCAAAAATGCCAATGACCAAAAGCCACCACAAGATGCACCCCAGCCAAGGCCAATCCCTGGAGCAGGGCCTCCTCGGCCAAAGACCTCAATGG
Source organism: Dillenia turbinata (assembly GCA_037126225.1). NCBI lineage: Eukaryota > Viridiplantae > Streptophyta > Magnoliopsida > Dilleniales > Dilleniaceae > Dillenia > Dillenia turbinata. The sequence goes on from JBAMMX010000024.1 coordinate 22,851,375, forward strand.
CCTGAACATATTGCCAATCAGAAGCAACCAACTCTGTAAAAGTGTCGAGCATACTTTTCAATTCTACTAGGGATGACTTTAGTAAGACATTCTCAACCATTTTATCCTCTCTTAAGAAAGAAACTTGTTGACAAACTTCATTATTTCTATCCTGGACCATATTACAAATGGAAAGGGTAACTCGAGTCAACCCACGAAGACAACAAACGGAAGCCAATGAGATCTTCCATTCATTTACATGCCGCAAACGACACAGCTCCTCAATGAACAAGCCCCCATCAGTACCCTTGCCATATTTGGTGTCACCTGCACCAGAAATGCTCAGCAACCCACTCTTAATAAGTTCAACTGCAATCTTAAGTACAAACTCGGGCAGCCTTTCTGAAAGGCCACCATTTCCCTGTTTACTGATGGCATCCCACAAGGCCACTCTTTCAATCACAGTGGCAAGCATATTCAGGACAGCAGACATCACCCATAGCAAAGAACTTATAGATGCATCTTGAAGCATTACTCTTCTATTTGCTACTTCATGCTTCATACATGATTTACCCAGTGTTAGCCACTTCACAGCCAAGTCAACCATCGGGGGAACATGGTTCCAACACCAAGTTTCCGTGTCATCGCTACCAAACTCCTGGACTTGATTGGAACTAAAATCTGGAAGAGTTCCCGCCAAAGCATCCAGAACAAGGTATGCTTCGGTAGCTGTGGAAGCAAATTCATTAAGGACATTACTTTCCGCAAGCTTTTCAAATGTAGGTAGGTTCAGCCACAAACACAATGCAGGGAACAAATCTGAGAAGTATGAAATGCAGCATCCATATTGAATGCAGACCCTCCAGAAACGGAGTTGTTCAATCATCAATGCTGACTCCAATTTAAAGATATCATTTCCCAACTTTACCCATTGCTCAAGTGACCGTGGTTGTCGATATAAATGCCACGTCATCTGTTGAAAAATCCCATTTCTTATGAACTCCAAACAATTCCTCTTGTTTGATTGGGCCAAGACCTATTCAGTGTGGAGAAGATAACATAACACCATGACAAAATTGCATCGATTAGGTTCTGAAATAATAGATTACCGAGCAAACTTTAAAACATAAAAGAAGAACATACCTTCAAAAGTGTTACAGATTTCATTTTGGAAACCAGGTTTGCCATATCGTCTTTCCTTGTAAATCTACTGACAATTGTCTGAACAAGCCTAGGGCACTTCATGATGGCATTTGTTCCTGTTGGGGAGTGCCTTGCTATTGCAATCAATATGGAAAACAGTAATTCTTCCAAAGCAGCTGAAGGGTTCATCTGAATCCACACAAACGAAAATTGTTGAATTGTTATTTAAATCGTACATTTCCTGTAATTAACTGCATTCTAGATAAACAATAAAAGGTCGAGCTTTATTTGAGGGATGTAACAAGACTACTAGTTCTCCTAATTTATCGCAAGTTTACCATTACACTCCCCAAAATAATCCATTCTCACTAAAATAACTCCTGCAAAGCTTTGGATATTTGACTAAAACAACCACAAGCTACAAGCTTAATCAGCTCTCACTATTTATTAAACCCCTGCCAGCTTGTAGCCTTGTTTCCAGTTCTACAGCCTATAATATTATAGAACTCTTCTTTGGCAAAATGCAATATTTACCTTCTAATCATTCATCTATCAGTTATGGTTAGATCTTTGAGGCCAAGGAGAAGCAAAACACTTGATCAAACAATTTACATTACAAGCATGCTCAAAATTGTATTTCATTAATATAGAGAAAGAATATGTACCCAAAAAGCCAAACATCTATTATATCCATAAAGCAAGTTCAGATAAATCCAAGGTATATTTGTGCACTTTAAGGTCCCATGCAGTTGCCAAATTCTAGGGAAGTTCTGAAATATTAACAATCAGGAAGTATAACTACCCAACTAATAGTGCTTACCTCCAATAGATAGCAAATCCTAGGGAGTATCCCCATCCTAACAAAACCTGCGGCAACATCTTGTCCTGACACAACAACATCATCCTTAACGGTATGCTCCCCTTCTTCACTTTCATCAATGACATTCTCATCAGAAAGAAAAACATTTGAAGGCTTAGTATTGTATTTCCAGAATCCTCCATGAAGAAAACCAACATCAATCTCAGGTTTACTTCGAAATACAGGGGCAGTACAAACACTGCTCCCAATATTTGCCATTTTCTGGAAGCAGAATTGAAGTTAAAACAACAGCATTGTGATAGTTTTGAAAATAAATGAAACCATGCCTATGGACATGATTGTACCTCTGAGTACTCGAAGAAGTTCTCATTTGCATCACAACTCAGTACGGAGTGAATAACTTTTGCACAAGCTAATATTACAGAATTATGATTATCATCAAGACAAATCCTACATGTTGGAAAATTTAGGTCAGATAGAGAGCTGAGAACTATGCACCATGCAGAAAATTTAAGGAATTCCCAGATACTGTCTAAAGAAATATGTGTATCTTTCAGATAAGAGACCCAGAAAGCCAAAAGTTAAGCATCTCAGAATGATTCACCTCAGTGTTAAAGCAAGCTCCGGCTCTGGACCTAATGCAAAGGCCCAAATAGCCTCCCAATCTGCAAATCCACCACCTTTGCCATTTCCTGGGGCACAGCTGATATGTTTTTGCTGAATGTTACATAATGCCTTGTCAAGCACTGATGCAAGAAGATGCAGAGCAAGGGCACGCTGTCCAGGCATCTGAAAACTTGGACAATAGGGTCAATCAGGGACTATAACTATTGAAAAATTTTAAAACTACATATGCATATGGATTATTACCCAGAAGAAAAGAACCAAATAATTAGAAAAACCATGAACCAAATAATTAGAAAAACCATAGCAAGCCATAACATGAAAGTATCAGGGTAGAATTTAAACTGACCACACTTCTAGTTAGTGCTACAGCCTCTTTAATGGTGTAGCCTGCTGCACCAGGGTTCCCCTCAGTTCGAAGGAAGTCACGTTCAGAGACATTATCAACAGTATATGTAGTGTCGAGAGGAAGATTACCTATGAAGACAAAGGCAACAGGAACGTCTTATGATACCATCCTTGAAGTAAATCTGCCAGCTAATATTATCCTATTTAAAATAAAAAATTCCACCACATTAGCAATGTGGCATCATATTCTGATTTTGACAACTGGAAAAAAAAATGCTCATCTTTATTTTGACCTGACTAATTGTAGTACAACATTGTCAAACAGAAATGCTATTAGAAAGTAGTTAGAGACAAACCATTTTCAATGACATCTCCCTCCAAAGAGAATCTTAGATTCCTGACAGCTTCAACTCTCTCACTCCAAACATTCCACAAAGCAGGGCTTGCTGGACTAAAGTTCTCTACTGCAGCATTATGAGACTCTCTCTGTGAAGCTTCTGAAGTTGCTTTTGTAGCATTATCAGATACGTTACTCTTGGCTGCTGACGAACCATTTCCCTTTTTGATTGCAGTACTCTTGTCTTGCGCTATACCATCTTCAGTCATGGCCTTTTGATCTGAGTTTGTGCTTGCTTGGTTCTTCATTTTTTCTTGGCCCCGCTTTCTCAACAACTTTAATAATGCAGGGTCCATCTTCTGCATTATCTCAGCCTGTGCCTCTGCAATTTCCTCCGGTGACATACTTTGCAGCCGTGCACAATTCTCAGCATCAATTTCACTTTCTAGACTCAAGGATCTTTGGCCAAGTTTCATTTTAGATTCAAATCCAGATTGTGAAGCTCCAGGCTGTATTTGCTCTCTTTCGGTTTCAACCTTCATTAATGCAGGTTCCATCTTCTCCGTAAGGATGTTCCCAACTTGGACACTCCCGTTTGATATTGTCTCTAGTCTCTGGATGGCATTTTCTGACAAAGTTGAGGAATTTGCTTCTTGGGTCATGTAAGTTACTAATTCAGTGTTGTCAACTTGCTTAGGAAACCTATAACCTGAATCACTTACCGGAGCCAGTTTAGTTTTAGTAGTTGGCCTAATTGTATCTACTTTCAACTCGTTCTCAGCTACTCTAGATCGAGGTTTGTCTGCTTCTTTTTTCCGAGAAGCAGTGGGATAATCACCTGACATTATCTCTCTCCATTTGCTAAAATCCAGCCCCCTTTTCTTCTTCCTCTCCATTGGATTAGCAAAGGCTGCTAAGGGATCACAATTTACATAATCTTCATGCCCTTCGTCGTCGTCGTCATCGTTGTTGTCATAAGTTCCACCTTCACCCCCCACTTCACTACCCAAAGGAGCCCAATGCTGTCAAAAAGATTGAACTCTACTATCAGCTAAATGCACTCACAGTAGTCTTTCCACAAAAGCATTCAGTTTCAAATTTGTACTTTTCTGCTTATTTAAAAAATTTGCCATAAAATGTCCAACAAATTAACCATTACAAGATCACTCAAATCACTCAAAGACTGAAAGTCATTAATTGAACACAATTCTGTACCATACTACCCCACTAAAGCTCTTTAGTCGACCTCTAACATAAGCAAACTTCACTTGCCACAGTGTTTCCTTATAGGGGCTTTCAACTTCAAAATTGTTCATCTCGATTCAAAATTCAAACTAAAATAGAACAATAAATTAACTAGTCCAGGCCAACCCAAAACTAGAACTCATTAGATTAACACACACATGCACTAATATACCATGACTGCTGGATAATCACTAACCACAAGAAGCCAATACCTAAAAAATTATATCTAACAAAAAGGGGGAAAAAATCAAAGCCTAACATCATCTCACAGCACTCACTCAGTGCTTTCTTTTAAAGGTTTTCAGATTCAAAACCTAAACTACAATAGACAAACAAATCTACTAATTCAACCACCCTAAAAACAAAAAAGGACACCTGAAACTCATTAACCAAACACAAATATGCACTTATAACAGTATACTCATTAGGTGAAGTTGACCTTAAGCTTTTTTTCAGCTTCCTAACCGGTCCTTCAACTCAAAAAAAAAAAAAAAAAAATAGCTACAGTGGATCGATAAATTGACCATTACATGCACACCCAAAGAATGAAACTCATTATTTAAACATGGTAAAGTACAAACTAGACGAAAACTGCTAGATGCTCATTAGTAATGCAGATTAAACTCACCAATGTTCCCCCTTGGTTTCAGGTCCAAAATTGGAATTATAAACACTAAACTTATTAGCTGAACTTGGCCTTAAGGGTTTTCAGTGTCCCAGTCAGTCCTTCAACTCAAAAATTGGCTACAATAGACCACCAAATCGACCATTACATGCATACCCAAAAACTGAAACTCATTAATTAAACACAATTATGTACAAACTACACTAAAACTGCAAGATGCTTACTGCCAATGCCGGCTCAACTCACTAAAGTGCTTCCTTTAGGGGGATTTTCAGGAACAAAATTGGACTTTTGACCGTTATTTTTAAAAATTAAACTAATAATAGAGCAAGTAATCAACCATAACTACATTAGTTGAACACAATCATGCAATATACACCATAGAGTTACATGATACTCCAAGTTGACTTGCCAGCGCAAAAAGTGAAGGAAAAAAAAAAGGATTTTGAGCATGTAGATACATGCCGGTCCTTCAACGAAAAAATTAGATAGAATAGACCAACAAATTGCCCATTACATGCACACCCAAAAGCTGGAACTCAATAATTCAACACAATTGTGCACTAACTGCAGGACAATCACTAGTAGTGCGCATTGAACTCAACAAAGTGCTTCCTTTTATGGGGTTTTTAGGTTCAAAATTGGACTTTTAACCATTAAAAATAGAACAATTAATCAACCCCCTAAACTCCATTAATTGAACACAATCATGCAATACACACCATAGTGTTACAAATTACATCAAATTGACTGGGCAAGGCTGAAAGTAGAAAATCAACAAAAATAAGCAAAAGGGTATTAGGGTTTTGAGCAGATAGATGCATACCGGGCCATGAGAGCGATGGCGAGCAACAGGAAAAGGAAGAACCGAGGGTTTAGGAGCAGAAGAAATAACAAGTCCAGACACAGTTCCTTTCTCAACAATTTTACCAACCAACGTAGCAGCGTCCTCTTCAATCCCAAACTTCTTCGCTACATACCCCTTCTTCTTCGACTTAGCCTCCATTGACGAGAGAGAGAAAGGAAGGGGGGGAAGAAGTTGCGTATGTTTTTTAGGGTTTATGTGAAAGGGATGCCGTGGGATTTTCTTCTATACTCACAGCGTATGTACGGCCAACGTAGGTGACTATTCACTTTAAGCCTAATTTTATATTACTGTACACACAGGTTAAAAATTAAGAAATTTAAATTAGAAATAATTTTTTAATTTAAATATTTTGAAAATAGACAGCAACAACAATAACTAAATTTATAATCTTAAAATTTAAAATTTAAGATCGACATTTTGAAAATAGACAAAATTTTCTATATATGAATTTAAAAAATTAAGAATTTCAATTTGGCATAAATTTAAAATGGTAGAAATTTTAATTAGTTGAAATATTTTTTAAATTGAATAAAGATATTATTAAATATTTTGAGATTGTCTCTTGTATAAGAATTTATTCAATTAATTTTTAACTCATTTAATCGATATTATTTTTTTTTATAATTTTTGCAAATGAAATAAACGTTTAGGTCAGTAGCAATAGGATCAATTTTTACTAAAAATATAGGATGAAATATTTTCATGTGCTTTCCACATAGAAAATGCAACATAAATCTCAACGAAGGGATCATTCACATATTGAAAATAAAGAAATACAAAAAATAATAACAACTTTAATTTTAACTTTAATATTATGGGATTTATTATAAAATGTAAAGGAAATAGAAAGGACTCAAAGATAATGGGAGAACAATGATTTTATTTCTCTATTTTTTTTATTGTACACCATGAGATTACAAGCATACCTATTTATAGGTATTTCAAGAGATAATGAAAAGACTACAATTTAATAACCATAAGTAAACTCAAAAGCCAAAGGTTATCATATCATTGAAGAGTAGTCCAAAAGCCAATAGTCATATGAATAGACATCCACAAATAAATACATATCATTTATAACACTCCCCCTTGGATGTCTATTGTATAAAGAATATGCCTCGTTAAAACCTTACTAGAGAAAAACCCTGTGGGACAAAAACCCTAGTGAAGGAAAAAGAGTACATCATTCCTTATACATGTATTTTGATATTACACTCCCCCTGTTGAGGTCATTACTTAATATCCTTAGGACGTCGCATTCCAATCTTATGAATCAATTTCTCAAATATTGTGGTGGGTAATGCTTTTGTAAATAAATCTGCAGGATTCTCACTTGATTGAATTTTCTGTATGTCAATATCTCCACTTTGTAGTAGATCATGTGTGAAAAATAATTTCGGGGAGATATGTTTCGTCCTATCACCTTTGATGTATCCACCTTTTAATTGGGCAATACAAGCTGCATTATCTTCAAAAAGTGTCGTTGGAGTCTTCTTGTTTATTAATAACCCGCATGATTCTTGAATGTGAGAAGTCATCGACCTCAACCACACGCATTCACGACTTGCCTCATGGAGTGCAATTAATTCGGCATGATTTGATGAAGTGGCAGTTAGAGTCTGCTTCATAGATCTCCAAGATATCGTTGTTCCACCATATGTAAATACATAACTCCGATTGAGACTTGGCTTTGTGTGGATCGGATAAATATCCCGCATCCGCATACCCAAGTAATTGTGCATTTGATTCATGAGGATAAAATAGACCCATATCAGTCGTTCCTCGGAGATATCGAAAAATGTGCTTAACCCCGTTCCAATGTCTTCTGGTTGGAGTAGAACTATACCTTGCTAATAAATTTACAAAAAAAAGCAATATCGGGTCGGGTATTATTAGCAAGATACATTAAAGCACCAATTGCGCTTAAATATGGCACTTCAGGACCAAGTATCTTCTCATTATTATCCCGAGGACGGAAAGGATCCTTTCGTATATCAAGTGACCGAACAACCATTGGGCTGGTTAATGGGTATGAGTTGTTCATATTAAATCGTTTTAAAACTTTCTCAGTATAAGTTGTTTGATGAACAAAAATCCCGGTCTTTAAGTACTCGAACTGCAGGCCGAGACAAAATTTAGTTTTACCAAGATCTTTCATTTCGAATTCTTTCTTTAAATAATTAATTGCATCCGAGATCTCTAGAGAGTGCCAATAATATTTAAGTCATCAACATAAACAGCGATTATTACAAAACCATGTTCGGACTTCTTTATGAAAACACATGGGCAAATATGATTATTTGTATAACCCTCTTTTAACAAATATTCACTTAGACGATTATACCACATCCGCCCAGATTGTTTTAAACCATATAAAGATCTTTGTAATTTAATAGAAAATAATTCTCGAGAATTGCATGCTTCTGGCATCTTTAGTCCTTCTGGGACTTTCATATATATGTCATTATCTAGTGCACCATATAAATATGTCAGAACGACATCCATCATTTGCATATGAAACTTTTTATGTGCTACTAAACCAATAAGATAACGAAAAGTAATAGCATCCATTACCGGGGAATATGTCTCTTCATAGTCAATCCCACGTCTTTGCGAAAAACCTTGAGCAACTAGTCGAGCTTTGTATCGCACAATCTCATTCTTCTCATTTCGTTTTCGTACGAATACCCATTTATATCCTATTGGTTTGACGCCTTCAGGTGTTTTGACAATGGGCCCAAAAACTGCACGGTTTGAGAGAGATATTAACTCTGTCTGAATTGCTTCTTTCCATTTTGGCCAATCCTCTCTTGATTGACATTCCTTTAAGGTCGTGGGTTCAAAGTCCTCATTTTCACTCAAAATGTCAATTGCCACATTATATGCAAATATATCATCAATGTTCGTATTTCTTCGATCCCATGTCTTCATTGTAGAAGTATAATTGATCGATATTTCTTGATTGTCTATTTCAACTTCTTCTGAAAGTTTTTCTTCTTGGATCGGAGTATTCCCTTTTTCTATACAGTCGATTTGTTCATTTGTTCCTCTTTTCTTTCGAGGGTGTTTGTCCTTAGAACCCATTGGTCTTCCACGCTTCAGGCATGGTTTAGGTTCATTTGTTATGATGGGTTCTTTAGAGACATCAATTCGATAGGAGCATTTTCTCACTGGAACATGTGATTTTGTTACTCGTTTTGGATCAGAGAAATTATCTGGTAATTGATTTGCAATTTGTTGTAAATGAATGATTCGTTGAACTTCTAGTTCACATAGTTTTGTGCGAGGATCAAAGTGACATAAGGATGGATTACTCCAAGTGATCACTTTTTCCATCTTTTCTTTCCTAGTATTATCGCTCCCTAAAGTTGGAAAGAATGTCTCATCAAACCGACAATCAAGAAATCTAGCATTAAAAACATCTCCTATCATGGGTTCAAGATATTTGATGATAGAGGGAGAATCATAACCAATATAAATGCCTAATTTCCTTTGAGATCCCATTTTTGTTCTATAAGGGGGAGCAATGGGGACATATACTGCACATCCAAAAGTACGTAAATGAGAGATATTAGGTTCTCTTCCAGAGACCAATTGGAAAGGGGAAGCTTGAGAACTAATTGGTCGGATGCGAACTAGTATTGCTGCATGTAAAATTGCATGTCCCCAAGCATGAACGGGAAGCTTGGATTTCAAAAGTAATGGTATTGCTATTAATTGAAGGCGTTTAATAAATGACTCGGCTAGACCATTTTGAGTATGAACATAAGCTACAGGATGTTCAACCTTTATACCAATAGACATGCAATAGTCATTAAATGCTTGAGAAGTAAATTCTCCAGCATTATCAAGGCGGATTGTTTTGATGGGATAATCAGGAAATTGTGCTCGTAAACGAATTATTAGAGCAAGTAATCTTGAAAACGCCAGGTTCCGAGTTAATAATAAGCACACATGTGACCATCTTGTAGATGCATCTATTAAAACCATAAAATATCTAAATGGCCCACATGGTGGGTGAATCGGTCCACATATATCACCTTGAATTCGACTCAAAAATGTGGGACATTCAAATTCAATCTTACTTGGTGATGGTTTTACTATTAATTTACCTTGATAACATGCAACACATGAGAATTCATTTGAATGAAGAATCTTCAAGTTCTTCAATGGATGTCCGGGAGGAATGTTCCATAATTCGTCGCATCATTATAGATCCAGGATGACCCAATCTATCGTGCCATAAAAGGAATTCATTCTGACTAGTAAACTTCTGGTTTACTATGACATTTATTTCAATTGGTTTAATATATGTATAATAAAGACCCGAAGAAAAGACAGACAGTCTTTCCAAAATCTGTTTATGTCCCATTTTAATATTAGTAATGCACAAATACTCATTTGTTCCCAAATTAGTTGTTTCTATATGGTAGCCATTGAGACGAATATCTTTGAAACTTAATAAATTTCGGTGGGACTTGGGTGAGAATAATGCATTCTCGACCAAGAAATTTGTTCCTCCTGGTAGTAAAACGTTTGCTCTTCCAGAGCCTTCGATTAAGGTTACACTACCAGATATAGTATTCATATTTTGTTTTTTCATAATAAGATGAGAGAAATATCTTTTACTTTTGAGAATTGTATGTGTAGTTGCACTGTCTACGAGACAAAGATCCTCATCTTCAATTTTTGATCCAATAATATCCATATGGCTTCAAAAACAATAAATAAATAAATAACCAAATAAATAAATAAACAAACAAACAATAAAGTTAAATTTATTATAAAATTGAGAAACGAAAACAATTACATTAATTAAAATCATCATATTCAGTATTCTCAAGAAAATCACCAATTTCTAATTGGGGCAAATTTTCAAGACCTTCAAAAATATTATTGGGATCATTATTTCGGTATATTGCATTTGCCTCCACATTCTTATCTTTCTCCTTCAACGAGGCTTGATAAAGCTCGACAAGATGCTTTGGCGTACGACAAGTACGCGACCAATGTCCAATAACCCCACATCGGTAGCATTTATTTTCAACATTCTGGCTAGATCCACCCTTTTCTTGTTTCTTCTCATTACTTTTCCACTTCTGGTTGTTTGTATGATCATTACGATTATTACGGTAAACATTCCAACCACGGCTACGGCCACGGCCACGACCACGACCATGGTGTCGTCCTCGACCACGACCATTTCCATATCCTCGTCCTCGTCCAGAATTGTTATGAGTTGTCGCATTCACTTCAGGGAATGGACTAGAGCCAGTTGGACGAGATTCATGGTTTTTCATTAATAACTCGTTATTTTGTTCAACCACGAGTAAACAAGAAATTAGTTCAGAATATTTCTTGAAACCTTTCTCTCGATATTGCTACTGCAGGAGCATATTCGAGGAATGAAAAGTGGAGAGTGTTTTCTCTAACATATCATAATCAGTAATATTCTCTCCACATAATTTTAATTGAGAACTAATTTTAAAAACGGCTGAATTATATTCACTCACAGATTTAAAATCTTGGAATCGCAAATGGATCCAATCATAACGAGCTTTAGGAAGTATTACCGTTTTTTGGTGGTTAAATCTTTCCTCCAAACTTTTCCACAATTCAAGTGGATCTTTCACCGTCAAATACTCGATTTTCAAATCTTCGTGGAGGTGGTGACGGAGAAAAATCATTGCCTTGGCTCGATTTTGCAATGTCTCTTGATTATTTTCTTTAATTGTTTCTCCGAGTCCATTGGCATTCAAATGGATTTCAGCATCAAGGATCCATGACAAATAATTTTTTCCCGAAATGTCGAGGGCCACAAATTCAAGTTTGGTAAGATTTGCCATACAATACTAATACAAAAAAAACAGAAACGAATGGATTGGATTATAATTTATATAGATGTTACTAAGAAATATTATTAGTAATAATATGCTAAGAAATTAAAAAAAAACTAATATCACTCCGCTATATCATGTATGAACAACAACATGATTTTTATGAAAAATATCACTCCGCAATTAGGAAAATATTTATGTTCTCACAATCACAAAATAAATGCAATGACAACACAAAAGATTAATTACAATATGCAAATGACAAATCAATGTACCAAGAAAAGTCTAAGAATTGAATCCAAGAAATGCAACTAGTTGCCATGGTACTGTATGTAAGCTGGAAAGCAAAATTGTTTAGAAAAACTAAAGGAGATATATGCTCTGGTGTTAGAGCCAATGATAACTTAATGTACCGTAAAAAGCATACGACCAAAATAAAACAGTCTCATGCTTCTTCACCTGGTCAACAATCAAATAAAATCAAGCACAAATTCTTGCATCCGAACTCAATCATATATCCAAAAATTTGCACAAATCATAAGAGGTCAAGAAAAAAAAAAAAACATAACTTACCGAATATCCTTTGATTGATTAGAGACTCGTGCTGATAACGTATTATAAAATGTAAAGGAAATAGAAAGGACTCAAAGATAATGGGAGAACAATGATTTTATTTCTCTATTTTTTTATTGTACACCATGAGATTACAAGCATACCTATTTATAGGTATTTCAAGAGATAATGAAAAGACTACAATTTAATAACCATAAGTAAACTCAAAAACCAAAGGTTATCATATCATTGAAGAGTAGTCCAAAAGCCAATAGTCATATGAATAGACATCCACAAATAAATACATATCATTTATAACAGAATTAAATATTTTAATGTTGTTTGTAAAAAAATAAATTTTAATTTTGTTGATATAATTTTATTTATATTTGAAAATAAGTGAAAGAAAAAAGTAACAGTTTAATTCCAAATGACAACAACAACTAATAGAAACACCAAAACTATTTTAGTTGTTCAAAAATAAATAAATTAAATGCCAGCCTGTCACGGAGGGGGGAGGAAAGGGGGAAGGACAAGGGAGATTTGATTCGAACGGTGAAAGGAAAATTAATGTTTTTCTATATTTTGTTTGGTCGAAATAAAAAATGTAAAAAGTGAAATCAGAGAAGAAAAAAATAGGTATTATTTTTCCTATTTCATGTAAAATTGAAAAGAAAAAAGATAATTTTATTTATAAATTTTATTACAACTCCAATCCGTCTACAAGTATAGAATGAAATTTTGGTGATGTTAATAAAGTATTATTTCACATCTTTTTTATTTCTGTCTGTCTTTTTATTCTGATTCAAATGTGGATAATTTCTTATTACATTTCTCATTTATTTTCTTTTCTCATTTTCTTTCACTTTATACTCTAATCAAACTTATTATCAGTCATTTTGAACAAAAAAAATTAGAGATGACAATGAATCGATTATGGTTTGGATCATATTAATATCATATCTGACCATAAATTTTAATTATAATATAAATTTTTGATTATAAATCGATTCTGATTAAAAAAAATAAAAAATCATATCTGACGCTACGAATTTTTCTAAAAATATGATCTGATCCGATCCTACCCAATATATTATATATTTTTAAAAAATTGATTCGATCCAATTTTAAATCGACTTGTATCCGATCCATACCCGACCTAAACCATAACCTAATATATTCTTTTTTAATTTAATAATATTTGTTCAAAAATGAAAATGAAATTTATAAATTATAATAAATTCTAAAAATTTTTTAATTTTATTTTATAGTATATTAAAATAAAATTTTATTTTATTATAAATTATTATCGGATCAGATTTTTTATAATCTAAATTCGTATCCAAACGATCTGATTATTTTAATATCAAAACCCGATTCTAAGTCAATTATAATCCGAATTTTTTTAAAAAAAATCTAACTTATCAAAATGAATTTTTTAAATATTCATCGAATCGAATCGAATCAAATATTATTATTAAAATTAATAATAGGAACACCACCCGATATAAGAAGGTTGAGACTTGAGAGGGAGAGAGAGCGCGCGCGCGCAAAGTTCACCGAAAAAAAAATATATATATATATATATCCTTATATATATAATGCGGCCAACGGCCGCATAGGTTTCGTCCTTCGGCTTGGTTCGTCCATTTTTTTCCCCACTCCTTCCCTCTATGGCCCCCACCACCGCCCCCACCCTCCTCTCTCTCTCTCTCTCTCTCTCTCTCCCCCCAACTATGTTCGACCATTTTTTGTCCACTCATTCCCTTTGTGGCCCCCACCACTTCTCTCTCTCTCTCCGCCCTCCCCCCCTGTCCCTCCCTCCCCTCTCTTTACGCTGTCTCTCGTCCCCATTTTCCCATATTCTCTAAAAAACTCCTTCCATATTTAACAAATTAATTAATCCAAAACAGAGAAAAATAAGGATTTTTAAAATCCTCGGAACTTAATTTTTTAATTTCATTAAATTAATAGATTTGAAAATAAGAGATTTTCTTTTAAAATAATAAATATCAAATTTATTTTTATATCCTCTATTTTAAAACTTTAATAATAAAAAAAATAAAATAATAAATTTATATATTTTTTTATTATATTTTCTCATTTTTCATCGTCTAATCAAATATGATTTTTTATTTTACTATCATTTCTCTCCATTTCCCATCACATATTTTGTTATCAAACATGATTTTTAATTTTACCTTCATTTCTCATCATTTTCTTCCCTTTTTTCATCATTTCCCTTACTTCCCTTTCTCATATCTTTGTCAAACACACTGTAACATAACCCCCCTTTTTTTTACCACAACGGTTTTTTTTTTTCATTTACATCATTTTTTGTGAATTTTTTTTCGAGTTCTAAACCAAGAGTGTGTGTGTATATACATATATTAAAATAATTAAATACTTATAGTATTAAATTAATATTAAAATATTTATAAACTATTAACTTTAATATATATAAATTTTATATTAAATAATAATTCTTATAATTTTAGGGTTAAAAATATAATATTACATATTTAAAATATTTAATTTTTACAACGTTAATATTTTAGTTTGAGATTTCATATTTTTTAAATTATTAATTTTACTATCATTTAAATCTTTTTTAATATTGATTCCATATTTTTTTATTTTATTTTATCATTAATATTTTAATTTCATATCGTCATTGTTGATTAAAAATAGAAAATAATATAATTGAGTGAAATCATATATTTTTACTCTGGTATTATTTTATTTATTATTTATGTTTGAAGAAATTATCTTATTTACTGAATTGCACTTATGTTTTTTTTTCAAGTTTTATTTAATAATAGTAATATAATTTTTATAATTTTAAGAATATATATATTTAATATCTACAATAATCATAATTTGACTATGCTTTGTTTATTTACAATTCGATGATTGTCATTTTCACTCAGAACATGAGAAAAATATTATAATTTGCTGAAATTTAAAGGACATTTTAATAAAAATTGAAATTAAGTAAAATAGAAATATATTGTATTTTAATACAATAATTATATAACAACCATTTTAGTTTTTTGATGATATATTAATTTTTTACATATAAAATTTTATATTTTTTATGAAAAAGAATTTTCATTTTAACAAATGTATATTATAAATAAAATAAAATAAAATAAATATATTTTTTAATAAATTGATTTATTATATGTTTGAATGAATTTTTTTATATGTTGTGCTGGTGCCCATATTTCAAAATAAAAAATACATTAACAAAAATTTTCAGTAAAATTAAAAATTTGTTGAAAAATAAATTTATTCATTTTTAAATGATCGATTCCAGTATAATTTTAAATTTTTTAATTTGTTTATTAAAAAACAATTTAAATATTCCCAAAATATTTGGTTATTTCCAAATTTTTGTAAATTATTAAAATAAATTTTTCACCAAAAAAATTTGCAAAAAAAGGAAAGATATATAGTTAGTAATATTAAATAATTAATATTTAAAAATTAAAAAATTCATATGTTAAATATTTAATATATATATTCAAATAATTGAATATAAACAATATTAAATTAAAATTGAAATATTTATAAAATATTAAATTGAATATTAATTATTTATATAAAATTTATATTAAATATTAATTCTTATAAGTTTTGGGTTAAAAATAAAATATTACATATGTAAATTATTTATTTCTTACAATATTAATATTTCTTTATTTTATTTTTAGCATTAATATTTTAGTTTGAAATTTCATATTTCTTAGATTATTAATTTTACCATCATTTAAATCATTTTTAGCATTGATTCCATATTTTTTATTTTATTTTTATCATAAATATTTTAATTTCGTATTTCATATTTCTTAAATCATTAAATTTAGGGTTTAAAATTTTTCATTTTTCTTAAATTTCATCACAATTCCTAGTATCATTAATTTTGAAATCAACTTTCTTTCTCTTCTTGTCCCAGCCCCTTTTCTATTCGCTTAGAATGATTTCAATGCAGATTAGATAAATATTTCAATTATTTAAGAAATATTTTCTTTCCTTTGTTTCAAAAATTTTTAATAGAAATATTTTCCTTTAAAATTTTTAATGGAAAATTTATTTATCAATTTTTGCTTTCCTTTTTTTTTTTACAAATATTTAAAAATTTTTGCTTCCTTTTAATAGTTTTTCAAACTTACTTTTTTTTTTTTTTTTGCTTTTTGTTTTGTTTTATTTTATTTGCAAAAAAATTTTATGGAAAATTTATTTTAAAAATTTGAAAAAATTGTGTTTTTTTTTTCTTTTAATAAAACTTTTTGTTTTTTTTATAAATATTGTCTTTTAAAAATTTTTGTTTTCTTTTAATAATTTTTCAAACTTGCCTTTTTTCCCCTTTTTTGCAAAAATCTTTTTATGAAAAAATTATTTTAAACTTTCTATGGAAAATTTATTTTAAAATTTTTGCTTTCATTTTTCTACAAATAATTGAGTACTTACAATATTAAATTAAAATTGATATATTTATAAAATATTAAATTAAATATTAAATTATTTATATAAATTTTGCAATATTAACTCATTTATTTCATAAGAGTTTTTAAGGAAAACGGTTTCTTGTTAGACAACCAACTAATTCCATGCACTATTTTTTTACTTGGGTGTTCCAAAAAAAAAACTTCACTCCGCTGTATCCTAATTTGTTGAATATTATGTTTGTTATGTTTTTCTTAATGTAAATTCTTATGAATTTACATCTTCATATCTGTTTTTCTTATTACTATTTGGTTGATCTTGCTTAATATTATCATCTAAACCATGTAAATTAAAATTGAAACTGTGTACACTTGCATACTTTATCTTTTGTATACTTCAAACTCCAATATCACTATTAGAGTATTATTTTTTTTTGATATAGATATTCTTGTTAAAGATCATCATTTCACAAACACGATCATCACTATTTTTTTTATACAAGAAAATACAATCAAGTGAGATAAAATCAAGAAAAAAATAATAAAAGTAGGAAGTTTCTATCATTTTAATTGTTTCTTAAAAATATATAATCATCACTATGTTTACTGATAATATTATTATATAAATAAATTAATAATATAAAAAATAATTAAATTTAGATATTAAGATATTTATAATATAACAATTATTTTTCTTGTTCGTTGCAAAATTTGTGTCTCAGCTCGGTCTCTGCTCATGATACTTTTCTCCGCCTTCAGATCAAGAAATATTGCTCATTAATGCAAATTCACGTGTCAAGATCCCCAGTCCTTATTGGCCCAACCCAGCCCAGGCCTAGGCCTAGGCCCAAGCCCATGTACTCCCTAACAAAAGACCTCTACTTTGAGGGTTCCAAAAGACCTCTTCTTTCACATCACACGCCAAAATCTCTCAAATTTAATCTATATCAAGTTCTTCTGGGGAGAGAGAGATCTTCAGGAAATGTCATTTCATTGATCAAAATGGCTGATTGGACTCAATTTCCAAAAGACCTTCTTGCCCTAATCGCCAAAAAACTCGATTCCCAAATTAACACCATCCGTTTCAGATCAGTCTGTTCTGCATGGCGTTCTTCAATTTCCCCAAAATCCCAAACTCTCTACCGCTTCCCGATCCTCCCAAACGACGCATTTTCGTACAGTACTTCAGGCTTTTACCTCTCCAAACGCACAATCTACCTCATTCGTCTCCCAAATAATGAATCTTCATGGTTGATCAAAGTCGAACAAATTGAGGAAAATGGAAATGGGTTTTCACCTGTTAGAGTAAATCTTCTGTGCCCACTTTCAAATTTCCCATTGGTTTCGTATTTGTCTACAAGAGCGTTAGATTTTTGGGATTTTAGGGTTTCTGAATTAGGTGTCGAATATGTTCTTCAGTACATAAATTCTAATCCTGATATGTTCTTCAATGCTGACGTTGGTAATTTGTATATGGAAAAGGTTGCTCTCGCGGATTTGAATGTGGGTATTCATGATTACGTTCTTTTGACTATTCATGTGTCTGGAAAACTAGTTCTGTTTAGGTCGGGTGATAAAAACTGGACTATAATTGGGGACTTACGTTCACCTTATGATGATGTCCTGTTATATGATGGGAAGTTTTATGCGGTCGATAGTACTGGTCGGACTGTTCTGGTTCATATTGACGAAAAATTGGATGTGGTTGCCGAGTCTTTGTTTGGTGGTGATAAGAAGTGTTTGGTGGAGTTGAATGGGGAATTAATGTTGATTGATATGTATATGAATATGTCGAATGAGGACGATTTGAACAATGAGGGTAATGATCTGACTGCAATGATGATTTATTTTGTGCTCGAGCGGACGGTCAAATTTAAAGTTTACAAGTTAGATTGGGAGCTGCATAAGTGGATTGAGGTGAAGAGCTTGGGTGATAAAGTGTTGTTTTGGGCTGATAATTGTGTGTTTTCAGCCTTGGCTTCTGATTTGCCGGGCTGTAAAGGGAGCTGTATATATTTTACAGATAACTTCTATCCGCACAAGATAGATACTGCTTCTTGGATGGATAATAATATTGGTGTGTATAGTTTGGAGGATGATAAAGTTCTGCGATTTGATGATGATCCTAGTTGTTCAAAGATGTTCCGGCCGCCAGATTGGGTGACTTCAAGGGTGCAGAATGTAAGTAACTTATGTTTGCTTCTGTTGGTGCTTAACTTCCCTTCATTTCATTCTATCAGGACTCAGTTTGTTTACTTTGATTCTTTTTAGTAACTTGTTTGTTCATTAGACTTCTTTGTGAACTCTTTCATGTCATGAGCCTTACAGGCTATGATGATCATACTAATAGTTCCATCCCATTTATGCAAATGTGAGGAACAGTAATAAGAATGTATACACAGTTCATAAAAATCTGAAAGGACTTTCGTTTTTTGCTTAGAAGCAAAGTGACTGTTAGTAATTTTAGAAAATCGAAAAGCCATGGTGGGAGAATAAAATTCTTGTAAAAGCTAGGGGAAGGCTTCCAAGCTATAGATGCAAAAACAAGCTTGTTTCCATCTCTTTGAGTACTCCATTAGAAGGATACCATCTCTAATTATGGCTTTTACACTCTCCTAGAAAGGAGCAGACAACATGTTCTCTAATGACCTCGAAGGTTCTTTCATTAAGTTCAGATTTAGACCCAGAGCATTTAGTTTCCTCTTCACAGCATTTATAATGTCAGTTTGGGAGGGGCATTTTTTTTTTTTTTGGGCATTTTCATTGTTTTGAGAAAAGAGTTGAATATCACGTGCAGCAATAAGATTATTGTGCCTGAATCTGTATGTGTATTGTTCGAAAAATGTGCCTTTGTTCACTTCAGAAGTTGTGGAGCCAAATTCCATGTTTAGAGTTAAGAGTCACACATTTGAAAAATTGGTTATCAATGAGTGTCTAGCCAACCAATTAGTATTCTCCTTAGATATTCTTGTACTCATTCAAATGAATACTTAAATGGTCCAGTTATTCTTCTGTTAATGGGATTTACCTCCATAGCATTCTGTATGAAGGTTATTCGAAGCTATTCCTTTATTATCAAATCCCTCCAGTGTCCTGAAGCTCAGACCATTTAAAATTAGTGAAAACTCAAATCATGTGAATTTTCCATGAACGTTATTATCATGTGTTAGGGGAGAGGGTAACTATGTGATCAAATCTTAGGCTTTGTCAATATAAGTATCTAGATTTCTTCTTAGACATTATGTACACAACAATAACAACTAGAGTTTTAATCCTAAAATTTGAGATCGATCATGAGAGATAAATATAAGGTAATTCTAAAATATATATATATATATATATATATGTACACTAGTAATAATAATAAAAAATAATAATAATAGTATTAAAATATATATACACACGTATATTACCCAACCAAACTTAAAAGGGAAAAAAAAGAAGAAATGATGATTTAACATGCTCTAATTCTCCTATGCCACTCGTTCTTGTCCGAACTTATCTCTTCAATTAACTCTTTTAAGTGTCATATCTTTACGAATATATTATATCCATATTTTTAACGGTTTATCTCGTCATTTGACTAAATCTTTTATATTTAATCGCTTAATCTTCGTAATTGATGTGTTTTTGGATTTTTGTTATATATGTGTAAGCCATCTTAAGTGATACTCTCGCATTTTATGCACAATTGAGTTTATTCCCAATTTAGAACGTATGTATTTATTTCTAATATTATATTTTTTAATTTTATTACACATCTAACTAAATCATTTTCACGTCGATGACTGTTATTTTATGTTCTTAAACATGATGCATTATTTCAAAATCTTTTTCTATATAATCTGGCTACCATTTTATTTTCATCATTAGCAAACTTTTTAAATGCATGGCCTAGCGTGCAGTCACCTTCTAAAATTTTAATCAGAAGTGTTGTGCCATCAAGTATTGTACTTGTGGGTCATGTTTTCAGGGGAAAGTCTCTATTTGATGCTTGATTATCATTCCTAACAATGCCATGCCGATCATCTTATATATATATTTTTTAATTATTCCTGACGTACAGCAATGATTAGGGTGCAGCATGAATCGACTGTCTCTTACTTGGAATTTGCAACTGAAGTGGTGGATTTGGCTGGGACTACAAGCTGTCCATCCAAGGTGCATGCGGTGTAATTACTTCTGAGGAATATGCTCGAAGTGTTGGAAGCATAATCTTACTTGTGATAAGCTTTTATAAGTTATTGCCACAAAATTCAGCTACTGGCTGTGATGTTCTACCTTTCATCACAATAGTCTCACTGATATGATCTTATACGAGCTGTTTTTACTAGAAAATTTTAAAGTTCCTTCATATTTTGCAATAATGATCAGCTGGATAATTTTTAGACAGCATCGAACAATTTGGTTCCCGCTTAGCATGCTTGTATTTCCAATGGCATCAAAGAAGAAAGCACTTAAATTGAGACTAAATTGGCCAAATTTCATTAACAACAATCTGAGTACATCTCTAGGCGGTACATGATTTACCTTGCATCTAGGGGACTAACGAAATAACGTAGTTAAAACTTTTATATCATGACATTTACTACCACTAAAGACTTTACAGAACCGTAACTCTGGAATGCACAGATGCCTCCAAATTCAGCTCATTCTTTTCCTGTCATTGAATTCAATCTCGCTCAGGAGCATCAGAAACTTTTCTGCTACCAAGGTTCCCAGTATACGACCATACTGAATCATATTCAGTTGTGATTGGCTTATCTACTTTCCATTCTGGAGGACCCTTCAAGATGCTCTTTAGAGGGGTGGGTACCCTCCGTGGGCTTCCAGCGACAGGAGTTGATGAACAGAAGGTTGGAGTTGCAAATGGCGAAGTATAGGGGGTGTGATGGATTGAGAATGGACTAGGAGATATCCTCTTGTGTAATGGAAGGCCACCTAAACCACCCCTGTTGAAAATAGACATAGATTCTGCAGCTGCACGTTGCTTAGTAGCATCATCTACGTAAAGGAGATCATCAATCCTAGCAATTATGTTGAAGGCCAAGCTCTCCATCACCCTAGAGTAGCTTTCAAGTATGGCTTGCCCAACATCCTGCAATATATCTAACACTGTCAACAAATCTAGCAAAACGAGAGATTATAAAGTTTCTGTAAGCTTCTCAACTGCCTTCTAGTGACATATCAAATGAGATAATGGGCAGCCATGCACAGGGAAAGCAAGAAACAAAAAACTAGCATGCATCTACATTCATGTCGGGCACATTTCTACAGATGGCTTTCTCGCCAGTCATCCTGATAGACTGGTCTGCACTAGAACCGGACTAGAACAACAAATCAAAGCAGTTTATGACATTTTTCCTTTTTACTCATAGATGCTTGAAGAAGGGCAGAGTCAACGTACCTTATTGTATTGGATCTTGCTCATATCCAGGGCAGTCTGTGGTAGTCCAGGAAACCTATGTCTCAAGCTCCGTAAGAGAGTCTGAGTGCGTTGTGCAAGAAATTGGTTCTTTTCAGTATCAACCACAAGGCCTTTGACCTTGCCACCCCATGATTGGCGCCTGGATTTCTTGTGATTTGGATGCCTGTTCAGGTCTTTCTGTTTCCAAACATGAATCGCAGCCTCGATCCTGTTTGCTATTTCCAAAGTGCGATGCTCTGTTGAGAGGTCCAGGCAATCCAGAAGACATTCTGGTGAGAACTGATCAGTAGTTATGTAGCGGAAGATAATATCTCCTAGACAAGCTTTACCACTCTGCAACAGAAAATGGAAATGAAATGAGACAAAATATGATAACAACCTTTCCACCATGTGGTATCAGGACTACTGAAGCAAATATTCCATGAGAAAATGAAGCATGTGGACTGCCCTTCTTTCTTTTTTCGTTTTCCTCCGGCTCTGTAAACCTATTAAATGCAGGAGCTAAAGAATGTCCTCAGTACAACAACCGAGAGGCTTTACCGCTCATGACTAAACAGTTAAGCTAGCTGGCACCTTCAGTAGGATAGACATCCATTACAATGTTCTAGATTAGATATGGTTACTTTTAAGTCCATGAACGGTCAGAATTAGAGCCAAATGCTTCTTTTGAGCTACCTTTAAGCCCATTGAGAAGAATAAGAACTTGGAACAAATTATTTGTCCTCTCAGTTAATTGGCATGCTCTTACAAGATTTGTCATGCCTATGACCAAGCTGACCATATAACATGTTTTTCAGACCAGCAGATAAAAAAATTGCTGAACTAAACCATGAGTTGAAAAATATAATTTCTTGGACAAACCAAATACGATGAAGATGAACCAGAACTAACACAGGAGCACAAGCACATAAAAGCCCATAAGTTCGAAAATGCTTCAAAGTGAGAAGTTAAAAAGCGAAGCAATTTCAGGCAAATACTTCCAAATCCCCCTAAATTTGACAGTTACCCCTCACAAACAAGGCAAACAGTCACCAATACTCATCGCCAACTCATGAAATAACCAGCAAGGGCAAAATTAACAACACATTGAGAACAAATAAAAGCTACATACGCTCCTACAAAATATATTGAAATGGACTCAGCAGATATAGTCTACAGAAAAATACCTTGGGCAAAGCTTCAATGAATACACTTGGGATCTCCATTTCAGCAAGCACGCTACTATTAATGGCCATGGCCGCCTTCAAGATCTGACTACTACAATCCCTACACTGCTGCAATCTCTTTCTTGCCTCGTCTGACAAACCACTGGGAGGAACCCTAGGGCAAGGAAGCCACCATTTCTCTTCCTGCCGAGTTGAAGGCCTCCCACCCGAAACACCAGAAGGAAACCCATCACGGTCTACACCATTAGCCACAATTATCCCACGATCAACATACCAAAATTCTGTATCCCGGAACCCATCAAGAATTCCGATTAGCATTGCATCAAGCTTCTTTAGTGCAGGGAGATTCATATACAAATCAGAGCGTGGTCGAGATGCCATTACTTCAAAGGTGCCACCACCAGGAGATTCTTGAACAGTGGGTATAAGCTCTACTATTGAATCACTCACACACAACAGCCATTCCATTTCTCTACACCACATTAACCTCTTCTGTTGTACCATCGGTTCCAACCTCCATAATTCCCCAAATACAGTAGCTACAAGTTGAAACCCAAGTCAGAATACACTTTTGCATTCCATAAAACACGCACAAAAACTACACATTAACCTCAAAAGGCATCAGCTACAACAGTCCCAGATCATAATTCACAAGTTACAATAAAAAATATGCACATACAATCTACAACTCTCCAAATGCAGGAGCTACAAGAAACCCAAGTTACAACGACATCTACACTGAACAAAGAGAGAGAGAGAGAGAGAGACTAACCAGAGAGATTAGTGATGGCATTGGAGATAGCAAGGGCAGTACAAACACCTTTCCCTCCTCCTGACATGTCCTCTCCTAGTAGTAGTTTTGCAAATCTTTCTTTCATTTGTTCCACTTCTACAAAAACCCCAAAATCACAGAGAAATCCAAAAATTAAAACAAAATAAACCCACAAAAAAGTTCTTTTTAAAAGGATAAGACCGAAACATATTCATTATATCCACGAATTAACAAAGATCTTCGGTCGAATTTAGAACTTTCCATTCAAAAGAATCACTGAAAGCAAATCCATATCAAGTTTAGAGATCAAAGAGCAAGCTTTTATCCAAATTAATTAAAAACACAGATCCAAAAACTGCACAAAATTAGACTCAAAATTTTCAAATTATTTGGAATTTACCGGTTAAATCAGTTTCACATTTCTCAGGCTTCTCACTCCAGACAACATCTTTCCGGGTCACCGGAAAAATCAACGGCGACGGTTGAGGCAAACCAGAAGCACCGGGAAGCGGCAAAGAAGAAGTAAGAGGAGAAGAAGTCAATGAGGTGGAAGCACCTTCACCATGACAAGAGAAGCTACTAGAACTTTCTGATTCACTAACGTCAGCGCTCAAGCTGTAGCTCTCGAATCGCTCACTGTATTCAAAATTGTCTTCAGACGAAATGCTTCCCATTTTTGGTGATCGGAATTGGAATGGCGAAAATCCTAGTGCTTGGGTGAGGTGATTAAATAGCGATGGTTTTGAGAAGAAGAAGAAGAATAAGAAGAAGTACAATTTTGTTTCATTGCAGAGAGTGTTAATAGCGAAACAGGGACTGAAGTAATTGCAGAGAGATAGAGAGAGAGAGAGGGGGGGGGGGAGAGAGAAGCGGAGGAGAGTGAAAAAGCAAAAGTAGATAAAAGCGTGCGAAGGTTTACTCGGTACTCTTCGGTCGTCTCCCCCCCCCCCTTTTTCCCCTCTCTCTCTCTCTCTCTCTCTCTCTCTCTCTCTCTCTCTTCAGTGTGTCGAGGGGTTTGGTACCTCCATTGCTTTTTCTTTTTCATGTCAATCAAATTTCCATATAAATTGATGAAAAAATATATATTAGATATTCATATGATTTAAAAATGTTTATTATATATCATTTACACACAAATTAATGTTATAAATAACCTCATTGACACGCACACACACTCACTCACTCTCTCTCTCTCTCTCTCTCTCTCTCTCGTGTTTCAGAGCAGAAAGACACAGCGGTGAGGAGTGAAAAAGCAAAAGTGACGTCGTTTGGCAGAATTGTCTGTTTTCTTTCCGTAACAAACAGGGCCTACCCGTCCTGACATGATTCCCTCCCACCAAAATGATTCAGTGTTGCCGCGATATTTTACTCAGTTGATGACGTCAAACAAATCAACGGCTACGAGGATGCCGGAAAGAGAGGAGGACCGTTGATTGGCCGGGATTTGGGAGGGAGGCTAAGTTGTAGAGACAAAAAGGCGGTTAATTTTTGAGGCGTAGATTCCTTGCGGGCGTGTCCATGGTAAGAATCTAGAGTCCTCTCTCTCTCTCTCTCTCTCTCTCTCTCTCTCTCGTCCCCGACATGGAGGGAGGCGGCTATTATCGGGTACTACTCCCTGGGTCATCAATAAGGGGTGGAGCGAGTGAATTATATATGTCCGACCGACGTACTACTAGTACTCCAATTCTTGAATGCTGGTTATTGTACCATCTGCAGGCAGGGGCCATGACTAATAATTCTGGTTACTATTCTAATGACGTCAGATTTTCAAGATGGCAAAATCTGAGAAGCTCAAGCTATATGATTTGATGTATCTCTTTATCAGATAAGATTCTCCATTGAATCACCAAATCATATTGATCGGACGGTTGTCGTTTATTTGATCAGGGAAGTCAACCTTTTGAGTTACAAGTTAGGAAAGCACCGAAAAATACAAATAGTAGGCTGGTGGTCAGGCACGTGACGGAGCTTGAGGTTTTGAAGAATAGGTCGGCTTGTCGAGAAAACGATCGGTAGCTTGGTGTGCTGGAACTACATTTTTTGTTTAACGTTGGAATGATAGTATAGTAATTCACTTTTTATGATTTTTTCATTATAAAATTATGTTAATATTTTTTACATAAATAATTCACTTAAATTCAATTAAGTATGATCTTAATTTTTTAAAAATTATGAGGGGTTGAGATGTTTTTGAATAGTTAATTGGGATTTGTTGTAATTCCTTTAATGCAGTGTTGAAAAGGTTTTATCATGTGACATAAATTTTATTCTATTCTTTTACCTAACAATGAAAATGAAAATTAGTTAGGAGCACTTACTTAGTTAAAGTGGATTGAAATAAAAAATTAAATTAAATTTTACATAATTTATTTGTATTAATGGTATGGGAATGATAATTTAGAAACGAAATCCTTAAATTATGAAAATTTTAAAATTTAAGTAAAAATATAGATTTTTAAAACACATTTTTAAGGTGTTTGATTTAATTCAATTATGATTTTTGAGTGTAAATCAAGCTCTAATATAAATCATAAGACAGTATATAACATTGCCGAAATTCTTGAATGTTAATTAATCAACTTTTGTAATTTTAAATTTCTCAAACTTCAAGACTAATGAAAATGATAATACTGATTATAATAAGATTAAATAGCCAACAGATGCATTCAAATTAATAACACTCTTATTATTATTATTATTATTATTGTGTTGGGGGTCTAGTGGTCATCACCACTCAATTTTTCAAAAAACTGGGAATGGAAGAGCAAAAAAGAAGGGCATGCTTCCAGCATTGAAGATCCCTGAGAGGGAAATTTCCTTAGAGGAAGAAGACCACCTGCAAAGAAGCAAAAAGAAGGTCAAGGCGGAGGAGTATATCTCTTAGGAATCTAATTAACTGAAGACATCATTCAAAGATAAGTTGTTGGGGCAAGCTAGCAACCATGTCTGGACAACAGAGAACCAGATGGAAGAAGGGGAATCTGAAGACGAATATGAAATAATAGATAACCAAGAGGATGAACACACGCAAATTCTAGTGATCTCTTTCCCGACAGAGGAGCTAAGGATTCTTTGGCACCCCTAGAGAAAGTCCCTCATCATCAAACTACTGGGGAAAAATATAGGTTATCATCTAATGCTCCAAAAAGTAATCAACTATGGAAACTAGAGGGGGGAATGGAGCTTCTTAATCTAGGGGAGGGTTTCCTTCTTTAAAAATTTGACCTTCACCAAGATTACAGTAAAGCTCTTCTAAAGGGTCCGTAAATGATTCATGACCATTATCTCACCATCTAAAAATGGCAACCATGGTTCTCCCCTGCAACGACGAAAATCTAAAGGACTGCAGTCTGGATTCGATTACCACAGACTACTGTTCAAGTTTTTTAATGAAAGAGCTCTAATGGAGATGGGCAAAACAGTGGGAAACCAATGAAAGTTGACTCCAACACGACAAATGCTCTAAGGGGTAAATACGCAAGGGTTTATATAGAGATGAACTTAGAAAAACCCTTGATCCCCAATATTAAAACTGGAAGGAAGACTCAAAAGATTGAATACGAGGACTTCACATCATATGCTTCAGTCCTCGGGAACAGGAGACCAATACACAGGGAGGAGAAAGGGCTTTCTCAGACGGTGGGAAATGGTAGTGGAAAATGATGGCCTAGGGCCGTGGATGATCATGTCCTGAAAACCAAAACCTCCCAAATTATGCCTAGAGGGAAGGAGAAGAAAGAGAACCGTCATCAAAACAAATTTGAGGGATGTAATTTAGTCAACAATAACTTTAGGGATGAGACTTGGTATCAAGGGAGTCAGGGAGGCATCACAGAAGTGGTGTCAGCGAGCTCTAGAGAGAGAATAGAAGTAGGTCATTCTGAGACTTTAAGATTGGAAGATTTGAATGAAGGTAGAAATCAGAGGAGGAGAGCTAAAGGGAAAAAAGAAAAGTGGTGATGGGACGGAGATGAATTAAGAGATGTCGGTGAGCCTTACACAGAAAAAGAAGAAGAAGGCATGTGAGATCAGCATAAGGGGACATAACAGTTAGGTCAGGTATGAAAGGTTGGATCTGGAGAATGTGGATATTATTAAATCGGGTTATTATAGACCCGAAAGCAAAGACGTAGGGGTAGCTGGGCCAAACTTTAGCAAGCCCATGGAGAGATTTTTAAATGGGCCAGGAAATTCTAAAATCATTTGGGACAATGAATTACATGACCTAGACCCAGGAGATGAAAACCGTAGCCTCTCCATTCCAATCGAGATGCTTCTTGAGGGAGGAAAAAATTTGAACACAACGGCTAGCTGTGAGAGTGAAGAAGAAGAAGGGGAGAGAGTAGAGGACAACACAAACATGGAGCTGTGATAGAGTGATCCTTTCTCTTTCTTTTTGTCTAGTCTCCAATGAAGACAAAGTTGATAGTTTGGAATCGTAGAGTTATCGGGAGCGGAAGGTTCAGGAGAGCCTGCAGGAAACTTCTTAAGGAGCATGACTTGGATGCCATCTGCCTTTTGGAAACAAGAGCTAGCAACAACAATTATCCCACCTTTCTTAAGAATTTGGGTTGGGATAAAAAGTTTGTAGTCCTAGAATTGGTTATAAGGGGGTTATGGCTCAACTGGAATTCAAGAAGAGTGAATCTATTAGTAGTTCACCACACACACCAGATGATTCATGCTAAAATCATAGAAGGCTCTAATAGTTGGTTGGTAGCCAAAGAAATCTTCTATGACCATCTTACAGTTCAGGCCTCTATCATCAATTCTCCATGGATTGCGATGGGAGATTAAATGATATAAGAGGTTTAGAAGATATAAGTAACATGAGAAGTTGTAGTTGGAAGAGATGCTTGAAAGTGAGGAGTTTGTGGGAGGCTTACAATTTAGAGAGCATTCAACCAGTAAGTCTAAAATTTAGGAGTGACCCTTCAGCAAAGGCTTGATAGAGTGCTAGTCAATACTCATGCTAGATTGAAGTTCCCCGAAATGAAGGTGGTGAAACTCCCGAGACTTCATGATGACCACAACCCTCTTATGTTCTGCTCTAACTTGTCTGCTTCTCCTAGAAAAGAGAAAAGACCTTTCAGATGGGAAGTAGGCTAGCTCACCTATCCAGACTTCAGCAGGGTATTTAAAGAAGTCTGGGCTCTTGGGGGAAATTGTTTGTTATAGGCAATCATTCATTAGGGAAATAAGATCAGAACTTGGAACAAGGAAATCTTCGGCAATATTTTTAAGAGGAAGAAAAAGCTGAAGAACAGGATTAGAGAAATCCAGAAGTTTGCTGCTTATGGATACTTCCTCTTCCTTCAAGATTTGGAAAAGAATCTCTTAGAAGATTACCACAAAATATTAGAGCGGGAGGAAATTCTCTGGCACCAAAAATCAAGAGTTGAATGTTTTGTGTAAGGAGATAGAAATACTAAATTTTATCACTTGCAGACCAAGTTGAGAAGGGACAAGAATAGAATAGCAACGTTAAAAATTGATGGAGTTTGGTGCATTGATCAAGTGAAATTAAGAGAGGAGGCCAACAATTACTTTATCAAGCTGTTTGAAAGTGCGGAGGTGTCCTCTCTCAACTCCAGTTTCATGAGATGGCAGAAGAGAATTGGAGCTCAAAATCAGGTGCACTTAATTAAGCCGATCAGTGAGGAGGAGATCAAATTAGCCATTTGCTCCATGAAAGGTTTAAAAGCTCCTGACCCTGATGGCCTTTTAAGCTATTTTTCTATAGAAGCACCGAAGAATTTCAAAAGACCCCCTCTATTCTTTCATGAATGAAGCTATAAGTGATGGGTTTTTTCTGTCCTGACTTAGCCAATACTCTTATGGTTCTAATCCCCAAGCAAAATAACCCTGAATCTATGGCAGATTTCAGGTTCATTGGTTTGTTAAATTCCTTTTACAAAGTCCTTTCGAAAGTGCTAGTGCAAAGACTTCGGCCCATCCTTCAAAGGCTAGTTGGCAATCACCAAAGTAGCTTCATTCTTGGCAGGGGTACTTTAGATAATATTGTGGTTATCTAGGAAGTGATTCACTCCATCAAGAGGTCTAAGAGCAAGAAAAATCACATGGTGCTAAAGGTGGATTTAAGCAAGGCCTATGATAATGTGTGCCAGAGTTATTTAGGTCAGGTCCTCTTAGATTTCAATTTGCCCTTACCTCTAGTTAAGCTCATAATGTTTGTTATCTCTTGTGGTAGCATCTCTCTCATTTGAAATGGAGAAAACCTTCTTTTCTTTGAAGTGGGTAAGGGGCTTCGACAGGGAGATCCGCTCTCCCCCTATCTATTCTTTCTTATCATGGAAAGACTCTCTTAAATGATTCAAAACAAAGTAAGGGAAATGGCTTGGTGTCCTGTGAAAGTGTGCAAAGAAGCCCCTCCCATTTCTCACATTTTTTTTAGCTGATAATCTCCTTCTCTTTGTTGAAACTGATCAACTTAATTTAAGTCATATTATGGATTGTTTAAGGGTCTTTTCTACTGAAATTGGCCTCAATGTTAACCCCCAATAAATCCAAACTTTGTATTTCCCCTAAGGCTTCATGGTCTCTGAAGTCATCTCTAGTAGTAGTGAGCAAATTCCCCCTCTCCAATGACGTAGGCAAGTACATGGGTATCCCCATTATTCACAAGAAGGTGGATAGGAATACCTACTTGTAGATAGTGAAAAAGGTCTAAGATAAACTGAAGGGTTGGAAAGCAAAGCTCCAAAGCATAGCAGGTAGGAGAGTGCTCATCCAGTCTGTCATTGCAACCATCCCTACTTATTTAATGCAAGTTGCTTGGCCACTGGAGAATATTTGTAACAAGCTGGATCAACTCAATAAGGACTTTCTTTGGGGATGGTTTGGAGAGCACAAGAATGTTCATCTTGTGAGGTGGGAAAAAGTCTGCTGGTCTAAGAGTGAAGGAGGGCTAGGTCTCAGAAAAATAAGAGATAGCAATCAGGCCCTCATATCTAAGTTGGGTTGGGAGCTGTTGAAATGAGACAAGGCCTTGTGGTGTGAAGTTTTGAGGTGAAAATACCTTAAAGGGCATGACCTCCTGAACTGCAATATTAAGCCCAACGCCTCTGGTATATAGAGAGGGATTATGAGATGTAGGGATTGTATTAAAAATGAGTAAAATGGAAGGCTGCTGATGGAAAAAAGATAAATTTCTATACAGATGCTTAGGTGGAAAAAGACCCTCTAATTAAGCATGCTTTGTCTCCTATTAATAATGAGGAGCTAGTTAGGAAAGTAGAGCACTTCATTGATGCCAACAAGCTTTGGAGGACGGAGGAGCTAGTGAACATCCTTCCTAGTAACAAAGTGGTAGAGATTGAGGGAGTTCTCATCCCAGAGGAATATTATTGCTCGAATGAATTTTGTTGGAAAGGTGAAGATGATGGTTCCTTTTAGGCTACGTCAGCTTATATAGTCATCCAGGAGATGAAATTCAGGAACACTAACAACCTTGTGGATTAGAAGTGGATGTGGAGAGTAGACTGTCCTAAGAGAATAAAAGTCTTTATTTGGTTAGTGGCTTCCAATAGGATCATGACAAATGTCGAAAGGGTCGAAAGGTGCACAAGGAAGTTTATTTTTGAAGCAGATTACCCGTACTGCAAAGGTGTTGAAGAGTCCATTGTCCACTGCTTGAGGGATTTCCAGGTAGCTAGGGAAGTGTGGAGTTTAGTTTTCCCAGGGGTAGAGCACTATCCAGACTTCTGGAGAGGAGATGCAGTTAGCTGGATAAAAGCAGGAACCAAAATGCCTGATTTGGACAAGAGCAAATTTCTGGCAACTATTTGGAATATATGGAAAAGTAGATGCAAGTTTATTTATCAAAATAGCTTCTCTTCTCCCTTACAAATTTCCAGATGGGCTCAAAATTTCGTTTTGCAATTTACGTTGGCTTGAAGGAAGGAGGAGAGAAGGAGTGAGTCCATTGATTGGGTGGGTTGGAAGCCTCCACCGCATGATATATTGAAGTTAAACACAGACGGTTCAGTGGATAGATTAACTAGTCAGACAGCAGCGAGGGGAATTATGAGGAACATCAGAGGAGATTGGGTGGCTGGCTTTTCAGTTAGTGTTGAAGCCTCTTCAGTGTTTGTGGCAGAGCTGTGGGGGTAAGAGAGGGCCTCAAGTTGGCGAAAAGAAGGAACCTGCAAGGCATTGAGCTAGAGGTGGACTCCTTGGCTATTGCTCAAGTGCTGGTTAAAGGTGTAGCTTAGGATTAGCCTTTAAGCATAATGATTGGTGAGTGCAGAAATCTCATTCAGCAGACGAACATCGTGGCTATTCTCTACACTGTCAGGGAAGGTAACTGCTGTGCGGATATAATTGCTGCTTTAGATCACTCCCTCATGTAGAGGTTCAAAGAGTTCATCCATCCTTCACTGGTGCTTATCAAAATTTTAAAAGAAGATGCTGAAGGGATCAAAGCCTTGAGACAAAGCAAAAGGTCCTCCTTAGGTTTGCCCACTGGGATGAATTGTTTTTGCTACTCTCTGTTTGTCTTCTTTTCTCCACTTAAAAAAAAAAAAGGCACGGTGTTGGGTTGGTTGGGCTTCCTTGATGGGAGAATACCCAAACCATCAACTCTCCTGCTCGGCCTTAGCTTCTAACATTGGCACTCGCGTTACAAATGGGCCCAACCAAACAGAAGCCCAAACAGAAGCCCAATGCACTATTAATAATGACGTAAGCACGGACGTGACAAAATAATATTCACATTTTTCTGTCTCTCGTCGGTGGGTGATATACGAACCTAAAGTAGTTTCATTTCCCCGTCTTCCGAAACAGGATTTCAATTCCAGACGAAATCCGATTCTTGATGTCTTCTTCAATATAAAACCTAATCAGAACTCGAATTCGGAAGGAAAACTGTTGCAGAAGGAAGTAGACTCAATGAAAAATCTAAGTGGGATTGAATAGGAGACAAGAAACTCAACCGTACTTAGAAATTGTAATGCAAAATCATACACTAGTAATGGTCTTTATTGACTGAAGAAAGAGTTTACAGAGGATAAAGAGAGTGAGGAAGAAGATGAGCAAGTTTTTTCATACATTCTTTTTCTTTCCCCTGTACATTTATTCTCTCCCGTTCAGCCTTTTCTTGATCTTCTTAACTACCCTAACTAACAACTCACTAATGTCAACTACTCTTAACTACTATAACAGACTTGTCTTCCTATCCACAGCTCACTGCTATAACAGACTTGTCTTCCTGTCCTCAGCTCCCGAACAGCTCACATACTTGCCACCACTTGCCTTCCTGCCACTCAGCTCACGAGCAGCTCACAGACTTGTCACCCTTGTCTTCCTGCCAACTCAGCTCACGAGCTCACATACTTGCCACACAAGCTCCACACAAACTCACAGACTTGCCACGACTGAACTACTCTGCTGTTCTTCCTTTACTCCTACTGCATTGCTGCTGTTCTTCCTTTACTACTCTGCTGTTCTTCCTTTACTCCTACTGCGTTGCTGCCTGCATTGCTGCTGTTCTTCCTTTACTCCTACTGCATTGCTTCTGTCCTGTAACAATACCTTCCTCTCCAGATAATCCTTGTCCTCAAGGATTGAAAGCTGGATATTTTCGTTTAAAATCATGCCAGTTGACCCACATAGCATCTTCAGGAAAGGTGTTACTCCATTGAATTAGAACTTGTGTGACAGCAGAATTACCTTTCTTCACAACTCTTCTATCTAATATGGCTACAGGTTCCAATAATAATTGACCTTGATCAGTGATATCCTTTGGAAGCTGAGAGATAATAGTTTCAGTCCCAATCTTCTTTTTAAGTAAGGATACATGAAATGTGGAATGGATTTTAGCATCTTCAGGTAGCTGCAATCGATATGCCACCTTGCCCACTCTAGCCTGGATTAAGAAGGGACCAAAGTATCTAGGAGACAGCTTCTGACAGTGATGAGCCTTCAAGGAATGCTGGCGATAAGGTTGAAGCTTGACATAAACCCAATCTCCAACTTCAAATTCTCTATCAGTCCTTCTTTTATCTGCCAACTGCTTCATTCTGTTCTGAGCATGCTTAAGGTGATGTTTAAGATTATGAATGAGACACTCTCTTGCAGTCAAGCTTCGATCAATGGCTTCCACATTTGAAAACCCAGGAATATAGGATTGATGAGTGGGAGGAGCTTGGCCATACAGCACTTGATATGGGGTCATCCTTGTTGCAGTGTGATAGTTGGTGTTATACCAAAATTCAGCTAATGACAACCATTTTGCCCACTCTTTTGGTCTGTCACTCACCATACATCTGAGATACTGTTCAAGACACCTGTTTACTACCTCAGATTGTCCATCAGATTGAGGGTGGTACGCTGAAGAGAATTGGAGGGTTACCTGCTGTAATCGAAACAGCTCTCTCCAGAATTGACTGATGAATATCTTGTCTCTATCACTCACAATAGTCCTTGGCATACCATGAAGTTTAAACACAAAATCCATGAAGGCTTGAGCCACTATCACTGCTGAGTAAGGGTGAGATAATGGAATGAAATGAGCATACTTGCTCAGCCTGTCAACTACTACCATGATTGATGATTTCCCATAAGAGATGGGAAGTCCTTCTATGAAATCCATAGTAATATCAGTCCATACTGAATTAGGGATAGGTAGAGGTTGTAAAAGACCTGGATAGGCATTGTTATCTGGTTTTGATCTTTGGCAAACATCACAGGCTGCAATGAACTTAGCAACCTCCAAGTGCATATGTTTCCAATAAAATGATTGCTTCAGTTTCTTATAAGAAACTTCCACTCCTGAATGCCCTCCTAATGCACTAGCATGCCATAGTTGAATTAACTTGAGGCGTAGCTCTTGCACATTACCTACCACCAGCTTTCCCTTCCTACACAGAATTCCCTTGTTCCAGGTATAATGCTGAACTGTCTTACCATTTTGCAGCTGCACAATTATCTCCTGGAGTCTATCATCTTGTAGCCAACTGTGTTGGATTTCTGACATGAGTGTTGTACTTATAGTTGAGATTGCCTTTAATTCAGCTTCTTCTGATTCATGTGGTCTTCTGGACAATGCATCAGCTACTATATTTTCAGTCCCCTTCTTGTATGCTATTGAGAAATCATATCCCAATAACTTGACCAACCATTTCTGTTGTGCAGGAGTTGAGATCTTCTGCTCCAAGATATATTTTAAACTCTGATGGTCTGTTCTCATCACAAAATGAACTCCAATTAGGTAGTGTCTCCATTTCTGAACAGCCAACACTACAGCCAATAGCTCTTGTTCATATACAGGTAGAGCTCTATGCCTTACTGTCAAGGCTTTGCTGAAGAAGGCCACTGGCTTGTTGTCTTGCAGTAGTACAGCTCCTACTCCATAGTTGGATGCATCTGTCTCCACCACAAACTCTTTTTTGAAATCAGGTAAAGTCAGTAACTGGGACTTACATAAAGCATTTTTTAGATTTTTGAAAGCAGCTGTGGATTCCTCAGACCAATTGAACCCCTGCTTCAAAGATTTCAGTAAGTGGCTTAGCTATGATACCATAGTGCCTAATAAACTTCCTGTAATAACCCGTGAGTCCCAAGAACCCTCTAAGTTCTTTGACAGTTTTAGGTTGAGGCCACTCTTCTATAGTCTTCAATTTTTCAGGTTCAGCCCTTACACCCACTTGATCAATAACATGTCCTAAATATTGAATTTGAGTAACAGCAAAAGAACACTTGCTTTGTTTAACCTTGAGTTGGTGCTGTCTCAAAAGTTCAAAGACCAGATTCAGGTGTTGCAGATGCTGCTGTCCATTTCTGCTGTAGACTAGAATATCATCGAAGAATACCAATACAAACTGTCTTAGATAAGGTCTGAATATATCATTCATGAGACTTTGAAATGTGGATGGGGCATTGGTTAACCCAAAGGGCATCACCAAGAACTCATAGTGTCCATCATGAGTTCTAAATGCAGTTTTCTCTATGTCTGCAGTGTGCATTCTGACTTGATGGTATCCTGATCTAAGATCCAGCTTAAAGAACACTTGGGAGCCAAATAGTTCATCTAGTAATTCTTCAATTAAAGGTATAGGGAATTTATCCTTTATGGTAGCCTCATTCAACTTCCTATAATCCACACACAACCGCCAAGAACCATCCTTTTTCTTTACCAGCACTATTGGGGAGGAGTAAGGACTGTTGCTGGGTCTTATGGTACCATTCTCAAGCATCTCTTTGATTAATCTTTCTAATTCAGCTTTCTGGAAATGAGTGTATCTATATGGTCTCACATTAATGGGATCCATGCCTCCTTTTAACATAATTTTATGATCACAATGTCTAGCTGGAGGTAAGCTTATTACTTCTTCAAATATATCTGCATATTCTTTTAATTTTTGTTGCAGAGCAAGCTGGATATGATCATTGATATCATGTTGTTGTTTTGAATTAACCTCAGTTGTTATTAAGTGCAGAGACTGGACAGATTCTGTTACCTGCACTTGTTCTCTTTGACCAAGTTGTATGAAGCATAGTCTGGCCGGCTGATCATCAGAGGCTGACTTCAGAATCTTATGCATTGTTGAGCCCTTGATCACCTTCAATTCAGTCGACCCTCTCAGCACTATCCTCTTTCCCTTATAAGTGAACTCCATTCTTAAGGTTCCAAAATTCCAGGTAATGTCTCCCAAAGTGGATAACCATTGAACTCCTAGTACCACATCACATCCCTTAATTGGCAATACCATGATTTTGGTGTTAAATTCTTGTCCTCTCATAGCCCATTTGAATTCAGTACACATGGTGGTAGTCTGAAGCTTCCCTCCATCAGCTAAGGCCACTGACATCTTGTCTACCTCTATAGTTCTCAACCCAAATTTGGTTATCATGTTAGGATGAATGAAGTTGTGGGAACTTCCTCCATCTAGCAGTATACAAAAGCTATTCCTGCCTATGTGTCCATGCACTCTCATAGTTCTGTAATTAGGGAGTACCATTTCTGACATAGCATATAGGGATATATGTGCATTAGTGGCCAATTCCTCTGATTCATCCTCATTTTCCACTGTATCCTCCTCCTGTCCCCCCTCTTCTACCCACATCTCCACTCTATACAATTGTTTTCCATGGCACTTATGACCCCTTTCATATTTCTCATTGCACCAGAAACATAACCCTTTTTTCCTTTTCTCTTCCACTTCAGACGAGGTAAGGGTTCTGAATGGTTGTCTGGAAGGCCCCTGTTGGGTAGATTTAGGTAGAGGTAAAAGTGCAGCATCATTATTTGCAGG
Organism: Dillenia turbinata; assembly: GCA_037126225.1. Classification (NCBI taxonomy): domain Eukaryota; kingdom Viridiplantae; phylum Streptophyta; class Magnoliopsida; order Dilleniales; family Dilleniaceae; genus Dillenia; species Dillenia turbinata. The sequence goes on from JBAMMX010000024.1 coordinate 22,888,841, forward strand.
AGGTTTACTCCATCCAGCGGTATTATTTGTTTTTCCTGCAGTTCCCTTCCAATTTCTCCAAACCACCGTGGACTTTCTCTCCTCCAATTTAGCTAAGTTCACAGCATGGTCTATAGATCTTGGTCTGAACATCTTTACTGCAATCTGAATTTCTTCCTTCAGACCACTCAGGAAGCAGCTGATTGCATAAGCTTCAGGTAGCTCCACCCTGTTAAGAAGTTCTTCGAACCTTTCATGGTAATCTTCAACTGACCCTCTCTGTTTAAGGTTCATTAACTCTCCCATAGGATCATCATATATGGTATTTCCAAACCTAGCAGCCAAGTTCCTGACATACTCTTCCCAGCTTGGCAACTCTCGGGTGTATCTGGATTTCATAAACACTTGATGCCATTGAAGAGCTTTACCTTCCAAGTGCATAGCTACCAGCTTCACCTTGGCTTCAGGAGAAGTTTCATCAACTTCAAAGAATTGTTCACACTTATAGAGCCATCTCCTAAAATCCTCACCATGAAATCTGGGGAATTCAAGTCTGGAGAGTCTAGTGGCTGCTGCGCATCCATTTCCCCCTGCTCCATGTTTAGGTCCTTGTCCTGATTGTCTAGGAGAGTTGTTGTCGCTTCTAGTATGACTTTCTAATACCAAGGACCTGAGGGCATCCATCTCCCTGTCGATCATTTCTTTATGTTCTTTGAATAGAGCCTTCATAGTTTCTTCTAATTTTCTGTTAAGATCTTGAGATCTGGTTCCCTCTGCCATGGCTACACAACCCTTAGCTCTGATACCACTGTTGCAGAAGGAAGTAGACTCAATGAAAAATCTAAGTGGGATTGAATAGGAGACAAGAAACTCAACCGTACTTAGAAATTGTAATGCAAAATCATACACTAGTAATGGTCTTTATTGACTGAAGAAAGAGTTTACAGAGGATAAAGAGAGTGAGGAAGAAGATGAGCAAGTTTTTTCATACATTCTTTTTCTTTCCCCTGTACATTTATTCTCTCCCGTTCAGCCTTTTCTTGATCTTCTTAACTACCCTAACTAACAACTCACTAATGTCAACTACTCTTAACTACTATAACAGACTTGTCTTCCTATCCACAGCTCACTGCTATAACAGACTTGTCTTCCTGTCCTCAGCTCCCGAACAGCTCACATACTTGCCACCACTTGCCTTCCTGCCACTCAGCTCACGAGCAGCTCACAGACTTGTCACCCTTGTCTTTCTGCCAACTCAGCTCACGAGCTCACATACTTGCCACACAAGCTCCACACAAACTCACAGACTTGCCACGACTGCACTACTCTGCTGTTCTTCCTTTACTACTCTGCTGTTCTTCCTTTACTCCTCTGCTGTTCTTCCTTTACTCCTACTGCGTTGCTGCCTGCATTGCTGCTGTTCTTCCTTTACTCCTACTGCATTGCTTCTGTCCTGTAACAAAAACACATGCCGAAGAAGATGGGAGTGAACAGCAAAGCCGAAGCGGCTAGGGCTCGGAAGAGCGCCACCGAAGCCGAGCGAAAAGAACGCGAGGCTCGCGAGAAAGAAGAAAAGTACTGGCGTGAAACCGAGGGTGCCAAGTCACGCGCCGCCAAGAAGCGGGAAGACGATGCCGAGCGAAGAGCCGAAGCCGCGGCTAGGAAGGCGGAGGCTCGGCGGCTAGCCGAGCAGGAACAGAAGGAGCTGGAAAAGGCGGCGAAGAAGCCAGATAAGAAAGCAAATAGGGTTTCGATTCCAATGCCGAAGGTGACGGAGGTGGAGCTGAGGAAGAGGAAAGAGGAGGAGGAAGAGAGGATGAAGCAGAAGTCCGAAGAGGCGAAGAAAAGTCAGAGTCGAACTGCGGAGGAGGAGGAGTATGAGAAGATGGTGCTTGTGGCGAATACCAATAGGGATGATTCGATTATTGAAGCGCGGTCGGTTGAGGATGCGATTGCTCAGATGAGTGTTGTAGAGCCCTTGCCTGTTGATCGGCACCCGGAGAGGAGGCTTAAAGCGTCTTTTAAGGTGAGGTTTTGCGTTTTGAATTCGTCATATTAGGGTTTTTAATTTGCAGGTTTGTGAATTGTATGTTCTGTATCCTGATTTGTTTGAATTGTGGAGCATATGGTTTCGTATCGTTGGTTTGTAGTTAAATTATGGTTTTTCTTACTATGATGTTATTTTGATTTTGCAGAAGTTGAGTTGATTCTGATTGTCATTGTGAATTATCCTTACTTGCTAACTGAATCCCTCAGTTTTATTGAATATAGAGCATGGATGTGTTGACATCGGTATGATGATGCATGCAGTTTGTATATATTAGTTTGATGGTAGAACTGGGTTTTGTAGTTAAATTAGGGTTTTCTTGGGTTTGAAGTTAAATTGATAAATTGATCTTTAAATGTTGCTCTTCTTTCTCCCCTCTCTGCTTTCTTCCGCAACCAATATTAACACCGTACCAGTCCCAGGTACAAACATTGATACTAAATTGAAACAATATGTAGGGCAGGATGTTATACTTGTCTTGAGCTCGTAAAGACAAACCTCACATCATTCGTCAGTCTTATGCAAATGAAAGGCGAGTTGATTTTATGGATAATGAAGCATTTACACCCACCTCTGCCTTTATGTATCTTTTTGAGAAGACCCTTTTCTTTTAGGTTAATATGCGTGCTATGTGTTTACAATCGAATATGGGGCAGAAGACTTCTTAATTCCCTAAAAAATAGTATCCCAGACACTTGATTTCATTGCAGGTGGTGGGTTCTGCAAGAATCTATATTGGGTCCACTTATGGAACTGTAATCATCTCTCATGAATAGTTCTTCTTTACTTGCTCAATCTTAAAGCTAAACATTAAATTAAAAAAAAAAATTGACGAGACCTGTGAAGCTGCAGGGTTTAGAGCGTTTCCCCTCTCAGAGACTCAACATTGATTTCATCTGTGATATATATATATATATATATATATATATATATATATATATATATATATATATATATATAAATTAAATAGTTGCTTTTGCTTTCCTATGTTCTAACCTTTCGGCATATGGTTTCTGCATGTGTGTGTGTGTGTGTATTTTTCATAATCTCTCTCTCCCTGTCTCTTTAAAGCCGGAGTAGACCATCTTATTTTATTGTTTTCCCATTTCTTATTACTGCTATTTGTCTTTCTATTTGTTGTTTAATGGTGCAAATTTCATCACGTCTGTATATTTCCCACTACTAGCACTAACTAGGGATATATTGACTTCTCTAATGACTGTTATTGAACACTCTTAATGTGTTTAGGCTTTTGAAGAAGCAGAGCTCCCCAGGCTGAAGGAAGAGAAACCTGGTCTTACCCACAACCAATACAAGGACATGATATGGAAGTTATGGAAGAAATCTCCAGACAATCCTCTGAATCAGGTTAGTGGCTGACCCAAGTTAATCTCTCTTCAGGTTATGATGATCTATTTGTTAGCTTGGATTAGCATCATTGATCTCTTTGTCATGTAACTTGAGCAGAACCCTGAATTAGTGTATGTAGGAAATGGGTACACTCAACTAACGCTTGGTCATAGTTAGTTGGGGTCAGCTATACGAATCCTCCTTTTCCATTCTGGCCTATTTATAGCTACGTCAATGTTAAGTTAAAAGTTGGCATATCATGATTAACCACCTCTTCTAGAATTTTCTCTGGAAAGGGACACTCTTGTCTCTTCCTATCATATCCAATGCAATACTCTTGTACTAATATTTTAGCCCTTTGAAATTATTTTATTAAAATAAAATGGTTCTTCTGAGGTTGATTTGAGTGGTGCTTGGTTTGAGTTGGATGGCAACTTTGTTAGGTTTTGGATTGATATCCTACAAATCAGTCCTGTGAGAGGAATTATCAACAACTTGTGCACCTTAAGCTAATCCAACCTGGCGAGATTTAAACTGAAATTGCATGGAATCGCTCTATGCTGGAATGTTGCTTTTGAGTTATGCCCGTATTTAACCAAAAGTAGAGTGGTAGAGTTCTGTGGGCATAACTGAGCTCTTTTATTTTATTTTTCTTTTTGTAACTCAACATATATTCATATCTTTGAGTAATTATTGTTCTTAGATGAACCTTACCTAACTAGATGTGAGTTCACCTTGTCTCATACTCATAGCATTCTCAATTGGTGCTTGCAGATTGCTGCAGAGTAAAGTGTTTGATCCGACTCCCTGAATCACATACAAGATCATATCTGGGTATTATCCATCCTGGGTAATAGGTGTGTTACCTTTTTCAGCTGCATCAGAGCTTTTAGTGATGGCCTATGAGGTTGTTGAGCTTGCTGGGTTTTATGTTTAAGAAATTCGTTTAATGTTGTTGTAGGGGAGGGAGAGAGAGAGGGAGGAGAGAGAGTGTGCATGTCTGTGTGTAATACATATGACAAAATTTTTTGGAACTTGAATTTTGAAGAAAGAGAAAAAAGAAAACATATTATTTATGTAGACACTACTTTCCTTTTTAATTAATATCATGATCACTTTCGGTCTCTTTCATGTCTTAACTTTTATAACTATATTTTTTGTTGATTTAGTTTTCTAGATCTTACTTGGGATTTCAAACCTAATTTTGTTCCCTCTGGTGAAAGGAGTGATTTTCTGGGCTTCAGATAAAGCCCATGAAAATCAGGTACCTTTTTCGATTATTATTGTAGGAGGTAGACTTAGTTGAAATTTCCATCCGAATGATGAATTATGAAGTCATTTGTCTTGTTTCCTTTGGTGTCATGAAGTCGTTACTTTCTGCTAGCTATAGACCCTTGCAAGATATTTGGCCTGCACGAACAAGGAGTCGTCCAAAAATTCCTGCGGGAGATGTAAATGGGAGGAGCTAATTTTCCTTGGCCATTTGGGATCTTAGACTGTTCCAAGCATAGTTAGATCGGAATATTTGTTTCTTGGATCATTGCAGCCCTGTATAGAGTGCATTTGCATTATAGTCATATTTTGAGTTCAATCATTTACAGATATTTTCATTTTTGGCTCCCCGACCAAGTTAATGTATATGGTAGAATGCTTGAACATTGTTAGAAATAAATTAATCGGAATTGGATAGGATTATTGATCAGTCTTTTGCAATTATTGTATGTGGAAAGACTTGAAAGCGTGAAGTGGGACAACAGAAGAATGTGTTCCCCTTCGCCAAGAATCTTGGTGCAGGCTGTAAATAATAGGTTTGCCAACGAATGTGCGTGCACATAGGTTCATTTTGGAGCAGGCTGAGAATAATCCTTGGGACCATGAGGCCCAAACAACTCAGCGAAAAATCCCTTTTTCCTCCTAGGATTCTATCCCATATCCTTGCAGAGTTGGTCATTGTACCAAACATGAAGGGTTGCAATGCAAGATTTTCTGTAATACTCGGGGGAGTATTGTTTCATGTACTCATCCCATTTTTCTACATCCTTTTCCATGGCTTTGATGTTGGGCAACTTGAATGCACCATCAAGAAGCTCCATGAGCCATCTACATTGTGTTTCAAAAGTATCTTAGTTTGATAGGCTCTCTGAGAATCCAAGTACCGCTTCGGGGATGGATGTTTCCTGATTGAACGACGCTCCTCGTAAGTATTAGCATACAACTGGACAATGCGTGGACACAGAAGAGTAGTAGGAACTACTGATGTCGCCTTTGAAAAGTTTGTGTGTTGAATATGTCTCCCAGTTTCTGATTTCCTTTGTAATCAGTTGCTTGGAAATAATACAGGAAAAAATGGAAAAATAGAAATAGATACGAAATAATACAGAAAAATGACACTTTATAAGAATTTTAATAACTATAATCATGATTTATTTTAATAGGGAGGTGGTCTGCTTTGAATCATTACTTTTCCTGGTTTGTTAAATATTGGGTGTAGTAACATCTTTCTACAACTTCTTCCCAGCTTGCCACTAAGAATGATTCTATTTGAAATAGATTGCTGACTGCAAGTCAATGCCAACGGTGGGTATGACAAGCCTCAAAATTTTGTTCTGCTGCCCTCAACTCAATTCTCCCTTTTTCCCAGCTGATGTATACTTTCAAGTAACAATTCTATGCATCTTTGGCTCTCTCCATATGTTGGATTTGACCTGGTTTATGTTATTTTTACCATGGTACTGCTTAGTTAATCTAGATTACTCAAGGAGCCATTAAACTGCATAAACATGATGTGAGAATTGAAAGAGCGGGTCCATTGTGGAGCTTCCTAGTGCCAATCTACTACGGAGTATTTGAATGTACCGCACAAGGTTGTTAAAATTCATTCTCCTTTTTCCTAGTTGATGTATACTTTCAAATAAATTAACATAAATAATAAAGCTTCTATGCATCTTTGGCTCCCTCCATATGTTGGATTTGATCTAGTTTATGTTGTTTTTACCATGGTGCTGTTTAGTTAATCTAGATTACTCAAGGACCATTGAACAGCATAAACATGATATGAGAATTGAAAGAGCGGGTCCACTGCGGGGCTTTACTGAGTATTTGAATGTACAGCACAAGTTGTGCGCTTGTGAAACGAACACTTATAATGTTATTCAATTGGCCATGTTCTTTTTCTCACTATGCAATTGACTGTCTGGTCTGCTTTTACCAATTACTATCATCCATGTTTACCTTTTCTAAGACATCTATGTATTAGTCATGTGAGCTGTACCAGCTTCTGAGTCGCATATTGATCGTAGAACGTTGAACTCACTCATGTACCATTCGCTTGTTCTTCCATTAGGTTTCATCTGGTACTGTTGAATTAGTGTCCATGTGGATTTCCTTTTATTTAGTGATGGAATCTACCTCCAAGAGTGCCATTAGTTATCTCACATGGTTGGACTGGCCAATTGAACAAAACTTGAGGGTGGCCATTGTTAGTCTGAAAAGAGGACTCCTAATTGTGTGATTCAATCACTTTTTGACTTGTTAAAATGGGGTGGCAATTTGTTGATAAATACACTTTAGATGGTAACAGAAAGGTCCTTTTGATTGTCGTGAAGTAATTGCCCCCCCTGATTGTATAGTTCAGTTACTTTTGGACTAAATAAAAAGAGTGGCAAGGTTAGATAATTTAGTTGGTAAACACTTGAAATGGAATCAAGCATGTTCTAGGATGTACCGAAATCTTGTGAATTTAGTGATAGGACACTAGAGTCCTTTAATTCAAGTCTCGAGTTTTAGTCTTGAAAATGAAAAAATAGATTCAAGGAGAGCTAATTCCTAAATTGGGTTTCACAGTTGTTTGAATTAGATTGTCAGGTTTTCGGATACCACTGATTAACCGAAAAAAATAAAAGAAACTCTGCACTTGTGTGGTTTTCATCCTCACTCTCATTTCGCTTGCACTTTGTATCGAATCGAGCAACTCCAGGATAAGAGATGACGGTCACTAGTGGCAATTGAATTTGACATGAAATGAAGAGGTAAGGGTGTGGGCATACCTAATGGTCAGTTAACCAAGAGTAACCCCGCGAACGCTCTCCCTCCGATCACCAACCATCTCTTAGCAAATGAAGGTCTTTATCAATTTTGACAAAATAATTTGACTTTTGCCAGAAGCCTAACATCAATTTTGGTAGATCCTGTCTCTAGGGTTGCATTCTGGGACCCACCCTAGAACACACAAGGACGAGTCTTTTTGGGATACTTGAGACTTTGATGAATCGTTTATAAAAATGTAAACCTCAAGCAAAAATTTGCCTCATCACATGTTAATGGGATGATTGAAGCTAAACGTGATAGAATGGTTCCTAATGCTTTGAAGTTGCTAACCTATTTACAGACTAAGCCAAGCTTTATCTTTTCTCCTTCAACCATCCAAGTCCTCAACATGACCATTTGCCTTCGAGTGCTACTGCCCTTCATTCTCAACCTGGACATGTCATGAAAATGCAGTTATGATAACAGAGACTGCATAAACAATTAATGTAAGAGCTCAAAGCTTGCGCAAGAACTAGAGGATGGAACATATCGAGAAGTATTTATTTGTAACATGTGAAGTAGCAATGAGAATCCTCTGTCGTCTACTAGAGATGTAGTTATTCTTCACAGTGTCGGCAGCTCCCAAGGGAGTTGGACATCATTATAAGCATCCACCAACCGTTGGCAAATGCTCAAACTCCTCCAGTAGCTGCTCTACTTTATGAAGAGGGACCACAAATCAATTAAACTATAACTGATTGTGTCCATAGACAAATTAGGCTGTCTCATCCCCACAGAGGAGATAAAAACGAGGAATCTGAGGAAATGTTGAACATGTGCCCTGATACTGCCACGGGCTGGTGCCTGACAATCACAAGGAATCATGTTGACAATGGTCACAAGTCCAAGGATTGAGCTCTGTATGCTATCACTTCTAAAGGCCAAAACAGTGAAGAGAAGGACAATCATTGTTGGCCTGAAATCCGATACCTGCAGCAGAGAGATGCTACTCCGATTTCTCACATTGATAGCCAGGTCAGGTGACAATGTGCTTGCTGTTCATGTTCAAGAACCGGATGACAGATTTGATCCCAACACCTTTCACGTTCACGAGGATCTCTGCAAGACCAAGCAGGTTAGTGCTTTGCAAAATTGAAGGAGAAACAAGTAGAATTGCTAATCTGGATTACTTGGTGAATTGCTTATCTGCAGATAGATATCCAAGTAAAGGTTTGTATAGGAGAGTCATTCCTTTCTGAATTGACAAAACAAGTATGTGTGAACTTTGCAACCATACTTGCCCTTGGATGCAGTACTCCATGGTAACAACATTCATCCCCGCTTTCCCTCCCTCCCTCCCTACCTCTCTCTCTCTCTCTCAAAAATCATCTTATATGTTTGAATCTTTCGCAGGCCTCAAGATTCATTTATCACAAATTGCTTAAAACATTTGCCTCCCACATGCTCCCTTCTGATAATGGATAAAAGAGGAAGAATCCTAATTCAGAGACAAGGGACCTCCCAGCAAGGAACTGCAAAAATTCCCCAACAAAATTTCTCATCTCCATTGAAGTACAATTCCTTCGAACATTCAGAAGCAAATCATCAATTACGGAAATCACTGACCATGCCATCTTCACATTCAGATCATCAGTTAAAGAAACTTCTAAATATGTCTTCAGTTGAAACCATCCATCACTTCAAGAAGTCACTCACCATGCCATCTTCCCCAACATCAAAATCAATGCGACAAACTAAATGTACTATACCTCGTAGTGTCAAGAAAATGATGCATTTCTCAGAGAACACAACACAGAAGCTCTTCGTGAGATTGGCAATCTTAGAAGCGAAAGGAAGCAGCAGAAGATTTACACTAGAAGAGCTGATTTCTGCAACCAAAAATTTCAGTCCTATGATGGTGATTGGAGAGGGTGGGAACAGTATGGTCTACCGAGCAAAACTAGATGATGGTAGGCCCGCGGCAGTGAAAGTCCTTAAGGCATCACGTCGGGCAGCAGATGATCTCCTTCGAGAAGTAGAGATGTTGGGAAGTTTGAAGCACGAGAATGTAGTTTCACTCATCGGTTATTGCTACTGTACAGAGATGCATGCAGTTGTTTGTGATCTACTTAAGGAAAGCCTAAAGAGGAAATTGAAACAACTTAGGTGGAGTGAGCGAATGAAGGTTGCAATAGGTGTTGGGAAGGCATTGGAGTACCTCCACTCTAGCATCCCTCCGATAATTCACAGGGATGTGAAATCCTCTAATATTCTCCTCACTGAAAATTGCAAACCACAAGTAAGTTAGATTTTTGTTGTTTGGTGCCTGTTGTTTCCAATTTACGCTTTACCCATCAAGAACTATGCGGGCACCCTATTGTAAGAAATCGCTAAACTTAGGTTTTGTTCCCTATATTTCATCGTAAGGATTCTAGAACTAACATGGTCAATTTTGATCAGAATTAATCATAGGATGAGAATCTGTTTTTGGCCAGCTTTGACTGACAAAGAACAGTTTCAAATCATGTTTTCTGATGAAAACTTGTACTTGATACAGAAGATTAGGTGAGCTAAGCATAAAGTTTTTCTGTGTTTTATGTTTACTTTTTAGCTATCAGATTTTGGGGCAGCAATTGAACATATAAAATCTCTGCAACCTTCAACAAATGCAAAGCCATTGCATGTTGTCGGAACCTTTGGATACTTGGCTCCAGAATATAAGATGTATGGAAAGGTCGATGAAAAAACAGATGTATACTCATACGGGGTTGTGCTGCTGGAACTTATCACGGGAAAAGAGGCCATTCAAACAAGTCAGACGTCTAACCACGAAAGCTTGGTACTATGGGTAAGAGAAGAACTTCATTCTTCAAATTAAGTTGTTGAGAGAGAATTGCATCAAAGTCCTCACTGTCAGAAGCCATTTGACTTGCAGGCAAGGTCCTTACTTAACTGTGGCCTATGTGAACGGCTAATCGATCCCAAACTCGGTGGATACTATAACAAGGAAGAAATGAGAAGAATGGTGATTGCAGCCCGACTTTGCCTCATGCACTCATGTTCCAGGAGGCCCACAATGAAAACTGTATGTCCCCTTTCCTTTGTCTTGAGGTTTTTGCTATTGTCAATACGTTTGTTGGCAAGAATTCAAAAGAAAAAGAGAAAAATCAGGGATCCTCTGATAGAGATGAGGTTAATTCACTTTAAATCTTGAATTTAGTTCTCTCACGCACAAGCTTAGCAAGGTAATGTGGCCTGGCCTCGACAAAATATAAAATTCCCGCAGCCAGGCACCAAAACATCGTTGCTGCACAAATCTTCAGACAGTTTACAAGTGGAATATCTTCACTGCCAACATTGATAAATCTGCAAATGATAAATTGCTCCAGCAGATCTGCACCTCTCCCCATGAAAATACCCAAAGTGGACGGTTCTCTGTCCATTTATGGGCGAGCCGATGCACAGAATTTCTATAATTCCCATAGAAATCTATTTACAGATGTTATGATCGTTAAATCGCTGTCCAACTATTATTTTACTATATCTAATGATTACCGATTATTTTACTATAATAATTTCTAAGAAATGATAACCAACGTTCTAATCAATATAAATTCCATTAATATCAATACTCATCAATCCACATGCTTGCCCCGTGAATATTTTTGTGGGGCTATTACATAGGTACTGACTGAGGTTTTTGCCATCTAAAAATAAATATTATATTTGAGCTTTCTTTCATATTTTTGATATTTTCCTAATGTTATCACAGATAACATGCGGCACAAATGACCCAATTTAAGGTTTTAGTTCATGTGGCAGATACTGAAGTTATTCGAAGAGCCAGACTATTGGCTAAAGATGCAAAGGGAGAGAGAGGAGTTCCTTGATGGTGTCAATTCCAAAGGCGAATCCCGGTTTTCAAGGTACGAAAATGACACAGAATCTGATGGAATAACATTAAAAGAAGATTCTTAGCATTCTGCAGCTCATTTTTTCTTACTCTACTACAGACATGATAATTCAACAGAATTTATGGATTTCCGGGTCGAATTCTTGCCCAAAATGAAGTTTCTGCAAATGGGTATTCAGTGGTTTAAACAAAAATAATTGGAGTTACTTCAATTGAATAACTCCAGTAGCTCTAGTCTCATTTGCCCTGATTTCCTTTTTCTTTTTCTTTTTTGTGATTTGAAATGTAAATATATCTAAGGCGAGTGATTAATGGATTTCATTCAATAACGGGGTTTCAAGTTTCAACTGAAATTTCTGATTTGGATTTTGCATTTTGCATTTTGCAATTCCCTATATAGATATAAGTAGAGAAAAGAATAAACATGGTCAAGTCCAATCATATGCAGAATAAAAGCTCTAAAAACTATGCTTTGAAAATTACTAGGACTTAATTGAAAATTTTGGGAATTGAATTGAGTTTTTTTTTTTTTTTGGTTTTTTTCTTGGGGGGTGGAGGAGAGGGGCTTCTATATAAAAATGAATATATTAGGATTTATGGATTTGAATAAAATTAGGAATTTCAGTTCTAATCACCATCCAGCAGATTAGAAATTTGCGGACCATAAATGGAGGGATTTCTCATGGTTTCTGTCACATTATCCCCAAAAAAGGATTTTTATTTATTTTCTATCACAAGAAAAAATAAAAAATTTCATAGTTTCATGTTTCTCGTCAAAAATTTGAACAATTTGATCTTAATACCAAATTATGCAGAATTATGAGTTTAACTGTATTTTCCTGTCCGATAAAAGCTATTAAAAAAAAAAAAAAAACTAGTGCTTCTGTTTCTCGAAGTTTTCATTCAAAAACAAGGATGTGAGAGCACCAACATCTAGCACACCCACATCAAGCTTCTCCAACTATGTTCTTGGCTTGTGTAAAGTAGAACATTTTCTTTATTTCTACAATGCTCTTGGCTACTTAAAAGTAGAATATTGTCTTTCCCCAATTTTATTTGGATTCAATGAGTCAAGATAGTAGAAAAATCAAGTATCAACGAGGACTAGAGTCTGTAACAATTCAACAATCTTCAGCTAGCTGCTTGAAGTTGATCGGCGTGACGAATCTTTTATCCCCATTATAGAGAGTGAATGCTGCTATTTTTGCAGCAGCTTGTGTTGGATGAAACAAATCCCAGAACAAAAACTCATGTCTATTGTTACATAGATTAGCCTTAGGAGTACAGCCAGCTTCTCCATTAAGTGTTCCAGCTCCACAACATGCCATGCTTACCTCTGTGAAATCTGGGAGGAAAAAACGAGTTAAAAAAAATAAAAAAAAAAAGAAATATTTGACATTAGACTGTGCTTTTGATGTGAATTTTTCATATATTTTAGATGGAATTAGGAGGCATATTTTGCTTACTGGCTTCTTGAGGATGCTCAATGACATTTATCGTCATTTCATATGCATTACCAAGAGAATACTTCATCCCTGGATACTGTGAGCTGAGATTGCGCAAGAGGACATGGATTGTTGAGTAAAATGTTCTGGCGAAGTCATTCATGCCTTCAAGACAACCATTTGTGGTAGTGTTTTTTACTCGTTGGGAGGGACAGCACCCAATTGGTGGGACGCTAATGATGCCAAATTTTCTTGCCCCAAGGTTATAAAGAGTCTGTGGTAGTAAAAACAATCGAGACTCCATGAAAAGGTGTGCAAAGGGCAACCTGGCTATGAAGAATAGCATTTTCCCATTTGATAATGAGATATGATATATAGCAAGTGTTACCTTCAAGTGAATTCCATAGGCGAATGCTAAGGTGTTGATGAATTCTTGTTTCGGAATGGTACTATTTGTAAAAAAGTATCCAAAAATGTCATTGCTTCCTATGCTGATGAAGAAAAGAGCCCTAGAGAGCAGCTTCTCGGTCTCTGCTGCACCCAACACAACAGTAAGATTACTCTGAACCATAGCGAACTGCTGGATTTGCTCGCTCAAGGATACGATTTTCTGAAATATGTTCAATGAGGGGTTGTTTCAGTGAGTTCTCCAACAAAATGAGAGATGTGTACTCATTTGGGCATGCTTTTTCATAATTTGTATGTGTATAAATAGAACATATTGGTGGAGTGAGTAAATGATGCCGAGGTCTTACAGGGAGTTGTCCTGTTTTGTCGAGAATGCCTGACCCTCCAGATGCAAAATTTATGCCTCTCGTGGCATGCCTCTTAAGCCGTGATGATTGGTTTTGAAGATAAAGAAATGATGGTGGGCTTCTCTTGTAGCCCATTAGCCCGGCTGCAAAAGGAACGATTATAGAGCAATGTCATTGAGGTGGAGTTTCTAGGTTTATATATCACATCCTTAGAGGTTAAGTTAGCTGATATGGAAGCTAGCAGCTTCAACAATGAGAGAGAGAGAGAGAGAGAGAGAGAGAGAGAGAGAGTGTAACCAAGAAAATCAGCACTGTTAAAACCATTACTGAACCTCCCAGTTGGTCTTGAATGGGGATAGTCAATCCCATTGAAGGGAACGTCGGCCCTTGCTGGGCTTTGAGGAAGATGAGTATTTGTTCCAATGTCTGCTGTTGAGTCACCAAGTATGAAAACTGGTGGCACTTCAGCATCTACCTCCACAGAACTCAGGACAAAGAATGCCAATGAGAGGCTTATTAGAACAGGCGAAACAATACATTTTTTCACCATATTAAACTCTTTAATTTATCCCCTCTCCCTGTGCTCTCTAGAGCTTTTTTCCTCACCAATTTATATCTACTTGGACCAAGATATTTGCAAAAAAATATGATCAAAGTGATTACTTTGAGAAATATAAGACAATCAACAAAAATGTTTGTGGTTTGGTTTAAGTGGCGGATTAACCGAGTAGTTGGCATACCACATAGTCCAATTCGACCATAAAATGTTTAATCAAACTATGTACAAGTCTGAAATCTGTAGGCCTCTGCCGGCTTGCACTGATATTGCACAAACTGATTAAGTTCAAAATGTTCGATTATAATTTTGTGGACCCCAGTTGACAAATGGATGTCATTTTCATTTGATTACATAAAAGGTGAAAGGGAAAATGCCAAGCACAAAGATGAACAGCTAGCAACAATGATCATTGTTACTGTAAACACAGCCCTTGGTTGTTATTAGATGGACTTGGTCTTACAGCACATAATATATTCTGCAAACTTCTCCTCTTTCGGCAAGAACAATCTGGTCATTTTCATGGAAGTTGATGTTTCATTCCTTAAAACACATGGGTTCAAGGGTTTTAATAGATTGTTCAAAAAGAAAAGTGGGACTAGGTTGGACAGACCCACCGAATAATGTTCCACAGAAAATACAGTTTATCAAATTTGTGCTTTTTATTAAAGAAAATCCAAAGATGTGCGACGGTACATGAAATAATGAGAGACAATGAGATGTTGACAAATTATACATTTTGTGAATGTTGAAGAATAGGAACCTCCAAAAATCAAAACAATCTATAGTTTAACTTGATTTATTTGTTGCTTCGTTCCAGAATTGGCCTATGCAGCTCGACCGCAGAGTAGTGCGTTCTTTGGAATGGGATACTCATCCCTATAAGACTTGGAAGTTGTATAAACTCGGAGGTAAAATTGTTGTCCTAGGTATTGTCTTGCCCAATATTCACTTCTCAAGTTCCACATTCCTACATTATCCAGTGCTACATATACAGCGGTCCACGACCTAGGATATACCTGCAACAAAAAACCAAGAATTCTCTCAATGCTCATCTTTGTACATCGACATAAAAGCTATCAAGAAACTATATTTCAGATTCATGTTCGAGTCCCATACCTGAGTGGTGCAGCGCGGAATTGCATCATGAAGATTGTACTGTTTTCGACTTGCAGGGGTCCATACTCCTCCATCCATTCTACAATTGAAAAACAAATGAGTCAAAAAGTCCATCCATCAATTCCGAGTAACGTTCCTAGGCCTATATGAAAATTAATGATCCTGCATTGTCTTACCCAACAACGAAGAAAGAATAACCATCAAGGTGCCAACTTTGGACAATCCTCTCATGATTTTGAAATACAATTTCGACAAATGCTCTATAGTCCGCACCCATGACAGATGTGTCAAGATACATTTGCTTCTTAGGAGGGTAATCTGCAATACTTCCAACCCGAAAAACCCCTGAAATGTTGAAGTAATCTGCAAGCTTCAGAGGTGTGTCAGCCGGAACAAATGACACACGATTCACTGCATATCTCTGCTTGCCATTAATCTGCCCTGCTGAATTTGCAAGCACAATTGTTCTAGTTACATTGATCTCACCATAGTGGTATGATCCTTGAGGGTTCGGTCTTGGGCCACTAGCTGTCAAATTAGTCCTAAGATTCACCAAAAAGAAAAATAATTGAAAATTATGTTCTTTCAAAAATGACGTAACAGGAGATTCTGAATTAAATCTATCTGCTTACCTGATAGCACGAGCCTGGTTAAGTGACCAATCAATTTCGGTAGTTGGTCCGCCAGGAGGTGGGCCAGAAACGGGGCGTTTGGAGTTGCTATAGTGAAGTGTGCCTGAGGTCAAGTTCACTTTGTCTGTGAACCGGGTCGACACCACAATGTAGTAGTCTTGCTCAGCCTGATCAGCTGTGACTAGAACAGAATAGGACTGTCCAACATGGATGTCGAGTGATGAGAACTCAACTTGCATTGTGTGTGTTCCTTCAACTTCAACGAGCTTCATCTTGTGGCCTTGAATTCTGAAGTTGAGAGTATTTTGTAGGCCAACATTTGATATCCTAAACCTGTAAGTCTTTCCTGTAACATGACAAAAATGAACTAATCACCTTCTGTAAACCATACATAATTTAGCATGAATTGAATCCTAGAAGGGATTTGTCAATTCACCTTTCTCAACTGTGAAATGTGCACCATTGGGTCCTTTACCATTGATCAGTATACCATCCGGGGGGTGAAGCATCTTACCCCTATCAAGAATGGTCCTTAATTTCTGTCACATCATGGACTCACATTAGCAAAAATCATGACATATTACAAGGATATTTGTAGTTGACATTGCATTTAGTACTAATAGAATCTATTTTCAGCTTACTAATTTCCAAACCTAAAAAAACTGGACAATGAAGAGCAGAGAATAATTACCCCATGGTCCTTTATGTACCAATCGCCAATAAGAACAGTGAAATCGCCATCAGGATTTGGGAATGGTACAGGAATTAGAGGCCTGCTGAGAATTCTAATTCCTCCAAACCCACCAGCTGCCTTGTGGAATGCAAGAGATGGGAAGTAGAAAAAGCTTCCGATTTGGTCTTTCACTTGTAGAGTGTAAGTGAAGTTCTTACCCGGAGGAATTGGACATGTTGTTCCATACACACCATCTTGAAATGAATTTTTCCTCTGCTGAATCCCATTCCTGGATCACAGAATTACAAATCCTAGTCATTTGATTTGCAAATATTTGGAATTTCTCAATTTACCGCTGCATTTTCATGAGTTTGAAAATCAAATCTGCTAATCTGAAGAGAGATTTACAGTTTAATCATTAGAAAATACATAGTAGCATAATAGTTATCCCTGAAAATATTTCACGACAAAAAGCTATTTCTTTCTGTGGAATGAGATTGAAACAGACCACGTGAACGAGGTTGGATACCTAACGAACACACGCCAAGGCCAAAACTCTAGGATTGGCCTTTATAACCTTATAGGTTAAACAGCACATTAGCATGTCATGTAATATAAACTATAAAAAGACCACGAGAAACAAAATAAAGCACCTTACTATTATATGTTTGTTTCAAAAAAGGTTGCCGGAAAAATTCAGAGAGAGAGAGAGAGATAGAAGGAGGTTTTACCATGAAATGAGAAAAGGCTCAGGCAAGTTGTTGAAGACATTGATGATGAGATTGTCATTGGTCACAGAGTAGATATCAGGGCCTGGAAATTGTCCATTAATAAGAATTCCCTGCACCAAAACAGCCAAATTATAACATGAACACAAAAAGCAGAGAGAGAGAGGGAGGGAGAGATCAAAACCTGCTGAGGTACACCAAGTGGGGAGATGGTACCATAAGTGACATTCCAGGTGAAGAATCTGTATGGGTCTTCAGCATTAACCAAAGTTAACAGCGTAAGAACCAGAAAAAATAAACTGACCCCCATTTTCTTAGGGGAAAAGATTTATGGGACTAGAGAATAAAAGAACTCTCTCTCTCTCTCTATATCTCTCTCTCTATATATCTGTCTATGGAAGGAGATTGTTGTTAATTGAAGAAGCGGGGTTACTTAAGAGCAACACTTGAAAGCATGCGTGGAGGGGTTTAGTGGTAACCGATGGATGACATATTTAAACCCACAGGGAGGGAAGTGGAAGAGTTGTAAATTAAAAGAACAAAAAGGGAAAAGGAAGAGAGAGAGAGAGGAAGAAAACGGGGCTGTCGATTAAGTTTCAGATGTGTTTTGAGTGAGTTGTCATTTTGGTGGTTGTGGGTACGACCAAAAAATGTTCTGTTTTTAGGTACTCTAGTTTTTGTTTCCCGAGTAATGGTGCACTTAATGATATCTTCATTAAATATACATAATAAATCATGAATTACAAGTATTTACGTGATGAATTGTATAACCCTCGAAAAGAAAATTGAAAAAATATAATGTATTATTGGATATGAATTGAACAAAAAAGGGATTGTGTATATATATACCCACGTTCAGTCTCTAGTCCACTAATAGAATATACGATGAATATATTGTAATATATATATATCGAATTTTAAAATACTAAAATAATAAATATTATATAAATATTGTATTATAAAAATTATATTAACAACGCGTGTTCAGTATGCACTGAAAATGAATAAACCCATTAATAAGCATAAGAAAATATTAGAAATTACTTGTTGGGGGGGAATAATATAAACATATGTGAAACAAATAAAATTGTTGAATCGCGTGAAAGGGGTTTCCCCAAATGTTGAGAATTTCAGGCGGAGGAGGGTCTCTGTGTGCTGTCCGTGATTGTGGACGAGACCCACGGGGAAATCGCATGTGTGTGACCCCTCAAATTTCCATTTTTTTCCTCTTTACAACCCAACACTAGTTAATACTTTCAACACTTCAAGCTGTAACCGTGTCTCCTCGTTTTGGATTTGTGGAAATTTCTAGTCATCTTCACATTCTATTCTATCCAAGGATTTCTTGAATGTGTGGGCAGTTTGTTTTCCTAATTCATTGGATCATCTCATGATATTAATTGTCATATCTCATTGATTCATAACATGTTCCAACCGGGCAATAAACACGTTTGATGTTGATAATTAAGGGAACATTTGATTCAAACTCGGAAATCGAAATTCGATTTAGAATCAAAATCTTGGGCATGAGTTTTAGAAACCTACGTGCGTTTTAAAAAATTTAATTTGAGAGTTTCATTCTTAAATCTTTATTTTTATTTTATTAATTTAAATAAATCATATGAATTCAATTCTAGATGTGTTCTAAATGTTTTCGTAACACGAAATTTATAAGTTTTATCAATTTATGAAATTATAATTCAAAATATATATTGTATTTTGTCTAAATAACTTAGTGTGCATTTTGGGCTTCAACTATGCAAATTAATTGTAGCATCTTCAAGGACTTGAACAAGAAAATTACCAATCATGCTTTCTAAACCTTTTAAAATCCTAAAATGGGATCACAAAGTTTCAATTACAAAGAATGCAAATGCATGTCGTAATCTCTTGAGGAACCAAACAATTAGGATGGGTATGTCTTTTGCTAATTTAATTTGTGTTGCAAATTCATACGTTAGGTTTATACTCTTTTTTTTTTTTTTGTATTTATCCAGTTTTAATGAGCTGTAGAACATTAGACGTGGGTTTTGTGGACTAACAAGGATTGTTGATGGTTAATTATTTGCATGATGTATGGGAGGTAATTTGTGTAGAGTGGTAGAAGCTTCCAAGATTATTTTAAAAATACAAAAAAAAAACACCCTTAAAGTGGGCATGTGCTGTAATGCAATTTGATTTGGACTTTCTCTAGGATGGTCTTTGATCTTCTCTTTTCTCTTGTTTATAACCATGACACCATAGACAAGTAATTATGATGAATGGACCTTGTTAATGAAGACTTGCAATGAGTGATGATTAAAGAAAAAGTTGGGGGTGTAAAGATGGCTCGATTCAAAAACCTTTAGTCTGGTCAACGCCACGATAGATTTGGGTTTTTCCCCCCTAAATTTGTAGGATTGAAAAAATTTGAAGAGGGGGTAAGTTTTATTAAACATTTGAAACAAAAGTATTTAAGGGCATAGTTTAGTAATTACGTACTCTTCTTCCGACGTGGAAATCCCAGATAACTCTATGGGGAAAAAAAAAACGAAAAAGATTTGAGAGAAACACTGCATATTGGTCCCTCCCTCCATTAATAGGCTGCAAGCTGCCTTGCCATGTTGAGCAAAGCCAATGGACTCTACCGCCTTGATTCCACAGGCCAGGCCCAAATAATCCACACATTGGGTTGATCCAAGTGAGACGCCACACTTATTTGGAAACTTGGGGGGCAGCCAACTCAAAGGGCTTTTAACACCGCACAAATTTTGTCCTTAATTTTTTAATAGGGTTTGGCTGAAACCCCAAATGAGATCCGATCCGTCAGAGTCGAGATTATTTCGAAATGGGTTTATTTATATAAATAAATCCAAACTTTATTTGTCAAATTCAATTTATTTAATAAATAATAAATAAGATTAAAAATAAATAATATATTGCTTAATTAAAGAAATACATTAGTGTTGAGATTTTGGTTACAAGGGACGGGCCAAAAACTAACCTGTACAGGAAGTTACATCTCGAGTGTCATGCAATAAAACTCAACAAACCTTCCGGGGATAATAATTCATGAATGCCGGGAGTCATTGAATGTCCAAGATGTGCTAAAATATCCGCACACAAATGACCTTCCCAAGGATAAACATGACTAAGTGGGCTTGCACTTGCCTCATTAATTGTTGATATTCTTGGATCATATGCGATGCTGGGTGACAAGGATTGACTCTAGACATCAGTGCCCATATTAGGTCCTTCGAATCCAACTCAATAATCATAAAAAAAAGTTTAGCCTTGATCAAAAGAAGTAGGCCTTCCCTAACTTCCCATAACTCAACTAAAAATGGATTAGTCACACCTAAGTTTTTAGTAAATCCCCGAATCCAAAGTCCAAATTCATCCCTAACCAGGCGTTTAGTGCTTACTGAATTTGTTCCTAGGAGGATGGATCCATTATTTAGTTTATAAATGCTAGGCTTTAGAGGGGACCATGTAATCCAGTGTCCTATCCAAGATAGGTGAGTGGCTTTTCTCAAGATCTTGAGTGTGTCTAGAAACCAGCATCATAACACCTTTGGGGGGAGAAATCACTGCCATCAAACACCACTTGACACTGCACCTTCCAAATGATCCAAAGTATATAAAAGTCATGGTCCAAGGGCGATCTCTAAGGATAACATGATATTTATAGTTCCGAACGATCCAATTTGTCATCAAGAGTCGTAAAGAATACCAAATTAGCCAAAAAGAAGAACATATTATTCGGTCTAACTGCCCACAAAGTAATTGATTTACGATCTTACCTTTAGTTCGAATTATAATTATCATTTTCAAACCAAATTAGACATTGTATTATAATTATTATTCTCAAACCGAACTCAACATTACAATGTCTTAGAATAATTTGGTAACTTTGTTGTTGAAGTATACCTCTACAACTAATTTCTTTAATGAGAGCTCGTGATTAGAGTAAACACCACGTTCATTTAAATAGTCATCTCCGTCTTAAGCATCAAAAGTGCTATTTTGGAGGAATAAAACTATATATATATTATTCATAGCATATCATAGCATACTCATACTAAGAAAACGTAGCATGTCCCAAAAATTTTCATACAAAAAAAAAAAAAAATAGCATGTTTTGTGGTTGAGATAAATCATACAAGGAATGGAGTATGCCCCACAAGTCCGCCAAAATAACACGTGTCAAGTTTGGATGGGCTTTCTTATCCCTAAGAGGTTTTGCCTCTCACTTCAATCTCGAGCTAAAGCTACCCATGTCCACAAAATTTCACTTCAGAATCCCCCCAGTTCAAATGGACACACTCTTTGTGAACCAATCTCTCTTGCCTCTCAAACTCTCTCCCAAACATCTCTCTCACTCCTCCCACCTCTCTCTCTCCTCCAAACAATTTCTAACTCATCCCCGCCGTCCATCACACTCGCAACCAATCAACCTCACAATCTCAGCCGTCCAAAACCAGCAACAACAACAACAACTAAAGACTCAGGTTTTCGAGGACTATGATGCGGACGAGTCTTACGGAGAAGTCAGCAAGATCATCGGCAGTAGAGCAATCGAAGGAGGGCAAGGCATGGAGTACTTGATCGAGTGGAAAGACGATCATGCCCCTTCGTGGGTCCCCTCTCAATACATAGCAAACGACGTCGTTGCTGAGTTCGAAACTCCTTGGTGGACGGCGGCCAAGAAAGCCGACGAAGCCGCTCTCAAACAGCTCATTGCCCAAGCCGCCGAGGCCGAAGCCGAGATCGGTGTGGGCCGCGACATTGACGCGGTTGACCAAGACGGACGCACGGCTCTCCTTTTCGTATCCGGGCTCGGCTCGGAGCCGTGTGTTCGGATCCTAGCCGAAGCAGGGGCCGACTTGGACCATAGAGACAACAGTGGCGGCTTTTCGGCTCTACACATGGCAGCTGGATATGTGAAACCCGGCGTGGCTCGGCTTCTTATCGAGCTTGGAGCCGATCCCGAGATTGAAGATGAGAGAGGACGTACACCGTTGGGTTTAGCCAAAGAGGTTTTGAAATCAACGCCCAGAGGAAATCCTATGCAATTTGCTAGACGGCTTGGGCTAGAGAATGTGATTAAGGTTTTAGAAGAGGCCATATTCGAGTACGCGGAGGTGCAGGAGATCATGGAAAAGAGAGGCAAGGGTTATAATGTTGAGTATTTGGTCAAATGGAAGGACGGTGGAGATAACGAGTGGGTCAAAGCCAGTCTGGTTGCCGAGGATTTGGTGAAGGATTTTGAGGCTGGGCTAGAATACGCTGTGGCTGAGAGTGTTGTAAGCAAGAGAGTGGGTGATGATGGAAAGAGAGAGTTTTTGGTGAAATGGACGGATATTGACGATGCCACGTGGGAGCCTGAGGAAAATGTTGATCCTGATTTGATCATGCAGTTTGAGGCCCAAAATGGAGGAAATGGGGCTGTGTCTGAAATTAGGCCTAATGTAGTAGAGACCCAGAGTTAGTTTTGTGCTGTTTCCAAAAGACCCAATGTAGTAAAGGCCCACTTTTTCTTATTTTGGAGTCTCAATTTCTTAGATCTGGGCCACAATTTATGGTAACGTTGTTCTTATACATAATAGGGCGTGTGATGTTGAAGTTGCATGTATGTGGCATAGAGCAAATTGGGACCTCAATTTCATTTTTTTTGCTCCCACCACGTGTATTAGGAACATATTCTGATTAATCCGATTTAAATGTTTATGAGACCCTGTTTAGTCTAACATAATTTTTTTCATTTTTTAATTTCAAACTCAAAACTTGTATGAGATACCTAACACTCCATCCCACTAAATCGATTATCTATCGATAGTTGGGACCTCAATTTCAACACCCATCTAGGTCAAGAGTTGCAATGCATTCACATATCGCTCTAAAAATAGAATAATTTTCATAATTTGACAACAATATTCCAATTTTAAAGTTGTTATGACTCTTGAAATTAGTCTGATTAAAATTAATAAGACGTAATTTTATTTTTGAAATGAAAGGAAAAAAAAAGAATTATTGAATGTGGCATGCTAGTTGATCGCAATGTGATGAATCGCACCATGACCATTCGTTCTAAATGAAGGAAAATCAAACCCCTTTGTGAGTGTATGTAGATTAGGTTGGTAGTATGTAAAGATATGCATGTATTTAGTAGGTATGGTTGGTAAGGACATCAACTCATTTTTTTTTTTTTTTTGTTTTTTAAGCTGGTATTCAATTTACTCGATTAATCATGTTCAAATATTATAGAGAATCAATTCAAGGACAGACTCTTTTGATATTTGTTTTTCCATTATACCAACCCATGTACATACCATGGAAGGGAACCAAGTAAAAAATAATATTAAATCAATTCTTTTGAATAAATAAAATGACTAATGACCAAAAGTTATTATTAATTGACATTATAATTAATTGTTAAATTGGCCATATTAAATCAAACACTCTTTTTAATTGTTAAAAAACCAATAACCAAAAATACCCATTTAATCTAATCTATATAGCATTAATGAGATTGAGGCTTTGCTCATGTTATCTGCCATTCACCCTTCTTTCTGCCCCATTGAAAAAGAAAAGCAGAGAAAAAGCTGACTTTATAATATCAAGAGTGTGAAGCTCCCAAGTTATTCTCCACTCTCCACTCTCTTATAGGCGCGTCAAACATTCAATCCTTAATTACCATGTTTAGACAGAGGCGTCAAGATTACGCACATCTCACCATTTCTGTTCTAAGAAAAACGTGCCCACATTCACAGATGCTGCAATTATCCCTTTCTCTCTCCGCCTGTCCTGTCTCTTTTATGGTATAAGTGCAATAACTCCGTCGTCCCCTCTTACCTCTCTCTCTCCAACATTTTCCCCCTTACTCTTACAACAAAAAACCACTCAAAACAGCCACAACAAATCTCTCTCTCTAGAAAATCAAAATGCATGTGAAATCAGACTCAGAAGTGACGAGCATTGACGCTTCATCGCCACCTCGTTCTCCAAGAAGGCCATTATACTACGTGCAAAGCCCATCCCACCACGATGTGGAGAAAATGTCATACGGGTCAAGCCCGATGGGCTCGCCATCCCACCACTACCACTGCTCTCCCATTCACCACTCCAGAGAGTCCTCCACTTCTCGATTCTCAGCTTCCCTCAAACAGCCGAGGAATCCGACGGGTTGGAAGAAACTTCATCAGGGAGTGATTGACAACATTGAGGACGAGGAAGATGTCAAGGAGAGTGGTGGGAATAATGGCAATGCTATAAGGTTTTATATTGTCTGCTTTGTGCTGTCATTTATTGTTTTGTTTTCGGTGTTCTCTTTGATTTTGTGGGGTGCTAGCAAAGCTTACAAGCCCGACATCCTCGTTCAGGTCAGTTGTTTCTCTCTCTGCCCCCCTCTCCCTCTCTTTTCTTGTGACCGGTGGGGACCTGGTTAAAGATTCGAGTCAAATCGGGTGTCTTAGGGTTTATTGAAACGCGTCTGTCCAGCCAATATGCTTCGCTTTTTGACGTTTTTTATAGGGCCGTTTGTAGTTTGTCCGGATTGGATCATATGTTGGGCTTGGTCTAGATGTTGGGGCCCGGCTGACATGACTGCATTTTTTATGTTTCTAAATTCTGTTCAATTTCAACCGGTGGATTAAGATTATTTTCCACGCTGTACAACAGGATCGGAAAATCTGCATATTAGAAATGTGTCTGATAGTTTTATTTTGTTTTTACTAGATTTTTGTTTTCATTCAGATTTATTTTGTTTTTACTAGATTTTTGTTTTCATTCATTTGCATTGTGTTGTGAGTATTTTAATGATTTCTTATCTTGCAGAAGAATTAAAACAAAATAGTCTGATTCTTGAACAATGTGATCTTGGTTTTTATATTTTTCTTATTAGCCTAGTGTTTGGTGTGGATGTGGGGAGGGAAAGGTTCACGCCGTATCCAACTTGGCCTGGCAGAGTACTGTGGCTTCCTTTTGCTTGTCCACGTGTAACCAAGGGGGATGGCGTAAGGCAGGCTTGCCCAAGACGGGCTGGTTAAAAGCTGGGTTAGGAGAGAAGAGGGGGATTGGTAGAGGAGGTGTGATCTGAGGGAGAGAAACAGATGAAAGCACTTGTGAGAGCGCTTAGAGAGGCCAAGTTGTTCTTGTCTATGCCTTTCATGATGGGGTTCTAGGATCTCCTTTTAATGAAAATCATGGGGGTATTTAAAGGACCCCTTAGGTTATATAGGGTTACACGTGGCCCTTGCCCATTCGGGTGGAACCTGAAGCAAAGAGGAGTGGATGTCTCCGTTCAAGTCTCCCATTGTCTTAAGTGACCCAAGGGGGTTGGGCCCCTTTAGCTTTATAAGTGTCATTTTCTTTCTTTTCGGACCATGTCACTGCCATGTGTCATTTGGGTCATCGAGGCCTTATTTTTGGTGTGTTCCAAGGGGTGCCACAAATTCGGATGCCTTACTCATACCAGATAGGCCGCCTTGGGCCGTTATGTGGTGCTTGTTGAAGGCTGGGATATACCTTGTGGAGGGGCATCATGCTTTCTAGGGTGTCCACTGCACTGTGTTTTAAGATACTAAAACCCCTCGAATTACAAGCACCCCCCACCAAGTGGCACTAGACTCCCTAGATCCTGCATTTCGACCCAGGTCATGATAGGTATATTATTTCTGAGTGGGGTGGTTACGAGCCTCTCCCCCTTGTCATGAGGGATTAGTCATCAAGTAGTTTAGGCTGGTTCTTAACTATTTTTTGAGAGAATTTTCCATCAAATTGTTTATGGAATACTAATAGAAGCAAGGTGTTTTTTTTTTTTTTTTTGAGTTCAAATTGCACTAATCTGCAAATTCGTGTCATTTATGTTCGACTAATGTGCTATCCACGTAAAGAAAACAATTTTCCAAAATCAAACAGCATATTGCATTATGTAGAAAAAGGACTAATGTTCTTAATTTAAGAACACTTCTATGATTAGTCTATGATGTGCTCGATAACCATAATTTTTCTTCTCTTGCCTACTTAACTGAATGTTAGTATCTGTTTAAAAAATCATGGGCAGAGCATTGTATTCGACAAGTTCAACATACAGGCTGGGATTGATAATACAGGGGTGCCAACTGATATGTTATCTGTGACTTCAACAGTCAGAATTTACTACAAGAACACCGGTACTTTTTTCGGTGTACATGTTACTTCCAACCCTCTTGAGCTTTACTATTACCAACTCAGAGTTGCTTCGGGACATGTAAGTTTTTCCTTTTTCCACTTATTTCCATTTACCTTTGCACATGAACTTTTAATGAATGACTAGAAGAACATTATAGCAGACCCTTGGAACTCAAGGTCTTTAAGAACCTCATTTGTTACTAATATGGAGGTCTCTTCTATCTAATCATGTGCCTAATAGTAGATTGCGAAATCTACAAAGAGGTTTGTGTGCGCCATGCGGCACAATTTTGGTGTCCAAATTCAGGGCACAAATGATGCACTTATGATATGTATCTTACATTTTTTGGAACTCTCTAAAGCAATACCGGATAGATCTTTGTCGATTCAGTTGTATTCGTTCTAGGCTTCTTGCTCTAGAATTTTTGGTCGTAAGCATTTTTTATCGATCAAATGTAGTAATCAAAATGCACCGATCTTTGTACTTACCTTTTGATTCTGTTGAATTATAAACCAGATGGACAAGTTCTATGTGTCAAGGAAGGGTGATCGACGGCTGGCAATTATGGTTAGAGGCAATCAAGTTCCACTTTATGGTGGGATTTCGGTTCCGGGTGGAGCTAAAGAGCACCTAGAGAAAGCTCAAGTCCCTTTGAATCTGACATTTCGAGTGCAATCCAGGGCTTATGTTCTTGGAAAATTGGTGAAACCCAAGTTCTACCGGAACATTAGATGCCCTGTTCTTTTAAGAGGTGACAGACTTGGGAAGCACCAAAATTTAATAAAGTCCTGCCTTTATGAGGATTGATCACTTGGTAGCATTGTAGCATTTTGAATGCAGCCTCAGTATATAGTAGAAATTCTAGGTGAATTGGTACTTAAATCTGTAAAATTGGGGAATTTAGCCCCTTGCTGGATGCTCTTCGTCTTGGTAATGGCTAACGCTCTTGTTATAATAGACCACAAGACGGGGAAGTCGCTCACCATGATCTTTCAATATGTATAATAGCTCATCAATCATATGCATTTTTTAATATAAATAAATTTAAAATATAAAATAAATAAACCACAAACTTGTATTTTTGTTTTAAATTTTTTGGAACGATTTTTTTCTTTTATCTCTTTAAAAATAGGGCAATAGGTAAAATTTATTGTCAAAGGTGAAATATTCTTTTAATTCAACCATACAACAAAAGTATAATTTTTATAAAAGTAACATTTATAAAAGTAAATTTATTTTTTAAATTATCTTTTATAAATTATTGATATCTAATAATTATATTAATCAAACTAAATTTGAGTTCGAATCAAGTTGTACTGTAGTTGATTAAAGATGACCAATTTCTATCTCACATACAACCAAACCAATATTATATAATACTACAAAGTTATCATCTTATCTCTTAAATATTGTAAGAAAACATTCGTAGGTTATCCTATCAATGCTCTAAATTTGCTTGGAAACAATTTTTTTTTTTTTTTTTAAGAAATTTTTTGTAGAAACAATAATTAAGATTCTTTTATATTTTTGGAAAAAAGTGACAAAACAATTAACAAGCAGTAGTTTCTCCATATTTATCATATATATTTTTTTATTATAATAAGAATCGAACCTCGTATCACGAAGTTAGGAGAGAAGGATTGTTGCCGGTGGGATATCCCTGGGACCATATTTATCACATCCTACCATCACTCTTTTTTTTTTTTTTTTTTATACTTTTTAGATTTCATTTGCATTTTTAAAATCCAAAATTGATTTTTTCTGCACACAATTTGACCCTTTTACTCAAAAAAAAAAAAAAAAAAAAAATTGATGATTGCTGTCATATCGCATTTTACCCTTAGAATTCTTCAAACGTTGTAACCCAATTTCTTTTACAATTGCACCAATTCAATGATACAGTTATTTTTTAAGACACCCATTTGAAAATTTACGGTTCTCTCTCTCTCTCTCTCTCTCTCTCTCTAATCAAAAGTTCCCAAAAACCAAAGGCTGTGTGGATGCCCTTTAAGGGACACCAATGCAGTGTTACATAAATTAAGTGTCAAAATGATTTGGACAGTGAAAGTGCATTCTACTTCTCCCTGGTCTTGTATTTTCCCTGGTTCTTCCACTTGGGGTTGGAGTGTTGTGCTTCAGTTCAAAGAAATCAGAGGACACGTGCCAAGATCAAGATGGGAGAAAGAAAAAGGGGCGAAGATCAAGTGTGTGGGACATTCTCAATTGTGCTGATCATGGTGGTGTTTCTGCTGCTACTGTGCCTTCCATGGGGAATGGGCCCAGGCCCACTTCATCCTCCATCATCACTTGCGCTCCTTTCGGTTCCTGTCATTCTGATTGCCATTCTCATTATTCTCTCCAGGGCCTCCAACTAAAAAAATGAAAAATGATGGGAAGAAATGCTTGATCATTTTCTTTTCTTAAATTTTGTGCTTTTCTCTGATTTGAGACTTGAGAGTAAAGAATGAATGGGTGTTTTGTTATTTGAATATTGTAGTTTAGGTTTTCTTTTTCATCATTGGATGATTAATTTTTTTTCATGAATTATTTTGTTTACTCTCCATCCTTTTCAATTTTATGGATTTAATTTCTCATTTATATGTTGTTATTTCTTCATGAGACTTTTCTTGTGAATTAGTAGCTATAATTCCAAAATTTTATGTCCATGATTTTCAAATCTGTATTAAAATTTTTTAGAATCCAGTCATCTTGAAATATATAAATATTTGAACGAAGTTTAAATTTGAAAGAGAGAAACGAAATATGCAAATTTCTTTTAATTTGTAGAAAGCAGGAAATAATTAATGAATTTTAATTATGATAATTGAAATTGTAAGATGTAAACAAACAATTCTAATCCTACGCCATGGATTTGAATCTAAGGCCTTGCTCGCTAGTGACTACAAATACATCAATATTGTTTTTTTTATTTTTTAATTAGCAAACAAAATTTTTGATCACTTAAACCCTTATTATTTCATTTTTACTTAGTTTGCTTAGTTATACCAAAAACATTGTAGATCTATACAAACAATTATGGTCCTGTACCATGGATCCTAAAAAAACTAAGAACGTTTCTAATTTCTCTCATGCTGTCACCTAGGATTGAAAAAATTGGCATCCAAATCTTTGTTCAACAAATGACATGGAGAAATGTATTGTGCTAGAGCAATACCTAGTCAATTAGCTTACGTTATGGTTCACTCAAGTTGAAAGAACAAGGAATTGTTAATTGCTTCCAATTATGGGATATTGTCGGGTAACTCTTGATTAGTTTAATTTTAACTTATGATTTGACCAATCAAAGTATTACAGATAATGTACTTAACTTTTGTCTTCCTAGTGTTGGATTTTGAACAATGCAAGTCCATGTGATTGAACGCACGCACGATGGTTTGCATTGTTTGAGATGTCTTTAACCATGAGGGCAAAAAGATACAAGATATCAAGTTCCATGTTCTACTGGCTATAGACATGGTAAGACCAGTCAGACTAACTTGTGGCCTAAACTGCAGTATTGTGCATTAACCTTAAGTACAGAGATGAAGTTGAGCAAATTACCAAGATCTTTAATTATTACCCGGGCTGCAAATGAACCGATTTGTTTGTAAGCATGGGAAAACCAGAAATTTATGTCGGAGGGCGAAATATAATATGTATTTTGGATCATAACTTTGAGGGTGAGAGTTATAATTTTTAGCAGGCAAACAACATTTAGGAGTACAATTTCTGTAGATTTATATATTACATAATTTTTACCAAGATCTATATACAATTGAAAATTTGGCAAAGCCAACAATTGAACAATGGCTAAATCTAGTACACAGGAACAAGTAATGGTGAGCATCTGTGTTCTTGATGGAGAGAATTTAATGAGCAGCTAGCAATAGAAGAAAGCAAAGGTTTTGTCAAGTCTTGAGAAACGCCTCGTCTGATCATCAAGAGGATATACTTCATGAAAGTTGCATCACAAGGCAATATAATAGGGCCATCTCTTGGCAGTCCAAACTCTTCTTCAGACATGTTAAGGAGCTCAGCAAAGATTTCATTGTTCAGATACAACAGGGGAATTACAAAGCGTCTTTGATCAGAGGTGTAGACAACAAAGTGGCCTTCAGAAACCTCTGATGATGGGCTACGCTCATCTAGATTTTGGCTGCTGTCTTTTCTTGAAAGAGAAATACTCTTCCTGCCACTTGCAGCCTTCGTCTGCCACTTCCTTGCCATTTTGATGAGTTTCTTTCCGCTGATCATCTTGATTTCCTTACTAGAATTCGAGAGAGCTACTGAGACTCTGTCTTAGAACACTGCAGAGAATTTGAAGCTGATTTGTTGTGTGAGAAATACAATGAGCTTAAGCATCTTTATATATTTGCAATGCCATAGACAGCGCACTTGAGTTTGCCTTCCTAGTGTTGGATTCTCAACAATGCAAGTCCATGTGATCAGTTAGTACGTGTAGTTCTGGTTGGCATCACTAGTTTGATTAAATTATAAAATCCAGACGACAGCAGGATGTGAGATATTGCCCTCTCTTTTCGGTAGTTAAGAGACATGTTTGGTCCATTTGAACTTATTCGTGGCCTGCATTCTATGTAGAGAGAGAGAGAGAGAGAGAGAGAGAGAGAGCATTTCTTGTAAAAGATGCTCATAATCTTGCAATCCGTAAAAAATCAATGTCGACAACAAGCAAGTACAAGGAAGTGGTACAATGGTAAAACGACTGTTACTTGTAGCCAATCTTTAATATAATTACACAATGTCTTTAGGCATTGACAACAGACCTCAGCATTCAATTACCAGATGCCATTTAATTCCAGGCCAAACAATGATAAAACCAAATAGCTTTGTGATTGTAAGTAAAATACTAATTATATTATTTATAATTATTTTGTATAAAAGAATATGATTCACATATATACACATCAATCTAATAAAAATAGGAAAGAGAATCAAGAGATCAACCTATTTACAATAGAAAAGAGAATAATAGAGAATAATGGGTAATAATCTAAAATACATAATTGAAGGTAATAATCTAAAATACATAATTGAAGGCTAATTATATGCCTAAATCTATGTATATTAACACCTCCTCAAACTCAAGATGAGAGAGTAGAGACCAACTTGAGTCTGTTAAGTAAAAGATTGAACCGTCCAAGATGAGCTTTAGTGAAAAGATCAACAGTTTGATTTTCAGAGGAAACCGAAACAAGTTACAAAGTGCCACATTAGAGATATTGTCGAATAAAGTGACAATCATTTTCAATGTGTTTTGTCCGTTCATGGAAGACATCATTATGAGTAATTTGAATAGCACTACGATTGTTACAGTATAAAATAGTAGCAAAGGAGTGAGTAACACCCATATCCTCAAGTAACCAACGGAGCCACAGTAGTTCAGATGTAGCATCGGCAAGTGCTCGATATTCTGATTCTGTGCTAGAGTGAGAGGTGACCGTTTGCTTCTTACTGCGCCATGAAATGAGGGAGTCACCTAAAAAGAAACAGTAACCAGTTGTGGATCGACGATCAGTAGGGTCCCCAGCCCAATCAGCATCAGAGTATCTAGACAAGGTCAATGATGAGTGAGCAGAAAAATGAAGGCCATGAAGGAGAGTGCCTTTGACATATCGGAGAATACGAAGAGCGGTAATAAAGTGAGTAGTTCGCGGAGCAGACATAAACTGGCTAACAATATGCACAACATAAGCAATATCAGGGCAAGTCACTGTAAGATAAACAATACTACCAACAAGTTGCCGATATAGAGTAAGATCAGGAAGAGGCGTGCCATCAAACGGAGTTAACTTAACATTAGTGTTTAATGGTGTAGAAGCAGTAGATGAGTCTGTGATGCCAGATCTAGAGATTAAATCAGAAGCATATTTGGCTTGAGATAAATAGTACCCATCAGAGTTAGAGGAGACTTCAAGACCAAGAAAGTAACTAAGTGATCCCAAAATTTTCATCTCTAAATAATGACTGAGATAATTCTGTAAGTCAAAAATAACCAAAGAATCATCACCTGTGATAATCATATCATCCACATAAAGTAGCAAAAGAACAACACCCTTATCAGTACGCCGAATAAATAAGATAGAATCATGAGAGCTAGAGGTGAAACCAAATTGTGTAATAATAGAGCTAAATTTGGCAAACCATGCCTGAGGAGCTTGCTTAAGACCATATAAAGCACGACGAAGAAGACAAACTTTCTGTGGAGGATAAGAATACCCAGGTGGAGGATGCATATAGACTTCTTCATTCAGATCTCCATTAAGAAAAGCATTTTTAACATCCATCTGAAAAAGAGGCCAACGCTTGGCTGCTGCAACAGCTAAAAGACTTCGGACAGAGGTTAATCGAGCAACAGGAGCAAATGTTTCTTCATAATCAATGCCATATTCCTGAGTGTAACATTTAGCAACCAACCGGGCTTTATATCGCTCAATAGAACCATCAAAACGAGTTTTAATTTTGTAGACCCATTTACATCCTATAGGAGTTTTACCCGAAGGAAGATCGACTTAGTCCCAAGTGTGAGTTTTCTCTAAGACCTGAACTTCTTCAGACATTGCTTGCTGCCACAAAGGATTAGTACTAGTCTCACGATAAGAGTGAGGTTCATGTAAAGAGACAATAGTAGAAAAACAATGATAATCTCTAAGATGATGCGGAGTGTCTTTTACCCGACTGGAGCGACGAAGAGGAGAAACATGATCATAAGAGGAAGCAGGTTTTGGAGATGCAGAGGCAGAGGAGGGATCAGATATAGTAAGCTCAGTAGAAGAATCTACAGTAAAAGAGTTTAAAGTAGATGAATGAAATGATTTTAGTGAAGGGTCAGTAAAAAAGGGTTGAGAAGTAGAGAAAGAACTATGAAATTTGGATAAGGTAGAAAACATGGTGTGTTCCCAAAAGGTGACATGGCGAGAAATACGTAGTCTGCCGGAAATAGGATCCCAACAACGATAACCTTTATGTTCTATCCCATATCCAAGAAAGCAACAAAGACGAGCACGAGGTTCAAGTTTAGTATGTTCATGGGGATTAAGAAGAACAAAGCAAGCACAACCAAAAACTTTGAGAGTAGAGTAGTCAGGTGCCTTACCATGTAATCGTTCAAAGGGAGAGAGATTTTGAAGAACTAGAATGGGGAGACGATCAATAGTATAAACAAAAGTAAGAGTAGCCTCACCCCAAAATTTTTCAGGACAAGATGCAGAAAGAAGGTGAGCACGAACAGAATCTAAGATATGACGATGTTTACGTTCTGCTCGACCATTTTGCTGAGAGATATGAGGGCAAGATCATTGGAGAATAGTTCCCTGTTGTTTGAGAAACTGAAGAAGAATAGAATCTTGATACTCCATTGCATTGTCAGTACGAAGAATTTTAATAGGACACAAAAATTGAGTTTTAATCATGGTAGCGAAATCAATATAAATTTGGGACAATTCAGATCTATGCTTGAGAAAATATATCCAAGTGAATCTCGAATAATCATCTATGAATAAAACAAAATACCGATAGCCATTCACAGTGGGAGTAGGAGCAGGACCCCAAATATCAGAATGAATTAAACCAAAAGAAGTATCACAAATAGAGTTATTATTATTAAAGGATAAAGCAGGTTGCTTTGCTTGTTGACAATGTAAACAATCAAAAGATTCAAATTTAGAAAGGCTTAATGAGCCACTAGAAATCAGGGATTGGATTTTATTAGCAGAAGCATGACTAAGACGGAGGTGCCATTGATATGTCAAGGGAATGGTGGTAGAAGCAGAAATCTATCGTTGAATAGGAATGTGAAGAGATGTGAGCTCAAATAATCTGCCCACCTTGCGTCCCGTTCTAAGAATCCGTCCCATTTGAAAGTCCTAAACCTGACAACCAAGAGGAGAGAAAGAAACAGTAAGACCAAGATCACACAATTGACCAATAGAGATTAAGTTTAAGGCTAGACTAGGAACAAAATAAGTATCGGGAAGGGTAAGGGTAGAGGTAGTTGCTGTTCCAGTATGAGTAATGGTCATACTACTACCAGCAGCAATGTGAATAGAGGGAAGAGAACTAGCAGGAGTTGGTTTAGACAATAGAGAAAATTGAGAAGTCATATGATTACAATAAGCAGAATCAAGGAGCCAAGTATTACCTGGGGTGACAGATAGAGCAGTGGAGGAAGGAATCACTTGTTTAAGAAGAACTTCAAGATCCCTAATAGTAAGAAAAGGGGAAGAGGACTCACTAGAGGAAGCAGCAGCAACAGCAATGGTAGAGGAACCAGGTTTAGAGAAAGACTTGGATTTCATTGAATCCCCTTTAGGATGAGATGGGCGAATGGGACAATTTTTCAAAATATGGCCACGTTTATGACAGTATCTGCACTCAACAGTAGGACAAGTAGCAAACGTATGACCAGGGTTGCGACAATTCTTACAGAAGACAGATCCAGAGTTGGAGCGGGGCTGAGTGATTGCAAAAGCAACTTCTGATGAATGAGGTTTGAATAAACCAAGACGAGTTTCCTCAAACAAAATTTCTTTAACAGCATCATCCAAAGTGGGCAATGGATCACGATGTAACAGAGCAGCACGTACTGATTCATATTCAGAACGAAGTGCCATAAGGACTTGAATAAGACAAAGATGATCATTACTGATTTTAGCTTGGGATAACTGATTCCATACAGGTTGGATGATGGTAAGAAAGTCATTGACTGATTGTCCCGACTCTTGCTTAAGGCTATTTAGAGTAGTGAGCAACTGATAATAATGTGCAAGACCCGTTGTTTTGTACCTATTAGACAAAAAATCTCAAATTTCTTTTGCAGTATCAAAGTCAGTAAACTGAATATGAATGGATGAAATAGAAGTGTTGCAAAACCAAGTAATGATCTGATGATTTTTGTTATCTCAATCCTCAAAACGTTCAGCATATTTCGCATCATTTTTATTATTATCACAAACTGATTTGACAATATCACCAGTAATAATACGCCAAAGCTTTCATCCAATTAAAAAACTTTTCATACGTTGAGACCACAACGTATAATTAGAGCCATCCAAGATAGTACCAATAGGACGAGAAACTTCAGATTTGTCCATATCAAAAGAAGAACCAGATATAGACAAAAAATAATTCAAGATGAATCAGAATGGATCAGGAAAAAAATAAATAAACTGACTAACCAGAGCTACCAATCGGGTCACAAATCAATTGTGACAATGAGAGCAAGAGACAGGAATAAGTTACAGAATGAGAGCAAGAGACAGAAACAAATTGATAGTTCGAAAACCTAGAGAGCAGGGCTCTGATACCATGTAAGTGAAATATTAATTGTATTACTTGTAATTACTTTGTATAAGAAAATATGACTTACATATACACATCAATCTAGTAAAAATAGGAAAGAGAATCAAGAGGTCAACTTATTTACAATAGGAGAGAGAATAATAGAGAATAATGAGTAATAACCTAAAATACATAATTGAAGACTAATTATATGGCTAAATCTATGCATATTAACAGTCATCATACAAATGTTATTACATTGGTGCACTTTCATATTACCTTTAGCCTTGGACTCTGCGTACCAAGTCAGAGCCAAAAAAAAAAAAAAAATCTGCAAAGTTCTTTCACATGGCATGCAACTGGCACTTGTTGATAACTGTACCTTGCAGGAGAGAAGACGATGATAACCTTCTCTAAAAATCTGAGCAAGAATGCCTTGAATCCATTGAACATAAGTTGCTTGGCATTTATTAGCAACTTAGTAGCAGTCTGTTTTAACTCATTCTGAAGCAAAATCCTTTATTGTCGTTTCTTTCCTTTTCCTTTTTCTTTTTTTTTTTTTTTGTTTTTGCCATTTTTTTAATATGGCAGAGAAGTAGTAGAATCCTGTGTTTTCGATCTATAAAGGTATATGGAGTATGACTTTCAATTAGCAAGAACTGATCAAATTGTGAAGCAAGATCCTTTATTGCCGTTTCTTTCCTTTTTCTTTTTCTTTTTCTTTTTATTTTTCATTTTTGTTTTTGCCATTTTTTTTAATATGGCAGAGAAGTAGAATCCTGTGTTTTCGATCTAAAAAGGAATATGGAGTATGACTTTCAATTAAAATAGAAGAGAGAAGTGAAGTTTTCAATGAAAATTAATAAACAAGAGCAATAGAAGTAGCGAAGAGGTGAAGAAGAGCGAACGGGGTTTGAAGGTGAAGCTGCCACAGAAACTTCCATAGAAATTCAGAAAGAGAGAGAGAAGTGATGGGGGATGATTGGGAGAATGTGAAAGGCGTTGAGGGCGGAAAGGAAGAAGGGAAATCAGGATGACGTGATGTATGTAGACGGAGTTAAGGGGGCGAGGAGAGGGAGAAGAGTGCTAAGGGAGGACAACGGGTGGGTTGGGTTAAAGTTCGCGATGGTGATAAGCGAAAACGAGATTTTCTTTTTTTTCTTAATGCTAATCAATCGAGCTGAATATACCATATATGGAGTAAAATTTGAATAATATAATTTTAAATGTAAAAATTTAACGAGTAATTTAGTTATATATATTTATATATAATTATAATATAAAAATTAAAATAAAACATATTAATATATTATATAATAATTAAATTTTCGCGTCCAAAGAAAGGGAGAGAAAAACTATAGGGTCGAGCCCGACCCGCTATGTGATTAACAAATCATCAAACACACGAAACAGAACCTAATTATGAGATTGAGAAAACCAATATGCTTCATATCTGCTTCATCAAAACAATATCAGGACTACAAAATGAAGGAATAGCCCTTTGTATAGTAGGTGCATAAAGATCAGTACTATCTCCCCATTTAGGATAAATCCTAGCTATTTATCAACAAGATTACATAACAAAAAAGGAATAGAGATTAAATAAGTAATTTAAACCATAGATTGTCAAGGACAAGAAAAATAGCAAATTCTCAAAATAGTAGCAGTCACACCATACACTCACAAAAAAAATGCATTCAGAGAACCACATACTCTCTCTCTCTCTCTCTCTCTCTCTCCATCTCTTCCTTATCCCAAGTATAATAACAACCACCAACTCTATCTTGAGTTTCACATTAACAACATCCAATTTTCTTGTCAGCAAATTTACTTTTCTTGTTTCAAAATCGATATATTTGAAAATCAATCAGAGAATATATACCGTTGATTCCATGAGTTGATTAGAGATAACAATTGAAAAACTAATCCTTTTTACAAAGCGAAACACAAAAGATCTTCAAACCTAAAAGAAATGAAAATAAGTCAAAGGTACTCAAAATTGTACATTACCCAAATTCTAACAACATGATTTGTAATGTCGAAAATCTGGTGTTAGGAATTTTGTAAATATCTATATCATATAATGAAAATTTTTAAATTTTATTGATTTTCGATTTTGGGGTATTAAATTAAAATTTTGGATTATATATAAAATGTCGTGTCCACGATTCGTGGTGAATCAAATTTTTTTGAAATTTAAAACCCAGTGAAAAGTCGGTATAAATATATATATATGAATATTTATTTATTTATTATTTATTTATATATATATAAATGTATATATACATATTTATAAAAAAAAAAAAGAGAGAGAGAGAGAGGAAGGCACTACATTTTGGCCCAAAACGCAGCACTTTCCTCACCCCCAAATTAACTAAGGTTTGAAACCCTAATCACTCTCTTTTTCTCTCTTCGACTCTTTGTCTTTCTCTTCCGTCGCCCTCTCTGCGTCGCCACCACCCCGCCACCGCTCGCTCGTTTCTCTCTGTGTCTCCCTCGGTTACT
The DNA here is from genome assembly GCA_037126225.1 of Dillenia turbinata. Lineage (NCBI taxonomy): Eukaryota > Viridiplantae > Streptophyta > Magnoliopsida > Dilleniales > Dilleniaceae > Dillenia > Dillenia turbinata. Next base: position 22,927,017 of record JBAMMX010000024.1, read on the forward strand.
CTCTCTGTTTCTCTCTGCTCTCTCTTTCCCGCGCGAACAGAGAGCTCTCTCTCTGTTTCTCTTCTTTTCCTCTCGCGCGCGACAGCTTCTCTCTCTCTCCCTTGCTCGCTCACGCGTGCTGCTCTCTACAAGCACAACCTCATTCTGCGACCTTCACAGAAGCTCCAAGCCGACAGTAACAGCACTCTGTCAGAAACCCTAGGTCGCGAATTCTTCTCTGCGTAGGTAAGGATGAATTAGTTCTAGAATTTTGATATCTTTTCGTGATTAAGCTAAATGTCTGAACTTTGCTTCGATTTGGATGCATTGCAGGATTCCAGACTGAGTTGTAGGCGTACTGAAGCTAGATCTGCGAACTGTGAAAACCCTAGGTGAGGGGATTTCTGATTATTTCAATAAATTAAATGAATCTAGGGTTAAATCTAGGTTGAAGAGATCAGTATATGTTTAGGATGTATGTAAGATTCGATTAGAATGCATTTTCTGACATTTTATATGTGATTATTAAATTAATTTTAGGATTTTGTATGAATTAGGCTGTTTGATACGAAAGAAGTATGCTAAGGGATGATAGAATCATGTTGGGTTGAATAGAATAGTTTTCCTCAGAATTTAAATTGAAATATGCATGAAAAGAATTATAATTATGTAAATTCGGGAGAATTTGGAAAATTGAGGAATATTGGGAATTAAAGTCATTAGTGAGCCAAATAATCATAGATTGCTGAAACGAGAATCTAGAAAGGTGATTGTGTAAATTAAGGTTATATTAATTAAGAGAAAATTTGAAAATCCTTTAATGGGGCTTTATTTGATGATAAATGGTAATGATTGGTCTAGGTTGACATTTTAGAGACTTGAAATGAGTCATTCTGGAAAACTTGTAAAAATAGGGAGTGAATACCCTCCCTAAAGGTGAGTGGATGAATTGTGTATCATATGAATGAATAAATGATTTTAAATATGATTTATAAATTGAGTTTTGAAATAAATTTGTAAATGGAATTGAAATTGTTTTGTAATTGTGGTATGTCTAAAATGAAATTATGAAATGACCATGACTCTGAACTTTGTACCATGTTATTTTGGGATACTCATATGAATTATGAAATATTGCTCTATTTTATATTTGAGAATGCATTGATTGATAAAACTGATTTTGGTAATATGGTGTTGGGAAAAAGAACTGCAGTTTGAGTCTTGTCATGGACCGGACCGTGTGGGTCAACGTGACTAAGGCTGTTTTATATTTAGCTTGGTGGTAGGCGAGATGGAGAGCCTCCTCAGACTGCCGGATAACGTGGTAACAACCCACGGAGTTTCGGGCCAACACCAAGGCGGAGGGGATTTTATGAAAATTATGGAAAACCTCTTGGCGGGTCCTGCCAACGGCCATTGGCAGGATAATGTTTTCGGTAAACCATAAAATTGTGAAAAAATGAGATTTGACTGATTGCATTGATTTTATGAATCATGGTAGATTGATATGAATAATTTTATGAAAATGAATTTTATTATGGCATTCAATGATGGTTGATACATATATTTGGCATTACCACCCTCACCCCTTATTTATATGTTACATGCCACTGCACTCCACTCACTGAGTATTTTAAAATACTCACCCCCTCCTTTCAATCCTTTTCAGAGGAGGCGTAGATTTTGGCGAGTATTGACTGATTTCGAGATATTTTGGTGATCCACGATAGATATTGTTGGTGGATGCTATTTTTTTTAGATTGATGTAATTTCATCCGTGGATGGAAACTATTGTACTATTCTTTTGAAGTTTGGATTTGATTGATACTTGTCGTATTTTTTTTTTGGACGAGTTTTGGTGGAATCCAAACTTGGTTTCTGTAGAAAGTGTTTAATTTTGTTTAAAATATATTTTTGCAAAACTTATTGTTCTTAATTGGGACATTTGGGCTTTTATTGGGATTTGTTGAAATACTTTTGAAATTGTGACTTTGTGAAACTCTGAAATGGCTGGGAATGCCACATTGTATGCATGCATGTACATGATCCCATCTCTAAATGTGTGCCGATGTATGCTTGTGTGTATAGGGATGGACCGGATGGGTCTTTTGCATGCAAGTTGTTATATGATTTATTGATTTGATGAGTTTATTGTTTTGGAAGATATATTGAAATATTTAAATGCCTTGCACTATTATGATATATTGGGAGATCATATCCATATGTTGAGATAACGCGATAATTGTTACGTACACGACGGGAGGTTCGGGACGTGACATGATTAAAGCAAGGTCAAGTAAGCAAACATAATATTCATGTCACAAAGTACTCTCCTTTTCCTCAATTATTTTAACAACAAGCTCCAGCTTGCTTATTAGATCCTATTTGGCAAGTTACTAGCGAAGACAAACACCAAGTGGGCAATGATCTCGGGACTGAACCTCATCAAATTCTAAGGGTCATGGTAGTAAGAGGAGAGTGAGAGAGAACACAACGGTCAAATAAGGAGAAAAGGTGTTCGGATTTGGGCAATATCCATTGGGTTTGAGAGACAACTGGCATAACGTAAGCTGAGTGGGGGCTGTATGGTCCAAAAGACCCAACTACCCCTCTGCATAAAATGTAAAACTTAAAAAACTGGGGTACATTTGTAAATTCACTGTGAAATTTATATAAACATATTTGAAATTATTTCTCAATAATTTATCTAAATGGGACAAAATTACGCTTTGATTTCTGACTTATTAATACAAATTAATGCATTGTGTCATATAAAATATGTTTGATTTAATTCATAATTTATTTAATTCATTTGATATTATTATACCCTTTATTATTGTTGGGACTGTAATCTAAAGATTATTATTAGAATAATTTTCTTATTATATAAATTTTAGTATTAATTTACAAAAGATTATGATTATGATTAGAATATGATCAAAGAATAAAATATCAACCCTAGAATGATTCATGAAATGAGAGGGATATATTGAAATAAAATCATGTTATATACAAATGGAAATTGGATTATGCCAAAAATTCAGACTGGGCTCATCTAGTACACAGGAGCAAGTAGTTGTGCACAAAATGCATGGCAGACAACAGTGAGAAGCTAGCAACAGAAGAAACCAAAGCTTTTGCCAAATCAAGAGGACAGCTAGTAATGAGATAAGGGACTCTCTTCGGTAGTTCATAGAAAGTTTAGGCCATTTAGACCAACTTCTGGTCTGCATTACATCGTTTCCTATGAACCAGAAGATATCGGTAGAGCTGACAAAGTAATCAGAGAGACCCTGGGAAAGACAGATAGTGACCATTTGGTGATTAGGAAAGTATATGTGCCAACTATCTGCCTACAAGGAAAACCCTCCACTAGTTTTGCCCACTCTTATCTAGAACAAGGGTAAAGGGCTCAACCTCATTTTTGCAGAACTTCACCATCATTTCTTGACAACCTTTGTATTGAATTCACATTGTTTGTTGTAGCAAGTAAATTGTGGGAAATAGAAATATAATCATCATGGCCAAAGAAATTTTGAATTTCGTTGCTATTATTGATAATTTACATCACCAACCCTAGCTCCTTTAACTAGGCACAACCAACTAACTGGGAGTAACTGTGTTCTTGATGCATTGAAGATGACAACAATGAACAACTAGTAGTAGCAAATGAAGAAAGCATGGCTGGTGCCAAATCTTTTGAAATGCCTCTTTGGAGGGCATTGAGTATGTACTCTATGAACACCCCATCACATGGCAACACAATAGGCCCATCACTTGGCAACCCAAATTCGTTTTCAGACATCCTAATGAGCTCCAAAAAGATGTAATTGTTCAGAAATGACAAGGGAATCACAAACCATCTCCAGTCAGCGCTGCAGACAACAAAATGACCTTTACAAGCCTTTGACGATGTACTGCAGTCACTGGAATTGCTGATTCCATTCCTTCTTGGTAGTGATATTCTCTTCCTCGCTGTGGCAGCTCTCTTCTGCCACTTCCTTGCAAGTTTGATGAGTTTCTTTGGACTGATCATGTTGTCTTGATCAGTAATGAATCAAAAGCTTTGAATGGAAATAGGTGTTTTTTGCTTTGAGGGAGTCGATGGACCTGAACTCCTGATTTATTTGCAAGGCAAGAGACACTGCATTTAGTGTTGCCTTCCTCATGTGTGGGCTTGAGCAATCAAGCACATGTGGTTAGTCCACAGAATGCAAAATTTCCAAGGTGTGTGTATTCTTAATGTTTGAAATCATCAACTTGTTAGTGGGTGAGGACAAAGAAAGATAAGGTTCCATTTCCTCTGTTTGGTTGTTTGGAGACACCTATGGTCCAGTAAGACCAACCAGTGTTGTAGATGGCAGTCTATTATGAGCCTCTTGAACAGAGAAAAACCTGATAAACATATAACTGAGAGCTAAACTTTCGAACTGAAATTTCATCCTGATACAACAAAGACATGATGACTCATCAATTATTGTATCTAATGGCCTATGAAAAATCCGCTAACCACTTTGAGGCATTCGATTCAGGAACAGACCTAAAAAGCCGTCATGAACACAAAATCTGTAGAGCTAGTAGACTTGCACTATTTCTGCTTTGCACTTTGACCAGAAATGACCTCCAGATATAGTTTCAGGTTCTAGGGCCTTGTCCTGATGTACAGCTCCAGGCTTCATGACATATGACATAAAGGTACAGCTTTGGAGGTCAACAGACATTCTGGCTTGTGCCAACCAAAATTGGACAGCTTTATCTTCAAAGGCTCATTAGTCATCCTCCTTTATTGAGAAGGGCAAAGAATATATATTCGTCTAGGAAATACAGCACTATCAGACTAGCTATGAACTAAAACAAGCAATGTGCTCTAACTACATACTATCGAAACGCACTACAAGTCATCCATCTTTGTAGCATGAACTTCTTATAGTCACCATAGTAAAGGCTTGTCAACTACTTTACTGCTTCCACATCCCCTGATGACATAATTTTCCTTTTGCCATATGGACAAAGACCCCCTGCTAGCAACCAATTTTAACTACTGCTGAGGCAAGATCTTCCTTTCTAGTTAAATTAGCCTCTGCTTCACTGTAATTAAATAGAAAGCTATATGGAGGTGTGACTTTGCTGCTATCAAGAAAATATCAAAATTTAAAATGTAGGAATTAAATACAGAGAAAATAGACAAATGGTCTTATAAACTATATCATGATATGTTATAAGTATCATATATACATCAATGTCTTTCAGAATATAAGGGAGAATGAAGGAGAGCCTCAAAAATTGAACACAGATGAGAAAATTGTAAGCAGAATTCAGAAATTATAAGCATCTGAACTATCAGTTTTCATTTCATTGGAATCATTGATTCCGAAGAATGCAAGTACAAGCAACCTGACCAAAATTTCATAAACACCAAAGGGTGCACCATTTTGAGACCCTGAAAATATTTACATTCTAACTGAATAGCTCCTTCCTAGGCACAAATAGCTATTTGTGGACAAATTTGTTCTTGACACAGAGAAAAGGATGGCAATGAGTAGCAACTTGTAGTGATGGAAGAAAGCAAAGCTCTTGCTAAATCTCTCTCTGCACCTTTTTGGATGATCAAGAGTATGTACTCCATGAATGCTGCATCACATGGCAAAGTGATAGGTCCATCACCTGGCAGTCCGAACTCTTCTTCAGACATCTTAAGAAGCTCAATGAAGACATAATTATTCAGATACAATAAGGGAATCACAAAGCGGCTCTGATCATTCGTGTAGACAACAAAGCAACCTTTGCAAGCCTCGAAGGCCATGCTACAATCGTCAGCAGCAATGTTGTCATTTCTTCTTGGCATTGAAATCCTCTTCCTAGCACTTACAGCCCTATTTTGCCACTTCCTAGCAAGTTTGATGAGTTTCTTTGGACTGATCATGTTGGCTAGACCTGTAAATTAAGCTTCGAATGAGGTGTGTTTATGGAGATTCTCTTTAGAAGTTTAAAATGATTGTTTTTGCTATGAGGAGAGCAATGAACTTGAACTCATTATATATACCAAATTGCTAGAGACACTGCACTTGATGTTGCCTTCCTGATGTCGGGTCCCCATCAGTGCAAGTCCATGTTTAGAGGAGTAAACAAAATAAATAATGCATGTTCTGCCTGTTGAGTCAGTTACAAACACATGAGGACCATATAGACGAAAAACCTGTGGACTAAAACTGCAGGCTCCTCTTTGAACCACAGAAATAGAGATATATAAGTTACAGGAATATCCCATGGTCTTGCCAATTACAAGTTTGGGAAAAGAGAACTTTCTGGTAGAACCTGTACGTACAGCTTGCAGACTATTCCTGGCGGATTGGACAAGAAAGATCTCCAAAAATGGTTTCAGGCACTATGGCCTGCCCTGATGTGTCACTTCTCTTTTGGAGTTTTTCGTGTTAATAGTACAGTATTTCCATGGCATGTATTGTTTCATAACAATCCGAGGTGCATTTTTATATTTACCAAAATTCTAGAGACATTGCTTCTGGTGTTGCCGTCCTGATGTTGAGTTACTAGCAATGCAGGTCCATGTGATTAGTCACGTCCATCTACATATAGACCAAACCTAGTGGACTCCAACAGCAGACCCTCTTTAAGAACCACAATAATAGAGACATAAGCACAGGTATTCACTATTCTTTCCAAGGGCATCTTTGGTATAGGGAGCTTTCTAGTTGGTAGTAGAAATCAACGGATATCCTTTTTCATGGACAAATATTTGTAGGTAATGCATCACACCGGGAAAGAGGACTCTTAAGTCTTAAGGCACTGCATAAAATCACAAGGTGCTATGCTATGAGTGATCCGTCTTTGTAGCACGAACTTGGCATACCCAAAATAGAGAGGCGGATCATACAGTCTGACTAAATCAGCAAACAGTTTTACAGCGCTCCTTGAGATAAAAAATAATCTCCTTGAACGGTGGAAGGGATGCATTGCTTGTGGAAGTAGAAATGGGGCATGGGATGTTATAAGATATTGCATACAAAATTATATGTGGCCTCCAGACTATTTAATTTTGATTTTGGAAGCAGAGAACACCAAAAATTGAGCACAAAAAAAATAATAATAATAATTCCAAGCAGAAACCAAAAATTGGAAGCACCTGAACTATCAGCTTCATTTCCTTGTGAAAAGCTGATTTTGAAGATAGGTACACGCAAGTTGTCCAGAAATTCATGAACACCAGGGGTTGCATCATTTGGCAACCATGACAGTACATAAATTTTAACTGACAGCTCATTTCCTAGACAGAAATAGCAAACGTGGACACCTATGATCTTGGCAAATAGAAGAGGAGTATGAAAATTAGTGGCACTTTGTAGAAATGGAAGAAAGCAAGGCTCTTGCTAGATCTTTTTCTGCACCTCGTTGGATGATCATAAATATGTACTCTATGAAAGTTGCATCTCATGGCAATGTGATAGGTCTCTCTCTTGGGAGTCCAAACTCTTCTTCGGACATCCTATGAAGCTCAACGAAGACATGTTGTTCAGATATGATAAGGGAATCAAGAAATGTCTCTGACCATTTGTGGAGACTGTTGGAAAGAGAAGAGGAGAGAATTTTTGTTCAGAAGAAGAGCAGATAATGAAAATAATGATTTTTCAAAAAAATACTCAAGGTTATGCAAGAAAGAGGGAGTTCTCAAAAGACAATCATGAATAGCACATATAAAATTTTCACTCTTTTTAGAGTGACTCTCCACTCTTATTTAAAAACATAATATGATCACTTATATATAAAACCAATACATTATTCTAAATTTTATTAGCATGCTAAGAGAAATATTGAAAAATCTCACATGACTCTTTGGAAATCACTTTATAACTCTTTGAAATTGACCCACATGACTCCTTATTTTCTCTATGTCATAAATTCTAAATTATTCCAATATTCATCCCCTTCATTTAGAATTTATCATTTTCTTATTTCAAATCACCAATACATATTCGTTGCTTCTAGTCTCTTCAGATTCCTTTTTTCTTCTATCCTTGTCTTCAATTCTCACAGTTCATCCATAACTTTATTAAAATTGTCTTTTAATTCTTCATAAACTTCTGTCAATCTTTTCAAATCATTTTTTATATCATATAATTCCTTTTCATTCACATCCTTAAAGACAATATTGCACACCTATTTCAAATACCTTATTACTCATAGAGTCGCTTCTTTTTCAGCATCTTTTTTTGTGTATGCCTTGAATCCATATTGTTCATACCTTTCATATTTGTCTTCAAATATCATCTTTGTAACAAAATTTGGATTCCTTTTTTCTTCTATCTTTGTCTTTAATTCTCGCAGTTCATCCATAACTTTATTAAAATTGTCTTTTAATTCTTCATAAACTTCTGTCAATCTTTTCAAATCATTTTTGATTTCATATAATTCCTTTTCATTCACATCCTTAAAGACAATATTGCACACCTATTTCAAATACCTTATTACTCGTAGAGTCGCTTCTTTTTCAGCATCTTTTTTTGTGTATGCCTTGAATCCATATTGTTCATACCTTTCATATTTGTCTTCAAATATCACCTTTGTAACAAAGTTTGGAAGATAATTTGGGTCAAACTTTGCATATACGTACTCTGCAAGCAAATTTAACTTTTTCAGTAATCCTTTGAATATTGTTTTAAATTGCACAGTCACAACGATAGTAGGATCTTCATTCTCCATTCTTCAAAACTTTTTTTTTTGTGGAGTCTTTCTCTCGACTCACACCTTCTCAACAGGTTCTCTTTTTTTTCAAAATTGGAGATTTCTCAATGAATTCTTTCTCTTTCTTTAAAAATACAGGGATACCAACATATGCAAATAACTTTTTTTCTTTGATCTTAAGAGACACCAATCTCAATCTCGCTCTGATACCACTTTGTTGGAAAGAGAAAAAAAGAAAATTTTATTTAGAAGAAGAGTAGATAATAAAAATAAAGATTTTTCAGATAAATATTCAAGGTTATATTAAGAAAATGGAGTTCTCAAAAAATAATCATAAATAGCACTACATAAAATTTTTACTCTTTTAAGAGTGAGTCTCCACTCTTGTTTGAATACATAATATGATCACGTATATATAGAACTAATATATTATTTTAAATTTTATTTGCATGTTAAGAGACACTTTGAAAAATCTCATATAACTCTTTGGAAATCAATCAATGACTCTTTGAAATTAACTCAATGATGTCATAAATTCTAAATTATTTCAGTAGAGAAAACAAAGTGACCTTTGCAAGCCTCTGATTATGTGCTATAATCACCAGCATCAATGATGTTCATTCTTGGTCATGAAATCCTCTTCCTAGCACTTACAGCTCTCTTCTGCCACTTCCTTGCAAGTTTGATGAGTCTCTTTGATCGATCACGTTGAATTCTAAGCAAAGCTTTTGAATGTGGATGGTTTAAGGAGATTTTCTCTTTTAAAAATTGAAATGTTTGTGTTTTGGCTGTGAGAAATCAATGAAATTGAATTCTTTTATATATACCAAATGCCTGACACACTGCAATTAAGTTCCCTCTTCTTTATGTCATATGCAAAGCAATGCAAGTTTACGTGATTTAACAAGAGAGACATAGAAAGAAGATAATAGAGTTTGTAAAGAGATAAAACTTTAAAATTTTTAAAAGAGAATTAATACTCTAAAAAAATATTATTATTGAAATATGTCAAAATAATGAAATACTGTAAATTTTTATAGAGAATGTAAACTCTAAAAATTAAAAAACTATAAAAAAATAGAAAACTAGAGAAATATAAAAACTAGAATAATTATGAAACTAAGTTAATATAAAAATTAAAGAAATTTAAAAATTAGAAAAATTAAGAAATTAAAAAAATTAGAAAATTAGAAAACTAACTAAAAATACTTAAAAGACAAAAATTGACTAAAACAATCAAAGGTTAATGAATCCCTTTCCTTTTATTGGAATTTGTTTCACATCAGTCCCTCTTATTTGAAAAGAACCCACCCTCGAATGATACCTTTAATGTCTGTATCCATATCCTCAACTCTCTTTTTTAGTTTTCTTACCCAGAAATATATATTGAATATAAAAAATATCAAAATAACTACTCAAACTACTATAATCAGGTAGTCATAGTCAACCTCAAATTTTTCTACCTCACTCACATGCTTGTCTGAATTAGAATGACTGTAAGCTTTACTATTTGCTGAACCAATCTTAAAACATTCAGCTTCCAAATAAGAAATATCCATCTTCTTTCTAACAATGTTACAAATTGGTTCTATAATACTACAGACTTTCACTGTACCATATGTAACACTTGGTAGCAAGGGGTGAATGCAAAGTAGTTATAAGGTGGTAGCACTAGAACTTTATATGACGGATTTTTCAGATTTTTCAAAAATCTTGTTTCTGCCCAACCTATTCTAAGTACCACCACTTTTTTCTTTGTCTCAGTCTCTTATGAAGCAATGACATTTGCAAACTACAATGGATTTGGTGAATCAACGTCCTCCATACCACGCAATGAGTTTGAATCTGCATGTGCAACAAGATCATCGCTACTAGTTTGAAAGAGCCTATTTCGTTGTGTATCATCTCGCTTAGGGATCAACAACACTTTTCTAACCACCTGGTTCTGCACATCTTCGTCTTCTCTATCTGGCTCACGGATTCCTTCTTTCTCATCAGCAGACCTTTCATCATTCTCCCTACATAGCAGGCTATATGAACTTGACGGCATTGAGGGTAATTTTTAGACTTATGTCGAACTTGTCTGCACTTGTAACACTTATCTCATGTCGACTTCGAATAAAGGTTATTGTTGGCTGATTCTTTCGCATGCTCATTTTTTACCATATCTTTCTTCACAAGTTCAGAACTAAACCATGTACCGACTCTTGGGTTTGCCCTAAATGCCTCGCCTAAGGGTTTACAGTTATCTTCATTTATGCAATATCCCCTAAACCCCATTAATTCTACTCTCTGGGCCATATTCTGTAATTCGTTGAGGGTTAAAATAATTTGACAGTCAATTTTATCACGGATCGTAGGTTTCAATCTATGAATATACATCACCACCTGTTGGCCTTTAGTCTCCATCAAATTATTTCGTGCTAATAGTCGCAAGAAATCTGTAGTATATTCAGCCACAGAATTTTGTCCTTACACCAACGTTTGGTATTGATGGAACAAAAATTGATAATAATTTGGGAGAAGAAATCTGACCATCAACATCTTCTTCAATTTCGGCCAAAACTTTATTGGCTGTTTTTCCAAACGCTTTCATTGAATCTGAGTTTGTTCCCACCATGATGCAGCTCTACGTTTTAAGCGATTCGCCACCAACTTTACTTGTTTTTCCTCTAAAATCTCTACAAAGTCGAAAAATCTCTCAATTTTCACTACCCAATCTAGGAAATCTTCAATATTTAAATTCTAGTTGAAGGAAGGGATGTCCATTTTCAACCAAAACTCTTCTTGTCGATATTGATGGGTTGCCCTAGGGTTAGGGTTACAATCTAAAAACTCAACAACCTCTTCATTAGAAGAATCATTCTTGTTGGTTTGAATCCTACGAGATTGTTGGGGTAATATAAGATTGAAGTGAGATCTCTGAGCGATTCTCCTGACATCATCTTCACCTCCTAGATTGCCCTGATTTACTCGCAACGTCTGTAATTTTGTTTCTCTCTACTCTATTCGAACAGATAGAGTTTAAATTGCAGTCATTATGACTTGCAACTCTCTGAACATGTTAGAAAGAGTATTACCTTCACTGTCTCGATTGGTCATCATAAGAGAAAGTTTTGACTCTGATATCACCTAACACGAGAGAGATAGAAAGAACACAATAGAGTTTACAAAAAGACAAAACCCCAAGAGCTCTAAAAAAAGAAATAATACTTTAAAATAAATATAATTATTGAAATATACCAAAATAATGAAATATTATAAGTATTTATAGGAAATATAAACCTTAAAAATTATAAAATTATAAAAAATTAAAAAATTAGAGAAATATGAAAACTAGAAAAATTAAGAAATAAAATATTATGAAAACTAAACAAACTTAGAAATTAAAAAAATTAAAAAATTAAAAATTAAAAAACTAACTAAAAATACTTAAAAGGCTAAATATCGACTAAAACGATCAAACGTTAATGAATCCCTTTCCATTTATTGGAATATGTCCCACATCATAATCACCATCCTAAACAACAACAACAACAACAACAACAACAACAACAACAACAACAACAACAACAACAACAACAACAACAACACAACAACAACAACAACAACAACAACAACAACAACAACAACAATAATAATAATAATAATAATAATAATAATAATAATAATAAAATAACCCACCCACCCTAAGGCATGTGTGCATGTTTGCTTTTGTTATGGAATCAACACATCAAAGGCAAAAAATGGATGATGATTCTTCGATCACTGTTGGGTTGTTTATAGGCACATTAGGTCCCATATAGACATAAAAACCATTGGACTAAAAGTGGAGCACAGGCTTTTATGTGGACCACAATAATAGAGAGGGTGGGGGGGGGGGGCGGGGAGAGAGAGAGAGAGAGAAGTAACAAAAATAAGTTATGTGTCAAGGTTCAAGGGCATGTTTAGGAATAGATCGCTTTTCTAGTACAATCTTGTAAAAATGAACATGGGTTCAAGCTCAATTAAGGTTAAAAATAAAAAACCCCACCACAACAGCAACAAGGCCATAAGCTCTATGAGATTAAAGCTTCAGTTTTATTCACCGCAGAGTAACTGTGAACCTAAACAAGCTAAGCATACAGTTCAGCATAAAATTTTTTAGTTGATCATAAATTCGGTTTAAGTTTTAGTTCACAAGGAAGGGTATTGCTCTAATTACACACCACCGCGAGGCACAACAGTCAAGGGCTTGTCAACTACTTCGCTGCTAACACATTCGTTGCTGACAATTTTACTTTTGCCATATGGATAATAAATTTCCCTCTACTAACAAGCAATTTGACTACTGATGCAAGATCTTCCTTTCCCAGTTAAAAGCCACTGCTTCTTTGTAACCGGATAGAAAGCTATGTGGAGGTGTGACTTGCTGCTATCCAGAAAAAGATCAAATTTTAAAATCTAGGAAATAAATACAGGGAAAATATAGAAAATGGCCTCATAAACCTTTTTGAGCGACTATGACATGGATATTTGAAGCCTCCGTATACTGAGAAGTATGTTATGAGTATCTCATACACATTGTTGTCTTTCAGAAATCCTTAATTTTGATATTCAATTTCTATAAGATAGAGCAAACAAGAGCCTTAAAAATTGAATACAAATGAGAAAAGAATTGTAAGCGGAAACCAGAAACTAACAGCATCTGAACAATCAACTTTTGTTTCATTCTGAAGAACTGAACATAAGTGCGAGCAAGCTGACCAAAAATTCATGAACACCATAGGGTGTTTCATTTTGAAACCCTGAAAATATTTACATTTTAATTGAATAGCTCCTTTCCTAGGCACAAATTGCAATATGTGGACAAATTTGTTCTTGACACATAGAAGCAGATGGCAACGAGTAGCAACTTGTAGCAATGGATGAAAGCAAAGCTCTTGCTAAATCTTTCTCTGCACCTCGTTGGATGATGAAGAGTATGTATTCCATGAATGCTGCATCACATGGCAAAGCGATAGGTCCATCCCTTGTCAGTCCAAATTCTTCTTCAGACATCTTGAGAAGCTCAATGAAGACATAATTGTTCAAATACAGTAAGGGAATCACAAAGCGTTTTTGATCATTTGTGTAGACAACAAAGAAACCTTTGCAAGCCTCTGAGGATGTGCTACTATCAGTGGAAGCAATATTGTAGTTCCTTCTTGGCAGTGAAATCCTCTTCCTAGTACTTGCAGCCTTCTTTTGCCACTTCCTAGCGAGTTTGATGAGTTTCTTAGGACTGATCATGTTGGATTGATTTGTAAATCAGGCGTTGAAGGAGATGTGTTTATGGAGATTTTCTCTTCAGAAGTCTAAAAAGATTTTGTTTAGGCTCTGAGGAGAGTGATGAACTTGAACTCATTATATATGCCAAACGCGAGGGACACTGCAATTGATGTTGCCTTCCTGATGTTCCATTCCTAGCAATGCAAGTACACGTGAAGACTTAACGAAGCAAACAATGGCATGTTTGGCCTGTTGGGTTGGTTACAGACACATGAATGCCATATAGACAAAAACCCGGTGAACTAAAACAGCAGTCTCCTATGTGAACCACAGAAATGAGAGATACAAGTAAGAAAAATATCCCTTTTTTTTCCCAATGACATGTTTAGGAATAGACAGCTTTCTAGTAAAACCTGTACAGAACCAGACTAATCTTGGCAGATTGGACAAAAGAAAGATCTCCAAAAAAAATGTTTTCAGATACTACAACCTGCCCAGATGTTTTGCTCCTTATTAGGAGTTTTTGGTGTGAATAGCATGGGCTTTAGATGACATGTATTGTTTCAAATTTAATCCAAGAGTTGTGAAAAGAAGAATGAAAGAAAATGTGGTTTTGGAGGTCAAAATGCATTTTGGCCAAGTAACATAGAACTGCAACTTGACAGTAAGTTTTCTCTGCAATAGCATCACTAGGTAGTCTTCGTGGACCAAAGATTTCTGCACTAATGCTAAAATGCCAGAGAGACTGCATGTGGTGTTGCCTTCCTGATGTTTGGTTCCTAGCAATGTAGGTCCATGTGATTAGGGACACATGAGGTCCATACCTAAAACCAAGTGGACAAAAACTGCATGCCCTCTTTAAGAACCGCAACAATAGATGGATACATAACAACAGATATCCACTATTCTTTCCAAGTTGCATCTTTAGTAATAGGACGAGTGGTCTGTTGGTAACACTAAGTGGCAATTTGTAGAAATGGATGAGAGCGAGGCTCTTGCCTTTTGTTTTGAAATCAACACATTAATAGAGGGAAACAATGGATGTTGATCTTTTCGTTCTCTCACATATAGGTCCATATAGACAAGAAAAACGACGCGAGTTTATGCGAACCACGATGATAGAGAGAGAGGGGGGGGGGGAGTGATATAAGTTAAAATAAAATGGAACATGGTTTAAACTCAATTAAGGTAAATAAACCTAAATTCGTTTTACATAAAAACCTGAAATGCCTTCAAAACATTAAAAATATTTTATTATACACAGAAACTGTACGAACTTGAAACTTTTAAATAGAAGAAAATAAATGTATTTTTATTTCATCCAAACAATTTCGTTAACATAGAAAAATCTTATCGCATATTTGAATTAAACTGTTGCATCAAATTTTAGTCGAGGTCAAATATATTTCAAAATGATATGCGTGCAGCCAAACAAGCCCTTAAACTTCTAATCTAAATTCTGTTTTGTCCGTCACTGAATCATGTGGATATCTTAGAAGTCAGGAGCTTATCTTTCTTTTGCACCACCAACGTATATAAGCGCCTAACTGAAACACACACAAAAGAGGGTGAGAGAGAAAAGGGGGAGAGAAGAACGAGAGAAGCCATGGGAGGCTTCAAGCTGGGATGTTCACTTCAGAGTAGTCATGGCGTAAAACCGCTCCTTCCTTTTTCAACCCCAAGAAGCTGCTTCCCCATTCAATCAAGACGCAAACTTCCTCTCTCCTCTGGTAACTTCTCTTCGCATTTATTTTTCTGATAAAATCCTTAATTTAAAGCGATTTGAAGTTGGGCTTTTTGTGGGTCACTCTAATTATCTCTTAATTTGATCAATCTAATTTATTGGAGCCATGAAGATCAAGCCTTTTATAGCAAACTATTATGAATATTGGAATTGAATTTCAATTTGGTTATATTATGTAGGAGGTTTTTGCCTACACACAGATTCATATACACATACGCAGTACAAACTTTAGGGATTTGTATTAAGACCTCTCTCTCTATCCTGCTTCGGGTTTCTCCTCCTATTTTTATTCAATTGCATCTCACTGAAATTCAATCTTTATTTTCTTTCCGAAACACAAAAGTTTATCCCTTCCTGCTTGTGGCCCTCCTTACCTTTTTCTGACACTTCACTATTGTGCAATGTTTTTCTCCTCAAACTACTAAGTTTTTCAGCTTAATGGACTATCCACATTTTCCTTGTCGAAATATAGGTTGCAGGGATTGTGCAAGCTTTATAATGGGAACATTAGCCCTAAATTCTTCTAATGGATTTGTCCCTAGAAGCACTTCAGGTTTGTTTTGGTTAATTTTAAATTCAGTGGGTTAAAAGGCCGTGTTGATTATTTTAAGTTCTTATTCCTGATGAAGAGCAATTTACTATCACTTTTCAGCATCCATGCAGTCAATGACTGAGGAGTTGGTGGATGATAAATTGAAAGAGAACCCTGTCAGTGGGGATTCTTTACGTCGTCGATTTTTGGATTTCTATGCCTCTCGTGGCCACAAAATTTTACCTAGCTCTTCTCTTGTTCCAGAAGATCCCACTGTTCTGCTCACAATTGCTGGAATGCTTCAGTTCAAGCCTATATTTCTTGGAAAGGTGTGTGATTATGCATATGTCTATGTATATAATTTATCCAGGTTTCACATTTTTAACATCTTCTGAATGCAAAATACTATATGGTTGTCATGTATTTTGAATTGAGACGCCTAAAGTACAATGGCTCTGCCCAAAATATCTTATATTCAGTTTTATCAACCTTAATTATTGCCCTTGTTAACATGTTGACATTCTTTTCCTGCATTTGGTAAATAGATTTGGTAACAGGGATCCTGCCATCTCTTTCTGCCCAGGTACCAAGACAAGTACCTCGTGCTACCACTGCCCAAAAGTGCATCCGCACAAATGATGTGGAAAATGTTGGCCGAACTGCTCGTCATCACACGTTCTTTGAGATGTTGGGAAACTTTAGCTTTGGAGACTACTTCAAGTTGGAAGCAATCAAATGGGCATGGGAGCTCTCAACAATAGAGTATGCATCACTTGTACTCCTTTCTCTTATTTTGGTGAACATTTGAACTGATCTGCCAGCATAAGGAAATTAAAATTTAATTTCAAATCAACTTTTCCTACTAATGGGATATCGAAGACCTTAAGTGTACACTTACAAAGCATAAGGAAACCTAGATACAATGATTGCATCATTGTCAATACTGGGCATTAAGGAAACTATAGTTGTAGTGCATTTACTTCTGTTAATTTTTTTCCCCTGTTTTCTTTTCATTTAGTTTGACTCTATTTCCAGCAGAAACTGAAAGCAAATATGTTTTTCATGTACCATCTCATACAGGTTTAAGTTGCCAGTAGAGAGGCTGTGGATTAGTGTCTACAAAGATGATGATGAAGCATTTGGAATATGGCACAATGTGGTAGGTCACACATTCAATATTCTCCCCCCCCCCAAAAAAAAAGCTTGAGCTACTTCGTACCTTGTGTTGTCCTTATTTATTTATTTATTTTTTGCTTCTCAATGTGCATATTTATATCTCTATACATATTGTTTGTGTGTGCGCACGTGTACAAGGCTCTCTTAAAATTTAGCACATTTTATTTCAGTTTTGTTATAAAATTGGTTTCTCTCAAAATGACATGAGAAGAATTCTTTAATCAATTGTGCCCCTATGCCTTAGTATGTGGAATATTCTCCCTGCATGATATACCAAAATGAAGTGTGACTGTCTCTTGAACTTATTTTTGGTCATGTTGTGCAAGGTTGGGGTTCCTAATGAGCGTATTAAGAGGATGGGTGAAGAAGACAACTTCTGGAATAGTGGAGTCACCGGTCCTTGTGGTCCATGCTCTGAGATATATTATGATTTCACTCCTGAAAAGGGGCATTCAGATGCTGTATTAGTTCAAGCAACCTTTCTCCAAGTGGTTTTCCTTCTGAAAAGAGACATTTTGATTCTTATTATGGTTTGATTGATTGATGTAACTCATTTTCAGGACCTCGGAGATGATACAAGATTCATAGAGTTCTACAATCTGGTTTTCATGCAGTACAACAGAAAGGAAGATGGATCACTTGAGCCCTTAAAACAGAAAAACATAGATACTGGACTTGGTCTTGAGCGCCTGGCTCGCATCCTTCAGAAGGTAATTTGTGCTCTCTGCTGCTCAACATTATGAATAATATCACACACACACACACACACACACATTGTGATCACAAATGAAAGAATGTGAAGTAAAACGAACGAGAGGCATAATTTTTGGTTTGTACCTTCTGCTGGTGTTAGATATATAATTTCCCATTCAACTTTCTTTGTCATTGTATAAGCTGCAAATCTTGGTTGCTTCAGCATTAAGTGATTCACACTTTTGCGCAGGTTCCAAACAACTTTGAGACTGACTTGATTTATCCCATCATTGAGAAGGCCTCAGAGTTGGCAAATGTCTCATATCATGCTGCTGATGAGGACACTAAAATGAAACTTAAAGTCTGTTATTGTGAATTACAAGCTTAATTTGCAGATTATCTATTATGTGCATGAATTTCCTTTTCGCAAGTTTTCATTCTCAAAAATTTTTTGTTGCTTTCAGATTATTGGGGATCATATGCGTGCTATTGTCTATCTTATATCAGATGGGGTTGTCCCATCAAATATTGGAAGAGGTTATGTGGTTCGGAGGCTTATTAGAAGGGCTGTTCGTACTGGCAGGTTACTTGGCATTAAGGGTGATGTTAGGGGAAACATGGAAGAAGCATTTTTACCAGCCATTGCGGAAAAGGTGATAGAATTAAGCACCCAGATAGATTCAGATGTAAAGGCTGGAGCATCCCGCATTCTTGAGGAATTAAGAAGGGAAGAAATGCGTTTTGTGCACACTCTGGAGAGGGGAGAAAAGCTTCTTGAGGAAATGCTGGCTGATGCGTTATTGAATGCTCAAGAAAAATGTATTGTACCTTGCTTGTCTGGAGAAGATACATTTCTTTTGTATGATACATATGGATTTCCTGTGGAGATGACCAAGGAGGTGGCTGAAGAGCATGGTGTCAGTGTTGATATGGCTGGTTTTGACATCGAAATGGAGCGCCAAAGACGGCAATCTCAAGCTGCACATAATGCTATCAAGCTTGTTGTTGGAAATGATGCAGAACTCGCAGAAAATCTACCTAGTACAGAATTCTTAGGGTATGACACCCTTTCAGCAAGAGCAAAAGTCGAAGCCTTGTTAGTGAATGGTAATCCAGTGGTAAAGGTCTCCAAAGGAAGTGAAGTAGAAGTTTTGCTGAATAGAACACCATTTTATGCTGAATCAGGTGGTCAAATTGGAGATCAAGGTTTTCTGCTTGTTGAGACTGAAAACCAGCAAAAAGCAGTTGTGGAGGTAAAGGATGTGCAAAAGTCTCTTGGTAATATATTCATTCACAACGGCACTATCATGGAGGGAGTTGTAGAGGTTGGCAAAAATGTGCAAGCAACAGTAGACCCAACCTTGAGGCAACGAGCTAAGGTTCACCATACTGCTACTCATCTACTACAATCGGCACTTAAAAAGGTTATCGGCCAAGAAACATCACAAGCAGGTTCTTTGGTGGCATTTGATCGTCTCAGGTTCGATTTCAACTTTCATCGACCACTTCAGGATAATGAGCTTGATGAAATAGAAGCACTGATCAACGAGTGGATTGGGGATGCAACACTCCTTCAAACTAAGGTGATGCCTCTAAGTGAGGCCAAAGAAGCTGGGGCTATTGCAATGTTCGGAGAAAAATATGGGGAAGAAGTTCGTGTAGTTGAGGTTCCAGGTGTATCCATGGAATTGTGTGGTGGAACCCATGTCATGAATACTTCTGAAATTCGTGGCTTCAAAATAATTTCAGAGCAGGGAATCGCCTCTGGAGTCAGACGCATTGAAGCTGTTGCAGGTGAAGCTTTCATTGAATACATCAACGCGAGGGATAAACACATGAAACAATTGTGCTCTGCACTCAAAGTCAAAGCTGAAGAAGTACCAGCCCGGGTAGATAGCCTATTAGAGGAGCTAAGAAAGGCACGAAACGAAATTTCAGCTTTACGTGCAAAAGCAGCAGTATTCAGGGCTTCAAGTCTTGTGAGCAAGGCATTCCTAGTGGGAATGTCAAAAAAGGTTAACATGATTGTCGAGTGCATGGATGATACAGAAGCTGACTCGCTGAAAAATGCTGCTGAATATCTCATGGACACATTACAAGATCCGGCTGCTGTTGTTTTGGGCTCATATCCTGGTGATGGGAAGGTTAGTTTAGTGGCAGCATTTTCTCCAGGAGTAATTGAACTGGGTATTCACGCTGGGAAGTTCATAGGACCCGTTGCCAAGATGTGTGGCGGTGGAGGAGGTGGAAGGCCAAATTTCGCTCAAGCGGGTGGAAGGGACCCTGAGAAATTGCAAGGCGCACTCAAAAAAGCACGGGAAGAGCTTGTCTCCATGATAATCCAAAAGACGAGCTGAAGTTCAGTGATTGATTGGTTAGCTTAGAGTATATACTCAAAAAGAGACAGTACACAACAAGGGCCTTGAGACCTGAAACTTTGAACCAATTCTGTCTTCATTTTCAGGTAAGCAAATTGCCGTTATTATTGGATTCAATTAGGAACTTGTCTCAATATTTCATGTGGCCCCATTTGTTCAGACCTATGTGATTCTGGAGACAGGAGCCTTGTTTGGGCCGCCTAGTACATTTTTCAAATATACATGGATTCATGGCAGGAAATGTAAGAGGCTAAAGCCTAATCGTTATGCTCCCTAAAGTTCAGATTAGTTTGATCTTCGAAAAATATAGCACGCCATTTTCTCCTTCTAATCGCTTTGACTTGTATTTATGTGTTTCTAAATAGCCTTTCGCATTAAATTCCAAGGAAAGGCATGATGAATGGAAGCGAGCAATAGACGGGCTCATGAGGCTTGGGTTAGGCCTTGTTGGGTCCAAAGAAAAAAGTCTCGAGCTTGTTCATTTTACCCAAGTTCAAAATCTTTATACCAAGTTATTACTTGATAGGAAAAAGCCTGAAAGCTGTTTTGTGAACCGAGTATTATTTCTAATGACTCTGAAAATTGTTATGTACTTGTAAAACTTATCACGTAATTATGTACTGAGAGTTAGGGGCGAAGGGAGGGGCAGTGGCAAAGCCAAGGGATGCCTAAGGCAGAAAGAATTAATAGCTATAAATTCAAAAACGCATTTAAAAATATTATTTGTTCTTTAAGAATATATAATATTTGTCCCCCTATGCTGTCTTTGCTATGAAGGGCGGACTTAGCGTAATGGTAGAGTCTCTCCATTGTGACCTGAAATTTTAAGGTTCGAATCAGTCTCCTTGCAAAAAAAAAAAAAAAAAGT
Organism: Dillenia turbinata; assembly: GCA_037126225.1. NCBI lineage: Eukaryota > Viridiplantae > Streptophyta > Magnoliopsida > Dilleniales > Dilleniaceae > Dillenia > Dillenia turbinata. Next base: position 22,948,334 of record JBAMMX010000024.1, read on the forward strand.
AAGGGAAATGTTGTCTAGGTATTCCCTTCCTCTAACCCCACAATGTAGGAGATTCAGTACTAGATATGCCATTTTTGCTGTCTTTGCTCTACTCATAAAATTTTAAGAAAAATAATTATGTATATATGATTATAAAGAATTATAATATCTTTTTTTAATAGAATGATCAAGCGTAGAGAAATGGAGAAGTTGGCCTATAGAAAATAAAAAATAAATTTTTTGAGTAATAATATAATTTTAAATGCATATTATAATCTATCTTTGATATAAATTTGTAATTTTATTAGCCCTTCAAATAAAATCCTCACCGAACCAAAATCTTAGCGCACAATTATTAATTATTAATGGCATTATAGTCTTGGTGAAATTGGTGAGAAGGGTAAATTCATGAAGGGTTGAGAGTAAAGAAAAGGAAGGTAGGCACCATCACCAGAACAGCTGTTGTGCTGTGTGATGGAACATGATTGTTGTACTGGGACAGTCTATTGATTAATAGTTTTTGCTCTAGTATTTATCTTGAGATCTTATGTTTAAATCTTGATGAATACGTATCATTCTCTTATTATCGTGATATTTATATAACCAAAAAAGAAAAAATGGAACATGATTGTTGCTGGAGGAGAGGGGCCTCGGCCTGCTCCTCCTAGCGTAAGATTTCCTTTTTTCTTATCTTAAACTCACATTCACAAGCAATCATTAATGTCACCAAACTTCCTCATCTTCTCACAAGTTCTTTTCTTTCTGTTGGTGCCAACCATGGATTTTCTAGCACTCTAGCAAATCAATTTTTATTACACTATTCATTAAATTGCCAAATAATAAATTCCTTTCCTATGGTAATAAATACAAATCTTCAACTTGCATGGATGTCAAAAAACTTAAATTGTTTACCTGTTTTTCTTATTTTTTTGCCTCCTCCTCCCGGATATATTTTGTTCTGACTTCCAAATCACTAAAACCCTTATGTTACAATTTAATTGAAATCAAATTTAATTAAATTCAAAATAATTATCGAATATTAATGATTCATTTAAAAAAAAACGTCTTTCCAACAACATTTACTAATTGGAACAGTAATTTTGAAATAAAATTTTATACATCAATTTATATTTATAAGAAATTAAAATTGTTAAAATATTTTTTAAATTAAATATAAAACTTTTAAAATATATTAAGATAATCTATTATATAAAATTCAATGCAATTGTTTTTTGATTCCATTAATCTCGGTGCAATATTTTTAACTATTACTACTATTAAAAGAGATTTAAAAAATAATAATAACTTCAGAACACTTGATGAATGTGTGAATAGTGGGTGTTTTTGACTCGAAATACAATAGTGGTCTCACCCTCGCAGCGCACTACACAATACTCTTGTTCTCACACAGCTGTTTGTGCTTTGGACAAAAGACAAAATAGTCGGTGTCAAAAAATATCAGAATTTTTTTTTCTTTGTCCAAAAACGTTCTCCCTATTGCCTGTCTCTTTCCTTACCCTTAAGCCATTATTTTAAAAGTAAAAAAGTTGAATCCAAGCCCGAGCCTTTTTGCATTACTTTGCCTGTAATCCTCTCTCCCTCTCTCTCTCTCTCTCTCTGTCTGCATGTATATATATACATAAATCTCACCACACTCTTCTGCATCGTCACATTGTAAAAAAAACAATGGCTCTTTTCCTCTGCTTTCTCTACTTTCTTATCTCTTCTGTCATTGCTTGCGATCGTTGTGTGCACCAATCTACGGTTACTTATTTCTCCAAAGCCTCTTCTCTCTCATGTAAGTTTCAATTTCTCTTTCTTTCTCTTGCTCTTTCGTTTTTTGCCCCCCTAAATGATTTTGATTATCAAAAAGCAAAATTGATGGATACCCAATAATATCTTCCCAAAAAAATTAAGTGGGCCAATCTTGTTTTCTGAATTTGATGGACAAAATGCAAAATTGATGGATATCCAGATGAAATATCCCCCGAAATATTAGATGGGTCAATCTTATATTATGAATTTGATGCAGCTGGAGCATGCGGGTATGGTAGCTTGGCTTTAGGCTTTAATGGTGGACACCTTGCTGCTGGTGTTCCTTCTCTTTATAAAGAGGGCGCTGGTTGTGGTGCTTGTTTTCAGGTGAGTTGTTTCAAGAAAAGAAAATGCTTTTGTTTGAAAAAGTTTCCGTGAGCTAAAGTGTTATTCGGACAAATGTATTACCTTATTATTAATCTAATTATCGATATATTTTAAATAATTTAAACAAATATTTAATTAAAATTTAATTAAAATATAAACTTTTACCTCAGATTTTATTTCACTAGCAATACTCTTCGGATTATCAAGTCACTGAAGAAAAGGCTTTGTTCAACAACATTTTTCCTTAAAAGAAAATGGAAATGGTATTTAGTCTTGGAATTTCTTTTGCAGATAAGATGCAAAAACACAAGTTTGTGTAGTACGGCAGGCACAAGAGTGATTATAACTGATCTGAATCAGAACAACAAAACAGATTTTGTGATCAGTAGCAGAGCTTTTGCAGCGATGGCTCGTCAGGGCATGGGGCAAGAGATTCTCAAACTTGGGATTGTTGACGTGGAGTATAAGAGGTGAGTGAGCATATGTCCATATTCAAATGGATAATTTCTAACATTTTTATAAGTTGGTGCTTGGTCATTTGTTGCCCTTTAGTTGGTGCTTGGTCATTTAGTTACACCCACCATATAAGAAAAGCAAAAAATGTCTTCTTCATGGGACCAACATTTAAGGTTGTGGGACCATTCATTACATTGTCCTAACTTGATTTTGTTAATTGGAAAATAATTGATGCATGTCATAATCCAGAAACTATATGCAGTATGAACAAAATATAAAATTAGTTACGAGCTCCATCCATCAGCTTTTCGCTATGCTGTCACAGAGTAAGCCTAAGATGAGGATGCCTTGGTCTATCAATCTGTATACGAATAAGAGGATTTAAAATCTAAGCAATGTGTTTGTGTTAATCACTTTTATTTTTGATATGTGCAGAGTACCTTGTGTATACAGAAACCAGAACTTGGCTGTGCGAGTAGAAGAATCAAGCAAAAAACCAAACTACTTGGCAATTAAATTTCTGTTCCAAGGGGGCCAAACAGAAATTGTAGCAGTGGATGTAGCGCAGGTAAAAAAACACAAAACATATGTTTATTCAACAAACTCAGGTTCATTTAGTCATTAGACATAGCGACCAATGACTACCCTCATGACATTAATGCTAACAAGTGTTACATTTTTTTACTAGGTTGGTTCGGCAAATTGGATGTTCATGACTAGGAAATATGGTGCGGTTTGGGAGACTAGTAAGGTTCCGGCTGGGCCGCTGCAATTCCGGTTAGTCATCACGGCCGGGTACGATGGGAAGTGGATTTGGGCACAGAAGGTTTTGCCATTAGACTGGGAGGCAGGAATGGTGTATGATTCTGGAGTACAGATTAGTGATATAGCACAAGAAGGGTGTCCATTGTCGTCATGTGATGAAGGGATTTGGAAATGTGATGAAAATGGAGTACGAAATTAAGTTTTGGCTTATAGTTTTGTACACACTTTGGTTGGCTTTTCGCTGACTGTAAAGTGAACTAAACTGTGTGGAGAGTAGGAAAATGGAGGTGTAAAATGCAAAGGCATAATCTTGGATCTGGATATATATGAGTAAGACCTTCACTCCATGGTATCTATTCTTTTTCTCATGCAATAAAAAATTCACCATCTTCTCTCTCTCTCTCTCTCTCTCTTGCTTGTGTGTGAGCATTTGCTTCAGTTTTATTGATTGTATTTTATAAAGGCAAAATGAGACAATCAAAATCGGATGGAGGGAGTATACATATTAAAAATTAAACATCTTGGGTGACAACATAATAATAGTTGTTCTGCTTTATTATATTGTCTTACTTTTTTTTTTTTTTAGGTAATTGATGTTTTGTTTATTTGTCCGATTTTCCCAGGTTTGTGCACAAACGGCGCGGTAAGAGGGGATCTCAAAATCTCCGATTTCGCATAATTGTCGAACACTTCTTCGACTGGGAAATGGTACAGCGAAGAGAGAGAGAGAGAGAGAGAGAGAGAGAGAGAGAGGACAATGATAAAATCAGTTGGCGCAATCAATGCTGAAAGAATAAATTAACTTTGAATGAATCTCTTCATCCTCCCAAATCAAAATAAAAAAAATATATATATTTTAATAATCTCCCAACTTAAATTCTCAAATTTAATTTATTTTTTAAAAATAAAAGCAATAAATTTAATTCGAACCATCTCAACGTATGTTTAATCGAGAGATTTCTAATTTAATTTATTTTTAAAAATAACAAAGATAAATTAAATATGAACTATCTTGATCGATATTTAATCGAGAGAAATCTGAGACTTATTAAAAAAAAAAAAAAAAGGGAGTGTGATGTAGCTATTGGGCCTCTAGACTTCCTTTATCAGTTGAATCAGCCGATCATCATAATCTTCATGCAACTTGGGCCATGGCTAATTCGACTACCTGTTCAGGACCATGCAAGGTCTCCTCTAATTAATAGATTAAAAAAAAAAAAGAATTTATTGTTCCCAAATACCAACAACAGAATTCAGAGGATGAGAAAAGATAGAGCGAATTATTAGTTGCAATTATTTCATAATGACACAAAGCATAGTGATTAGTGACCCCAGTGTCCTAGAAGGCCCTGTTTTGTACCTTGGATGCTAAGCAAGATGTCACAAGAACTCCAGCCTGAGCCAATCATAATTCCATGCTTTTCATTAACAGGGTCCCCCATTTCCTGCATCTTCCTTTTACCATCATCCTTTTATTAGTGAAAATTTCTATTTCATCCACTTATGAAAAGGGTTATCTCTTGTCTATTTAATAGTTTTATTGAATTGAAGGATTACCTTCGTTGTGTAATCTTTAAGTCACGAGCTATTCTCAAGTGATTGTGTGACAACATAAAATGATCACACACTTTACGAACCCACATAATTGTAGCCTAAGCTTCGATTTTTTTAATGATAAAGTTTCTTTTTTAATTTTTTGTCTTTGGCTTGACCATCACCCGATATTTAGGGTTTTGTTTCGACTAATCTGGATCAATCTGTTGTTGACTGTCGGACCCTTTATGGGAGGAGGTCTCCCAATATCAATTTTTATATTCCTATGACAGTTTGAATCTCCGATCATGATTAAGTGACTGAAGTCCCTTCCAATTACGCCATTGAACATTGATATGATAAAGTTTCATTAATAAACAAAACATGAACTAACTTTTCTAGATGTATTCTCAAAGTTTCATGTGGGTGTCAGAAAGTTAAAAGTTAGGCTTCAATCAATGTGCAATCGTAATCCACTCTAAAACATGTGGTTTGCCAAACTTATGAATGATCTAAATTTGATTCTTAAATTCAGTCAAGAACATACAAATTCTTTAAGTATAATCACATAATACTGAGAGAAAGAGAGAGAGAATGAAACTGTGTGGACAAGATTCTGTTTGAGTGTTATGGTTTTGAACTTGATGAAAGGCAAAGCATTCCTTTAAGAATGAATCTGATTATTCAAATGGGGATGTTGAACCATGGCCGAAATGAAAAATGGTTCGGCAACTATATATTCCATTTCAGTTGTGTGAATATTCTTTTTAAGAGAAAGAGACTTATTTGTCCATTGATTTTAGACACCTCATATGCCCCCTCTCTCCCCCTCACATTCAGACATGCTTTAAGAAGGAAGTTTCATGAATGAGAACAATAAAAGGAAGGTTGTGTTTTGGTCAAAAAAGAAAGGAAGGTGTTCATTTTGATCACAACCAAGTTGAAAGCATATTTGCAAGTGCTTTAATCACCAGATTACATGCATTAGCTTCATAGCCATCACTCGGGTCCATATCTGTTCGCATGACTTGTGTAACAAATATTAAAAATAATTAATTACAAAGAGGTATATTAAGAATTTGTATAACAAAACAAAATATGTGCTCCAGAAAGTATGCAAATCATTATAAATGATTAATCATAAAAAATGCAACAACCGGTTGCAGGTGAAGAAGACAGTAACACTATATTTCTCAACAATTAGGCAGAAAAGTTTGAAACGGCGCTGGTTTTGCTGCAATTATGGTTTGCCCACGTACGGGATTCGAGATGAGAGAGAGCCTAGGAGTAGAATAGTCATCTATCATGTTTAGATTTTCTTTTATTTTTTTTGTAAGATTGTGCAGAAAGAAAGATTATGAACACCTTTAAACATCTATGACGTTTAGATGACAAAGGATTGAAAGCATCCGAGAAAAAAGGTTAGTTTAGTAAATAACACGTTAAATCTCTTAATTAAAATTTAGATTTAAATTTTAAAAATAAAAAAAAATTATATTAAGAGGGTTTTTTATAAAATATTTGATAATAATTTAACTTAAATTAATCGAACATTCATAGGTTAAAATTCAAAAAGAAATGTTGGGAGCCCAAAAGCTCTTGATGAAAATTATCCAATTTGAGGTTCCAGTCCCACGTTAATGGGAAATTTAAAATTCCATTTGAACAGTGGAAATGCTTTTGAGATTGGTGCTTGATAACCTACCCCCATTTCACATAGTTTTATATAGTCAAAGAAATTCCCATGAAAGTGACGGTGACAGAGCATGGGAGCAAAAAGAAAGTACACAAGACTAGAAAGAGGAAAAGAGGATAACCATGTAGTGTGCCAGTTAAGGGAGACTTGGAAGAACAATTCAAGAGTCTCGCGAATGTGTCAGTGCCTACTCGGTGTGACAAGCCTACACCTGTTTCCTTAATAGTGAAAATAATCATAGGTGCTGTTTGACCAGCAGCTGGATTTACAAGTTTGGATCTAAAGACTAGTCTAGGCACACACGGATAAAGGGCAGTTCATCTTTGTAACACTTATCTCAAGTAGTCAAATAAAAAGTTTTATTTATTATGATAATTGATAAAGATACAGAGTTTGAATCTGTCAACACTAAAAGTTTGAGAGGGAAAGATATATGAGTTTTGAAGAAAAGCATGCCTAACGCATGATTGGGGTTAGCCATTGGAGACATGTGGGGGGAGGGGAAGAAACGCATATGGAAAAGGTAATGTCGTGGCACACATAACTTCCCTCATTTAGCTGGTCTCCCCAACTTTTGCCAATCCAACCCCATAATACCATTGACCTTGGTACTCTAAACCCTTCCATTATTATTTACCTTACTTCTCCTACTGGACCCCCTTCCTAAGTCTAAAGTCCTAACTTCTATCGTACAGCTCACAAGAGCCAATTTTGTGGCCCAACTAGCGTTACTATCTCCAATTATTTAACCTAATTGTTTTTATATAAATTATTAATATTTGATGATGATATTAAATTTGATTAAATTAATTGAATTTGGATTAAATTTTTAAGAAAACGTATATTTATATTGTATATAAAATTTAAATTTAAATTTAAAATTTTATTTTAAAAGCACCAGTAGCAACAAGCTATTTAACAGTATGATTAGTCATGACCGGTGCTTGTGCCATCCTTTTCCTACTCCAGTCCTTCTGAGTCTATTTGGAGAAATTCTTTTAATGTGCAATCTATATCATTACTATTGAAAATATCAATTTGTACGGCAATGCTCATTCTTAAGTACCATTTAAACTTGTGATCATACTGTTTGATATACCCCGAAGCCCTTACAATTTTGTAAAATCTTGTATTTTTATTCAATTTTTTTTTATTAAAAAAAATATTAGACTCGAGACTCAATTAAACTTTCAGAAGCACAGCCTGAGAAACTTAGTAGTAGTTGGAATAGGCTTTTGGAGTAGGGCAAGTCGTAGCACAATGAATAGACTCGTAGAGGAAGTAGAATGCAGTTGTTGAGTTACATAAATGCAGTGCATTAATAAAACATATACTTGTTTATTCTTAAATTTTTTTTCATTTTCATACATGCAGCGCAGATATCCAAGTCCTATTCCTTCACTATCAAAAAAATAAATAAATAAATAAATAATTTAACCACGAGAAAATTTCAAAACTATTTAAGCACGAATTTAACGACAAAAATCAAATTCATCACAAGTTAACTATGAAATTTGTGACAAAATATATTTTATGACTAATTAGCCACGAATTAATTTTCGTCGTTAATTTAGTGACAACAATAATTATCCGTCACTAATTTAATAACAAAATTTCTAATCTGTCACTAAATTTAGCGACGAACTATTATATCCATCGTTAACTAACGACGAATTATGTTTTCATCACTAAATTTAGCGAAGATTTCAAATCCGTGGCTAATTAGTGACGGATTTAAAATCCGTGACTAAATTTAGTCACGAATCTAAAATTCGTCGTTAATTAATTTTAAAATTTTATTAAATCTAATTTTACATTTTTATTAAATATAAATTTATATTTTATTGTTTATTGAATTAGAGTATTGATTTTTATTAAATATAATTTTGTATTTTTTAAATATAATTTTGTATTTTTATTAAAGATAATTTTATAAATTTATTAAATATAATTTTGTATTTTTATTAAATATAATTTTATATTTTGTATTTTTATTAAATTATGAAATTGTATTTTTAATTGTAAGAGTAAGAAAGAAAGTAATGAAGTAAAAAAAAAAAGTATATCAGATAAGTTAAAATGACATAGTGATTGAGAACACTCCAGACGTCCCCTTAGTCCCAGATTCGAATATGGACAAATGCATATTTTCTACAAAAATATAAAGTAACAGGAAGTTACTTCATACGCGAACGGGTATAGGCGGGCAAGCAGCAGGGGTCAGGACGACGGCCGACTAGTGGGCCAGCGGGCTGTAAAAATAAAAATATAAAATACGAAATTTAACCACGAATTTTTAATATTCGTGACTAATTTAATTGCAGATTTTTTAACCATGCATTTAGTCACGAATTAAAATTTATGATTAAATTTAATTATGAATATTATAATCTATGATTAAATTTAATTATAGATTTTATAATCTGTGGTTAAATCTTTACCGCGCGCTATTAAAATTTTTTATGAATTTTTTTAAAATTTTTATCGTTAAATCAGTGATTAATTCTGTATTTTTTTTATTGCTTTTTCATTCGTTCTCCATCTCTCTCTCTATAGTCTGAAGCCGGCGCATGACAATGATTACGTCCCACACGGCAGCTATTTGCTGCATTCCATTATTCAACTTCGTAGGCCTCCCCTCATATGCAGCTTCCCCCTCTCGTTTCTCACCTTTTTTTCCCTCTCTTATGTTCTCCTCGTGCTCTCTCTCTCTCTATCTATCTTTCTCTGTGTAAAAATAAAAGGTTGGGTTTATGGGAAATGGCAAAAAAATGGCTGCTTAATGTGTAACGGTGAGTTATTACCGCGTCTGTTATAATATTCGGATAATATCATAAATATCCATACTATTATCAATTAAAAATTTGATTCAAGTTTAATTAAATTAGACTTGAGCTCGAATTCAAAAAATTAAATACCGATCTCGAGTTTGAATCAAACTATATTGAATACAAAAGTTTGATAAGTCTATTTTTTAAAATAATTTTTATTTATTAAAATAATTATATCTTTTTAAATAATTTTTAAAATAAATAAGATGATATCATCAGATAACATTCAATGCTATTTTAAGATCGATCTTAAACTCACATAATCAATATTCTAAATCGAATTCAAATATCAACACCACTTAATTCAATCCGAATATCATAACCACTCTAGCTATTACTATGATTAAACTCTTCACGAGACCGCTCCCCACGCCACTCCAATTCTATTTGCTCCAAATACCTTCTCTCCTTTTTGTCTCATTTTTGGCATTCTGTCCATGCCTACGCACTTCAAATTCCCCAGGGGTTTTCGTAGCCTTCTTATTCTATCTTAACCTAATTAACACTAATAAAAAATACAATAAATTTTAACTCGATTAATATTTTTTAAAATCTTCATAAATCAATAATATCTTAAAATTAATTAATTTAAATACAGATTATAAAAAAGAATACAAATCATATTAAATATCTGACTTTATAAAAAAGACAAATTTTTATTTATAAAAAAATCAATTAAATAATTTAATTATATACCATAATTAAATCTCATCTTATAAAAATTAGAGAGTAAAAATAGTAAAAAGTAAAAAAAAGAGATAAAATATTTTTTTAACTATCTAAACGTATTTATTGTCATTGATATAAAAATGATAAAATAGTTAAAAAAAAAGTTTACAAATAGATTTTAAAAAATTAAAAATTACTTTGAATAAATGATTACTTTTTATAGTTTTTGAATTATCTACTGAGGTTTACTCGTTGAAAAGGACAAACAACCAAAAATACCTTCTAAAAGTTACACCAAACACTATATTTGAGTGATTTTAGGGAGGGACACATCCCGAAGGAGTTCATCCGAGCTCTCATTATACTGATTTCAAAGAAGCCTCATCCGACCAATTTGAGTGATTTTCGTCCGATCAATAATTCAGCGTCTTCGTTTGATTCTCCAGAATGTGGTGGGCCATTCTCAAATTAGTTTCCTCTCGGGGAGGGCTCGATAGATAATATGATTATTATTCAAGAAATTGTTCACTTGTTACATAGTTCGCGAAGCAAACATTGGTGAATGGTTATGAAGATTGATTTGCAAAACGTGTATGACAGTGTTAGCTAGAAGTTTCTTGAGCAAACATTGGATGACTTTAGAGTTCCAACCCAGTTGGTTCGATTAATTACGTTTCTTGAGCAAATAGTCGGCTTTACTATGGAACGAAGAAGTGCTTCCCTATTTTGCTCTTGGCACGAGGTTGAGACAGGATGACCTGTTGTTTCGGTATCTGTTCATCGTGGTGATAGAGAGACTATCTTATATGATTCAAGCCAAAGTTGACAAGAAAAAGTAGACCCCTATTCACCCTTCCCGCATGGGCCTAGCAATCTCTCACCTGTTCTTTGGAGATGATCTGATATTGTTCGTGACGGTGAAGGTTCAGGACATGGAGAGTATTATGAGCTGCTTGTAGGAATTCACGGATATTGTTGGCTTGGTAGTAAACTCTTGCAAGTCTAGACTTTTCATCTCCCCCAAGGCCCCTCTAGCTCTCAAGAGGTGTTTGGCGGAGAAATATGAATTTTTGCTAACAAACGACTTGGGTATGTATTTGGGAGTTCCACTAATCCATGGTCAAAATAATCCCCAGAAGTATCAATACTTGATAGAACGAGTTTAGAAGATGATGTTGGGTTGGAAATCTAAATGTTTGAGTGTAGTAGGTAAGAGGACCTTAATTCAAGCAACAACATCTATAATCCGAAATTATGTTATGCAATCCCTTGGCTTCAAACTCTAATTTGCAATCAATTGAATAGAATGAATTGCCAATTTCTTTGGGGGGATTCAGAGGGCTCTCGGTAGACTCATGTAGTTAGGTGGGACATTGTCTGTCAACCCAAGAGTGAAGGAGGTCTTGGTATTCGCAAATCTCGAGAGGTCAACCAAGCTCTCTTAGCAAAATTTGGTTGGCGCTTAATCGTTGAGGATTCATCTTTATGGTGTACAATACTTAGAAAGAAATATCTACGGCAAGGGAACTTTATGCATCATACCATAACCTCTAGATGCTCCGCTTTATGGTGTGAATTACTTAAGATTAGAGACGGATTACTCGGTGGTTTGAAGTGGAGGCTTGGAGATGGATTGAAAATCAAATTTTGGAAAGATTTATGGGTGGGCTCGAGCCCTCTAAGGAATCATTTAATGGGGACAGTGGATAATGCATCACTTATCAAGGAAGCCAGGGTGGGAGGATTCATCATGTCTGAAAGACAATGGGATGTGTCCCGCCTAGTGGGGGTGCTTCCCACTGAGATAGCGAAGGAGGTTCGCACGGTCCAAATTCCTTGAGATTTTAATGTTGCTGATTCGGTTTATTGGGCTAGGGAGTCTTCTGGAAATTTCACGACTAAGTTTGTGTACGAGTTGTTTAGGGCTTTTAACATTGGAGAGTACATGGAGACCATAGACTATGGGTGGGTGTGGCATTTAAAATGTCAAGTGTGGGTTAAAGCGTTGATATGGCTAGTATTGAGGGGGGTGTTAATGACCAATGCAGCGCGTGCACATCGGGGTTTCACAATGGATTCTCTATGCCCTTTATGTGGGGAGGATGAGGAGTCCTTGAGCCGTCTATTTTGGGATTGCAGAAAAACTCACGGTGTTTGGCTTAATATGATTGGAATGTCCTCTCTGAGATTGAGAGTTCTGAACGAGAAGCAGTGATAACATGCAATTTATTGAATTTATTATTGTTATCATGGTTTGAATTTGAATTGTTTAATAACCTAATTGTTGTTTTTATTGAATTTTATTTTTAAGAGATTGAATTTGAAGATTTGGAGCAAATTGGGTTTATTGAAGCAATTTTGGAGCTAATTGGGTCAAGACATCTTTTTGGGTTTTGAAGAAGATGAGCTTGAATTCTAATTTCAGCATTTTAGTTGAATTTTTATTAGGAAATCTGTTTTTAATAGGAGTGAACTTTTGTAATCTACCTAATTTTGAAAACTCCTAGTTGATTTAGAAGTCTAGAGGGAAAGAAAGTATTACTAAATCTTTCATGTTACTAATTCTCTCAAAGAGGGTGAAGGCTATATATATATTCTTTTAGGAATTCAAGAGCCAACACTTTCTCCATTCCATAGAGGGCCGACTGCTGCTGTTGTTTCACCAGGGGACATATTCAAAATTCTTAAGGGAGGCCTGCTTGCATTCTGGAAAAGAACTCCTCAAGGACGGCTGTCCATATTCCTCCATTAAGTTTTTATTATTTTATTTTATTTTTCTTTAGGAGTATTATTTTCTTTATTTTTTTTTTGTGATGATACTTTCCACCATGAGTGACTAATTTTCTTATTCTGATTCAAGGGGAAATTTAATCTATTGTTCTTCATTGTGAGGTTATGTTTTTAATTTAATTTGTTGCCTTTTATTCAAATATTCGTTGATTCTTGATTTAATTTTAGGGAAACCTAATATTGGTTAATCTGATAATTTAATTCAATATTAGTTTTTCTATCGCTATCCAGGAATTCAGTGATCCGTAATTGTCATGAACGAATGGTACAAGTAGTAACTAGGTTATTTTTGTTTATGGGACTTTTACCGGTATTCAATTGACCTAAGGAATCAATGGAACAAAATTAAGTAATTGCGGCTATCCCAATTGTTTATATTTTGGTTTAACTATTTTCACAGAACATAATGCTATCATTATATTGATATGGAACGCTATTGTGCCCAGTCGGTTAATTATAAGTTTCGATTGGATGCTGGGTTTGATCGATTAAATTAGGAAAACACAAAATTTATTACGGTTATCCTAATAGATCTAAGGTTAAATGCTTGAATCACAAGAATAATATTTTTAACCAATGATCAATAAGACAATCGAATATATGAACCCTTGGATCAGTATTTGGTAGATTGAATTTCTTTCTTAATTTTTAGTTTGTTGCATTATTGTTTGTTTCTAAATTTTAGGTTATTAAATTTTATTTAACAATTTTTATTTTAGCAATTTATTTGAAAACCTCCAACTTTATTTTTAACATCAACTAGGAGATTAAGTTAATTAGTTCGCTTGGAATTCGACCTGATAACCACTATTGCTACAGTTTGTTGCATTTGGGGAATCAGTATTAATTTGAAGGTTTCGATAACCCGACAAAGTAGGTGAATGAATGACTTATTATGAATTGTAAATCTCATGCTTTACATCATGGTATGCCTTGGTCTTTATGGTTTGTATATACATTGTGGGTAATTTGAAAAGCTAGATGCAGATTGGTTTTTGAAAATATCTCATTCTCCTCAGAGGTTGTAAGAACGATAACCTCCTCTTATGCTAGGGAAAGATGGTCTGTGGTTATGGTGGAGAAGAAGAATCTGCCTCCAACAGCCATTTGGGTAAGATGGTGCCGCCGATGGGAGTTTATAAGCTTAACACAAATGGATCATCAAATTTAGAATCTCGGGTTGCTGGAGTAGGTGTCATTCTTCGACATGAGTTTGGGTTCTAGAGGGGGGTTTTACGGTGAATCTTGAAGTGACTAATGCGACTATGGCAGAATTGTAGTCTATCTGGGTAGGATTACTTTTTTTGGGAAGATTTAGGTTATCTCTGGTGATTCTAGAGTTGAATTCGGAAAGTTTGGTTGACGCTTTGTCTTCTACTTTTGATCCCATGTACCCCCATTACCACATTTTGAGGGAATGTCAAGACTTGATGCGGCAAACTTTTGTGCAAAGGGTGCTGTTTATTCCTAGAAAGGGCAATCAATGTGTTGATGTATTAGCTAGGTAGGGGCCCTTGGTTCCACCGGGGGTTCATGATTTTGTTCCCCCCGAGTGAAGTGAATCGTTTCATTCTTTTTGATATCCGGGGTCTAGCCTCCTTTAGAGGTTAGTCTTTCCGTCCATTGAAAAAAAAAACACTCTATATTTGGTATGGATTGTTATAAAAAAGTAAGGATTGTGCCTTTAGGTTTGGTTCGTATGTAATAAATATCTGTGTTGACACAAAAATAAACAAAAACAAAATAACAACATTTTTGACTTTGAGTACCGCGATAGGTATAAAAAATTCTTTGTGATCGTCACTGTATTTAAAAGAAAAGTTTTATAAAATCTGATAAAATTTTTATTATTGTATGACATTGAATAATGATTTATTAATTAACAATAAGAACAAAAAATGACTCTAACAAAAATAAAAATATTTAGATAGATGTGTGATAAAATTAGAAGAGATAGAATTAAAAACGAAGAGATTCATAATAGGTTGAGAATTAGTTTAATTGTGAATAAGATACGGAAGAATCATCTGAAGTGATTTAGACATGTATAAAAAAGAACCAAATACACACCGATTAGGAGAATTGAGAACTTAAATATAGGAGATTTAATAAAATGTAGATGTATACCGTTGAAAATTTGTATAAGCTAAATTAAGAATTTAGATGAGAAAATGATATTAGATAAGGAAAGAAATATATAAGAGTTTGTATTAATTAAATTATTATTTTTTTCTTTAATTTTTTTTTCATATTTATTTTTAAATAATTGACTCTAGAAATTAAAACTCAGATTAGTATAATCGCAGTCCATCTTTTGACTTTGAGCATGGAAGTTTTCTCATATTATTGTTGCTCTCCATCTCATGATCAGGAGCAATTGTGCCACGTGTAAACTTGGGGCTTGAAGTTCCCCCCCCCCCCTTCTAAACGGCTCGAGGGTTTGTGAAATGAAGACGGAAGAGAAGCCTCGGACCATTTTACTTTTTGTCAATATTTCCTACCCCTTTTCTTCCTTATCCTTCATGGTCATAATCTCTCTCTTTCTGCCTTTTTTCCTATTAATTTTTATTCATTAAAAAATTCTTAAAATACCAATATTCCCGTCTCATTGTCTGTTAGTCTCGGAGGACTCTATATATACAGAGACGATGTTGTAGATTAATTGGGTTTGTATTTTCTCTCTCTCTCTCTCTCTCTCCCCACCAACAAAACACTTGAAAGGAGAGAGAGATTAAGAAAATTTATAGAGGGGTTATGGAGGAGAAGATAATGAAGTCTAGATTTAAGAGGGTGTGTGTATTTTGTGGAAGTAGTACTGGGAAGAGAAATTGTTATAGTGATGCTGCTATCGAATTAGGGAAAGAGTTAGTATGTTTTATGCTAAAAATGCTTTTTTTTTTATTCATGTATTTTTTTCTGGTTTTTGAGTACTATGTATGTGTTCTACGTATGTAGGTAGCAAGAAGGTTGGATCTTGTGTATGGTGGAGGAAGTATTGGTTTAATGGGTCTTGTTTCTGAAGTTGTTCATCATGGTGGCGGTCATGTTCTTGGGTAAAAGAAAATTCTCTTTTTTTAATAATAACTTTCACCAATTTCTTTTGTAAACCAACTTTTTTTTTCCAAATTTACTAAATGGGTTTTATGTTGTTTGGTTGGATTTTTGTGTGCGTGCAGGATCATACCTAGAACTCTAATGTGCAAAGAGGTTTGGGTTTTTCTTTTGTCCCCTTTTTTAATTCTAAAAATATTAAACTTTTTTTGTTTTGGGGAGAAAGATGTGAAAGAGAGTTGTTTTTTTTTTTTGGGGGGGGGGGTGGGGGATCAGATAATAGGTGAAACTGTAGGAGAGGTAAGGACTGTAGCCGACATGCACCAAAGGAAAGCTGAGATGGCCCGCAATTCTGATTGTTTTATTGCCTTACCAGGTCCCATCCTCTCTCTCTCTCTCTCATTCTCTCTCTCCCTCAAGATCTATGAAGTGTGGTATGTTTATATTTTTTGGGTTTTTAGGTGGGTACGGGACACTGGAAGAGTTATTGGAGGTGATTACTTGGGCTCAACTTGGTATACATGACAAGCCTGTATCCTCTCTAGCTCTACAACTTTTTTTATTTTTTTTTAAGATTTTCTTTTTCCATGTTTGGGATTATTAATGGGAAGTTTGCATATTTTTCTCCGAATTTCCAGGTGGGGTTGCTAAATGTTGATGGTTACTACAACTATCTACTCTCTTTTATTGACAAAGCAGTGGACGATGGCTTCATTAAACCTTCTCAGCGCAACATCATTGTCTCTGCTCCTAATGCCAAAGAACTTGTTCAGAAACTTGAGGTCTCTCTCTCTCTCTCTCTCTCTCTCTGTCTACAGAATTGGGAGTTTCGTTTCCAATAGGGATTTCTCACATATGGAAACTACAATATGGAGAGAGAACGGAAAAAAGAAGAATCTTTTCCCACTGATTTTCCATCTTCGTGTCTTTATGTTGGGCTTTGGTTTGTGATTTTTTTTTCTTTGTTTGCAAATGCTGACAGATGATGAGATTCATTAATAATGAGGCAAATGTCTTTTTTATTTTTTCATATAAAGTTTCATATGCTACTTACACATGTTCGATCAATTTAACTTGTTTCGTAGTATATAATTTATTTATAATATTAATGTTTTTTATATTTTGGGGTGGGGGGAATTAGGAGTATGTGCCTGTGCATGATGGAGTTGTGGCTAAGGCAAGATGGGAAGTGGAAATTGAGCAACACCGGCAGCAACAACAGGTGGGTTTTAATGGAACAGCTTTGCAGACTGAGGTAGCTCTATAAAGTTGAGACAAATCAAAGCAAAGAGCAGAATATCGGTGATGCGGGAACAAACCCCTTTTGTGATAAAAGTGGAAAATACTCCTAAGCAACGTGTTTTCCATTTTGGTTATTAGGAAAAAGGCTGCAGAAAAAAAGAATATCTGCAAAAGAGTCGTAATTATGTCCTTTCTAGTAGTAGGGTTAAGGATTAATTTAGGAAATTATATATGATATAAATTATCTGATGTCTAACATTTTACTCTATAGTATATAGCACAGGTATTGTCTGGGCTCTGACTTTTTTATAATTTTGTTACTCTGGAGAGAGAGAGAGAGATAGAGGGAGAGGGAGGGAGAGAGAGATCTCTAATGATGGCCTGAAAAAGAAAAAACTGACCAATCATGGCGACCTAACGAGCAACCAAAGGCAGCCTTTTCTGATTACAAAATTTGTCTATTATGGCCCGAAAGCCCTCACCCATCCTTCTCCTTGCATTACGGAGATAAACTAGGCTCTTCAGGTCATCAATGGGCCATGGCCTGTTATGTTACTAATTTTGAGTCCATGTCCATGTTGATTGTCCCAACGCAATTAAAGAAAAAATAAGTTTAATTTATTTTAAAATTTTAATTTACTTTAATTGAAATCATCTTTTTTTTTTTTTTTTGGAGTAAGAGAAATATGAACAACTAAATAATTTTTGGAATTTAATTTTAAAATTGTTATCCAATAAAATTTATAGAAAAATTTTAAAGAGTTTATTTTTTTTAGTATAAATCACTAGTATCCGATATTCATGATGGATCACTAACATCCTGTGTGTTTAATCTTTAATGGTAAGACACTAGATTCTCTTGACCAATGTCGAGTTCGAATCTTGGAAATATAAAAGCAAGCACGAGACTAGATTCCCCTAACGAACTGATGCTCTTTTATTTAATCAAGTTTCATCAATCAAGGGAGGGCAATTCAAATTATCTACTTCAATTGAACCTTGTGCTATTTCTTCATTCTCTAGCTCCATCCTCTGAGTATCCACCACAGCTCGACCAAATAGAAGTCAAGGCCGAGGCCGTCCCCGAGTGGATCCTACCAATATAACCAAACTGGGAGTCATTCTCGAGCCAAAAAAAAAAAAAATAGTGATGAATAGCTTTTTGTAATATCATGGAAATCAGGATAGCAAAGTGTGGTCTCAATTGTCTCATTTTACTGATTGGTATCTTCATGTTCTAATACATGACATATGTATGGATCATATATTTGCTCAGAGTGCAGACTTTAATTTTGGGCCTATATGAAGGTAAGCTCGTCCCATCCACCTTTTCCTTTTCCTTGTTCTTTTGTTGAATTGTCAATCCAGAAACTTCTAGCATGTTTGATCTCGTAGTCATAAATCAGTGCGGAAGTGGTCCATCAGCTATTTTGCTTGTGAAAAATTCAGTTGATCCTTCCATGTTTCAATGGAAAATCTCCTTAAGATTAATCAAATGGACTTTATTATATTTTAGCTGAGACAAAGGGTGACGATAGAGGTGATCATCAAGCCAATGAACATTTTGATAAATATAGGTGGAGGATTCAATATATATATATATAGATAGATAGATAGATATGTCCCCAAAAAGACAATCCAGTGACAATAACCCCTCCCCCAACAAATATATATATATATATACACACACACAGCATGCACAGAATTTTGGGTTAGCGGATTTAGAATTTAACATTCTTAGAAGAGTATTTGGAGTATCAATGTAATTGTCACTTTTTTTTTTTTGGTTACTTGTTTATCGGTATTCAGAAATGAAATTAATCCGATTTGAACAGTTGTAGAGTTCAATTTAAAAACTGATTCTCTTGGTATCTGTTTTTTCATTATCAAGATTTAAATTCAAAATCCTGATTAATAAAATTTAATATCACGTCACAAGATCCACACTTTGTTGGTGCGTAAATTGCGGCATTACTACTCTTAATGTCAAAATCCAATGTGTTGTGGCACACTTTGTTAGTGCCGAAGGGTCTTGGACTTTTCATACGAGTGGGTCTGAAATACTGGGAGATTGGGCTTGGACTTCCTCATGGTGTTTGGCTAGGTTCTGCTCTTCCATTTTCCCCCCTTTCCATTTATGGTATTTTTTTATTTTACATTACAAATATTTAGATTAGAGTATAATCCTTTTTGAAATATTTCAAAATTTTATAAATAACCATAAAATGGTCACCGTGCTAATAAATTTATATATTCAATACAATCTTCTCTCTCTCTTGATTTAAAAATAATTAGGTTCGATTGATACGTCAGCATAATATAAACAGAAAGAAAATAAAACTTCACTATTTCAAATAAGAGATATAAAATATGTGGATACCCAATACCCAAAGGAAATCTCCCAAAAAGGAAAAAGACTGAATCCTTAAAAGTTAAAACGTTACCACATATATAAAGATTTTGATACTAGAATTCTGGTTCAATAACACTCCTAATTCCATGGTATTCTTTAAAAGAAAAAAAAAATCAAATAGTGGTGATAATCAAAAAATTTAAAAGTAGTTGGATTTATGCACAATTTTCTTTCTCCCTCTCTCTCTCTCTCTCTCTAGCTCCTTCTTTCTCAATTCTCTCTCTCTATCTTTTACCACTCTCTGGAGTGAGATTGTGACAAGCCTCTATTGCATGTGGCCCCATATGACTTGGGTTGCAAGCAGCAAACGGGCTTAGAAAATTAGACAAAAGTTTGAACGGGACGTTAAATTGATGAGCATTTCCACCCCGCAAGAAAGCAACATATCTTGACCCATTCTTTCCCAAATAATTTTCCACTATAAAGTGTGAGGCCAGAAAAATGAAATCACACACTACTCAAATGTCAATCCAAAACCCCACCAACATCACACAGAGGGTCTCTGGGTCTTGGTCTACGTAGTAGTCAAGGTCCTTGTCGTCCATGGAATTTGTCCCCTTTTAAAACTTCTGTCTCCATTTCACATTCTTTATCCCTAAACTAACATCCTCCATAAACCACTATTCTTAAATGCTATCATATTAAGTGATGCATCCATTACCTCAATTATACTGTTTTCCCTATTATGTAAATTTTAAAATAAAAGTCAGGTTCTCTCCAAGTATTAGAATATTTTAGACCAACAACAAGTTTTTGGCATCAATACTATTTCTTACATAGAAATGGGGTTGTTCTCTCATGAAAGAAATAAGTAACAATTCATCGATACTTAGTTGTTTTTAGTGATCGGATACAAATATTTCTTAATCAAGATATCAAATTCCAGTTTTATGTATAAAAAAAGTAAATACGAGAGAGATCAGGTCAAACATGATTTAATCAAATTTAATGTGTGGTGGTAAATGCCCACGGAGGGACATTTTACCTAAGGTAAAATTCCTTTAGGAATTTAAAATGGGAATGGGAGATCCCATTCCCATAACTTACTCCCTAATTTTTTGGTAACTTCCTTTTTGTGTGTGGTTGGTAATTTAATTCCTTTTCTTTTGTGGGAATAAGGGAAGAAGAATAAGATCCTTTTTCTTGTTCTTGAGAGAACAACACACAGATCTAGGGTTTTTCTTCTGAGTGAGTTCTTGCACATCTACTATATTTTTGAGTGAGAAAAATATATCATTGAGAGAGTTAAAAAAATTCCAAGTAGGGAATTTTTACGGCAATAAAATCATTGGGCTTAGAATTGCGACATCGCGGAATTGTGGTGATAGTTCGATCATCGTGATTATCACCCGACTGTAAAAAAAATTGAGATGAAAAATTCACGGTTCCCGAGGAATTTATATTATTCATTGAGGTATACCCAAAAACACTAATTTTTACGATTCTGAAAATTTTTATATGTTTTCGCTCCGTGATTGAGTCACATATTTCTAACATTGATATCAGAGCATTATTAAATTTATTTTAAAATAAATTTTCAGAATTAATTTTGGGTATAAAAATATAGGGTATAAAATTTGGAGTTCAAACCACGGATGAGTCTCATGAATCCAATTATACCACGTTATTACCCAAGTCACGTAGATCACGAAAATAATTTTTTCATAATTTTCTAAGTACGTTTAGCCTAAAAAAATTTTGATTGATGTTTTCGGTCGTGAATAGTGACCGAACCATTCAACCCCAAATTTGTCAATATTTAGGATAAATTGATACATGAAATTGGTACATTTGAGTTTCTTTCTTCATGATCTACATTTTGGTATATATATATTGTGTATTATTATTCTCGGAAAGTAGAGCTTTAAAATTGGTCGCGAAAGACCCGGTTTCAGAAACTATCGGACGAAGAAGAACCGCCCCAACTCCCAGGCACGTGGCGTGCAAGAGAGCGGGCATGTGGAGCTCACGCGTGCTGAGGCGCGTGAGCTCCCGGGGTCGGTCCGAGTTGGTTTCGACTTGGATCTAGACCTGACCCGCGAACCCGACTCGGATCCGCGATCCAGATCCGACCCGACCCCCACCCGCGACTAAAACCGACCCGAGCAAGCGGGTCGCGCGCGTGATCCGCACCCATGCTTGTCAAGCGCGTGTGCCAATGCGCAAAAGGTGCGTACGGGCACGTGCCAGACACGCGGCGCGTGCCAGAAGTTGTCCCCGGAGCATGCAGGCACATGGGGACGTGCCGCTGGCGATTGGCGGCACATGAACCCTCCCGACGGCGTGTAGGCTTGCCCAGAATTGAAATGTTTTTCCAATTTTTTTTCAGATTTTTGAGGGTTTTATACAAAAAATGTGTCTAATTATAGATTTTTGTATACCGAATTTTAATCCAAATGGTGAGATACAATCTTGGATCGTAGTGTGTGGTATCTGTTGACTCATACGCTTATCTTGGGATCCGTATTCGAGTTATTTGGGTTTTGATGATTTGTAGGGTACACAAAATTGTGAAATTAAGCATCAATTGTCACTAACGTCTCTCTTTTCTATGTGACAGAGACATCGCTGCAACAAAAACTATTGTTTTGGAGATTGTGAAGGGAAACAAGCTGAACAGTGACAATTATGAGATATGACACCGGAAGGTTGAGTTTGTGTTCGAAGAACAAGAAGTCAGGGAGGTTCTTAAGCACGAGATGGTGGACCCCGGGGAGGTAACCACGGCACAGGCTAGACGAGATCAGGAGGTATATCATGCTTGGAAAAAGGAAGATGGCCCAGCTAGGGTGATCCTTCTTAGTAGCATGCACGATGAGCTGATTCCAGTTTATGAGTAGTATCCTACTGCAATGTCGATGTGGCTTGCTCTAAAAGCGCATTTCAACTCCTGGTCAGCTCTTAAGTTAAGGATGCTGACCTATAAGTTCATTACGTACAAGAGGAGGCCCGATTATACCATGAAGCAGTACTTAATGCATAAGTCAAGTATGATTGCCTCTCTAAAGAATATAGGGGAGTCTATGTCTGATGAGTTTCAGGTGTTTGGTGTGATCCAGTCTTTACCTCTCTCTTGGGATGTGGTCAAAACCTATCTTACACACACTGAAAGTATCCGTACTTTTATGGACGTGAGTGGGCATTGCGAGCTCGAAGAGGAGCGCCAGGAGATGGCTAGGTCTACTTCAGCTCATGCTAACATTGAGGAGTCGAGTAAGGGCTCCCAGGGTATAAAGCGAAAGTGGTGCAAGTATAAGAAGAAGGCCAAAGGCCAAGGCAAGAAGAAGCAATCTGCCAAAACCGATGACAAAGGACAGAAACACAAGAAGAAGGAGTTCGATAAGAGCAATGTCCGATACTATGTATGTGGCAAGAATAGGCATTTCGCACGTGAGTGTAGCGAGTGAAAGATACGTCCTTCTTCTTTACATGGTATGAGTTATGTGTCATCTAGTGTGATACTCACTAACTCTTCTCTTTTGTGGATTGCAGACTCAGGAGCCATGGATCATGTAGTTCACGACAGGAGCGCATACATGGAGTTTCGTCGTTTGAGTCCCCATGCGAGGAGACTGTATGTGGGAAACAGAGCATTTGTAGAAGTGAGAGGGATTGATACGTGCAAGCTGATACTGCGAAGTAACCAAGTCCTGTATCTTCATGATGTTTTGTATGCTCCTGAAATTCGACGGAATCTCGTCTCTATTTGATGTCTAGATTAGTTAGAATACTCCATTTTGTTAGGAAACTCTAAAGTTTCCATTTATAATGATAGTATTTTGATTTGTTCCGATTTGGTCCATGAGGGACTTTATGTACTGATTTCGATTCCATTTTATGATAATTTTTCTTCATCTTCTATTGCCTTTGCATTTGATAGTGTAGTGGATGATATAATTGTGTAACATAGTAGACTTGGCCACATAGGGCAAGAAAGGATGGGTCGGTTAGCTATGAGTGGTTTATTAGGCCCACTAACCAAGGTTGAGTTGTCATTGTGTGAGTTTTGCCTAGCGGGCAAAACTACGAGAAAACCATTTCGAAAAGTGATGAGAGTTGGGACTCCATTGCAGTTGGTCCATTCCGATATTTGCAGACCCATGGATATGAGAGCCCAAAACGGAGCTACATATGTTATTACGTTTATAGACGATTACACGCGTTTCGGTTACGTCTACCTGATCTCGTACAAGTTTGAGGCACTAGAGTGTTTCATGAGATTTATTAACGAACTTGAAAATCAGTTAGACTTGAGAGTGAAAACTCTTAGAATTGATCGGGGGCGTGAGTGTCTGTCTGAGCAGTTCAAAGAGCTTTGTTTCAAGAGAGACATTACGAGACAGCTGACTATTCCTACTACTCCTCAGCAGAACGGAGTAGCCGAGAGAAGGATTAGAACTCTGTTCGAAATGATGAGATTTATAATAGCACAGGCCAATTTATCTACTATAGGGGGATGCGTTATTGACTACCATCTACGTCCTTAACCGTGTTCCAACGAAATCCGTAATCAGTACCCCATACGAGTTTTGGATAGAGAGGCAGTTTGACTTTTGTCATTTGAGGCCATGGGATTATGCCGCGTATGTTCATAATTTCTCACATTAATACGGCAAGTTAGGCCCGTGAGGAAAGAAGTGTATTTTTATTAGATACTCTGAACATTCCAAGAGATATGTGTTCCTAGGAGAACAAATGAACGACACTATCACTGAAATTGAGTCTTGTGATATCACGTTTCTCGAGAATGATTTCCTTAAGAGATGAGAAATCGATCGAAACTACACATTCTATGGGATAGATGAGTCTAGTGACTCAATTGAACCCAGCGACGAGACACAAGACCCTGTTACGGATCTTGGTCCTAGTGGGAGCGGTCCATCTGAAGGTGAAGCAACTCTCCCTCCTCGTAGGAGTAGTCGGGGATATGTACCTTCCCGTCATTTTCCAATTGAGGATGAGATCCTCATTATGACTCCGGAGGACGATAAAGAGCCGAGGACATTCAGGGAAGCTCTCGAGGGTTTAATAAATGACCAATGGTTACAAGCCATGCAGGAGAAAATGGAATCAATGAAAGTTAACGGGGTCTGGGACCTAGTTGACTTACCTGAAAATAGAAAGGCCATTGAGAATAAGTGGATTCTCAAAATTAAAATAAAGGCTGACGGATCAATCGAGAGGTATAAGGCTTGTCTAGTAGCCAAGGGTTACATGCAGACAAAATGCATTAACTACGATGAGACTTTCTCCCCAATAATCAAGTTTACATCGATCCGTTTACTTTTGGTGATTATCGCTAGTTTGGATCTGGAGTTACACCAGATGGATGTTAAGACTGATTTCCTTAACGAAAATCTGGATGAGAAGATTTACATGGAACAACCCCCTAGGTTCGTTCTAGTAGATCAAGAAGATAAAATCTGTCGACTTCGGAAGTCGATATACGGACTAAAATAGTCATCCAGGCAGTGGTACTTAAGATTTCACAAAGAAGTGATATCTTACGGTTTTACAATGATTGAAGAGGATCATTATATTTATTTGATACGTTCTGATAACTCTTTTATGATCCTGTCGTTGTATGTGGATGACATAATGTTGGCTGAGAACAACATTGAGTATCTAATGACCATTAAAACGTGGTTGTCATCCAGTTTCGAAAAACATTGGTGAAACTGAGTTCATCCTCGGAGTACAGATCTGGAGGGATCACTCGAGAAAAATGTTGACTCTTTCACAAGAGACCTACATTAAGAAAATTCTCGAGCGCTTTAGGATCAGTAATTGTAATCCTATAGATATTTCGATCGTCAAAGGTAACGGTCTGAGTCTGGAAATGTGTCCTAAAACTCAGGATAAAATAAGAGAAATGAGTAAAGTACCTTACTTCAGTGCAGTGGGAAGCCTAATATACGTAATATTGTGTACATAATCGAACATATGTTATGCAGTCGGTCTGGTGAGCAGATATCAGGCAAATCATGGAAAGGGTAACTGGAGAGCAGTGAAAATGATTTTTCGATATCTTAAGGGAACTACAAACTTCTTCCTGTGTTACGAAGAAGGCGATTTGCGCCTTGTAGATTATTCAGACGCTAATTAGGGAGGTGATCTAGATAAGCGCAAATCAACATTAGGTTTTGTTTTCTTACTCAATGACGGGGCTATCTCTTAGAGTAGTAAGAAGCAAACCTGTGTTGCTCTATCTACGATAGAGGTTGAGTTCATGTTGTTCAGTTACAGTTCAGGAGAGTGTTTGACTTTGGAGACTATTAAATGATTTAGGGATTGTAGCGGATAGTGGGAGGTCAATAATGATTTACTGTGATAATCAGACCGCTATCGTTTACACTCGAGACCCTAAGTTTCATAGTAGAACCAAACACATAGACACATATATCATTTCATAGGAAACATCATCGAGAAGGGTAAAGTGACCGTCAAGTATATTTCGACACACAGTATGATAGCTAACCCCTTCACCAAACTCATCACTAGAGTCTTCTTTTTAGGGTATAGAAAGTTATTGGGTTTGGATATTTATTGACATTTCTCATCTTGTACTATTATTGACGATATTAATGCTTATTGATTTCTTTTTTCTATATATGATTATTGTGTATTATTCAGTCACACTTGCTTTATATTTTAATTAATGCACTTAATTTTATTATCATATATATACTTTGTGATGTAATAATAGATATGTTGGCAGACGAGGTCGACTCTCTTACACGAGTGACCACCTCCAGCTCTGAGTGAGTGAAGATGAGATGGTTTTTAGCTGTAGAAGGATTTGAGAGTAACCCTGCTAAAACATAAATCACCTTGATACGTGTTCAGAATGAGATCATATGCGATATGATCGACATAGACGTACCCACATTCATGTAACCTGTTAGTAGTCAGATTTGAGATCTCAGATATCACATGCGATCTGTGAGATTGTCTCTGAAGTACTATTTGTAAGATCTCTGGATAAAGTCTTATGTGTAGACTGAGTCTTGTACCTGCATAGTATTAGAGAAATCTGACATATGCCCTTTGAGAGATAGGAGAATAACACTGTGGTATGTGTTTCATACTATGTGTGATAAGACAACTAGGGATAGTGGGAGCTATTTTGCTTGAAATGTTAATTTGACACTTATCCCCTAACCCCACTGTGTGAGATCCGAGATCCATTGGATAGAATCTCTAGTACCCTTATTACTTTCGACTGTCTCTTGATATCCTGATTCAGTATTTGCTACTTTAATCAATTTACCAATGATTCGAAAAATAAATTGTGGTCTGAGGGACAGGTCTAGGAAAGCAACTAAGTTGATACTCATAGATTCGAGTTTGGGAAAAGGAAGA
This sequence comes from Dillenia turbinata, assembly GCA_037126225.1. Taxonomy (NCBI): domain Eukaryota; kingdom Viridiplantae; phylum Streptophyta; class Magnoliopsida; order Dilleniales; family Dilleniaceae; genus Dillenia; species Dillenia turbinata. The sequence goes on from JBAMMX010000024.1 coordinate 22,975,263, forward strand.
CCAATTAACATTGTATCATTGTGTTGTATTCACTGACCGATTTTTTATATTCATCCATGTAGGGATTTGAACATAATAGTGAATACATAGTCGGGTGATTTCTGGGGATTACTTTTAATGAGGAAAGTCACTCGATGGATGTAATTAGTATTGGATCTGGGGTACAATGAGCTTTATTTTCGTACTAACGGTGACTAATCGATCATCCTGACAGGTGTATCGAGAAGTTTTTTATTTGTAGGTGTACTCGCTAGTCGCACAACGTTCAACTTTGTATGAAAGTCCAGTAGGGTGATGTGGAGATATCATATGAGTTGTAGTTTTGTAATGATCGTAAAATATTCTCGTGTGTAAGTGAGAAATGTTGGTAAATGCCCACATAGGGGTATTTTACCTAAAGTAAAATTCCTTTAGGAATTTAAAATGGGAATGGGATAACTCACATTCCCATAACTTACTCCCTATTTTTTTGGTAACTTCCCTTTTGTGTGGTTGGTAATTTAATTCTTTTTCTTTTGTGGGAATAAGGGAAGAAGAATGAGATCTATTTTCTTGTTCTTGAGAGAACAACACACAGATCTAGGGTTTTTCCTTTGAGTGATTTCTTGCACATTTACTGTATTTTTGAGTGAGAAAAATACATCATTGAGAGGGTTAGAAAAATTCTGAATAGAAAATTTTTATGGTAATAAAATCACCGCGTTTAGGGTTGCGATATTGTGGAATTGTGGTGATAGTTCGATCATCATAATTATCACCCGACTGTGAAAAAGATCGAGACGAAAAATTCACAGTTTTTGAATAATTTATATTGTTCATTGAGATATATCCAAAAATCTTAATTTTTACGATTTTAAAAATTTTTATTTATTTTTATTGATTGAGTCATATATTTTTAATTATGTGATTAACGAATATCGATAATTTAATTAAAAAAAAAAAAAAGGTAAGACAACGATTAAAGAGTAACATATCACATGCTCTTTTTGGTTGTCATTCATTTTTTTTTTTTTTTCCTTTGTTTTCTTAGGTTGGACAGCCATATCAACTGATGCCAAACAGCACTGACAACTATTGTCAGAAAGAGTTGTTAATTTTAGAGTGAAAGATGGGGCTATACGTATATATATATATAAATATATATATATTTATATATATATATAAATATATATATCCATTATTTTTTATTCTCATATTAAATCGATGAATATTAAATCGATGAATACAAGGTGAGCCCTTTTAGAGTGAGAGGGTGACAGTTGGTTGACGAAGATTTGGTGATTGATATTAACAATTTAACGACATTAGGTTAATATAGTCATGGAGATGGACTGGTTTGAAAAATTTTTCCCTAGTTCTAGCTATACCACAGTAGGATATAACCATTTGATTGAGCGGTGACTGACTGGGTCAATCTTTCCAAGGTTCTACCAAGAAAGTGATACAGTTTTCACTTCCATGAACTTTCTCTTTTTCATTTTTTTTACAGTAAGAATCTTCTGTGGTCTTCACAAATTTTTACTATCTGGTAAGAGTTAGGCATCTCAATTTCCTATGTTTTAAGAAATGTGATCCAGCTACCAGATATAACCGATTCCACTATTTGGACCACCATGAGAGAGAGAGAGAGAGAGAGAGAGAGATATGTGATTGTTCTTTAGCAATACCCAATTGATTATTGTATATCCTGCAATTCTCCAAGAACCATAGCATGACAAGTTCGAGGAAACATCTTCAAAATGACCAATTTCTCTCTCTGTCTCGGAAGATTCCAGGAAATTGCGGCGAAGGATAGAAGTAACCTCTCTATCTTTTGTCTCTATAATTAATTCTCTTATACTATTAACAATTGGCCCGGCCTACCATACACTGCCTATTTTGTTTTTTTTTTTTTTTTTTTTTTTTTTTTTTTTTTTTAATGTTAACGATCGATATTCTATAATCATATTAAATCTGATTAAATTTGATTCGAATCAAATTAGACTCTTAACTCTCTAAATATTCATATTTATCACATATAAAATTCAAATTCAAAAATACTAATTTTAACCATTTCATCGATTAAACATAAATATTACTTTTGTGCCGCAATTAAATCTCCGAATTTAATGCAGTTTGTTGTTTCCCAGACAGTTACCATGTTTAGTTGTTTAAATCTCCAAACTTAACACAGTTTGTCGTTAACCAAACAATTACTATTAAAATGAGAGTTTAGTTGTTAATACTATAATATTTAATACAATTTAAAATTAATAACAAAAAAATTATGATAAATTCACCCATTAAGTATTTCCTCTATTATATTTTAATACATATATATTTATATATTTTCTTATTTTTCGAGATAAATGTCAATTGTTTATGGGTATTTTTGGGAATAAAAAGATTTCAAGTGAATAAAGCAAAAACATCAAGATTTTTTTTCCCCTTAATATGCCTTGGATAAGTTTATCATTTAAAATGGGATATAAATAATAATAATTATGATTAAAATCAAATTTTGTGATAATTTTTACATTGACCTACAAAATTATCATACTTCTTTTTTTTTCTTTCTTTAAAAAGAAAATAGGGTAATATAATAAAGTTTGAAGTTTGAATTATAAGCAATTAGTCACCTAAATAAATATAAATAAGTCAAATAGAACCAATCAAAATTCAAGACTTTCCATATCATGCAAAGACTTTGCCCATATGACATATCGTCTTTAGCGTTGACCTGAAGTCAATTCATCCAATTAAAATTGGGGGCCTCTGGGAGAGCTTGATCCAGCTCATGCCCATCCCATGTCACTTTATTTCTATTATAGAATATTATTTAATTAATAAATTTTAAATAATAAATATAAAGTTCTGCAAGTAAAAATTAAAATTTTCTATTAAAAAAATACTTATATTATCATTATAATGATTGAATTAATTTCAACTTTTTAAACCTGCGAAACCTTTATCAGTCTTCTCAAAAATTATATCAAAATTAAAAGGGAACTTGAAAGGAGATATGGAAACAACGCGCATTGCTTTTTAAATAGCCAAGTGGGATTTTCATATAGTTAATCTTTTTTTTATTTGTGTTTTTATTGGGTTTTTGTGGGATTTATTAAGGGATTGACTCTCTCAAATCTTTTTTTTTTTCATTTTCAAGATTTAAACTCAAAATCTCTGATTAATACAGTAGAGTATTCCATTACTCAACCCAAAGGAGAGAACGGAGAATGAATGCTTAGTTGATTCAGTGATACCCTTTTAATAAAATACTAGATTTGAGTTTTATATATGAAGTCCAAAGAATTTTTTTTTTTGTTTTTCAAAATCTAGGTACTAAATTGAGTAAGATTTAACGTGATTACCGGATAAAATCAATGACTTGTTAAAAAAAAGTAAAAGACAAGAGAATCAGAAATTAATATTGAGAATGTAAAGAAAATTGACGAGAAATTAAATTAACATTAAATTTCAACCAAGGAATTCAGTCTTTGCTTTTACGTTTTACTTTTTAAACAACCTTGGTGACGATGATTGTGACAGCACATGGCTTGAAGACCTGGTCTTTGCTTCTTTTAATTTTTCCTTTTTTTCTTTTTAGTTTTGTTGTAAAAAGTTATTTACAACTTTTTTTTTTGTTAATTAATTTTTATCATATAACGATTTAAATCTTAAAATTTTAAAAAAGAAAAATTATGATTATTAAATTTTCTTCTCAAATACTAAAGAATTGTTATGCATCATTCATTCAAATGAAGCCCCCTCCTCAACCAATTTGAATTCAATTCGTTCTCTCTCTCTCTCTCTCTCTCTCTCTCTCTTTTGATTCATTCAAAAATAGAATTATGTGGTAGATTATTAACTTGGAAAAAGTTTTCATGCGCACAAAATTTCCAAGCAAAAGTCCAGAATCTAGAGAAAGGGGTAGTCAACCAAGACATAAACTCCAAAACCGTGTCTTGAATGTCCTCATCGCCACTGTTTAATCTCCGTTTTTGTATAAACATTTGTTAAGCTTTGTTTGGTCCTTTTGAGGTACCAAAAGCGTGTGGGCTCTACCCCATTAAGCAGTACGCACTACCCCACCAAGTAAATACCATGCCCCACTATGTGATTTTTCTGCCCCTCCACTGTCTCTCCCCCTCTCTCATCCTCATGATGTTCTTATAAATAGAGCACAAGGATATGGTTGTTTGAGCACATCTGCATGTCTATTTGAAAAGAGAGATAGAGAGAGAAAAGTAGAGAGAGAGAGAGAGAGAGTATGGAAGATGCAACCCTGGAGCTGAAACTACCGGGATTTAGATTTCACCCAACAGAAGAAGAGCTTCTTGATTTTTATCTCAAGAACATCATCTTTGGAAAGAAAAAAACATTAATCAACATCATTGGAGTCCTCAATATCTATCTCCATGACCCCTGGGACTTGCCAGGTATTTTTTTTTTTTTAAATTATTATCCCTAAACAAACTCTCTATCTTATGTTATTATTATTATTACTACTTTTGACATAAAACTATGTTACTTAAATTTTATGATTGTTATATTTATAGGACTAGCAAAGATTGGAGAGAGAGAATGGTATTTTTTTGTACCAAGGGATAGAAAACATGGAAACGGTGGGAGGCCTAATAGAACAACTGAAAATGGTTTTTGGAAGGCCACAGGGTCTGAGAGGAAGATAGTGAGTTTGTCTGACCCCAAGAGGATCATAGGCTTTAAGAAGACTCTTGTTTTCTATAGAGGACGTGCTCCTCGCGGTTCCAAGACCGATTGGGTCATGAACGAGTATCGCCTTCCGAGCAACCACTCCTCCTCACAAAAGGTACCGTCTCAAATCATATGAATCTCGTATTGTTCTACTCGACTTTGATGAATAAGTATGTATTTTACATTTGTTCATGTTTGTTGATGTAGGATGACATAGTTTTATGCAAGATATATCGAAAGGCGACATCACTGAAAGTGTTGGAACAAAGGGCAGCAATGGAGGAAGGGATGAAGGCAATGCATGAAGCCTCACCAGGTTCCCCATTGACATCCATCGACACCATCACATACTGCGGCCAACAAGAAGACCTCTTGGCAACAATGGCCGAACCCCAATTCTTTCTGAAGGAAGAAGAGATAGAAATTGAGGAGAGGAAAAGTGAAGAAGCAGAGAGTGTGAGAATGGCCACTTCATCTTCGTCTACCATTAGATTGGTGGCTGGAATGGACAAGTTCGCAGAGTTACAAGTGCCCAAGTTTAATATGGATTGGGCCCAGGACCCATTATGGGCCCAACTTCGAAGCCCGTGGCTCGATTTTTCCCCTTATGCCAACCTACTTAACTCCTAAATGAGTTTAGTCCTTAATAAGTAGCAAATGAAGAAGTTAATAAGGGTCTTGACTTGTAGATACCCTTTCTTTGTTTCTAATTGAGGGCGCTATTGTCAATCTCTCTAGCGATTCTAAATGGATTGTTTATTCAGAGATTATGGCCTCATTAGAATTTTTTTTCTAGTCGATTTTTTTTTTTTTTTCTCTTTTGAGATTAATTTTATGACTAGCAAATGGTGGTTCATGTTAATGGATGCACTCTTGATAGTGCTGGATTCTACTTCGACCCTAATGAAGAATCTTACTTTTAACAAGCACTAAATGCATCATCTCTCAGTGTATCGTGTTTTTACTTGAAATAGAGAGACAGAATTACCACCGGCACTTGAAATAGAGGGAGAATTACAACTGGCGGTAAGTCTTAGAGGGCTATCTTACTTTTAGTGGCAGGGAGAGTTCAAAATCTTTTTTTTTTTAAATATAAATCAGACAATCTTTTAGATTGATTAAATCTGGTTCGAGTCGACTTGTATCCTTAAGGGACAAAACTCTTCCGATACTTATTTTTTCTGTACATAAAATTAAAATTTAAAATCTTACTAAATAAGTATCTTACTATTCATATAATAATAGTTTTATTTCTTTTATATAGAAATTTCACTTTTATTTGCAAAATGTTATTTTTTTAATACAAATTCTTTATTTAAATGACAAAATATTATAGAAAAGAGGGAAATTTAGACTTTCCAAACAAGCTCTAGGCAAAGATAGATGTAATACAAAAATTTGAACCCATCCTCAACCACTATAAAATTAAACCCAATATCAATGTTCAAACTCAGTCGAATTTGAGCAAAATTAGGTTCACTAGACAACTATCGCCGCCTGGATAGTCAAGTGACCAAACACAGTCATCCTTTAAATAATCTCTCTTATTCATGTTTTGTGCATAAAAAAAACAAATGTTGGGAGATTTTATCCTTTAGCTGTTAAAGTAGCTGTTTTAGTCGAGCCCTGGGTGTAAAGTAGCTGTTAAAGCCTACCCTAGCTGTGAGGCAGTTGCTAGGGCGACAAATAGAAGGTAGAACTACTCTTTAGCAAGGAAAAGCCCAGATCCGAAGGGCCTTTGGTTGGTGCAGTCCAAGTTATTACCATATCCAACACCAAGTACGCCCGAATATATAGTTACAAAACCAGTAGCTTCGTGAGAGGTTTGGCCCCAAGAAAGCTGCGATTTCTCTCCACAGCGTTGTCACCAGTTGTTCCAAAGACAGGAAACGATTAGCAGCAGCTGCAAAAGCATCACAAGTGTAAAAACCCTTGTCCGGACAATTTCCATCGTTGCGATGCTTAAGCATATCATTGAATTGAGCTCTGCTTATAACACCGGCAATATCTTCGTCACCACCACCACCACCACCGGCAATATTATTAAAAAAGCAATCCATTCTTCAACATGATTATTTTTATTAACTATTCCGTTTAAAATTTTCCTCATAATTGCCAAGATTCACTAGAACAATTATTGTGATTTAATATTAATATTAAATATAATAAATTTTTTAATAATAATATTAAATATACCAAATGAGTGAATAATATTAAAATAAAATTTTCCTCATTGCTACCATTTTTTTGTTTCTCATCAATGTCAGGATAAAAGGGACTTGCAAAGATATTCAGAAATCATGAAATTTTGGCAAAACAGCTTAGTCATTGCACCTATAATTGCTTTCTTGGCTGAACTTAGGTCCACTTGCCCCAATATTGGTTCTCCCCTGTCAGCAAGGCATGTAGAAGCCAAGCCGAAAGAGATGCTGTCACAGCACCCGCTTGAGAGAGAGAGAGAGAGAGAGAAGCAGCAGCTTTTCACCTAAGATTGCATGAGTGCATCTTCGGCCCATCTTCCTGGAACAGATTTAACCGGCCCATCTCAACCCAGGCCCACCCAGTTGGTCCAGTGTCAGTAGCTGCTTTGTCCCATATCAATCTCGAATGGTACGTAAAGCTAAGCTGAAAGAGATGATCTCACACAACACCCTCGTAACTGTAAATTTGTCCACAGAGAGAGAGACAGAAGCAGCTTTAAGCCTCAGTGTTACATTTCTCATGAGTGGCTGCACACTGTACAAGTAACAAGGGAAGAATCAAAAAGGTTTTTCTCTATATGTGAAAGTGGATCATGGACAAATTTGGTGGTCTAGTGGTTAATGAGCATGATTCTATGCATCTTCTTTTATTGATTTCAATTTACTCGACGATGATTTCTCTGCATCCATAACTCCTCATTGATGGCTGCGTAGTCCAACAAGTACTGACAATCATTCCTTGTTTCCTCCTTTTGGACTAGTGCAAGGTACTGCAAGTAGAAGGCTATTGGCCATCCTGGATACGTGTAAAGTGCCTGCGTTGCATCTAGGAAGGCCGACTCGAAATCACACTGAAGGAGATGGCAGTAGCTTCTTCTTGCATACACCGTTGGAGACACCAATCCTGCAGAATTTATCACCTGAGAGTAGAAGTCAATGGCATTAGCAGCCTCCTTCTCTCCAAATGCTTTGTCACCATTCTCTTTCGCCTCCCCCAACAATTGTGCATCTGGATTACTCCCTTCTGGGAGAGACAGCTGAAAACAATTTCCAAATCCAAATTATGCCCACAAAACCTCTGAAGCAATGAAGGCATATATGAGTTTACCTCAGCTGATGCTTTAGTGTTTACATAGGGTGCTGCAGCCAGAATGTTGTGAACTTCTTCAAGGTTACAGGCTTTACAAGCTTCATACATAGGAGAAAACTGTCCGGATGTGGGAAGAGGTTCATCGGGCTTACTAATGAGCATTATATAAGATCTAACCTACAATGTCAAAGAAAGGACTATTATGCTTCTGAAAATTCAAGTGGGGATCTGCAAGGTCCTCCCATAAGTAAAAAAAAAAAAAAATAATAATAAATAAAAAGAAAAAAAGAAAAGCAGAGAGATCCAAACCTCCTTTTTTTTCTGGAGTGGACGCAGTATGCTAGCAAAAGTCTCTAATACAGGCCGGTTACTGGATTCGCCTTGCAAACACATCTTTGCAAGTGCAATAACGTTTCTAAAGTCTTGTTCAGAAACATCCTTCGTTATATGTGAGTCCCTAAAGCGCTCAAGAGTACCATCACTCGCAACTATGCCAGCAGCCTTCACACAAGCAGAGAACGCCAAGTTAGCATTAGAAACTGTGTTTCATTCTGATATTCATACAGGGTCAGAAGTAGAGGTGTTATAAGACTCGGGTAGTGTCACGGGTACCTGTGACACTACCCGGTCAAAACTCCACTCAAGCTCGGTCAAACTAAACTCGAGCTTGGGTAGATCGGCATCGAGCTTGAGCTTGAGCTCGAGCTCGAGCCCATATTTGTTGAGCTCAAAAGCTCGTTGAGTCATTCGAGATCGATTAATTGTATTTTTTAAAAAATAATTTCTATATATAAAATTATGTTTATAAGTATATTCTTCAAATATATCATCTGAAATCGATTAATTAAGAGAGAATATAATTTAATCGAGTTCATGATACTACCTGTAACACTAGTCAATGACACTTCAAGCCGAGCTCGAGCTTGAGAAATACAAGCTTGACGAGCTCATGCTCACCTAACCAACACTCAAGCCGAGTTTGGGTATTAATACTACCCGACTTGACTCGAAAGCCTTAGTCAAAAGGAAGCATTATGGAATGCGGACGGTTAATAAGTAAGAAAAATTGTACGTCTGAGAGTAATATTACATGGAAGAAATGAGTTAAGGACCACATGGACTAAATCTTACGTAGGAGTCCATACCAGCAAAATATGGGGTCTTTGACTCATTTGGTCTCTCTAGTATTTTGATATGGACATATGATCTCTTAATACTTAATCTTCATCTACTTACATGCATTTGATGTACTTCTTTTCCCGTAAACAGGTTGAGGAGAATAATCCCATAAAAGAAAACAATGGAACTTGATGTAAATCCGCCTGCAAGAAGCCATGGAATGCCAAATCCATTTGATAAAGGAAAGCCAGCCACGGAAAGAGAACATACAAATTGGATTCTATGAACTACAAACAACTAGAAGGAAAAGGGAGACTACTTACCAAATGGCATGCCATTTGGAGAAGAATAATCTATGCTTCTGCAGCTGCCCCCCTCTTGATAATTACTTATCAAGCCAAAACAGGAAAGCCTAGGATCACCTTCCTAAAACAAAGTTTAATCAAATGGTTGCTGTAACTAGAATCCTTCACTAAATTACGCTAATCTATTACAACTTAAAAATATACATAGGCATAGAAATTTCTAAAAACCTGGTCAAATAGAACTCTGTCAGCATTCAGTTCTTGATATACTACACTGCTCATGCTATGGCAATAACCTAGCGCTTCAGCAAGATAAATGGCTATTCTGATCCGCATTTCCCATTCCATTTGATCCTCGCCTAATTGATTCAAAACTTGTTGATCAAGATATGATCAAAAGAGGCTTAAAGTTGAGGTACACTTTAATCTAAATGAAGAAACAAAGAAAAAGCTTGGCATACTCTCGAATAAATGCATGGAAAGAGAACAATTGGGCATGAATTCTGCAACAAGAAGCCGATGATCGCCATCATTGCAATACCCAATTAAAGAAACCATCCTCTGATGCCTATACAATCCAATACGCTGAGCCTCACTCTGAAACAGAACCCCACCAAGAAATTTAAACACATTCAACTCAAAAACATTAAAAAAGCATAAAGATTCAAGAGAAAAGAAAAAGGGTTGATCTTGATGGGGTGATTTCTTACAGCGAACACCATACGATCGGGCCATGCAAAACTGGTATACTTCTTGACTGCAATCCAACGCTGGTCTCTTAAACGACCCTTGTAGACAATGTTGGTTGTGGTTTCATAATTCTTGGATATAATTAGTGAGGAATGGAAGTTGTTGGTCGCAAATTTGAGATCTGAAAAAGGGAATTTGCAGAATACATGAAGGGTTGATGGTGTTGGTCCGGTCATTGCAGGAGAAGCAGAAGTAGAGGAAATGTTGGTTTTTGGGTATTGAGTGTGACGTAGTTGTTGGTGTTGTCTTTGTTCTTCGTCATGTGAATGCGTCTCAAGCTGAGACGATGATGTCAGGCAATTCCCCATTACCGATGGCTTGCAATGACCCATTGTTCAGTCTTATCTGAGATCAGTGTGGAGGTAGTATAGAGAGAGAGAGAGAGAGTTTCGGGGAGTTTGTCAAGATTTTCTTTGTGCAATGGAGTTCTTGATGTTCTACGGGGAGACTCTTTTTTTTGATTTCAGAAAAGGGGTATTCTTGTTTTTGTATTGTGAGCAGTTCCCTGTTTCAAATCTTGCCCGCTCAATTCTTTTTATGAAATCCCATTTTTTGCCCATTTTCTTCTATTGCCCATTTTTGCCCGTTGTAATAGTCTACAAGCGTATCCTCTTCCACTTTCAGGAATTGCCAACAAGGCCTCACAAGGCACCAACTACCGACGTGGAATCCACGTGTCTTTCACCGGAAATTTCGTTTGGACCAAACTTTATTTGATTAGCTCGAGCTTCCCTATATACCAAAAAAATAAAAAACCAAAGTAACGTGACAATTAAAAATTTTATTAAAAAATGCTAACTTTCATTAAAATTTAATTCATTTAATTTTTTACTGATTTGATCTTTTTGTGGTATTTTTTTGAAAAACTCTAACAACAATCAAACCCTTGACTCATCTAGCGACTCGGGTTTCAATAAAATCACAGGAGAATGAAATTTAAGGAAAGAACAATATCGGGAACCTTTGATTTTTGTTGTTGAAGGGTCGACTGGAACAATCCCTTACCAACCCACCCATCAATCCAGGGAAGCAAAATAGTAAAAAACAAATCTTGTTTGGGTAATTACATGAATTTTATGATTTTCCATTTTAGTGGGAAATAATTATTAATATGATTCTCAATGTCGGCAAAAATCTTCTGTACAATAAGTTCTAGCAATACAATTTTATTAAAGACGAAGGGAAGGAAAAAGGACTTTTTACAACCTGAATTCTGGGCATCCGTGGAGACTTACGTCAAAATTGATGGTGCCCATAGGCCTTAACTTAAAGCTCCTCTACTCTCATTGTCATGCAAAAATGGGTCCTAGGCTGAAATGTGCTGCCATTTCAAGGGGTCTATCCCAGACGATATCAAGTTGTCAATGTGATGCCCAGACCCAAAATCCCAATAGGGATTTCTCTACTTGTAGTCACTCGATAACGGCAGCCAGAACCACCGGCTCATATTTAAAATCCAGTGCATAATCAGCAACGCTGGTTTCTCAACTGGCAATCCGAGCTCTGTGAAGGTTCCCCTCCCGCTTTTATTTCTTTTGCTTGCATAGCATCAGTCGGGTTCTCTTTGATTAGGTGGCAGGGGCTTGTTTCTTAGTCTACAAGCATATTTAGTTTCAGGGAACAACTGGATTACTGCTACCAATTATGAAACTTTGGCATTGTCTCGTATCTCTTCACACCGTTGTAATAGTTGCTCATAGGCCTGTATGGTATTGGCTGCAAACCTTTCCATGGCTTCGAAAATGTGTTTCAGACATGCCTGTAGACTACTGCCACCCTCACTCTGATGCACATCCGGACTTGATGAAAGACCATTGCCATCTCCAGAAACTAGAATCAGCTTCTTTTCCAATATGTGGATATCCTTATGTAGCTTCTGATCTTTTCTTTCTAATTCCTTTACCTTTCTTTCCATGTCCTTGTTTGCTGTCAAGAGACGGTGCACATCTCCTTTATCACGCTCCCAGAGTTGAAGGACACTCGTTGAGCAAACCTTTATTGCCACAACTACCTCTTTCTCTGAAATACTATCCAAGGCTTGTGACCATTGGTTACAGATGACAAAAACTGGGGGTGCACCCATCCTACCAGGTGAGAAGGGAGCTGGACCATCGGCTGTATCCTCTGGTTCACATGGAAGGCATTTCAGAAGCCACTCATTCAAGGCTCTAACGTAACCCTTCTGCGTGCGTACCCAATTAGTGAATATATAAGTCCAACTGACAAGTTCTTGCTCAAGCTTCCATAGAGCTTCAATTCGAGCATCACTGGGTTTTCTATCATTTGCAATGGCATCTAGTATTCTAGCTTCTTTGATTGCTGTGCACTGTGCACGATGGCATTCAAGCATGGCTTTCCACATCCTGGTTAACCTGAAGAAGAAGCATGTTCCAGATTAGGCACCATAAAACAGAATACTATGCTAAATCACATAAAGAAATTCATACAAAATGGAATACTATCCTAAATTGCATAATCAAGTAAAAACAGCTTCTTTGCATCTGACCCTTAGCCATGTCCAAATAGTTTGCAAACGGTACCAGGAAACCTCATTGTCATCAGTTGAGCACCTATAGATCATGGACATCAGTGTGAGATATGCAACATCATTTTCTATACCAATTTGTAATGCCTTTTAGAAGTGTCCCTTTTAAATTCGGACCAGGATGCGAACCGGTCAAGTCAATGAGACAATGGGTCACTGGGTCAAACCGGTCACACCGAACGAAAAACCAGATAACATCGTCATGACGTCATAAATAAATTTAAATTATAAAAAAGTATTTATTCATCTAAATATCATATATCATTTAATACGAAATATCATTCAAATATATCAAAAACTAATTCAATAATGAAATTGAGCACACCAAATCATTGTGGTCTGGTAGCTAATGCCACTTAGGTACCCCCTTCAAGTTGTGGGTTCGAGTTAGCATGCTAACATTCTACTTCCTTTTTCAAAAAAAGAAAAAAGAGGCGAAAGAGGGAAAAAAAAAAAAAAAAAAAAAAACCCCCGAGTTGGCTGGTTCAGCCCGGTTCCCGGTCCAACCCGGATTTTGACCGGTTTTGACCAGTTTTTTCAAAATCCGATTACATTAAGAAATCCAGACCAGCTGCTGGTCCAGTACCAATCGGACTAGCCGGTCCGATCCAGGTTTCAAAACACTACTTCTAATGAATATTAATAGTGAAACCTCATTAATATTCAAACAAGAGTTGAGAATAGGTAACTGCAACCTGAACATAACAACTTGACCCTATATAATCCATAAAACCCATTTCTGGAACCCAAGATGTCTAAGCTTCAATATTATGACTACCCAAACATAAAGGGTCCAAAGACTTGGCTTCCAAGCTTAAAGGATGCACATTTAAATTCTCCAGCTAACTGTCCAAAGACTAATCAAGTGAGCTTTTTTCTTGTATGGAAGCAGATTTAGTTTCCAAGTAGGAACAGCATAACCAAACAGACATAAATATTCTAAATTCCGGACATGCAAAGTGCTTTGATAGAAAATGCCAATAAGATACTCCAATAGATAATCACATTGAACAACCAGGACTGATATTTAGCACAACTAAGAAATCACCCAAATAAAATGAATACTTGCTGGAAGATGACATGCATGGAGTTAATATAATAATAGTTTTCACATACCCTTGAATTAACTCATTTATTTGTGGCCATAACTCTTCATCCCTTAACTTGCTTATGTTTACAGAAATCCTGTCAACAACCTGGATTGCAATTCTTATTTTCGTGGATAGAGTTCTGATTAAATTTCTTGTTGCATCAACTTTGTGAGGCTCAGCCCCCCTTTCATGTAATCTCTTCAACCTCCGAATTTTCCTGTCATGGACTACCCTCATCTTTTCCTCAGCCTGTAAAGCATAGCAAAAGGCAATTTACATACTTTGCGAATTGTAATCAATTAGGAAGATGTCTAACCAAGGTAAAAGGTAACTGAATCCGTTTAAAAGGCTAAAACATGGAACTTGCCAAAAGAAAACTGGGGTGAGAAGTAGCTAAAATGAGATGGGTAGGATTGCTTATACTCCTTAACATTTAAAGAAATACATTAGGGATGCCTATACAACAAAGATTGAATGAAGCAAATGCCAAAGCAAGAGCCAAGCCCAAGCTTTGACAGTCAGAGCTCCTTATACTAGAAAAGTAATCTCTACTTCCTCAAGTGACCATCAATAAACAAAAGGGATGATATTTCTTCTTGAACATGATAACTCAAAGCACCCAAAAGGAAAACTTTAAAGTCATCCAGATGCATGAAAAAGTCCTTAAAAGATTATATATTTAAACAGGAAACATCTCATATTAATGGTTTAAAAGAAAAGAAAAGAACAAAATCAAGGCATCAGCCACAGAAAGTAGATTATTCCCCAAGAAGCGGTGCTTAATAGGGACGGCAACTTAAGTAAAATCTCCAGCCCAAACTTACCACCTCTCAAAACACTATGGAAGGAAATAACAAATTGTGAATTTTAGTACCCTACAAGCCAACCTGGTAACTTCAAATTATCCAAGCATACTCTTGCAACTCTGTTTGACCATTTTGACAAACAATTTCTAAAGGAAATGTCATAGATGATATGAATGGCACAGACCAGGAGCCTTATGCTCCTCTTCCAAACCAAAAGCCACTATCTATCAGCATAGCCATCTCACGACCATGCCAGCGTTCCATAACTAAGTGGTGGGAATATTTACCTTAAATTGCAAAAGAGGGCTGTAGAGTGAATCTCTATACATGGGGCATTCTCAACTCACATCCCAGCATCAGTTATCATGAGATTAACTATGTAGTACCACATAGTAAACAGAGACATCACGAACAAAGTTAAATTTTGTATAACCATAAACGTGGCAAGCTCAAATAAGTCAAACTTGAAAATTTAGCTAATTGGGTATTTGTCGAAACCTTGTAAATCTGATTTCTGTAAGAGGCAGAAATAGATACAGCTAGGCTCAATTAATGAGCACAGGATTACCCAACAAGCAAAGTAACCCAACTAATGTCATTGCTTCATGACTTTGAATGGGTCAATAAACAGATTTAACAGAATAAGCAGTAAATGAAAATACTCAGCACGGTAGAACATACCTTAACTTCATCGTACAGCTTTTTCTCCCACATGCATAGCTTCCTTAGTGTAGAAGAAAGATTCCCAGTTCTCATACCCACCTCTTCATCGAAATCCAAGAAAGCGGCACTCCCCTTTTCAGTGGAGGATGAGGGCTCAGCCGACTTAGAAGTAGATGGCTGAGAGGAAACTACCGACAATGAAGGGGTAATTACATGCAACATCTTTGAAGACACTGCAAAATCATAAAGATGGAAGTTATGGCAGGTGAACAGATGAGAATCCAATTAAATTTGAGAAATAAAATTAAATTCTTGTATGCAGAAAAGGACCCACATTATTTAAGAAATGGGTGTCAACTTTCGATGTTCAAAATGCTTCAAAATATTGTCCCATTTACCAAACCACAGTTACCTTGCATCCTGTTTTTCCTATCGGGCATTTATGTACAATTCGAGACAATCTGTAACAAATACTGATACAAACAAATTAACAAGTTGCAAATGAACAAAATTATACCTTGATAGGCAGCACCTTTCCGATGATACTGTTGTTTACCCACTTCAAGCATCTTCACAAGCTCATTTCCACACTCAGACGCTCTCTCAAACTGCACTTGAATTTCTCTTACAACTTCAGCAGCCCCCAATGAACCGCCTCGGGCTTTAAATGTAGGCATATTGCTCTTTGCCTCGCTTTTCTCCTCATTAGCCACTCCATTTTTATCCACCATATGCACCTCATACTCCACTGAATCATTCTCCACAGCTGCACTCAATCTCCCCTGATGAGGCGCTTCCCTATCCGCACCACCATCGACCGATTTTGCTGTAAACTTCCCACCACCACCACCACCACCACCTATAAACTTCTGATCTCCATGAACTTCTTTCACAACTTCATGCTGATAATCCTCATCTTCCAGATCAGGAATACCCTCTTCCTCTCTCACTTCCCTCGAATCCCTACTAGGCGTATATGGGGGATAAAATCTATCAAAAGTCTCAAATGGGTTCAAAAAATCCCAAGCCGAACTACTCGGCGGAGGCGGCGGTGGAGGCGGCGGTTTTGACGACGACTCCACCGGTTGTCTAACCGGAGAACCATAATATCCAGCACCATAACCACCACCACCACCACCACCACCAACACCATAATTGACATAACCATAATATGGATAAGCAGCACTAGGGTTTCCATCATCGTACGGATAAGGGTTGTTATAATAATTAGCAGAAGATTTCGAAGATTCGCCCATTTGTACAGTCACAGAAGGCGTGGCTCGATGTTTCATGTAATTGATGTGCATAATACCTCCTCCCTGATACGAATTTAGGGCTTCGTGATCTGGGTATTCAATATCATGATGATGAATTTCATGTAAAGGAGAGGAATTACCCGAATGATGAAGAGACCCATCTTCGTCATCATCTTCAGAATCCGGATCCGGGTAAAAAGTATGATGGAGATGATGATGATTTCCATTTCCATCTTCTTGAATTTGATTTGGATTTGGATTTGGATTTGGATTTGGGTCACCTTTTCGTTGGTTTGGGAGATTCAGAACCGGAGAAGGAGAAGAAATCATCAACCCCTCAAGATCTCGATCGAAAAAAGTATGGAGAGAGAAACCCACATCTTTCAAAGACTGAATGTAGAGAACATGAGCTTCGGCGAATGAATATCGAAGATTAATGGCTTCGTTTAGAGAGTTAAGTCTTTCTTTACATAGCACAACCGCCTGTGAATCATCCACCTTTGAGCTTGCACAGCCCATACTGAATTCTTTCCAAAAACAAAAAGCGCCGGTAAAACTGTTTTTCGTGTTGTGGATTTTCTGGTTTTCAGTGGGTTGGTGAAGTGGATGAATTATAAGGTGGGGTTAGTAGAGAAATGGAAAACATGGTTCCGTTTTGGTAAAACATCTTAGGTTTTAGAGTGGTTTTGGGAAGTGAAGTAGAGATGAGAGAGAGAGAGAGAGAGGAAATAGAAGAGGAGGGAATCTTATGCCAGCGGGGAGTGTGCCGTCGGGTTGTAGCAGGCAGAGAGCGAGGGGGGGGGGGGGGGGGGGCTGCATAAACAGGGTGCGTGAGAGTGGGGGGATTTTTGTGAAGTGAGAGCGGGGTGATCGTCGGTGTGGTACAAATTCTCTTTCTTTTTTTTTTTTGTTTTTTTTGTGGGGGGGGGGGGGGAATTTTTGGAATAAAATAAACGTTATAATGGCGATTGACATAATAGAGATGGAGCGAGGGAGGTGTTAGTGCATGGTTAGCCCTTGAAAAGCGCAAACGGACGTGTAATTATTCTTCTTCTTTCTCAAGGGCAGAGAGAGAGAGAGAGAGAGAGAGAGGCACTTTAAGCAGCGTTAGAGAGAGAAAGTGAGAGGAGAGAGAAACGGGAGGTGTTTGGTTTGGCATTGAGATTGACTGGGGAGGGGAGAGGAAGGGACCTCATTTGACGCATGTTTTGTTGGCCCTCTAACTCGTGAAATTCCAAAATTGTTCTTTCATTTATTGCTTCAAAGTTACCACGTTGGACCAACCTCTTTTGTCTTTTGAACCCTTCCACATCCATACTACTCCCGTTCTACCTTAGCTTCACTCGGTTTCCTCAATTCATCGACTTTGGCATGCAATTATTTAGAATTTATTCTGTTCACTCACTTGAGATAAAATGATTGCGGATTGAGATCAGATGTTTAGAGGATCAGAGAAATATGTGGGGGAGGGGTCTTTGTCATGATGATGGAATGGAACTAAATGCAATATCCAATTTTATAATTCCATGATTTGCTTTTGTTGGGCTACCTACTCATTTTTATATATGTTAATTGGCAAATAATGTTAATAGTGTTCCTTCCTTTATTTGGAGCTTGCAAAAGGTCGAGCATGCATGGAAAATCAAACAAATTTATTGTAGAAAAATGGAACATATTCGTTTCATTGAATCCTAATCTCAACATTAATTTAAAATATAGTGAGAATCCAATAATAATTTCTCTGTTAACTCCATATATATTGTAACTGACACATTCCTCTTTCATTAATTAATCGAGAGAGAGAGAGAGAGAACTGCCAAAAGAAGTAAAGAGGAAGAAATAAAGTGAGGAAATAGCATCTTGGCATTGAAGGAGATGGGAAGAATGGTAGATAAAGTGAAGACAGAACATAGGGGACCATTTCATTGTGAGAAAGTTCCATATGGTTTTAACTCAAGCTTATTGTCTAATATAATAATTCACAATATACCAGTGCTACCTATTTAAATATCATTCAAAATTTTGTTATCAAATGAAAATACAGTTTAACTGACACCATTTTTAAGTTCGAACATCTCCTATATATACAAAAAAAAAAAAGAAGAAATACCAAACGAAAAGGCACCGCAGCTAAAGTCATCGAATCAAATGCAGAGAGATAGATGCTAATTCGTGGGGTCTTTTATTTCTGCAAAATTTGCCCCCTCCCCTCACTTTCTTCCAATATTAATGTTCTTATGATTGCTCTCAAACATTTATACATTAGAAGCCAATGCATTGGTTGCAATGTTTGGACCAACATTTTGATATCTCTCACCGTAGATAGTCAGCTCGTAAACACAACCGGTTCAATTTTAAAAATTATTATAGTAAAAAACGATTCTAATCATAAGCTGTTTTATCTTTTATTTAAGATATTTATACGTAGATTTTTATAAAATATTATGTATATCATATAAATTTATTTACCTGGTATAAGTAAAAACTGATACTTCTCCTAGATTGAAATACTTATAACTTAGTCCTTCAATTTGATCGAGACTAGAGGACAACAATCTGAAATCTAAATATAAACAAAGAATGCCAAGAAAGATGTATCCAAAAGTGGACATGTGAATGAAACTTAAATTAAGGAGATACAGAGTGTTTTGTGCTTTTACTAATATTTTTTTTCGTGGGCTTTGTCTCCTTCTTTTTTTTGTTTTTTTGTCTTGGCTAGGCAGGTCCTAGATCCCATCTCATCTCGTGAAGCTAAAGGAAAGAGAAAAGGGGGAAAATTAAACTCTAAATAACTTCAAATGTTTGATTCTTCTCATGTTCAAAAGTAGAAAAAAGTGATTACTTACTGTGGTTTGAATTGGTAATCACATGTGCATCACTTTTTGGTCAAAATTTTAAAACAATTTAGGTGCTAATTGAAACTTTACCATTGTTGTTATTATAATGTACATCTGAAAATTTTAAGGAAAAAATATTATATGTATAATTTTTAAAATCGTCATTTTTTTTATAAATCTGATAATCATATTAGGTCCGATTAGATTCGATTCAAGTTGAGTGGAGCTTTTAAGATGCAAATCTCTTCTGACACTTGATTTTATTATACATAAGATTCAAATTTAAAATTTTAGCTTAAACTAAATTCGTTACGGTTGTAACTCTAAATAAATGTT
This sequence comes from Dillenia turbinata, assembly GCA_037126225.1. Classification (NCBI taxonomy): domain Eukaryota; kingdom Viridiplantae; phylum Streptophyta; class Magnoliopsida; order Dilleniales; family Dilleniaceae; genus Dillenia; species Dillenia turbinata. Next base: position 22,994,957 of record JBAMMX010000024.1, read on the forward strand.
ATATTACCGATTGAAAGTTTTTTGCTTTTGATATAGTGAGATACCGAATGAATATCGTTGGGGTGAAATGCTTTCTCTTAATTTATTAGTTGCATGGCCAAAAATAGAAAATGGGTTCATATACTAAATTCAAAATGGTGATTCTTTGACATGGACGAGGCCATATGTGGCAACTAGCATGACAAGTTTGATTAAATATCACATATATTCTCGTGGGAAGAAAGAAAGTTAAGAAAAGCACTACGTCTTTTGAGGATCAAAGATGTCAACAACAATTCAAAAGGTCACAATCTTAACATTGATCATCTTCTTAATATTCTAATCTTAAGGTCATATTGATGAGAAACAATATATTTTCTGCTGCAAACTTCGCCAAACTATTTGGAACAATCTTGAACGTCTCCAAACGGTTGCGTCGTAAAGCAACTAGAAACTCTTGTTTTCTTCTTTCCATTTTCTACGGAGTGTTATTCCTTATCACCAAACCTCGAGGGTGCATTGCCCCCCACAAAAAAAAAAAAAAAAAAAAAATATTCCTCGTATTAATCCTTATGTAATTGTCACGGATTTGAGTCTTGAAAAATTAGATTATTTGTCTTTTGTAAAGGTTTCGGAGTATAAAGTAATCTGAATTAAAATAGAATAGAGGTTTTTAACTTGATTCAGAAACAATAACAAAGTTATAATTTTATATTAAGAGAATGAAATATAATATATAGGGGTAAAGGAGAGAAGAGGGAAGGGAAGGAGGAAATTTAGTTCACCGGGTGGTTTTTCTATTTTGTTTGGTATGAGTAAAAAGGATGGAATGAGTATTAGTTTCTCGAGGAAGTAAATTTTTCACGATATTTATAAGATTTTTAATTATTTTACTGTAATCATGCTAAAAATTATTAATGTTAAAATCTTTTTCCTTTTCTGCCCCTAGACCACAACCTCACCTCCGCTCATTGAGTAATGATACTTTTGGAGATGTATTTTGATTATATATATTTCATAATTATTGTTACTCATTTTATCTTTGAATGATTTTATTGTATGATCAAATAGGCATAAAATATGGCCACAAAATATAAAAAATGAAGGGGTTTTATAATCATTCTTGATCTTGAAAATCATGCAGCAGACTTGACTGTGCCATGAAAGGAAGGGGAGGGCATAACCTGCCCAACAAGTTTCAGATGTAACAAATCTAGAAAAAGGCATCTCTGCCCACTGCCACCCAGACATTTTTCTTCTTCTTTCTTTATTCTTATTGAAGCCATTGTGATCTGTGGGGGGTGATTCAGAATATTCAAAAACTCACAAAGCCATGAGTGCACGAGGGAGAGGGTAAGCAAGACTATTTTGGGGGGTTAGAAAATTACAGAAATTGACGTCCCCAATTCCTTGATGTACCAATTCTGCCCTTCTTTGGGAAAGTTATGATATGGGGTTGTCAGTCCAAGATGCAAATTTGCAATTTCTCAATCTTAAAAATATACCCACTTGAAATGATGGGTTCATTAGTGTGACTTTAGGGTGAATGAGTGCTATCTTTTGTATATTTTATTATATTTGGATCTGGCTGGATTGGGTATTTCCTAAGCTTGGAATCATCAATTTGATGAAATGGACCACTGCGAGTGAAGCCAGGTTGCTTCAAGTTATGATTGATTGATTGGTTTAATGTGATTACAGGTGCATCATTGGTTTCATTGGCCTATGATTTTTATCTCATTTTTCCATTAGAAATGCCCCCTCTGATTTTCTTATCCTTAAATTCCTTTCTTTTCCTTTTTTTTTTTTTATTTTAAAATGATACCCATTTTAATTTTTTATTAAAATTTACGAGGGCTTAAGAGGGTCCCCCCCCCCCCCCGGGGGGCGGGGGGGGGGGGGGAAGCAACTAGTACGTGGTGATTCAAAAGTGGTTGGCCTTGGAAGGGAATAACTTTCATTACTGCATCAAAACCATTGTTTATCTACTCCAATTATCAACGTTTCCCAATAAATGGCCAATTTGGGGCAACTTGGTGGCAAAGACTCGCACGACATTGTATCTCCTTAATTTCATCATTTTCCCATTCATAAAGCTAATCCATTTTAGGATTGTTTCTCTGTCTTACTCTCCATATTGCATGCTATGAAGAGAGAGAGATGTGCTCGGTTTCAAGTTTTCATGATATAGAAAAAATATTCTTAAAAGACCTCCTCTTAATGGGTCTGACGATAAGTTGATTTGGTTTAGTCGGAATAAAACTCCAGATACCGGATGATAATATAAAAAAAAAATAAAAAAAGAAAGAGATGTCTATGGAAGGAAAGGATCAGCTTTTTCTTTTGAACCCATTGACACAAAAGTGATTTTTGTTGCATGTGCTATGCAAGGAGTGTTAAAATTGGACACGTTATGGCAACTTTCAATTGTATCCTACTTAAATCAATATATACAAATTAGGGTTTTTCAAAACAAATCAAGAAGCAGCTCTTGGCTTCAATTTTCCAAAGGCAAAATTTCGATTTCTGATCCTTCACTCTCCTCAACAATATATATATATATATTTTTATCATTCACGGATGCCAAAATAGAATCCCAATCTCTGCCTCCAGCTCTAACACCAAAACAAAACAAGTTCATATAACAAATTTCAATTGAATTTAAGTAAAAACTTAGTTTATTTCACTTATTAACTAGAATTTGATTAAAATTTGGATTCAAAACTTTTATTACAAGTAAGAGTGTTGAATAATTCAGATAAATTCAATGGTCATGCCAACTATAAGTAAAAAGTATATACATACCAAAGTTTTTGTTTTAAGATATCACACCATGACTTCTCCAAATTAATAACCATATTATATATGGTTGAAGGAAGAAGATGAAAACAGAAGTTATAATCTTGTGATTGGAATTGAGTGAGTTGTCACAATGTAATTAAAGTTATAAATATAAATATATATATATTGGTACATAGTATAATTCGAATCTGAATCTATTACAAAGAAGAGGGTGAAGGTATCACTTGAATTAAAACTTATTAGCATAAATATATATATCATACTAAAATTATATTACGTTATAAGATGTGCTTAGAGTGCTGGGTTTGCTCATTCACTTCTACAATCGATTATAGTTATATTATATAATAGTATAAATTTTGATTTTGATTTAAATTGGATAATTAAGGGCACAATACATTTACTTTATTTATGTATTTTTTAACAATGAAGGGTAATATAATCTTAAGTCTGTAATGTAATGCATCTTTAGAAGATTTCATTAGTAGAATTGAGATTCCAAATTCAAAGCCAAGGAAAAACATCATCCATATGTTTAAAATTAAGCAAAAAGCGATGGGCATTTTGTACTTCAACATTGCACCCACCTAAATGTGTGAATTCTAACCTTTTGAAATAACATGTGGGGAGAGAGATGGAGAGAGAAATAGAGAGAGCCATGAATTTTTTTTTTTTTTTTTGGTTATACGAAAGTTACAAAAATTATGAAAATATAAGTACATTAAAGTTTGAACACTAAAAAATATTTGATTAATAATTTTTTACTTCTAACAAGGAGAAGAGAGAGCCATGATTATAGAGAGGGATACCCCACAAATTGAATTCACACTTTCCGTTACAACGTTTTGGCAATGATATGATATAATACACACACACACACTATCTCATCCCTATCGTCCTTGTTTGGCTTTGGGCCCCCTTGACAGGGAAGCCCGCACTTAGGATTATTAAAAATTCAAACTGGTACTACGTTACTTTTAGAGCTTGTCGAGATAGATATACACACACACACACACACACACACACACACACACACACACACACACACACACATATATATACATATATATATGTTATTTGTTTGCTACGTAAGTAGTCTTTTGTCAAACCCTCAAAGAAGGTAAAATTACTGCTACCATTCAGGCATGGGACATGCTCAATGTCTATGAGATCTGATTTAAGTTTTGGATTACAATGATATTAATTATTAATCTCATCAATTTTGCAAAAAAATTATGAGAAAACTTCACTTTTTCCCCTTCGTTTAGTTAAAAATACTATACTTGTTCCTTCAAAACAATTGAAACACTTTAATTAGATATTCAGAGGAGTGTACTAATAGACCCTTGAGAGAGATTTTCATGAATTTAAATTAAATACTTTTGAGCTGAATTTGACAAGCAAACCAACATTTACATCTCTCTCTCTCTCTGTGCTGCAAGGACAGTCAAAGAGAGATAGTGGGGAGCATGGTCAAGGAGCTACCAGAGTGAAAGTGTAAGGAAGTTTGTGGGATCTCTGCTGGTAGCATCCAACCCCATGTGACAAAGTATATACCAACATATACTTTGATTGATAATTTCTTTTTTCCTTCTTTAAAAAGCCAATCTGTTCATGAAAAGTGAGTTAGGTGAGAGAGTATCCATCTCCATCTCCATACCACCACAATCACTTTCACTTTATTTTCCCTCTGTCCCAACTTTTTCAAGAACTTCCCCCGAATTTCACTGAACAAATTTTGGAAGTGCAACCTGCAAATATTTTCCTGCAAGAAATCTCACATTCAAACCCTTTTTATTTCATTTTACATTTTTTTCAAAAAAAAAAAAAGGTGCAAAGTCCTTTAGTATGTTACATTTTTTATGTACCTAGTACAGCAACGACTTAATAGGTCTAGTGGTAGAAATTATAATTTTTTAATTAAAATCTCGAATTCTAACTCTTAAAAAAAAAAAAAAAAAAAAAACACACACATGCTCAAAGAGCCATATCTATTCAAATGGGATTACTCAAGTTCTCAAATACCGAGTCAAGTAAAAAATAATAATAATAATTTACATGGTACATGTTGCTTTCTATGGTTCTGTTGTGCTTGGACTCGAGACTTCCTTTTTTGTTTTTTTTTTTTGTTTTTTGAAAGGGGTGGTTAACCAATTAGAAGAATTTCTTCAATTCCCAAAAAATATATATATATATATATATATATATATATATATATATATATTAAGTTTTGTGTAGATTCCAACTTATTGTTTTCTTTCCAGTGAAAAAGGAAGGGGGAGGGGGGGAGAGAGGGAGTTACCATGGAAACAAAATAGAAATTGATGCAAATTTGGATGCTCAACCATGCAATTAGAAATAAATGTGTTATATATATTTGATTAATGATGCTATTACTAGTTGGTTTTTATTTGTACGATGATGCATAAGAAAAACTTGTACCAAAGAAAAAGAAAGAGAAATGCCCAATGTCAATGCACCCATTCAGAAAAATGAGTATAGCTAAATATATTAAAATTTTAGCAATTACTATTTTTTTACCCTAATAGTCCTATCAACCGCATTCACAGACACACGATTCTATAACAAGAAAAAGTAAAAAATATTAAATTTAATATAGATTAATGTAAAATGATCTTATCTTATAATAGATATTATATTATACTGATAATATAAATTTTTTTATTTTACTCTAATAAGTTTATATATATTTTTTTTTAAAAAAAGGGTCCAATGATGAGAATATCCCATGTAACCCATCAATCTTACAAAGCCACTAAAGCATTTTAGGAACTCTTGTGATGTGCACAGAAACCTCTGAGATACTGAAGTCTTTCTTTTCTTTTGGGCACAGAGAATTTTAATTATAATGTTTTTAGAAATATGTGAAAGCTGATCACATACTTACATTCAATTCAATTCAACGTTTTTACTTTCATATTATATTTTCTCTCTCTTAGAATTTTTCAACTGGGGAGGCCCCAGCTGAGTTTAAATTATTGACTTTGCCTCATTTTTTATTATGTTTATAGTACTCTTAATTAAAATAAAAAATTTTAATAAAAGATATAAGATTCTCCCAATAAAAATTAAATTTTTAATATTTTAATTTTCACTTAAATTTAAACTCAACTTTTTTTTTTTTTTTATTTCTCACCCGTTATCCAGAGATTTGTCCAAACTAATCTGGATCGATCTACTGTCAGACTCTTTTCGAGAAAAGATCTCCCAACGTGTTTTTTCTATACTCATAATGAGTCGAACTCACGATCATGATTAAAGAAACTCAATTCTCTTTCAATTGAATCAATAAACATCGATTAAAATATTATTATTCATCGATTTTACTCGTGAAAAATATTTAATCATTAACAACATCGAAATTAGTATTTAAAAAATACATTCCAGAGTGAGTACAAAGTTTAATGGGTTGGCCTTTTTTCTTATTTTTTTGTTGAAAAAAACAAAAAAACCTTAAACCCACAAGAGTTGCACTAAAATGGAAGTCACTTAGACTCTTGAGAGACACTAAAATATACTCTTTGTTTTTAAAGAATCAATTTAGTGATAATAATTTTTTTTTCTTGATTTTGTAATTTAAAATTTCATTTTTGTTATAATAAAAAAAAATGTTCTGTCTCTCGCATGGCATATTGCATGTGGTTTGATAATGTTATACGGAGTCCTCTTATCTCAAGAAGAGTACTATTCAACGATGCCTTGCTTTCGCATAGTTTTTGGTACACTCTTTTGTGATCTTGAAAAATGCAAAATCAGAACACTTGCATGTGAAGTGATTTAGTACGAAATTACCAAAGCCATGTAACAAAGTGTACCAAAATCCTATGTCTCATAATTATGTGTGTTTATATAAACACACTACCTTTCCCAAGTCACATGCCCTTCTCTAGCCTCTTGAAAGGAAGATCTTGACCTTTCCTTTGCATCTTCTTTACCACATCAGAAAGAACCACCCTATTTCACCTAACTAATTAGCTGGAACTAACTAGCAACCCATGCACTTTTTTTTTTTTTTAAAAAAAATAAACTATGACGTTAATTGAATTAGATCTAATTAAATTTAATTCGAATCAGATAGGATCAAAATAAAATTCTCTCGATATATATTTTTTCTATATTCTAGATACAAGACTTGAACCCGTATACTAATAATCCATGCTATTTACAATAACTTAGGAAATTTAGGAGAATTAAATATATTTTTAAGTGGGGTTTATATCGCAATGTAATTGGTTAATATTTATTGGTGTGAGATCTGATGTCAAATTTTATTTATTTATAATAAAGTTATAAAAATATATAAACGAGAAAATTAGGAAAGGTGAATCTTCTTAGTATGGTGTTGGTGTGGCTTGAATGTCAATTATTTTGGCATAAGGTGAAGATTTCTGCAAAAATGAAGAAATCGTCCTCGTGATTTCTGGTTCAAAATAACCAGAAAATGACAATATAGCATGAGATGAAATCATATAATTCAGCCAAAACCATGTCAAACATAGCAAAACAACAAATTGGACAGGACAAGGAAAAAAAAAAAAAAAAAGGGAAAAGCTGCAATTGAAGAATATATAAAATTACATTTCAATTTGTCTGTTGTTGGCTTTACTAACTCCCATATAGGATTGACTTTAGTACAAGGTAAAAGCAAATTTTATTGTTCATGTGCTTATTTCAAGTGAAAATATTTTTATAGAAAATATAGGAAATTATTATCATATTAATATTTTTTATATTGAAAATTTAATATAACTTTGATTCGGTGGGATAGCACTCAAGTAATTTACGTTTTACAATTTTATACATTAAAACTGTGCAAGAAATAAAAATTAAGAAATCTATTTTCAAAATCAAATTTTCATCTCTTTTAAATTTAAAGCATAATGGAATTCATTATGAGAAGGCAACGTGATTGAAAGAGTGACGAATCAAAGCGCATCATGACCCAACGATTGAGTGAATTATAGTTATATATATATATATACAACTTTTTAATCATGGGATATTGTCAAAATGATTGTTAATGGAAAAAAAAAAAAAGAAAAAGAAAAATCTGCGTAACTGAGGAATGGAATGATTTGTTCACGAAGAGTTAAATCCTTACTTTACTGTATTAATAGTTATAAGAATAATGACAGTTGAATAGTAATTAATATAAATTTATTATTTAAAATTTTTAATAATCAGAATTTATTTCGATGATGCTCAATAATTGTCATTTTTATGAGTGTAATATGTAATTATACATTTGGGCCAAACTACACGTCAGATCTCACCAATATCTGTGTCCTTTTGGGACCAACTTTTGCTAATTTCCTTACTTACCACTCAGTAAAAGATTTCCCTTGATCAGTTTGCCCTTTCTATTCACCCACAGTTTCACCGTACGCACTTTTTTTTCTTTATCTTTTTCTATCACGAGAATCTGAAGTCATCCTCTTACCTAATCCGATTCAAATTTCTCTAAAACCTTATTTAACAAACGATTATCCTATTATAATCTTTTTCATACGTAAGTTTTGAACCTAAAACTTTGCTACAGGACTTAACATTTCATTTTAGTAGATCGAATGTCCGTTAGTATTTCACTGTATGCTCTCTCTCTCTCTCTCTCTAAGCTATTTCAAATTACTTCTCGCTCCTCCGTCTCTCCATTAAATATGGTCCATTCATTTTCTTCATCATGCCAGCGACCTTTCCAAGTACTAATTTTACTGAGAAAAAAAACCAATCTCTAGAGTTACACACTCCAACTGGGAGGGATTCAGAGGAAGCAGTTTGTAATTTTGCTAGGGGGACCCAACCCAAACCCCATATTGGTCTGATTAAAGAGAGCCACTAACTTTTTGTCGATTTCCTTTTTTTTGGGGGGTCAGCAAAAGGCCCACCCCACTTATTGTATCAAGAATTGTAACCAAATTTGGAGGTCTATAAAGTCGCATTATCACCACCTAAATTGCCCACTTTGAATTAGGTCTTTGCTTGCATCATTTGACGTGATAAAGAGATAGACATTGTGAGGTTACAAATCAATTCACCACCAGAAAAATTACCTCAAATTTTCCTAAACACACATCCCATCATACGCTTTATTACCCACTGCCAAACATTGGCATTTCAACAATTCTGTACAGTGGGACCTTAATTTCCTCTTTGGCTAGTGTGTAGTCAATGGCTTGACTTCATCTCATGATCTACTCACTCTTGTCTTTCCTCCATAGAATGCAATGAGTGTAGAATGGCAACAAGATTTGCAAGAATAGCACCATCTTTCAAGGGTTTTGGAGGGATTTTGTAAGATATCCAACATTTCCGTGAACTATATCATATTGGGCTCTTTTGACAAAGCGTAATAACTGTCTCAACCTGGGCATTCCATAACGCGTAAGGCCTCTCATGATAATGCTAGGGGGGAGAGGGAGAGAGAGATGGATATAACTGTGACTTTCAGGAAGCAGTCAAATTTGGGAACAACTCAATTCTGTGTGAGCATCCATTTTATCCTAATAGCTTGATTCAACAATCGCCCCTTCGGTGGATCTTGGTATGATGGCTTGCATGTATAGTGCACCTGGCACATTACTTGGAACAAATTGCTACAGAAAAGTGTATTAGGTATTTATATAAGACACATATGTTTGAGTAGAAAGCTTCAAATATCTAATATCACTGGTCATCATGCGGCAAATAAAATGATGTTTTTCAACTATACATGCAAAGTCATATAAGAGTTTGCTTTTTTGACAATATCAACACAACTAGATCTGATTTTACCTCAGGGGGGAAAATGGCACCCCTTTTCATTTTTCGTAACAAAAAACAGGACTTTCAACTTCATGTCCAAACTCATGTTCTCCTCTCACAAGAAAATGTCAGTTTGCTTTGATTGAGCTTTGAGATCTTTCAATTTCTTCAGTATGTTTGTGAAGTAATCTTGCAGATATTTCTCTAGGGTCACTATGTCTTTTGGATCAACACCAAGAAGTTCGTATGTCTCGGTCATCGGGACAGAAAACACGGTGTCACTTGATAGGACCTAAACAACCAGAAGACGGTGCATTAACTCTCAGTCTCATACAACTATTTACAGAGAGGAAAAAAAAATGCCTTCTGATTCCCACTGATTTAGTTAAGAGGACTTTAAAAGATTGAGACATGGTAAAACTGTGTGGGATTAAGTTAAAGCATATCTAAATTACATGCAGAATCTACAAGCTGAATGTAGCTCCAAGAATGAGGGGCAATCAAATTATCGAATTTGTAGCAGTACGATGGAATTATGTATGCATTACCTGAAGTAACCACATTGAAAGGCGAGAAGAAGAAGCATAATTTACCTCTGAAAATGCCAATCTATCAGCAACATCGTTTGTCCATTCGAAAAGACGAGTTAACTGACGAGTGAATTTCAAGACTGCAACAGGAACTGTAGTCACATTGGCATCTTGGCCCCCAAGCCTTTCACATAGTGCTATCACCTAAAAGCAGAAAGGTGTTCCTAACATAAGATAGTAGGGCCATACAATCTGCAAACGATCTCAATTTGCAAGCTCAATAAAGCAATGACTGCTCGTTACCTCTTGGGTGGTCCATGCACGAGGCCCAGCAAAGGTGAGTAGCTTCCCAGTGATGTTTTCGTTGCGTAAAGCTATAAATGTTAGTCGAGCAGTATCCTGGCAAAATCAGAAATATGGCTGAAATTCAATTAGGGGAAGAATTTAATAAGCCTGCATTAGACAACCTAGAATAGCATCAAAACTACGTCATATCAACCTGGGTGTCCATGTATGCTATTCTTGTGGGTGCATCTGTTCCCCATACAGATTGCTCTTCTAATATAGGCACTGCATATTGCCCAATAAGGCCCTAAATAATTATAAGAGTTATCTTCACATTAGTGCCTGAATATCAAAACCTCAAAAACAGAAGTCAGGCAAAAAAATAAAAAGAAAACTCTGCCATTTACAAGGAGATATACCTGCATGAAGCCACATAACCTGATTGTGATATGAGGCAGGCCTGAATCCTTAAGAAACTTCTCTGTACAATTCTTGATCTCCATCAGGGGAACTTCGGGATGTTTGTCACAGTTGTGGATTGAATAGAAAACATACTTCTGAATCCCCATAGCTTTTGCACACTGTATAAGAGCAACTTTCCCTTCCCAGTCTACCTAAACAGAATAAATAGATTAGACCAACCTGCTGTAATAGAAAGATTTGAGACAACCGTCATCCATAAACACCTCTTGCTTTGTGTCCTTCTATATCAGAAAGTTTTTGCACTTACAAAGGGAGGCTCACTCTTAGGTTAAGGTAATGCCGTTCCCAAGAAGGTACATTGCAAGACTTGAAAACAGGTTTAAGGCTAAGAATACTCTCAAGCTAATCACAAACTAGAAAATCAACAAAGTAAGGCAGGCACACTTACCCTTTTTATGGGCTCTTCTGGACGCCCAGTGGCACAATCGATGACTGTATGAATGCCAACCAATGTTGCAGGTATAGTCTCCGGTTTGCTTAGGTCTGCCTGCTCAAAAAGAAAGAGGCAAGAAGTTTAGACCAAGCAACAACAAAAGGATGAGTAGAAGAGCTTCTATTACATGAGAAACCAAGTGGAATAAACAAGAGTCTAGTTTGAAGGAATGCCACTTAATTAGAGCATAAGGAACAGTAAGAACCAACAATCTTCAATAGATGGAGTTGATCCCTATGGTTGAATCCATGCCAAGAGAGAAATTAGCAAATTTGGTGCCTTCAATAACAACAATTCCTCAAATTACAACAAATAATGAATAATGCATAAGTTGAAAGACCCCATCTTGGAAAGCCATTCTTCAAAAAATAAAAAAATAAAAAAATAAAAAAGAAACTTTCATGCAGTACTTCATTAACAAGAACCACAACCTAGCAGGGCTGTTCGGATTCCAATCTCTACTGAGCTCTTCTCCGGTAGAGGCTGCATTTAATACTAAAATTATTTGTGTCATTACTAAACAATTACTTATGGAAAAATTTGCCTACTTCTTGAAAAGTACTACATTTTTATATAAAAACTTTTTGTCTTAATTAGGAATCGAAGATACCCACATCCCAAAATTCATGGAAGCATCCAACAAAGATGTAAAATTTAAACGGGTTTATACATTAACAACAGTGGCCCTAGCCCTAGGATCAAATTTAACAGAAATACTATCATAGTTAAAACAATCTTGCAAAAACATAGGAATCAATCAAACTTGCAATTCCATTAAAATGTGAAAAGCACTGTGTAACTACATTAAAACTCTTTTGACCTAATTAAGAATCACAACATGCCCAAACCCGAATACGCATCAAAACACCCAACAAAGATATTGAATCTGAAGGGGTTACATACATCAACAACACTAGTTCAAGGATCAAATTTAATAGCAATACCAACATATTCAAATCAATTTAGCAAAAAAAAATACGAATCAAGCAACCTTGCAATTCAATAAAAATGTGAAAATTGAGAGATGGGTTAGAGACAGAAAAGAGGATTTACATACATTAACAACAGTAGCACCCCAATCGCGGAGAAAATCAGCAGGGGCAGGTCTAGGCCTCACAAGGCACCTCACATCATACCCTTCATCCAATGCTCTCCTCACTATTTGTCTTCCAAGTGTTCCCGTTGCTCCCACAACTAATATACTCGTTGGCCGGACAGGTGTTCCAGGAGCCAAATTCGCGGTCGTCGCCGTCGCTTGTGCCGCCGTGCATTTCACTATTGGCAGTAGTGGATTTTGTTGCAATTGCACATGAGGGTATGATGACGAAGATGAGAAATTGGTGGCTGCTAAGGTGCGAGTCCAGGAAAGAGAGGTGTGGCGGCGGGTAGAGGATTTGAGTGAATTTGGATTAAGTGAGAGATGTGGTGGACCTGGGAGTGCTATGCACTTGGAAGCCATTTCCTCTCCTCTCTCTCTCTCTCTCTCTGTGTAAAGAGGAAGAAGAAAGAGAACCGATGGAGTAGAAAGAAAGTGAAGCAGACAGGCTTGAATCTGAACTGAAATTGGCCACGTTATTTCGCTCGAATGGATGAGGCCCAATTACATGTCACGATGACTTCCCGCCGACGCGCGACACCCTTCAGTGGATAACACTACACAAAGTAACGCTCTTTTCTCCTCTTTTCTCCCCTTTTTTTATTTTCCTTCTTTAGAACTAAAAATTCCTTTTCAATGATGTCATCAAAGAGTGTAAACGTATAGCATTCTTGCGTACCATTCTCTGCTATGATTCAAAATTAGATTTAATCAAAACTGATTATTAAATATAAATATTTTATAAAAACACAATAAATAATTCTTTTTAAGATCATCTTCTGATAAAATCTCAGCACCAACATTTTTCTTCAAATAAATTCTAAGAATATAAATTCTTCCATCCCAAGACATCAAAATTCAGAATATTAATTCTTATAAACAATAGATAGTAATACTATGTACAACATTAATCAATCAACTTGTATTCTCCTAACCGCAATTTACAGCTTCACCCTTTAGGTGTAAGAAAAGAAATATGAGGAAAAAAAGTCAATAAATCAATGAATGAGAAGCAAACTTCTGCAAGAACTGGAATGAAAACAATCCACACGATGAACGTCATGCCTATGTCTTCAATCTCTCTTTGCATGCATTTTGTCCCAAGTTGCAGGATAAGGTGAAGACACTCTAGTCCCTTGTCACTGGTCTAAGGCTTCAACCAAAAATCGGAATGCCTTAAGGCATACAGACCATAGACATCTTTTTAAGGTGCCATTTGCGGGGGGCGGGATTCTGAATAATCCGAAGAGACTTCGTTGTGGACAGCATTAGTTTCTAACCAGAATCCCAAGTCACTCAGTCTGAGAATATCTCTTCTAACTCTGGTTGCTCAGGTTTAACAGTGGGATCGGAATCTGTTCTATTAGGCAATGCTTTGTCTTGTTGATCGAATTCACTCTCTATATAATCCCATTCGTCATCATCAGTGAGTGGATCATTATTCAATTCACCATTACTTTCATTACTATTTTTATTGCTAAGCATATAACCTGGACCTTCGCCAGTCTTCCTTGCTGAGTCTTCACATATGCAAGCTGCAGGATTTTCATAAAACTCACCTCTTCCTGCCTTCATCTCATTTGGTTCTCCCATGAATCTGATTTGGTGAGTTCTAATTCTTGATGCAATTTCTTCCCATGTCATGTTGTTTCGACCCATGAAGACCCGATATAGCTTCTTTGCATTTGGACGGATTGTTGGTTTGTGCCCAAAGTATTTCCTGCAACCAACAATTAACAATTCTTATTGAGAATAAGAAAAATTGTTTTATTTTTTTTAAAAAAAGGTTTCAAGCAAAAATGAGAAAAAAGGGCTCTTCCTACCTTCGACCAGAAAGCATTCTAGCCATGTTGCCATTGTTGTTGGTCACAAAAACATCACTTTCATCACAAACAATGTAATCGAGAGCAGCCATACGAGAAGAAAACGATGAAAATGGAGCCAACTCCTCCATGGTGGCTATGGTCTCCTTTGTGTAGAAGTTTGGGAATAGGGCTTTCAGAGGAGCTAATGTTTCTTCACCTCCATATATTTCACCCGATGCCACATAGATATGAATATCACTACTGAAACCTAATGCTCTCAACATAAGACCAACTTCCTCTGGAGTGAGGGGGCATTTCCCCTGCCTTCTCTCTTTCTCAGGATTGTGAATCTGCAGGTCAATGCCAAAAAAAAAAAAAGAATATTTCTTTAGACATGTCTTAGGTGGTCTATATATGACATGACATATGAAAGACATTGATGAATGCCTTACATGTAAACTCTTCCACCTCTTCCTTATTGCACCAAGTTCTTCACTTTCCTTTTTCCCTCCACCATAATTGCATCCAGAGAACGCAAGCATGTCAGTTTCAAACCTATTAAATGAAATTACTTCAACTCCCGTGAATCAAAGCCACAACCAGTGGCAACAAAAGTCGCAGGTAAAACTGTTTGATGTAAATGACAACATTTGACCATCTGCACTTTTACCTCAAGTGCAGTGCAAGGAAATGCTTGCTTTTTATCCTCATTCGTTCAACCAACTTTTGACCCATTTCCTGTATAGAATTTGTAAATTTCAGGGCATGGTAGTTGACTCTGCATCGTAACTTTTGAAGATCTTCCTCCAACCTATTTGAAAGCCTATAATCAAACTTTGAGAGCTGAACAACCTGCATTACAAAAATGATAGCTCAAACTGTCACAGCCCTGCACTATGTAATTCTTCATTTGCTGATCGTAGTATCTCCGTGTATATGCCAAAACACCAGATAAGAGACAACATACTTATCCCCTCGTATGTCAGTAGACAAGATTTCAACTTAAACTTTGTTCGTTGCCTATGAACATGATAAACTTTTGATACCCAACATGCGCATTTAAATTTTGCACAATGGAGTTATTTGAGCAAAAAAATCGACAAGCAATTGATCACTTACTTGTTTTTTTAATAGAAGAGGTAAGACTTGAGTCTTGTAACAATCAGCAGTGCATTTCCTTGGAACACGAATGCTATATAGGGTTCCTGCCTTGGTTAAATGTGGATTAACGTTTGTTGGAAGCTCCTTAATGATTTTGACATCTTTGGAGAGGAAGGATATGTACCAGTCCACATCAAAAATTTCAGAGAAATTGCTGTGCAAGATAGAAAACACCCCAATGTTCTGACTAAGAAAATCAGGCACGATGGAAATTTTTCGAAAGCTATGAGTAGTATTGAGTGGCATACCTAGAATCCTTCCAAAATGATTTCTGGTCCAGCTTAGGAACAACAAGAGTGGCATTCAAAATGTAAGCTGCCACAACAGCATCCGTTATCTGCAGCAAAGAAGACTTATTCAACAAAAGACCATACATAAAATCCAAAAGTACTATGTTCATGAAGATCAAAGATGCCTGTATTTGTGAGCCCTGACTAGGTCATCAAGCGACAACAAAATATTGCCAACCAAATATTTTCTAACAAAAAGCCAGAAGGGAATGATTCAACCATAGACCAACAACTGTCTCTCTCCCTTTAAGACCGAAAAAAAATAGCCACTTGGGAACATAATTTATGAAAGCTTCAAACTTTGATTTCAATGGATACCCTTTCCTAAAATGACTGGTTTCAAGGGCACATCGCCCAAAACCCCCCACTTATTATCTCACAGTCACCGACGCTTGGGTAATAACAAAACCCTTTTTCGATTCAAGCCGAAGAGGAAAATTGCCAACTGGGAAATCCAAAAAAAAAATCCTGACCTGAATTTAAAAAATAAATAAATAAATAAATAAATAAAAAAACATATGCATTATACAACAATCTGAGCCTTGAACCTTGAACCCAACAATTGGGGTCGGCTCCCAAAAATATATGCATATATATATATAACCTACCCCAGTTCGTTGTTGATTCAAGCCTCCACTGGTTGCAATCACCAAGTATCTATTAGGCTGTGTCTTAATTTCAGCAGCTGTAACATAATTAACATAAATCATTGACACTAAATTAGAACAACAGAGAAATTGACAACTTGAATTACCTAAAAGCAAACAAAAACAGCTCTTTTCTTGTCAACTTCTCCACATTTTCAATCATTAATTATCTGAAATTATTAATTTTTTTTTAAAAAAAATAGAATTTAGAAAAACCACTTACGGGTAAAGTTTTTGCTGGCATTACTGCAACCATGGTAAAATCTCCCCATCCTGGAACTCCATAGTTCCTGCCCTAATCTTCCTTTATTTTGCTGGGAATTTCAAATTTTGAAAATTATCAAAATTTAAATTCAATTCGATATCCAAACCCAAATCTCAAAAAAAAAAAGAAAAAGCAGATATAAAACCAAACAATTGCTCACCGGTACACGAAATACAACTTTATGATCCCCGCTTGATCCAACATTTTCAAATTCACTCAACTGCAAAAAAAAAAAAAAGATAAATGAATAAATAAATACATAAATGAAATTAAAAGTTGACAAAATTAACAAAATTTTGCGTGTTCTTATTGGTAAGATTTTGTACAATTTGATGAAGAAAAAAGAAACTGGGTTACCGAGGTAGGGCGGAGAAGGCGACGGGGATCGTTGGGTTCAGCAGGCGGGAACGGAGGAGCCAAGAAAGGGATAAGAGCGAAGCAGAAAAGCATAGTTCCGGCGAGAGCAGAAAGAAGCGGAATCACCAAACAGCGGTGGTTTCTTCGACGCCGGCAAACGAAGAAATTAAGGTTGTTGGAGAAGTTGATGATGTTGTCATTGTTGTTCTTCTCTCTCCTCTTAATTTTCTCCATGATTTGAGAAGAGGAAGAGAGAGAGAAATGGGTTGGGGTGTAGAGAGAGAAAGTGTCTCTTAACATTTTCAAAATCACCAGTTTTATCGTCGCCAACGTTGTTCTTGTTTCCATATAAACTTTTCCGCACCGGACAACCTTAAAAATATCAATTCTTTTTAAGGAAAGAAAACAAAAGTGAACTGAGGAAGCGCGCGCAAATCCGACTGAGAGAGTGTGTTGTGTGTGTGTCAAGATGATACAAATCGACAGCGGTGGGTTAATCATGGCCGTTGATTGGAACTTTGATATAGTCAGAGTTACCTGTGGAAGGACTGAGATCGACGAGGATGGCCCAACCCCAAACCTGTTGCCATTGGGATTCTTCCCTGGTTTGTTTCCAGAAAAACAACACCTGTTTTCACGTGAATGACACGTGCTTCCAAAAATCTTGAATTTGTTTAATGACAGGTCAACTGCCATCCCAAGCGCAAATGACTTATGCATCGTTTTTCTTCCTTTTATAAAAGTCTCTTCTTTAAATTAATCGAGATGAAATTTTAAATATCAAGTAATAAATCAAATTGAACGCACCAAATAAAAAATAAAATAGAATAAAGAGAGGGAAGGGTATCTTGTGAAATTTGACAGATTGATGTGGAAAGCACACCCGATTCTATTCTTGAAGAGGCAAAAACCTCTTTATTTTAGTAATTGGCTAATCACATCTTAATCACTAATTAATCATATTCTTTTAATAATTGTATGTTAGATGGAGATGAAATGACATGAAATGGATGTGACAACTAACATCCATTTTGTTTTAATTAATCTTTATTTATTTAAAGAGATTAGTTGAAGGCCAGCAGTTTTTGATACCTAACGTTAGACTTGAAGAGTAATATTGTAGTGGTTGAATGAGAAAGACGAGACGTTGTCAGATCAAGGAACCATTATTATTATTATTATTATTATTATTATAAACTGAAAACCTCTCTCTCTCTCTAAAATAATTTTAATATTTATTTAAAGAGTGCGTGTGGATAACCTATACCCATTCAGTTATTAAAAAAAAAATTATCGCTTTTGCAAAAAATACAATCTATTAGGTAAATCATATGCATAAGCAAAATTGCTTTTGTAGGACTATGTACGGTTGCAACTTGGTCGGGCAACTCAACATTTTGATTTTGTCAGAAAGGGATGGAGGTGAGTTGCCCGACCAGGAAATGATGCTGTGGAAGAAGGTTTGGAAGGCCAAGTGTCCGCAAAGGATTAGAGCTTTCACGTGGCTTGTAGGGTTAGAGAGAATTATGACCAATTCGGAGAGGACCATCGTGTTGCATACGCACCGTAATTTTTGTGATATGTCTGGTAAAAAAAATGATTAAAAATAATTATAAATAATAAAATTCAATCATGTGGACTGATTGAGTATTGAAGACTGACTATATAAGTGTATTAAGAATAAATTAATAAAAAAAATACAATTTTCTATATTTGAATCATAAATTAGTGCGTGTATAAAAGAGAAACAATCATAAATAAATAAATGTAGCATTGGTGAATTACACTAACAAAACATAATTACTTACAATGGATAAAGAAGTGGACACTATGATATATACTCAACGTGTTTGTGATATCACAATCATCCTCCAATCCTAGGATTCAAAAAGAGAGAGAGAATTTATACATCTAGACTCACCCACATGGAAAGCTCTTTGACATGAGCTATTCTACTGCAAATGAATCCATTAAATGGGGACTCCAAATTCATTTTATGATATCCATCTTTGAATATTGGTTCTATATCATTACTGATTTCCATTACCAAAAGTAGAGATCTCTATTACCATTATTTTTTTTTTAGATGAGTAGGTGGAACAACCGCTCTTATGTTTTCTTTTGCGAACAATCCTAGAACAAGAAATCTCAAGATCTCTCTCCAAATTTAAGATGGATCATTGAAAATCCAACGTCTAGCTAGTAGAAAACGTGCATCTACAATTAATCATACTATGTCTCCTATTGATTTGGACAATGAAAGCTCATTTGAGAGTGGGGATGTCGAACCAAGCTTGAACTTATCATCTCTGAAAAATTCTTTATCTCCTGAAATAGAAATCCCTCCAATAGACGAATCATTAGAATCAAAATTACATCAGTAAGCAATTGTGCTCTGAAGGTAGATGTTCTCCCTTTAAGAATTCTTGATTTTTGAATTTTTGGAAAAAAATGGGTTAGAAGTCTGAAAGGTTCTTGAAAGAATTGGTTGTGTTAATTTATGTGTTGGTCAACAAAAAAGTTAGAAAAAGATAATCTTTGATTTTTACAAGAATTTAGATACTGAAAATGTAGAAAATTTGGTGACAAAGATCAAAGATCATTCGGTTATTATATCTAAAGATGATATATCTGCTTGTTTAGAACTGAAAAAAACTACAGATACTTCTTTATCAAATCTAAATAACAAAGAATTATATAACCTACTTGGTGATAAAGATGATATTGAAAATAAGTATTTTTACTGCAAAGATTTTTCTCTATTAGTTAGAATCATTCACAAAATTGTGACTCTGTATATTACACCAAGAAATGGAAGTATGACTACTGTGACTATTGAAGATGTCAAGATTATTGCTGTCGTGATTTTGGATAAAAAATTAGATTTGGTTGAAATTTTTATGTCTCACATTATAAGAATTGTGAATATGAGGTTTATAGCAATGTGTTGTTAGATCTTTTGGAGTATAAAGGATTTGATTTTTCTGAATTTAAAGAAGTAGTTGAAACTATTCTTACACTTGGTGACTCTTGTATTAATCATATGAGCATCACAATATCTTATGACAAGATTTGAAAACATAGAGATGGGTAAGTTTTGTAAGGAAAACTAGATGAAATAGATAGAATAGAAGCTGGCTTTGAACAGGATATGAATGAACAAAGAAATTCTGAATTACCTAGAACAAGACATGAAATGGGAGAGTCTTTTAGAATGAGAAGGAAGACAACTGCACATCCTGTGTATCATTCCCCAGACAAACCAGAATGGGTTAGTGGATTAGAAGATAGAATCAATGTTCAAGAAGGGAAAGTTGATCAATGTATAAATATGTTTCAATTAGTGCAGAAAAACTTAACTGTTTTGCTTGAAAAATTTTCAGACATCTAAATCATTGTCTGTAGGCAGTTCACAACCATGTCTGTTTTTTGATTATCAGCTCTTCATTCCCATGTATCTTTGATCTTCTATAATGATATTTTTATCTTCCTTTTGTATTTTTTGTCTTCTTCATATAATGTTGTTGTTTGTTTTATGAAACAAAAAAGGAGAGATATAATAAAATGTGCAAATATGCAAATATTATGGGGGAGATTATTGAAATTAATGACTGGCTCTATATGATTGGTTCTACATATTATTTATGTTCAAATATTCATGAATTGAGGGGGAGAATGTAATATGATTGCATATTGTGCTGAATGTAATATGCTTACATATTGTGTTGTACTGTACATTTTTGTTGAATATGTTGAGCATATCATTTTTTATTTTTATTTAAGGTTTTGTTGTCATCCAAAAATGGGAGATTATTAGAGAAATTGTTATCGAACCCTAATATATTTTGATAATAACAAAAATTTATATGTATTTCTAAAAAATTTATCAAGTGTACAAGTATTTATAATATGTAATGCAAATTTATATATAAAAAACTATAGAATTAGTTAGAAAATACTATCACAGAAGTTTGGTAGAAGCAATATGTTGAGTAGAAGCAATAAAGTTTCAGTCAAGTTTTGAATTGCTACAATTTTATCTTATTTTTAAACTTTAGCTCAACATGTTAAGTATAAATTAGGAGCTATACTTAACCATGAAGTCTATCATAATGAATGATTCAAATTTAAGATCAGATCAGACATTTACTCAAGGTAAAATTTTGAAGTTCAGGCTGATTTTCAGGAAGTCTTTGATCATGTATATTCTCTTCATCCCTCAAACTCTTTGAATCCTGGACATTCCACATCCTAAGGCTATTGTTGGACTTTAATTCAAAGAAGTTACTGTAGTAAAATATTGTTTTGCAACCTTGAACTGAATGCTGAAATTTAGGATCTGAAAACTATTAAGGGCAAGTTCTGAAATGTTTTTAAGAGACAGATTTCAACTCGATAAAAGAGAGCTTCAATATAACTCGAAGCAGATCCTGAAGAGCAATATTCAGACTCTCTTGAGAAGCTTTTATAGACTTTATTCGAGATTTGAGTTGAGAGAAAACAAAATCCAAAAATCTCTACTCGATCATAGTTTTTCTAACAAACTGCTATATTTTCTGTTGTCGATTGAGTTATTTCACTTCTATAATCCTTGTTCTTTCTTTGTATAGTCTCACAAGTCTAAAGAGAGTATGAAGAACATTTTCTTGGGTTGATAGGCTAAGTGTGAGAGAGTTAGGTTTGGGTAAGTGTTGGACTAAGACATCTTCCAAGAGGAAGGTACAGATTGTCAACATTGAAGTCATGTACATGTGTCTGTAACTCTCTTTATGCATAGTAAAAACTAACTATCGTTGGACATTGCCTTGTTGAGCTGGAAAAGTAGACGTAGGTATAAGGCCCAACCACTATAAATCGGGTTTGATCTCTCTATCTCTTCTCTTTATTTTTGCATTTACATTTGCATATTGCATATTTTTTGGTCATAGGATTTAAGAGTGATTTTAGTGGAGAAAAATCAGTTCCAAGGTTGCAAAACAATATTTTACTACAGTAACTTCTTTGAATTAAAGTCCTCTTTGCTCGTCTCAAGAGGAATCCATAATCCATGCCAGACAGGTGTGGGAGCTGCCTTGTCTAATAATTTCTAGCGATGAAGGCTTTTGGGAAGACATCGGACAGACACAAGATTCCACTTAATCTCGTGAGAATACAATACAACATGTAGATACGGGACTTGGTTAGTTTGCAGCATCAACTTGCATGCACCAATCCCTCTCACTTTTACAAATACTCCGTTCCCCACATACAACCTCCTCGCATGGGGACTCAATTGGCGAAACTCCATGTATGCGCTCCTGTCACGAGCAACATGGTCGGTGGCTCTTGAGTCTACAATCCACAAAGGAGAAGTGTCAGCGAGTATCACACTAAATGACACATAACTTAAACCATATAAAAAAGAAAGACGTACCTTTCGCTCGCCACACTTGCGTGCGAAATGCCCATACTTGCCACACACGTAGCATTGGACCTTACTTTTATCGAGTTCCTTCTTCTTGCATTTCTGCCCTTTGTCATCTGTCTTAACGGACAGCTTTTTCTTGCCATGACCTTTGGTCTTCTTCTCATGCTTGTGCCACTTGCACCGCTTGCACTTAGTACCCCAGGAGCCCTTACTTGACTCTGCCATATAAGCATGACCTGAAGTAAAACTAGCCACCTCCTGGCACTCCTCCTCGAGCTCACAATGCCTACTCACATCCATGAAAGTACGAGTACTCTCAGTGTGTGTGAGGTAGGTCTCAATAACATCCCAGGAGTTCGGCAAAGACTGGAACACTCCCAATACCTAAAGTTCATCTGACATCGGCTCGTCCATACTCTTCAGAGAGGCAATCATAGGTGATACTTTATAGTATTATCAAGCCTCTTCTTATATGCGATAAACTTATAAATCATCATCCTCAACTTAGGAGCTGACCGAGAGCCGTAATGCTCTCTCAGAGCAAGCCAGATCAACATCGTAGTATGATACTGCTCATACACCGGAATCAGTTCATCGTACATGCTGCTCAGAAGGATCACCCTAACTTCACCATCCTTCTTCTTCCATACATGATATGCCTCCTGATCTCATCTCGCCTGTGGCGTGGTACACTGTTCCTCCATCTCGTGCTTCAGAACTTTCCTAAATTTATGTTCCTAGAAGATAAACTGAACCTTCCAGTCCCAAATGTCATAATTATCACCATTCAGCTTATCTCCCTTCACAAAATCCAGAATGACAGTCTTTGTAGCAGCCATAGTCTCTGTCACACGAAAAAGAGAGACGTTAGCGACAATTGATACTAAATTTCACAATTTTGTGCACCCTACAAATCAACAAGATCCAAATGATTCAAATACAAACCCCAAAACGAATTTATAAGTCAATAGACACCATACACCACAATCCGAGATCACATCTTACCACTTAGATTAGTATTCAGTACACAAAAACTCATAAATAGTCACATTTAATAGTATAAGACCCTCAGAAAAATCACATTTTTCATTCCAGCATGCCTGCACGTGCCGCGGTGGTCCCATGCACTGGTGGCACATCCTCACGTACCTGCATGCTCGTGAGAATCAAGCCAGAGCGTGACAAACGCGCGATGCATCTATCACACTCTCTCACGCACCTTTCGGGTCACGACCCGAGTCGGAGTGTGAGTCGGACCCAGTTCCAGGTAGAAACCGACCTGGACGTGGACCTGGGAGCTCACGTGCACAAGCCATGGACCCAAGTCGAGTCTTCTCTGCCCAACGGGTCCTGTAACCGAGTTTTTCGACCCGGTTGCCGGAAAACATCTTTTTTGGCCCTGTTTTCGCCAAATTTTCTTCGAAAACTCCAATTTCTCATTTTTCAATCATCCTTAACTCGATTTTTGGAAGAATCACGGCCTAAACTCGACGAATTAAGAATCTAAAATTTTTGCCCTTCGCAACCATTTTTGAAACTCCACTTTTCGACAACAATAGCACACAAAATACATACCAAAATGTAGATCATAATGTCAAAAACACATATATACTAATCTCATGCAACGATTTTCCGTCAATCTCGACAAATCTAGGGTTTTATTGTCTCGATCACTATTCAGGGCCGAGAAGTTCAACTGAAATTTTTATAGCCTAAATATACTCAAAAAATTGTGAAAAAATTATTTTCGTAATCTACATGATATGGGTAACATTGTGGTATAATTGGATTCACGAAACTCATTTATGATTTGAATCCCAAATTTTATACCCTATATTTTTCATACCCAAAAATTTTGAAAATTTATTTTTAATAAATCTAACACGCTCTACCAATGTTAGACTTTGATGACATAATCATGCAGCGAAAGTATTATAATAAATTTTTTTAAATCATTAAATAGTCAGATTCTCGGTATATCTCAATGAGCGATGCAAAAAATTCTAGGAATCACGAACTCTTTTCTCGAACAACTCGCAGTCGGATGATAATCACAATATGAACCATCACCATGATTTCACAACGTCTCAATTTTTAATCCGGTGATTAGATCATCATAAGAAAATTCCCTCAACGGAATTTTATTAACCCTCTCTCAATGAGTTTCTTTCACACTCAAAATCAAAATGTTCAATCTCAATTGGTGTCAAGAACAAGAGATGTCACAGTCCACTTTTTTTCTCAAAATTGAAGTTCACGTCCTCAAATTAGATCATGGGGAGGTAGTTAAGCAAGTTATGGGGTAGTGGGAGTTATCCATTATCCCATTTCAAAATCTGAAATATTTTTACGTGGATAAAATATCTTTACGTGGGCATTTACCAACATTACAGTAGTGTCGGAAGCTGTTGGAGCAAAGTGTCAGAAAGGTGAAACATGTCTTCCGGGAAGCCAATATGTGTGCTGATCATCTTGCAAATTTGGGTCAAACCAAAGAAGAGAGGATGATTGAGTTTAGGGATCCTTCATCGTCTCTATGGCAACATATTCGCGCAGACAAAGAAGGCATGGAGAGAGTGAGGACTGGGTTGTACACCCGGTCTAGGGAGTTCTGAGGTCTGAGTCTATTTGCTTTGCTGCTCCTTTTGTTTTGCTTGTCTTTCTGCTATTTGTTTCCGATTTCCTTGCCAAAAAAAAGGGAATGGAAAAGACTTTCTTTTTTTTTTTGTTACATAAGGATATTAGAATCAGAATCTTCAAATTGAAGGAGTGAATTGTGATCACTAGAATATCCCGTGACACAAAGGCTTTCATGTTTCTTCTTGTAATTTTCTCACAAAAAAAAATGAACCTGCTAATTTCGTGGGCATGGGTCTCAAAGTTTCGCCAAAGTGGAATCTCAAGGGGCTAACATAAAAGCATGCGCATTGGGCAGACCCATTGGGTTTGGTTTGGTTTGGTTTAGGAAGGCCAAAATCAAAGCAAACGAAAATATGGGATGTCTGGGCTGGACCGCGGCAAACGTTTGATCTTATATCTAAGAAAACAATGAATGGATTAGGCATTGCAATGAAACATGAAGTAGGTTTGAAATCTGATCCCCTCAGCTACGTCGTGTCCAAGCGGGCTGGGCCAGATTAGACCCGACTCTTGTTTCCTAGGACAACTGTCCAATAAGCCTCCTAGGATGTCAATTTGAGCCTACTCACTTGTGATGGGGCTCAGTGTTGATGGTCCCAGATGGACAGAAAATCCTTGATGGTGGGTGGGAGTGACATGTTTTAATTATGATCTTGAGGCTTGGCAGCCGTGGTCCCTTGAACTTATTCCCAAGAGACTTGGTTTTGAACCTACCCGATACGTCAGTCACCTCATCCCTCCTCTCCAAACCAGGCCTCTTTACTCTGAGACAAATAGGAGGGTGATGGGCTCTTCTCCTCTACTAGTCATTATACCACTCACCATCACGCTTTCCACAACGTCAACGATCCAGGCTTTCACCTGGGCCAGCACAAACTCCACGTGTCACTCTCTGATCATCTACCCCGCACCAAACACTACCACACCGGGGAAAATCCAATCCTGGTTTGGCATCGAAGTCCTCCTCACAATCCTCGATGCAAATTCACTTATAAAAGTTCATTGATTGTGGAAAGTGATTGTCTTCAAGCCATCCTAGAAAGTTCAGAATGGATCTCTAAACTCTTTTCCTTTGGGTAACATTTTTTTAGAACTTTCAAATTTGTTTCGTTCTTTCGATTCATGTTCATGCCGCCATGTAAGATGGGGTGGTAATAAGACTGTCCATGTGTTAGCTAAATTTGCTCTTTCCATTTCAGAGTATTATACTTGGCTCCAATAGCCTCCCCATTTTGTATAGTGGATGTGTTGAGTTCCATTCTTTGTCTTGAATAAAAGAGTTCATAATAAAAGTGTGTTTTTTTTGGGGGGTATGCATGGCCAACATTTAGGTGTTTTCAAGTCTTTAAAGGGTTTATATGTAGTAGCCAACACTTTGGTGGGTATTGATATGTTTGTGTTGGGAAAAATAACTTTATACAAAATCATGCCAAATATCGTGTTAAATCATCAGAATTTAAAAAAAGAACCTAATAAACTAAACCGAAATTCAAATCGGATAGAAGTGTACCTGATTTCATTGTCGGAGACTGAATAGAGTGAAATCTTGATTCGACTTTCATCTGGACAGAATCCTGGGTATGGTCTTCCAGGTCATATGTATCCTCACAAATTCTCTCTATATGATGGGGGTATTAGGAAGAAGAGTGGATGCATTGATCCGAGGACCATAACCCTATTTATAGTTATAGGGTGACTTTTACCTTCCAAAACTGTCTGTTCAGCTTATAACAGCTGTCCTTAAATCACCCTTAGACATTCCCTATCTAACCCATCATAAATAGTAAATATCTATTGGTATCTACACATTAATTTGTTTCCATATCTTCTGAAATACTTAAACTCAAATTACCGAATTTTCAAATTTACCAGATCACTTTCATATGGGCTTGACAGTATGCAATACATAATTATTTTAATATAAAAGCCCTATGTTAGATTAATGATCCAATAATCTCCCACTTGGGCTATATATAAAACTTTATAATTATGTACTTACGAAACAACCGAATGAGCTCAACTTTTCTGTCAATACTAAAATGTATCTACAACCAATCTCGTCCATCAATCATACCAACTTAGGATCAAGGCGGCTTCTGTTATATTTCTTTCGTAACTCAACCCTCAATGGTCACGTAAATTGATATAATCGAATGACATGGATCATGATATGGATACGTAGCATGGAAATGTCATGTAATGTGATCTTTAACATGCATATTTTCAATTGGTCCCTTTAATGAGATCAACTATACTCAATATCAGAGTGTGATTCAAAACTGAATCTTTATTTCCGCGAAAAATAATCTCAAAATACCTTAAACCAAAATAACTGAAAATGTCTATATTAGATGAGCATCTAAAATCACAAACTCCCATTGAAACTGAATATCTTGAAATTATATGACACCCATACGAGTAGTGCGCACATGAACCTTTTGGGTGACAATCCCTTAATAAATGTATCCGTAATTTTGGGGTTTGTACCAATGTGCTCTATAGACAACTGTCCACTCTGAATCATTTTCTTAAATGAAATATAATACTATTGAATTACGTCACACAATAATCTGATTGGCTTGTTAATACCATCTGTGACAAAGTTTCATAATCATATTCCATAATTTGATGCCCTATAACACACTATGAATTCTGCCGCCATGATGGAAGAGATTATGAGAGACTATTTAATACAGTTTAAAAAATGACTCATCCTATTAGCGTGTAGCATGTTATAATCTTCATGCTAACTTGACATCTCATAAAATCGAAATCAGTAAACTGAATGATCTCAAACTAATCTGACTTTCAATATGTGAATATATATCATTTTGCTCTTTGTAAGTATTGCAAGACCAAATTTGGTTACTTTCCAATACTTTATTCCTGATTTGCTTAAATTTCTGCTCAATATTTCCGTAATGTACACAATATCCAAATGCGTATAGATCAAAACATACATCAGACTCCATACTACTGACGCATAAGGAATCTTCTATGTTTTCCTATATTTAAGGTCATTCTTGAGACACTGATAGAGACTAAACTTGTCTCCCTTACCATAGGGGTATTTTCTGAATACTTATTCCCACAAAACTTGTGATATCCATAATTATCAACCAAATTTCATCTCAAATCCTAATGAAATAAAAACTTGATAAAATTTGTAATATCACTATTAGAATGTCTGTATGAATTTTATCTCTCCCTTCATGGTATCAGTTTTGGAGGTAGTTGAGTTTGTTCTTCCGGAATTGATGGTTCTCCAATATTGTCTAATAACACCTTTCAGAATATTAACATATTCCTCTTAGAAAACAATGCCTTTAGTCATATCTCCCCCTACAAACTCAACATTCTCAAAGAACTGAGTAGAAAATTAATACCCCTTAAACTTTTCAGATTACCCTACTAATCAACTAACTATCCTGATATCCAATTTTCTTTTATTAGGTCTAATAGACCTAACCTTAATTGGACAACCCAAACCGTATAGATACTTTAGACTATGACGTATACTGGTTCAAAATTCTTATTGGGTTTCAGTAGTTGCCTTAGTGGGAAACCCTATTCAGAATGTATGCTGCAATCTTGATTGAGTCATATCATGAATAATTGTCTATGAACGTGATAAAATATCTTTGACCATTCTAAGAAGCCGAATGGAATGGTATATAAATATCTATATGAATCAGTTCTAAGACGTCTGAAGACCTTTTGATCTCAGAATTTCTTTTATTGGTTTGTTTTCACTTTATAATTTACATAGATACCGAAATTTGTGAAATTTTCTTCTGACACAAATCTCCATATTCTCCGTTTGGAGATATTACCCAATCTCTTGTACCAAAATGGAAAGAAATTCTTACTAGTTAACTTAAACTGTATATTTCGAGTACTATATTGCAGGGATTTAAATGAAGTAATAGTATCAACCTAATATAGATTATCAAATCCTAATAGAAAACCAAAACCAAAATATTTGGACTTAAGAAACTAACTTTTCTATTTTCGAAAGAACAGGTAAAACCTGATCTGTCTAACAAAAAATGGAAATCAAATTTCATCTGTAACATCGACTCTCGGTGTATTCTATAGCGAATTCCATTTCATATATATAAATATGATATTTCTACTACTATGTTTATGAATTTTCACTAAGAAAATTTTTCTAGTAAATCAACCTTAGATATTTGATGGTAAAATAAAAATCGGATCAATTTTGACTCAAAGAGATTCAAAACCTTAATTTCACATTAAATAAATTTAATTAGATCTAATATAAGATTTTGGGCCTAGTGTGTAATTATGAAAATTTTAGGGGTCAAATTAGAATATTTATAAGTCAAAGGACTTGTTAGCAATTAACAAAACTTAAATGTAATGTGACAAGTGTATTCTTGTATTGAACAAGTGTTATGGTGAGGAGGACAAGTGTTGGCCAAATGGAGATGAGAAAGGCAAGGTGGGCCAATGAGAACACATGCACATGAAAACCAATGAGAATACATGCAATAGTCAAAATGATCCTATGGTTTAGATTAATTGGAGATTTGATCCAAGGGTGGTGAGTTATTAACACAATAATAAAAGAAGAAGGCCTTAGAATGCTTGTTCATTCTTCCCAATTCGTGAGAACAAGGAGAGAGGCAAGAGAGGAAGACCAAGAAAGTAAGGTAAGAAATTTTATCCTGTCTCACTTTAAATTTTATTTCTGTCCGTGATTTCATCTCTGTTTTAAGACATCTTAGAGCCAGAATTTGAAAAGGTAGTTATATGAATTGTAGATCAAAGTCTTATCTTTCCAACGAGATAAGAATCACCAAAATCAGATGCCTGTGCCAAAAGTTATGGCACTTTTCCTGAAACTCGATATAGAAGTGTCCAGTTTCGAACCTCGACAGTAGTGAGTAAAAACGACCCCTCTCCAGTCTTAGTTTGAAGAAACACAAAACATGAAAGTTATAGATATACTTCTTGCCTATAACATATAAAAATTTCAGCCATTTCGCACGAGGAAATTGAAAGTTATACAATTTTCCTTAAAACTGTGTTGACAGAAACTTTAGTTTCACTAAAACGTATCAGTCCTGTTCATGAATTTTGTTGAACCCCTTACAGGCATATTTGGATAAAACTCAAAACACGAAAGTTGTAGATCTACATCTTAGCTCTAACATGTTAAAATTTCATTAGACTTTGGTGAGTAGAACGAAAGTTATGGCTTCTGCACAAAAAACTGGACAGAATCCAAAACTTAAATATGACAGTAACAAAATTAGGCTTACCGGGAATTCTATGATTTGAATCTGAGGAAGTGTGCAAAATGAAAGTTATAGTGCTATCTCTTAGCTTTAAAATGAGATAAGAATCATCTGATTTGGACTAGTATAGCCAAAGTTATAGTCTGTTTTCCATGACTGCGCAGGTTAAAAAATCTACAGACTGTTTGTCTCCCTAAGAGTTATTTGAGTTGAACGGAGGGAGCACTTGATTTACACTTTGTGGAGATATTGGGGAGTGTATTATCCTCTCCTAACTGTGAGTGAGACTTGACATCTACTTTTAATTGGTACTGTGTTTTAAAAGGTTTTCAAAAGCATGATTTAAAATGGTATGATTGATCTATTTCCCTGGATTTATGAAAATGTTTTGTGATATATGGAGTGTCCCAACTTGTTTATATCAAATGCACCATGATTTTGACACTTGATGATTGTGCCACACTTTGATATATCCACATGATTTTATACTTCCATTGCATATTGGCACATGATTTTGACATGTTATGGCTTGTGATTTGGCTTGAGATATGTGATTTGGGCTGGATGCCCCTGTGGATACTGTGATGATGATGATATGCTTCCTATGGCATTCCGTAGCTACGAAGGACATTTGGTAGAGGCACCTGTTGTGCCCGGATACGCCCTGGGGGGGTATCCGCCGATTGTCATACATATTGTACGGATCGTCGGTTGAACCACTTCGGGAGGACCTTGGTAGGTCTAGCGCCGGGGGGGTTTCCTATACGCTTGATCCTTGATACGTGTGCGATATATATACGGGAGTTGGGGTGGTCCGGGGAACGTTGGGGTAGAGAGCCTTATTTTATTACTTACACCGTGAAAACCCCAACGTTGCCCGCCCCGGGCTGGTTGGCCTTTGCCGGGATATTTTCGGCCCACAGAATGATGGACATGCAAATTGATGCATATTTGATTTGATAAGATGCCGGAATGATATTGAGAGTCAAATATTTTTGCATACTATGGATTTATTGAGACATAACTTTGACACTCTTAATTCACCCAAAAATTAATTGTGCATGTCATCCCCCGACTTGCCGAGTACCAACCCCCTCTCACGGTACTCACCCCCCCCCCCCCCCCCGGTAGACTCGAAGAGATTTGTGCGCATTGTTGTATTGGATATTCTTTGGACTGCCGGGCGGGTATGACTACCCACTACCCGCATGTATTGAGGTTTTGTATCATTTGATGAAGTTAGGATGACCATTGTATTTGTTTAAATTGGGATGACATTTCTTGTCGATAAGGTTAACTCACTTGTTTTAATTTGCATTGAGGCAATATGTATTATTTTTATTTCTTGGGGATCTCCGGGTTTGGAACGGTTTTATGAATGCGCTGTCCGCTTTTTTGGGTTTGGGGGGGGGGGGGGTGGGGGCGGGGGGGGGGGGGGGGGGGCGGGGGGGGGGTCGGGGGGTGGGGGGGGGGCTCATCTAAATGATGGAACAACAAAAGTTTCAGTAAGAACCAAATATAAATCGGTTTTCAATGATAATCTAACATTTTCTATCACTATAATTGAAACTTTATTGTCACCGTCCACTTAGATGTATCTTTTACCATCAATTGACGATCGATAATTTAGAAAACCCTGCATACACACACTATTGTGAATATAATCGTAGCAAAATCTGACCACCGAGTGTGTCCTGATACTGAAATTAAGTTAACTTCAGAACAAACCAAACTAAGGAATACCCATTTTTTATCACTCCAAATGTGATAGTTGGTATATTCTCATTTTCTTGTACCCTTAGCACCACAGAAGAAGCAACTATTCTTTCCTGATTTAATCGGTATCTTTCATTACTTTTTTTGTGATGCTATACCTGCAACATCTTTATCCTGTTTTCTTTTCTTTTCTTTCTTTCTATTCTTAGTGATCAAGAGTTCTTAACCATTATACTTTATAGAGATATGATTTGTCAAGAGTGTACCAGTAATCATTTCAGTCTTGACAGATCATTTCTTAATGTCCGTAAGAAAAGATTTAGTCATCATAATTGACTTAGATGTAGTGTCTCTAAATGTTTCTAGGATGACCAACTTTAAACACATGCGATTCAATATCTCTCATCTTTCTTTCTCTCTCTTTTCAAAGGTACTCTTATCCATAAGTGGTGGGAAGAATTATTCTTTAACGCAAGATTTAAATCCAAACTTGAAATTTGAGTCATTCAATTTTAAAATCAATCTGAATTTGGCGTTAATGTCAGTGGGAATAGTATTAACTGTCAAACAGAGAACAGTAATTTATATATACTCACATGGAACTTTAAAAAACCAAATAGATTCAAATATGTATAATCTCCATCACAAGATACCGGTTACTCCATTAACATTTCATCTTTGGACAAAATAATTAACTTATAAGTGGTATCTTGGTACAGTAATCAAATGCTGATAATAAGAATATATCAACCAATTACCTTCCTTTGGGCTGATAAATTGATCATATGTAAAACCGAAAAATTGTCACACATTTATTACCTTAAGGTGTACATGCAACTCCGTCAAATACTGATCTTCCTTTAGGCCGATCAATATTCA
This sequence comes from Dillenia turbinata, assembly GCA_037126225.1. Taxonomy (NCBI): domain Eukaryota; kingdom Viridiplantae; phylum Streptophyta; class Magnoliopsida; order Dilleniales; family Dilleniaceae; genus Dillenia; species Dillenia turbinata. Next base: position 23,027,758 of record JBAMMX010000024.1, read on the forward strand.
CATGAGTTTCATGCACACAGCCATTTTACATCTTTAAACAAATTAATTTCCACAAGAAAAGTCACTTTGGTGACATGTTGTTTCAATTAATTTATCTTAAGATATATATAAAACCATAGGTGTAGTAATCAAATGCTGACAATAAAAGCATAATCAATTACCTTCCTTTGTGCCGATGAATTGATCATATGTGAAACTGAATAATTGTCACGCATTTATTACCACATGGTGTACATGCAATTCTGTCAAGTACGGACCTTCCTTTGGGCCGATCAGTACTCACATGAATTATATGCACAACTTTTTATATCCCAAAATAAATTAATTTTTACAACAGAGACCACTTTGGTAACATATTGTTTTAATTAATTCATCTCGAAATATATACGAAACCATACTCATATTTAAATCGTATCTGTAATTGAAAAAAAATTCCAATTTCATCCTGATGGACTCAATTTCTTGAAAATTAGACTATTTAAAGTCCAATCTTATCAACTTTAAATTGAGTTTATAAAAGCTCAATTTTATCGAATCTATCTCATTCATCTAACTTTTCCATCTCTATACTTTCGTTGTCAGCATAAAATCAAAGTCTCCACCCTTTGCCGATAACTGATCCAAAATTTAGTCAATCCATGTTCTGTAGTATAGAGCACCAGGAAAGTTCCCAGGTAGGTGGTGAGTTCATTTAAAACCGCTTAAAAACCAGCCAACCTTAGACTTAGTCTCGTCTTGTTGACAGAACTTTTCTAAACATGTCATGCCATCGCATACTAAAAGAATGACCAATTTTGAATATAAAAGAGAAATTGTAAAATGATAAAAAATAAAAAAAGGGTTTAATTGAGTCCAATGAGTTCCAATACCTTTATACCCAGAGTTGGGTCTGTTTGAGCCCAAAATGACCCATATCCTTTTTTTTTAAACAAAAATATTGATCCTTTTGTATTGTGAATTTACAATAAAAGAAAAGTTTTATTTTCTGAAATTGGGAAATCAGCCCTTAATAATAAAAAAAAAAGAAATTGAAATATGAAAATTTTCTATTTTTTATTTTCCAAAATTAAACATTTTCTTAATTATAATTTCTTTTCTGAAACTGAGATATCATTCTTTAAAAAGGAAATTAAAATCTGAAAATTTCCCTTTTTTCTGTTTCCCAAAACAAAAAGTTTCATTAATTTTTTTTATTGAAAAACTTTATTTTAAAATTGGGAAGTCAAGTCTTTAAAAAAAGGAAAAATTGAAATCTGAAATTTTCCTTTTCTTTTTCATTTTCCCAAATTCTAAAAGTTTCTTAAAATAAACTAAATTATTAAATATTCTTTAAAACTATAAGTTTTCCAAAAATACTTGAATCCGAAAATTTCTTAAAAGAATTCAAATTCTAAATGAATCTTTAAAATCGGAATTCCAAAAATGTATCATGGGAAAATAAGATCCAAAATATTCCTTTTAAAAAAAAGGTCAATTTTATTACTTGCCATAAAAAAAAAAAAAAAAAAAAAAAAAACTTGTAATTTTTGGAAAAAAATTTAAAAATTCCTTTCCAAAAAAAAAAAAAAAAAAAAAAAAATAAAAAATTTTAAAAAAAAAAAAAATTTTTTTCTTTCCTTTCTTTTTTTTTTTTTTTAGTTTGAAAGTTTAAAAGATCAAAAAAAAAAAGTCAACTTTCTTAAAAAAATACTCAAAAGCGAAGGAAAAAAAAATATTCTAAAACATTAAGAGTCTTAAATCATTTAAAAAACTTGTCATCTTTTGCTCTTTTATCCAAATATATATATATTTTTAAACACCAATATACATATTTAAATACCGAATGTTGACTTTAATAAAATACTTAATGTCGACTTTGATAAAAAAATCTTCCCAATTATTTTTTTTAAGACACTGGATGTCGACTTTTAATAAGAAACTAAAGGTTGACTTAAAAAAAATTCTCATAACTTTTTCTTTTATTGAAATCCACAAAAAAATACTGAATATTTATACATATATATATTACCGAAAATCGAAATTTTCACAAAAATTTTCATGCATATTTTCAAAAAATTCAAACAATACCAAAATCATATAAAATTTAAAATATGCAGAAAAATTCCGATAATTCAAGCACGAGAGGCTCTGATACTACTTATTGGGAAAAATAACTTTATACAAAATCATGCCAAATATCGTGTTAAATCATCAGAATTTAAAAAAAGAACCTAATAAACTAAACCGAAATTCAAATCGGATAGAAGTGTACCTGATTTCATTATCAGAGACTAAATAGAGTGAAATCTTGATTCGACTTTCTTCTGGACAGAATCTTGGGTATGGTCTTTCGGGTCATATATATCCTCACAAATTCTCTCTATATAATAGGGGTATTAGGGAGAAAAGTGATGCATTAATTCGGGGACCATAACCCTATTTATAGTTGTAGGGTGACTTTTACCTTCCAAAACTGTTTGTTCAGCTTATGACAGTTGTCCTTTAATCACCATTAGACATTCCCTATTTAACCCATCATAAATAGTAAATGTCTATTGGTATCTACACATTAATTTATTTTCATATCTTCTGAGATACTTAAACTCAAATTATCGAATTTTCAAATTTACCAGATCACTTTCATATAGGCTTAATTTATGAATTTGACAGTATGTAATACATAATTATTTTAATATAAAAGTCCAATGTTGAATTAGTGATCCAACAATTTGCCCAAAAGCACAGAGGAAATACAATTTGGGGGGGTAGGGGGCGGTGAGCCATGCAGTCTGGTCGAGATGCGAAGCTGTGACATGGGACCACTTTTACGTGGGGGGGAGGAAAATCGCAGCCAAAAGCTTAAGTCTTGGCGGTCTAATTTGCCTGCATCTGATCAAAGAAGTCTGACGCGCCCCAGGGCTCGTGTTTTGTTTGTGAGTTTGGGGGAACAACTAAGAGCGGACGGCTTGTTTATGAATAAAGGAAAGAGTCTGACCTGCCCAGTCCCGTCTTTCTCTGTACTCGGGAGAACAACTGAGAGGGTCTCCAAAGAGTGTATTTGCTAGGAATATTGCTTTTGCAGTCGAAAACAATTGGACAGTAACCCTTTGAAAGAGTGTATTCGCAGGCAAGCAAGCCGCTGATACCAGCTCCCACAATGGCTACTTGCCTCTCCATTTTGTTGAAAGTTTTGTTTATCCGTCTGGCCACTGCCTCTGCCTTCTTCTCACCCTATACTCATATAATGCTCAAGCTGATTTGCTTTCATCCAGTGGTGTTTTTATTTATTTATTTTTATTTTATTTTTTATTTTTTATTTTTTATTTTTTTGCCATGATTATTCCAAATAACTCTGTCTGCAACTAGAACATAGTCAAATATTCCATTTTTGTCTCAGCTGTGAGAAAGAAAGAGTTTTTTTTTCCCCTAGTTTATATACAATTTCATCCTAGATTTTGAGTATTGTCATTGGAAATTTGGATCTAGAATTTTGAATAGATGCCCAAAAAAAACCCCATAATTATCAAAGGAAATACTTTGCCATTTAAGCAATGCCATGATACATTTTGTCCATTGGGGTAGCCTAACAAATCCACACAGAAATTAAGTGATTTCTGTGGTTAATGATGGTATAAAATCAATAAATAAAGTTTACAAACTTTATTAAGGACATTGAGGTCTGGCTGTTTTTGGTGAACAGAACATGCAACGTGGTGAGATACTGTCCCAATGTATTTGTTCCGGATATGCTTGATTGATGGTTGAAGGTGAATTTTAACGCAATGGTGGAGTTACTCCTTTAATGACGATCATGGATTCAAGGCGTAGAAATAATCTCTTTGCAAAATGCAAGGGAAGACTGTGTACATACACGCCCACCCTCCCTCTACCCCTACACTAAGTCAGGGGAGCACTTTATGGACCGGGTAAGCCACTTGATTAAGGACATTTAAAAGAAAGGATACAGCATGTTATTTGTCAAGTATATCAGAAGATGAACATGGCTGATGGCTCATTTTGAAGCTGTAGGAGCATAATCCATAGGACCGTAAGGTTCAAACAGTTCAGCGAAAAATCCCTTTTTCCTCTTAGGATTCCACCCCATGTCCTTGCAGAGTTGGTCATTGTACCAAATATGAAGGGTTCCAATACAAGATCTTCTGTAATACATAGGAGAGTACTTCTTCATGTGCTTGTCCCATTTCTCTACATCTTTCTCCATCTCTTTGATGCTGGGCAATTTGAATGCGCCATCAACAAGTTCCATGAGCCATCTACTCCGCATTTCAGACGTATACAAGTTTGACAAACTCTCAGAGAATCCAATTACCGCTAGCTGAGGAATTCGAGGGTGGATGCATTCCCTAATCAAACAAGGTTCATCATAAGTATTAGCATACAACTGGGCAATGTATGGACATAGAAAAAGCAGTAGCAACTTAAACCTGTAGAGAGGAACTCTTGAATTAGAAGAGCCTGCAATGTAGTCCTTGAAAGTTAGCTCTTCAAATATGTCTTTGAGCTTCTGATCTCCTTTAAAGCCAGTTGCCAGGATGACTAGATCTGTTTTAAGTGGTGCAGTCTCACCATCTATTACAACCCCTTCTTTGCAGAAGCAGAATTTTGGTGCCTTATTCAAAATTATGCCTCCTTTCTCAACTCTGTCAAAGAAGTCCTCTGGCACGGTTGAGATCAAGCAAGATGAGATTTCTTCAGAGAAGCTGTGCTTTGGTACTATTCCAAACTTCTTGAGCTTCAGCTTTGATTTTATGTAACTTTCCACAAACTTGGAGAAACCCCATTTCTGAAAAATGATAAATCACATATCAAAGGAGAGTATTCTGCACATTGTACATCCTTATAAATATGGGGAAGAAAAGAATTACCACTGGTGAAAGAATTGTTGCAAGGAGACTCAAGAAGAACCCTTCACCAGGTTTATGAACCAAAAGCTCAGAGAACCGATTAAGGTAAAAATAGGCTAGTGGCACCCCCCATGGAACGTAATCTGGGACATTCCAGTGTTCGGTCTTGTATAACAAAGTGCATGGAATTTCCACTCCTGCATTTAGATTACCAGGTGCATATCAGTCTAGCATTAACTTTTTGTGAATATATATATATATATATATATATATATATAAGAGGGAGAATATGCAGCTCAAAACAGGGGTAGAGCCAGAAATTTATATTGAGAGGGAGAAGTACAAAATACTTTTTGGGTTATAATTAAGGAGTGTTTTATTATCATTTTTTTGTTAAAATTTCCCGGCTGGGGGGGGGGGGGACTCTCGATCCCTGCCTGAGTCGAACCATGTGGATGAAATCCATGCTACACATTTTCTACCTTTTTTCTAAACAATGAAAAATATACTGATCTATGCAAAATCAGATGAGTTGCATTTTCTAAAGGTTGTTCTCCTTTTTTCTTTTTTGTTGTTGCCTTTGAGAGGCATACAAACATGAACCATACAATTCATGTTCTGCATTATTCAAGTTCTTTTTACCATTTGCAATAGAACACTCTCTAGCAATGTCCAACGCGGATTTCTGGAGACCGACGACTGTAACTCTCTTCCCCTTCACAAATTCTGCAGCACTTGAGTAGTCCATGGCAGAATAATCCATTGAGTGGATGACCTTACCAGCAAAAGCTTCTGGTCCCTTTTCTGGTGGGAATTCTGGTAAGTTTGGAACATCACTAAACCTTCCAAGGCATAGTATGACAAAGTCCACTTGATAAACCTGTTTGTTTCCCTCAAAAACCATTAATTATATCTACACCAAAGGTCGATAATTGTATCTAAAAATAGTGGTTTATGTTTGAAATTGTATCCATTTGACATACCTCAGTTGATTGAGTGAGACAATCTTCAACAGTTAAGTTCCATTTTCCTCCATTGCCAAAAGCCTCACCATTGCCACCCCATAGTTTCCATGACTTCATCACCTCTTCATCATTTGATCCTTGGACTTGGTAGCTAATACCCACAACTTTGGTATTGAGTTTGATATGTTTAACCAAGTCAAAATGTTGAGCATATGACTTAATATAGTCATAGACTTGGTGTTGGCTAGGAAAATCCTCTGTAACTGAAGATGGCCATGGAAAATCCGAGAATTGGAATGATTCTTTAGGAGTTTGGAGCATTGTGGTTTCTACTGTCTTGATCCAAACTCCTCCGATTTCACTCTTGGACTCAAAAACGATAGGATGGTAACCTTTTGAAAGAGCATATTTGCAGGCAAGCAAGCCACTTATGCCGGCTCCAACAATGGCCACTTGCCTCTCCATATTCTTGAATTATTGGCTCTACAGTTTGGAAAGCTCTTGTACCTTCTTATCATCCTAGACTCTTAATTTAAGGGATATATATAAATATGTATAAACATAATAAACATTTTAAATCACAATAATTTTATTTTATGATATAATAAACACTATTTGTGATATGTAATTTTAAGATTATATATACATAAATATCGTTAAAAAATTTTAGCTAGCCAGTCGTGGTGCCACTAGGGGTGTTCATTCAGGCGGGTTAATGATTTTTTAGGTCATTCAGTTCTGATTATTCGGATTTTTTGGGTGTTCAATCCAACCGAAAACCAAACCGAATAAAATAAAACCCAAACCAATTTACCCGAATTAAATTCTGGTTATTCGGTTTGGGTTATTCGGGTTTCATTTACCTGAATAACCATAAAATATGAAAATTTCCTTTAATGATTTGGGTTAAACTGTTTGAATTTTAATCGAATTAGACGTAAAATATTACGTGAGAATATATTATTCGGGTTTCGAGTGAATTTCGAATAAAAATCTTTATTTTTATATCTGAATCATTCGCTCAAATTTTTAATCGATCGAAACCATTCACTCGATCCGATTTTTATTTATCCGAACCGAATAATCTGAATTTAATTTGAATCGAGCGGATGAATGGATTCACACGAATAATGAACACCCCTAGCTGGCATCGGCTCCCTTCGCCCATGAACCCTGAAATATTGAAATTCTAATATTTATTTATAGAATATCCAATAGTTTTACTTATATAATATGAAGCACATGAGATTCATATTCAGTAGTTTATTTACATAATCTTTAAATTAAATTTGAGGGGGGCAGTTGTCTTGCCAGCTACCTTTCCATTTGCCCCAATGAGATTTAGATTCATCTGTTTATTTATGTTATCTCCAAGTCGTGCCCATATCACGTTGGCCCCTCACTTGAATGTGAACCACAAAATTTTAAGGAAATCTTATGTCGGTGGGTAGTCTTATCGGATAAACTCTCTCTCTCTCTCTCTCTCTCTCTCTCTCTCTCTCTAGACTTTAGCTCGGTGCTGTCTCGCTAAGAAGATAGGTGGCATGCTATGCTAGGCCTATACCTACTACGAGAAGAAAGACAAAAGTGAAAACGAAAGGAGAAGGAAGGTATTCACTTCAATTTCAAATTGAATTCGGCAGTGCCGATCACCCTTTTGACAATTGGAAACAAAAGTGTTACTATGAGAAAAAAGGACAAAAGTGAAGTCAAACGGAGAAAGGTAGGTGTTCAATTCAGTTTGAAATTGAATTTGGCAAGTTCTCATTACCATTTTGACAATGGGCATCAAGTGTTACTAAAGATATGGTAGGTTTTGATGTAATCTTTTATTTTCTTTTTTCATGAAAACATCCTAGCATTCTTGTGGCCTAACCCCTGTTGAGATATCTTAATTTAGTTTAATTTATCTTTATTTTAATTACCATTTTTTTTAGTTAAAATAAAAGAAGTTTTCAATCGATCACAATTGAGATCAGTTTTGAGAATATAAGTTTTAATCTCAATAATTGAGATCAACTTTAAAAATATACGTATGTGTATGTAATATTTTCTTTACATTTTTATAAAAAGACTATTTCTATATCTCGAACCGTGATCTCCAATCATTGTATCAAAGTTCGTAAAAAAAAAAAAATACAACCAAAATATCAAGAATAAAACCTATACACCAACCGTCACTTCTATTCTAAACAAACTCATAAAAAAATATAAAATTTTACTCATAAAAATTAAATTCTCTCATTGAAAATTATTATTGTATTAAAAATTTTACACAAGTTTTTGCTTGGCTAATAGTGCAAAAAGGGTGAAATGCATGACCTCAAAATACAACTCCAACCTAGTATTTCTATTTGGTACATTTGACCTCTTTTGCATTATTTGTAAAGCGTAGTAAGCAGCACGGATAACATTAATGCTGGAGATGTTTTATTGAGCATAGTCACTTTGATTGTCAGCTTCAAAAGAATATCAGCAAACCTGGCAATATAGGACCAGGTATTGTGAGAATAAGATTAGGTTTCAAACTAGGGAACCAGCCATGGCAAGACATTAGGTTAAAGGGATAATTTTGAATCGAAGAACCAAGAGCTTTGGTAGCAAATATAAGAAGATCAATCCAAATTTGCAATGACAGCATCAACAATTTCTTGTGTTGAGCAACCCCCGCCAAGATCTTTTGTACGGTACTTCCCCTCGGAGATTACGTGTTTAACAGCTGTTTCCAGTCGATCTGCAAATGAAGGGAACTGAAGATGCCTCAACATCATGGCTGATGAAAGGAGCAAAGCCACCGGATTGGCCTTCTTCTGCTCTACTATCTTCTCATTCCCTACATTCCCAGCTGAAGCACCTTGCTCAAAAACAGCATGATCACCACCAACATTACCTGCAATGACACAGAATTCCCATTGAGGCATTTTGAAAAGACTAGAACCTAAATAATTTGATTAGTCTTACAAAATTATCATCTTCCTATCTTGGTTCTTACTTAAAACTATTTAATGGCAGTCAAGATGATTCCAAAGAATTGGAAAGATAAATTCTGATCAATGTTACATACCTCCTGGCATAACACCTGTGCCTCCAGCAATACCAGCAGCTGTATTTGCCACCAAGTTTCCATAAAGATTTGGCGTCACCTATGGAAGGATAAGTATTCTTTCTATCAAAATCTTCTCAGGGAATGGCAAAACAGAAATCTGAACACAGGATATAGTATTCAGAGAAGAAGAGAACAAGAGTGAAGTTACTCCAATAGTCTCTACCAAGTTGATACATAAAAATCAGCAACTCTACCAGTTCCATGTTGAATGTTATTTCACCCGTTCGGATTCAATTATAGGACATTCAAATCCTCAAATCTCAATATAAGGATATGTCTATTCCATCCTTTTTCCTCCCATTATTTGCAATTCCATCACTTCAATATTTAAGGCCTGGAAACCTTCCGCTTTATATTTGTAAGACTTTATAAATCATTAGATTCTTCTAATTCAAACAAATATATGACATTAGCTCAGCACCAAGATTTACTCTCTCAGAGAGTCTTTAGATTGACAACAAGGGTGAATCAAGATTTCCATTCTCATTGCTGTCCTGCCACCGTAAGAGGGAAAGTAGATGAATGTGTTATATGTTCTTTGGTGGATAAGGCATCTCAAAAAGGATGAAGAGCTCATACCGCTGTGACTTGGAGAAAAAGGGGGGCTGCTCAAGGAAAACTTTGCATGGTACAAGAAATTTGTCATTGAAGAGGCCAAGTGCCTATTTTATATGCAGTATAAGGAGAGTAATTATCGAGCTTAAGGCTGCTTCATCTAAAGAAAGAATATCAAGATAAGAGTTTAGAATTATTACCTAATGAATATGTGAATGTGGGGCCTAGCATGTGCAATCTTGCACTACGGTGAATCAGAAGCAGTTATTCCTTGAGCCAATGAAAAAGCCACAGTTCTCAACCAATGGAAGCACCATAAAGAACTTGACTTGAATCAGCAGCCAAGGTCCAAAAGCTGAGTGATACTCATTTGCTTTGGCAATCCTCAAACATATGACTCACCATTTGTCTAAATGTGGTTTCAATCACCACGATTGCAAAGAATTGGTAGGCCTGAGCAATACTCATCAAGCATATACTAGCTATTCTGGTATTGACTGTTGCTGGGTGTTCTAGATGCACCCTTTTTCTTTTACCTTGATTTATCTGATTTTGTAAAAAGCATGTTTCTGATTCGAAAATGCCATGGAGCTCATCCATATTTGACTTTTGTGTCGATCTTGAAAATTGAATTTCAGACAAACTCAGCTTTTTTGGGGTTAAGATCAGCACTTTCATGGAACATAGGTCATACTCGGTCACAGGTTCACACCAGGTTCCTTGAATAAAAACATAAGAAAAGTGGGACCATCCTAGTGATTGACTGTGGCTATGTGTTTTCATTGCACTTGGATGTGATACTTGTGGGAGATTGCTTTCTCCATATTTCATATCCATTGTATGCCCACTACAGTGTGAAGGGGAACCATAAGGTTTCAGGGGTATGAGGTGTAGCACAATGAAGAGAAAGCATATTTGGTTGATATCCCTAGCAGTTTTTGAGGGAGGAAAGGAAATTTCTCTTTGAAGGAGTGGAAGGACCTTTCTTCAATATTACAACTTGTAATTCAAACCTCTTTATGTTTGGTTTCTTTCCAAGGAATGGGCAGCTCGGAGCCTCTCTTCTTTTCATTTAGGTTGTAAAGGGTGCAACTCTTGGTGCTTCTTTTTGATGCAGCTCCTCAAAAAGGGGTGGACAGGTTCAGTTTTTGGCTAAACATACAATCTAAGAACGAGCAAGAGGACTCTTCAATGTGGGTGTTTAATACTTTCTGGCCTCCAAGAAATTTTGTTCCAAGATTGCACTGTGTAATAATTTATTTTCTCCACCTGCCCTTCTGAAGGGAGGAAGAATATTTGGAATGCAAATAAGTATATCAAAAGGCATGGCAATGTGCACGGGAATCAGAATATATGCCATGATCTAATCTAAATAAAGAATAGCACTGATCAAGGGAAGCAAGAATACCATGGATTGAAACATAAAGCAATAAAGTCTCATACCATGACATCAAATTGCTCTGGCTTGGAAACAAGTTGCATACAGCAGTTATCCACAATGATCTCATTATACTTGATACTAGGATATTTTGTTGCAACCTCTCGGCAAGATTCTAAGAAAAGTCCATCAGCAAGTTTCATAATGTTCGCTTTGTGCACAGCTGTCACTACCTTTCTGTTGTTTAGGTAAGCATACTCAAAAGCATATTTCGCAATGCGTTCTGAGCAGAACTTTGTCATCACCTAGCAAAATGATCGATGAGAAACAGGACTACGGCAGAAAATCAAAGCCCATGAAATATGCATACAAAGAACACTTCTTTAGAATCCAAATTAAAGCACTGAACAAGAAATTTAAGGACTATAAACCAGGATCCACCTCGGTCAAAACAAGTACAATCAGTATGACGAGGGAAACTAGATCAAATGGATTTGCAACAATTTAAATAATAAGTCTGCAATTTATGACAATAAGGAAGAAATATTTTCTTACGAATCGCCTGGAATAATAGTCATATGGACATCATGCAAGTTGTGATATAATTTTCACAATCAAGAACGCGGAAAGAACTAAGAATGTTCACTCTATGGATGGAGAAGGGAACATTGAAAGACGAAGAAGGAAAAGGGAAGGCAAAGAAAGAAATACAAAGAGAAAAGCACAAAAAACATGCCTAAAGTAACCATATTGCCTCCATGGGCATTAAAAGAAATTTATGCAATCACAAAATATAAGGATCGATGTTTGCAAGAAAACAAGACCAAAAAAAAAGACCATATGAGTCTGAAATGGGTAGTTTCTCATCTCCACCCCTTAACCTGTCTTTTTCTTTCCCACCAAACAAACAAACGAGTATCTTCATGGTTCCAGAAGACGAATTACAGTATTGTGCTTATGGCACATGAAGAGAACAAGAGAAAATTAAACCTGTATGAAAAAGAAGAAACCAACTCCTATGATTTTGGGTGTTCCATAAAAATAAGATGTTCTATCCCCCACTGGAATTAGCTAGAGCTTTCAGAGCATCTGGCTCTGCAGAGGATGACATAAAATCATTTTACCTTAGGTTAGGAGGAGATCATACTGTAGAGAGAAGAAAAGTACAATGAGGAACAAAAATGACACTCTTTAAATCTGAAATCATTTAATTTTGAATGAATATTTTAGAAATGTGGTCGCAAATTATGATACCATACTGCACTAAATAAGTGAATATTGCATTATTAGTTGTCAAAACTTGCTGGAAATTGAGGGTTACAGAAATTGAGCTGAAAGAGAAATCAAATAAAAGTAGATGAGACGAAAAAATAAGATCTGCTTGCATCACAACAAGGTTCTAGGCATCAGTTTGAGAGAGAAAACATTATACTTTTTTCTAGACTAGACAGAAGTTCAAAGCCAATTAACACAGGAGGAATAAATCACTCAGCTAATTAAATAATTTCTCAACAGATTGCTATGGATGAACTCTTGAGAAGTCCAGCACACAGGAGGGATAAATCATTCAGCTAATTACTCTAAAATGGGGTAATGTATCCAACAAGACAAATGACTTCAGCTAATAAAAAGCCAAATTATATGGTTGCTCAATAGATTGAATTTAAAGTTAAGCCATTGTTTGAGTTAATAAACTACATAAAATATAACTAAAATGGTAGCGTCTTGATGATAAATCCATAGAGACCCATAAAGTTTCAACTACAGCAATTCCTTTCAAATCTCTAAAATAGACCAAAACATGGAGATGAATCTCCCCCACCCTGCGTTATTATATACTGATTGAAGTGAATATCAATTTCGTCACATAAATTCAAGGAAAAAAATTCCTATCTTCCAAGTATGTCATCGACAACCAGCAACTAAAATCATTTAAATTCAGTTTGATGCCCAACATGACCAGAATAAACAACCTTTTAAGAAACTCAACAATGAGCCATCAAATCATTATGTATTCAGAAGCCAACGCCAATCGAATTAACCAAAGAAAGATTCCCACATATTCAGCTAATATATATATATGAGAAGAATGAACACGATTCATGTTAATCTCCTTTGAAAGTACATTCTAGAGACCATCATGATTGAACCAGAAATGAAAATCGAAGAAAAATCAAAAGTTGAAGGAATGGCTATACCTTAAGACTTTCGACGACACCGGGAACGACTTCATGTTCCAGCCCTGCATATTCTCCTTCAGTGTTCTCCCTAATCACAACGATATCAACATTCTGATGTCTCGTCGGCAATCCAGGAAGATTAAAGCAATGAACGAGACTGGCATAGAGATCAAGCTCCTTCCTCAACTGAACATTCAACGAACTCACACCACCACCGACCGGAGTCATCAATCCTCCTTTGAGACACACCCTGTTCTTCTTGATCGAGTCGATGACTTCTTGCGGCACGGTCTTCATGTCGCCGTGGACGTCGTATCGCTCGAAGTAGACGGGCGCGTGCATGGCCTCCATGATCTGCTCGACGGCGCCGGTGACGAGAGGACCGATTCCATCGCCGGGAATTAGGGTGACAGCGCGTGGAGTTCCGTCGCCGGGGCGTGGCATGTAGGTTACGGATCTGTTAGGGTTGAGTCGTGAAGTGAAATGATTTGGGGAGGGTTTTGTGAGGAATTGTTTGAGGATTCGTGGAGACATTTTGTGAATGTTATGATGATGAGAGAAAGATTAGTGTTTTGGAATCTTGAATTCAAAACTCATTAGCGTTGCGAAGAAGCGATGTAGAGAGAGATTGGGAAGAAAGAATAGAAAGTGAATTACGCTCTTGTGTGATATTTTTGGCTTCCCGGTTCAAAAGCAAGGAGCAGCCAGCGCCAACTCCAAGTGCTGGCCTTTTAAATAATAATAAAAAAAAATTGAATTCAAACATTTTTTTTTTAATACGAACTTGAAATTTTTAAGCGAAGACATAATTAAAGTATAATTCATTAACTCAAACAAATTTAAATAAAATTGCATCGCTATTTTTCTAAAATTTGAAATAAAATTTAATTGTTAATTCTTCTTGTATCTATTTTTTTTTTATAAAATTTAAATTTAAGATTTTAATTAAAAAATTCAATATCGATTGATTTTGATTTCCATATTAATCGGTGCACCTAATTTCTTTATTAACTCAAATTATTCCTCCAACCACGAACTCTTACTTATAATTAGACAAAACATCTTTTAACTGCACCAAATAATATATTTAATTTCTAAACCATTCTCTCCTCATCAAGTCTGTTTATAAAACGTTCAAAACTTTCAAAATATTATATATAAATATATATAATACTAAATCAATTTTAACAAAGCTAGGTAAGACTGCGAGTGAAGTAAGTTAAAATTTATCCATCTTTGACTTATTTAGTATATTTTTAAAAATTTTATAACTGATTAAATTAAGACCCCAAAAAAAATAGAAAAGAAAAGGACCGGTACGCAACAAAGAAAAGAAATGGCATCAAATTGCACTTGCAGAACAAGAAGAGTTCCAATATTTTCACAATATAAATAAACAAAACTAAGGGAAGATGAGGAAACCCACAGATATCAACAAGGTATGCAATAACATCTAGTCCCCAACAGTTTAAGCTCTCAAAATACCGAAGAATGAATGTAAACAGATTAACTTTTGACAGGGACCTGCTCCGTTGTGAACACTAAAAAGGTACATTTAGGAAGAATGCCGGTTTGTGTTTCTCAGACGATATCCCTCAAGCAGGACTTAACAGAGAAAACCGTAAGCAAGCCACCACGTTCCAGTATGCAATTGATTCTCTGCATCAATGGCTCTCCAAATTTTAACCTTTCCATTGCAAATTCTCTCCCACCACTACTAGGCAAAAACAGAATATCTTCACATGGTGCTCTTAATGGGTTGGAGCAGGAGCACCACCTCCACCGCCTAATCCCATCTTTTGTCCCAAAATAGTAAGCTGATCAACAAACTGCCCACCCGTTAGAATTTCTGTTGATCCATATATAACATGCTTGGCAGGCTGCTGGCGGTGAGCAAGCTCTTGCAAGCTCCCATGTTCAACGTAGTTACCGCCTCCAATCATGAAGACAATAGCTTCTTTGAATGGTCCTCTCAGATGGCTGCTACCAGAACTAGACTTTGGAGCCCGAGGATCGAACAGAAGGTAGGAATCGATTTCAGGATTCGGCTTCCCTTCCATCAATGCTTCCACCGTTCTTGTCAGTGCAAGCTGCTGATCACTAGATAACAGATTCTTCACACCTGCAGTCACAGCACTAATAGACTGCCCATAGAGTTTCTCAGCCCAATCAACGATGTTACTCCTGCTAGCTGAATTTGCTGATGCTAATTGAACATTCAATGACTTAATCTTTCTCACATACTGAAATGCACTAGTATCAATTTGGGCTTCCCGCAGTGCTGCTTCTACAGATTCCACTTCTGATGGAATTGCCTCGAAAGCAATAAGGTACATGACTGCGAAACGCAACTTATCCAATTTTGTTCCCTTCCCCTCGATCACACTTAAAAGCTCACTCTTATCAATACTTCCCCTAATCATCATGTCATTCTCTTTCTTGGCAAAAGAATCTAGAGCCCTCTCCTTAATATGACCCAAAAGTGCAGTAGCAATGTTGGTATGTTTATCAATCACCTGCTTCCGCTCAGTCAACTCAGGGAGTGAGTTCACCGCATTCATCAAATGCTTTGTGTTGCCTATCAAATCCTGCCCATCAAACTCAGCCCCCTCATTTCCTCCTGTTCGTCTGTTCACCTCATCAACATCCTTCTTATACTTATTCAACTGGGTCTCAATCTCCACTGCAACCTCAGGAAATTCCAAATACCCATTTGCCACCCAAAATGGATCGCCTGCATCCATTTCATATGAGCGCATCCCACCCTTCTCTCCGGGCACACTCAACCTATTCAACCTCAATCCAAACACTTCATGAACTAAAGGTTTATACCTAAAATCATGCTGAATTGCAACAGAAAGCTCAAAATTCCTATCAAAAATACACAAGACTGGGCGCTGAAAAGAACTGAAACCACTACCTTCAGTAAACAGATTATTCTTTGACAGCAGATGATCACGGATGCGCTGATCGAGCGCAGACGCAACCATCTCTGCTGGACCACCACGTGGACAGCGAATAACTGGAACAACAGCTAAGGTAGCCAAAACACAGAATAATCCACTCACAATCCTCTCAATAATCTCCTCAATTTCTCTATCACCAGCACTCGGATCATTCAATTGAACATAGCTAGATTGCTGAGCAAGTGAAAACAAATTATCTTCCAAAGTAACAAACTCCAAATACTGATCATGAACCTGCACATGCACAAGAAATTTTAACCACTTAAAAAATTGCAAAATGGCAAGACTGCACGCAAAATTCTCAATATCAACAATGCTATATACACCGAAAAAAGTCAACTACTAGAAGTATGGATGTAGAAAACACCTATTGTCCGCAGAAAAGCACAAGCTTTCTACTTTGTACAATCATTTACCCCATAAAACTTCGTCAACTCATATTTAGTAAATCCTTTAGTTGATTTTTCCACATATATAACCTCATTCTTTATGGCAATAAAGTTTCAATTTGTTCACACAAATTTCAAAGTCTAGGATCATGCTAGTTCTAAGGGGAAAAATGCCTTCATTTTGCTTCAGAGTTAATTTGGCGCCAATATAATTAGTGGGAATTGTGTTGCACAATTTTTTTTTTGGTAACAAATTTTCTAATCATGTTGTGATTGGTTAGCCCTTAATCAAAATTGAAGAGTATACTCCACCAAAAATCAAGTCGTAGTACCTACCATGATGTCTCAATAATCTCAATTTCTCGAATCTGCAGGCTTGGTCTAATTTTGCTTCAGAGTTAACGGGGGCACCAAAATAATCCGTCTAAAAAATTTCTAATCATGTTGTGCCTGGTTAGCCCTAAATCAACTTTGAACAGCATTCCTAGTACATATTATGATGTCTCAAGTCAATGAATCTGAAATCTCAATTTCTCTGATTCTCATGCTTGCCCCAGTTTTGCCTCAGAGTTAATGAGGAGCCAAAATAATAAGTGGAAATTCCGTCAAATCATGTTGTGTTTGGTTAGCCCTAAATCAAAATTGAACATACTATAATGTCTCAACCAAAAAATATATAACCTCAATTTCGCTAATCCTCAGAATTGAAATGGGCTTTGAGGACAGACCAGAGAATTACCTTAGAGATTTTATCGATGGAGTCGGAATTTAGGGTTCCAGAAGCAAGATCTTCAAGCAAGGGTCTGGGAATGGAGGAGGAGAAATTGAGATGGAAACTGTCGTAGAGAGAGTTGGAAGCGTCGGATATGATGCGTTGGATGTTGAAGTGGGTAGGTTGGACGAAGTAAATGGCGGGAACATCAACGACGGGCTTGCGATCCTTGTCGATGAGGAAGTAGAGGGTGACGCCATGCTTGCGAAGGCCCTTAACGTGAATCAGAGGGGATAGAATGTCTTGGCAGAACTTGTCGTAGATCAGGATCTTGTAGACCTCTTCGCTTGCGTTTCCCGTCGAACTTACGGGCTGGTTTAGGTTTAGCATTCGGATTATGCAATCTGGAGAAAAGAAGAATACGAAGAGAGCGTGAGATTGAATTGAAATGAATTGAGATCTAGAGAGAGAGAGATACCTGTTTGCTTTTGACGGAGATTCAACGCCATGGATGGTGGCCGGGAAGGGCTTTTTCTTTGGGTTGGGATCGAGTTTCTGATTAATGGAAATGGGCGAAGAGGAGAGTCTGTCTCCAATCCTAATACATTTTGTCTTCTCGGAGTTGTTGGAAATTGTGCACAAAAAAGGATGATTAATTTATCTCTTGCAATGCAGACACGATCGTTTTCACTAGTTTTTTTATTATTATTATTCACTTGCCAATTAATTTATCTCTTATTTTTGTTAATATATCTTTAATATTTTTCATTATAAATTTTTTGCAAATTTTACTTATTTGGGCCTCCCAAAACAAAATTTCTAGTTCAATCTTAACTCTCACTGATCTTTCTCCTATGTTTTGATTCGTAGAAAGACCACGTTGTCAAAAGGTTTTTCACTTATTAATAGATTCATTTATATAAGTTTTTAACGTACGTTATTAGTTTATAAATATTTATATTAAATATTTTATAATTTGATAACTTTTTTAAAAAATTATTATTTGATAATTACATTTAATTTAATTAATTTTCATTCGAGTTAAGTTTTAAAGAATAAATTTATCTTTATTTTATTTTATTTATAATAATATTTTAACTATTTTTCATAAAAAAGAGATCAGTATTATTATATAAACAATTATGTTAAAAATCAGATTTAGAATATGTTTTGGAGAGTTTTTTTTTTTTTGTTTATCTTCTCCTTTTAAGAAAAATAAAAAATAATTCATTTTTAAAAAAATTAAAAGTTGTTTGGTTTTTTTATATTTAAAATCAAGTTAAAAATTAAAAGTTATTTTTTTTTTACTTTTGAATTAAATTTAAAAGTTAAAAGTTAATAAATATACTTAAATTTTTGCATCCTTTAAATAAAAATATTAATAGAATAAAAATAATTATGTGATGATATAAATAAAAAAAATATATGTAATTTTGAAAAAGTTGGAGTATTTAACACAAAGGGTTAAAAAAAGGCTCGGTTTTTTTTAAAAGTTATTTTTTAAAATTTAAAAAAGAAAATATTATTTGACAGAATTGAAAGGAAAAAAGGATGAGAAATCAAAAAAATAAACGGGTACTTAATATTAACCCAAGCGATTGTCTGATCTGAGCGTACAAAAATGACAAATGGCATTACTTTAGAGTTGGGCACGCGAAGCTTTGTGGGAAAAATCCTTCCACCTAGCACAATAAAACGAAACGATCGTGTTTCTTTTCCGCTCCTCATTGACGCTCACCGGCGGAGAAAGCCAACCTGGAGCGAGAGAGGGAGAGAGAAGGAGAGAGATTGTTTGAGTGAAAATGACGGCGTCACCATTTCTAAGGAATAAGTACTGGGTGTTAAGACATGGTAAAAGCATTCCAAACGAAAGAGGCCTCATTGTTTCCTCTATGGTTAGTCTCTCTTTCTCAAATTTTATAATTCCAGTCAATTTTTAACAATCTTATGATTATTCTTGTCATGGGTGTTTCCTAGAATTGCTTTAGATACATGGGTTCTCTGGGAATTTCAATTTCTTGCTCTAAATTTCGTTCATCAAGCCTTTCTGGAAAGACCAATTCTTGTCAACTCTCTGTCTCTCAAAGCTGTTGATGCCGTCCTAGATGTGAGTTTATTATAATTTAGATATTTTGGGGCATTATCCGAAGCAACAATGATAAATTTGGCATAAATTAATAAAGAGTTAGAGCAATGTGTAAGGGTGTGCCTCATACATATACACGAGTGCTGATATCACTCGCACTTGTATTTTAAGATTTAAGAGCAGATTTTTTTTTTTTGGGATGATTTTTGTATCAAATATAAAATAATTAATAATATATTGCTCCACAGATTTGAATTTTTGGAGTGAATAGCTGTTTTACAAAATTTAAAATGGTACCAAAGTGGAGATTTGAGTTTGCGTCATGTCAAGCTCCTTTCAATTTATTATAAATTTTCGACGTATTACCCAATAACTGAAGGAGAGTATTTATGTATAAAATAATTAATTCCACCTAAGTTTGAACTTCTTGAATATACGATTGTTTTACAAAATTTAAGAATTTGTTGTTATTATGCTTCTTTCAGTCTGCATCCGTGATCTTATCCCAAATAGTGATCAGGGTTCTAATCTGACCCTTGTGTTCATGTGTGTAAATATACTTATATTAGTATAACTTTTTGGCTTGACAATGTGTTTGCATATGCTCTCATGATGTTTAGGGTGGTGACTAACCTTTGCTCTAGTGTGTGATGATTAACATTTAAACATCTTACCAGGAAAATGGCACACTTCCTGAATATCAGTTGGCTGGTGAAGGAATTGATCAAGCACAGCAGGCAGGAGAACTATTCAAGAAGGTTAGAATTCACAATGTGAGAGTGAGACTCTCTCCAGTGCTTTTCTTGTCTCATAGCATCATGTTCGTCTGGCCATATGTTCATAATTTATTTAGGATTTTTGAGTACTGGTTATTTTGAGAAAAGCTAAAAGCCATGTTTTCTACGTTTAAGAAAAATTTGCTCTTAATGAATGTTGTGGATATTCTGGCTACATTGAGCAACTTTTGCTAAGATGGAAAAGCTGCTTTTGTTTGAATTCATAGAGTTTAGATATACAAACCATGAAGCACATAGAAACTTCGTGACACTTAATTTTGGACACTTGAACTATGACTTGTGGCCATCAATCCATATTTAACAAACCTAGTGTTATCTTAGTCCTAGTCCTAATAAACAATTCAGTCTGTGCTTCAAATATTAAGATTGGACAAGTCTACCTCCATTTGCAATACTTTTCAAATGCAGCAAATACGATCCTTGAGGGATAGCTTTTCTTGGGAGCTGTGTTCTCTGTCCTTAACTTGTTAACCAAGCTCAAAAAATGAAGTGCAGGAACTGCAAGAAATTGGCGTACGAATTGAAGATGTGCGCATATGCTATTCTCCATTTTCAAGGACAACTCACACAGCTAAAGTTGTTGCATCTGTTTTGAATCTACCATTTCAGGGCCCTCAATGTAAAGTATGTTATTCCACCTTGTAAAATGATTCTTCTTTTGATATAGTACGTATACAAAGGCCCATGCAACAGAAGTGAAAGTACTCAGCATCAGGAGTACACTACATATGGAAAATCGATTCCATATACAAATGTCGATAGGTCCACCCCATGTATATTTGTACTTGTAAGATGACCCAAAGAGGTTATCCTTTAGCCTAAGTTGCAGAAAGTTTTAGTAATTGGAAGTGACTCATATAAAGATATTGGCCGAGAATGATCTATTAGGTATTTGGTTAATTTGGCAAGCTCAAGTATTCTCTTAGTGTTTCTGCATCAAATCAGCTGTTAGTCCCTTAGTCGTATATCATCTATGTTACAGTTCTATATGATCTTTGCATCTGGAGTTTGGACCGATGGCATTCACTTAAATTAATTGTAAAATTCATGGTATCTTTACATACTGATGACAAGAGATGATTTTGATGTATAGGTTATCGAAGATCTGCGTGAACGTTACTTTGGTCCTTCATATGAACTTCAGTCACATGATAAAGTAAGTTGGACATGATTTACAGGAGAATAAAAAAAGATATTTTCATGCATATTCCATGGGTTTTTTTTTTTTATGGTCTAAAATTACAGCCTTTGATTTGGAAAAGAATTGCTGGTTGATGTTTACTTCTACTGTAAGCTCTTTTTGGATGACAAGCTCTTTGCCTTCATTTGTCTGAGTGACAGTATGCAGAGATATGGGCTCTTGATGAGAAAGATCCCTGTATGTCGCCAGCAGGTGGTGAAAGTGTTGCTGATGTTGCTTCCAGACTTGCGAGTACCATTGCCACCATTGAATCTGAGTTTGAAGGGTATGCAATTTCATGCATCTCATAGGTTCATAACAAAACCTAATAATTCAATGCAACCCTGAATATGTATAAGTTGTATTATTCTTTTTTTTTTATGTTGTCTCTTCCTGTTGTCATTTTACTTGTGTACAAGGGAGGTTCTGTCATTTATCTGTAGACTTGGTACATTGCAGATGCTCAATCTTGGTGGTCAGTCATGGAGATCCTCTCCAAATCTTGCAGACAGTACTAAATGCAGCCAAGCAACATAGCGGCTCAAGTTGTGATGACTTAGCAACTAGAATACAGGCAGTCCAGGTCCCTACTATTCTGTCACAGCACCGGAAATGTGCCTTGCTTACTGGGGAACTTCGGGCAGTTGCATAGAATGTCATATCTTGTAGACAGATGACTATTGCTTCGCTATCTTATGGAAGCCTATTTATGTATTAGCATCTTCACTCAGGTCACTTGGATAATTCTGCCAGTAACTTGAACCGTTCAGGAGATCATTGACAATTGAGTTATTATATTTCCCCAGCAAGATACAGGGGGAGTTACAAATAATATTTATCCAGCAGATTATGGACTCCGAATTTTATGCTTCTTTATTTCTCCTCAATCGGGGAGTAGGATTAAAATCTAACCCTAGACCTTTATTGCAGACAAGAATTTCAAGTCGTTCGAGTGACCTAACCCAGAGCCATTGGTCCACCTGAAACAGGTTTTGATGGCATAATACATTAGCCAACTTCTCATCACTACAAAACATAAGGTGCTTGCGATCAAGACCATGCTGCAAACCTTGCACTAAAAGTGAGTTGGTATTCACACATATACCGTCAAATTCAGAGGAAAAATTACTTCGATTAAATGCAATGCAGTGCTCAAAATTGGCCCGCCAATATGGCCTCCGATAATACATTTCATTTTGGGACATCCTGTGAAAAATCCATATTACAAGCAATTTTCCACTCACTCTACGGTAAATCCAGGTAAGTTTATTGCTGGATAACCTTTGCGAAAGCTCTATACAACTAGTGCCAATAGTACATGGTAGTGGCACTGATGCACAACATAACCTTTTGCAGAAACTCAGCAACTGATCAAAAGCCACTCTTAAGAAAAATTGAAACTCCCACCCTGTGAAGCTGACAGTGTGGGAAGCACTGCATAAAATGCCATGCAGTCTCTCCTCAACAGGAACGTCAGACATGACTGAATTGCAAGTTGCAAGTTGCCTTACGAGTCCGACAGTAACACAAACTCTTCTTTAATTCTTCTTTTTTACAAGTGAATAAAAAACTCTTGCCCCAACACTAATCCTTAGTCACCCATCTCCGGCCTCGGATCTGATACGAGCCATAGCTTTGATCACTGCCACTTTCACCCCCACTTTCTGCACTCGTATATCCTGATTTCCGGCGGTGGTGCTTCTTTACTCCTGAGACTCCACTGTCACTAAAGCTCCCATTCAAGAGAGGATCATCTATACCGCGGATTATCCTCTGTGTTGGTGTTGATGTGGCAATGCAACTGTCATCCTTTGTCCTCCTCTTGTCCTTGTCATATCTCTTTATATTTTGAGAGATATTTTGTAACTTCTGATTGAACCTTGTAAAACCCTTTTCCATGGGCTCCACTGCTTGTGTCACTGTGAATTTCACATCTTTGACAAGCTATACAAAAGGATAAACATAGATTTAGCAGATAATCTAATACTACAAATAAATCACTTAAAGGTCATTCAAGAAAAGGGGAAAAAATAGCCAGTTCCACATTTGCCGGGGCCCTGGGCAAAGGACATCTTCAGGGAAAGATCAGTTATCAAGTGTTAATAATGTTGCTAAGATAATGAATAATTCCATAGCAATGACTCTTCAAACTAACATGGCTCAACTAGAAAAAAAGATATATGCTATAGAAAGCTTACATATCCCCCACCACCAATGACAATATCACGGACACTTTCTCTAATGGCCGTCCCGCTTTTAACACCAATGTCAAGCTGGGGAAGCCGCAGCTTTGTTGGGCGCTCACTGTCCCTAACCTCTTCAGGATCAAGAGGACAATCAACAGATGCATAATCCCCAAGAACAGAAATGCTTCCAGCCATCCGGTCCCCCATTAGCTCATATGGCTTTGCAGGGTATACATACAAGTGAACAACTGAGGCGATGCCCATCTGTGCTGGATGAATACATAAACCTGTTAAGCTTCAACAAAATGATGAGAATTATGACATATTGACCGAGGACAAACGATTTAAATAACAGTATCCACTTTTATGATATCATAAAGATTTTGGACAAAATTGTTTCACTTCTACTCAAAAAGCACAACCTCAGCTATTTAACAAAGGAAGTAGTAAGGGCCAAAAAGATAACAATGCAGCACTCAAAAATTTGGGAATATTATGGACCTATTCTGAGCACTTCTACAGTCAAGCATACTCCTTTGCTTCAGAGGTAGTACTTTAATAGCATTTACTGCTGTAAGATAAATAAGAAATATACCATATGAAACAATTGGACCACCTAAAAGTGGAAGAAGTACTGCCGCAAGCAGAGAAGCCAGGTGGGAGCCTAAGTGAATTCCCCCGCACCTCCATCAGACACTCAATTATCCCTTTTTCTTTTTTCACACTAACAAACAAGAAAATACATTTATATAGTCCACCCGACATCAAGATCCTATGACCAATTAACTGAACATGACCTAGACCCCCTCGACCTACTTTTGCTATTGACCAAGTAAATTGATGTTACAACATCAATCTATTTTCCCATTCAACCATACATCTGACTGCAACAGTGATGAAAACATCAGATATGCAGAACAAAAACAATTTCAGAGCCCTTATAGTGAGGATTAATTCAGGGTCAGGAGTAAAGGTTTTATTTTGTAATTCAAATAATCAGATCTCGTAAAGGAGAAGAACTACCTCTATACAAATGATGAAGTCTTGGACACTGGATTGATATTGCAATGCTTCAGCTATTGGACTTTTAAACAACCCAAGGGCATAGAGAAGAGCTATTGCCACACCTTGCCACCAAGTCAAAAACACAATTGATTTGAAAGTCAAAAACTTTGCCAAAGGCTTTATGTGCTCCAGTTCATGCTTAGTGACGGTATAGAATTGAACTAAACAATACAAAGCCCATGACTGACTGAAATTTAAAATCACCGCCATATAAATATACCTGCAAAACAAGTGGCAAAGGTAAGATCAGAGACATGTTATCACACTTAATTCCACTGTCTCAGGCAAGTCAATTAAATTGACTCAGCAACAGATTCTTTTTCTTTTCTGAAATTCTGAAAAGCAAAAGGCTAAGCTAATATTATCATAGCAAGCACAGATTAAATAGCAAAAGCATTTGCAATCCCCTGCCAATGTGCAGCTAAAAGCTATACCTACAAATTTCCATTGATCGTTAACATCATAACATGTTATAAAATGTTCCAATGACCTACCTGCAACCTAGTTTAAACTATTGCCACTAATAACTAAGAATGAAACAAACATCCCAGTACCTAGCGTAAATTATTAGCACTAGGCCAAACAGTTGAATCACATTATATGAAAGTACGGTCATGGAAAACAGCTATCCACAAAAAGACATTCTCTAATTGACATTATGGTGATAGGGAGCCTTAAATAAAGAAGTGCGTGTTTCAGAGGAGAGAGAGTAGGGTGAATGCAAGAAACTGCCATCATTTAAACATACAAGTCTTGTTCTAAAGTTTTCTCATCTGTAATTTTAAATCATCTTACCCGCAAGTCAAATCAAACTCCCCTTCACAGTATACCCCAAAGGCTTCAAGAATTACCGCTATAACAGCACTAAGACTCTTTATTATCATCTGCCAGACAAAATATGATCTGTCATGTTACCACATTCACAATCAAGGAAAACACCAGATCACAGCAGCAAGATTCAGCAAACATACATATTGAACAATACCAATTTTGATAACTTGGTAAAGCCACCGACCAAGTCTCCAGGGCTTGAAGAAATAATTCATTGGAAAAGGATGCTTTACAGTTCCCTTTTCTGAACCATGTTCCAACAAAGGGGTTTTAGAACTTGCACGGCCTTCCCTCTCCATGAATTCAATTGTCCTCTCTTCACCTCCTTACGTTGGTATGAAATGAAAAAGATCATAAGAGCAAGCAAGATTACAAGACAAAGGAACTCAGAAGCATGTAGAGAAAATGGAAATAAGATAAGAAAAATTATGTAAAGAAAATTTGATCAAATATCCCTTTAGGTTGGAGGCATGCTAAGGTATGGAATGTAGACATGATTATTATTTTGATATAATTACAGACCAAATATTCTCCACCATTAGACATAATAATGTGCATACAGAGAATGTGCATCCCGCAGCCTACGATAATTGTGTGTCAGTCATGCACCATACTGTCCTAGTTAGAATAAGCACAACAGATCCAACTCAACACAGTCTTGAAATCGACAACTAATGTGTACTCCCATCCAAATAAAGGATTAAGACACCATCTGCTACACTTGGAATCTATTGGATTTGCAATTCTAAAACCAACAATGAGAAACAGCTAATAGGACTAGCATTGGACAATTGAAAGATGATATAAGGTACAATCTTTTCATGAAAAATCTGGAGGACTAAATATTAGATCCTAAAAAACAAAAGAAGATCCTCACATTGTTAAAGATCCAATTTGAGAAAGACATACCTAGGCATGCTACAAGGTATCTTCCAAAGCAATACATGGCAAAGGCTTCATAGCAATCACGCAATATCTCAATATCAACACTAATTGCAGGGTGCACCAAGGAAACAAACTGCAACACAGAAGATAAGTTATGGGGGTGGGGAGAGAGAGAGAGAGAGAGAGAGAATTTGACAAATTTTTCACATTGATACCCAGCATCTCACAGAGTTGATGTACAAACCATACAGTTCATTCAGTTTGTGGCAGCAAGAATGTAATGAAAAAATGAAACAAAAGAAATACATCTTTTTTTTTATTGGGGAAACAAAAAAAGGAAAAGAAGCACAACATAAAGCAACCATTACAGAAGAGGGATTTGGCACATCTTTAAAGATAGTGCTTTAAGGTTATCCAAGAAATGCATAATAACATCCATCATTTCTGGGAAAACGTATAGCCAATTAATACAAATATAATAGGCAGCTAGCGCTCTTCAAGTTCACAATAAAACTGAACCTGAATAAATAAAAGAAGAAAGATTTATGAAGCAAGGGTGTAGCAAGATATCATAATATCTGTTTATTTTAGTTGAGTACAGAATGACCGTTCCATAAAATATTCATGAAATATCTTCCTACATAGTGAAGATGCCTGTAAGTTAGGGAGACTTACAGATTCAACTGCATAACATGGAACCATTAAGATAACTCCAATTAAAAATTTTTGTTCCTGTTAAACAACACAGAAAATCATCATTGTTAGTGAACATAAGACTGATGGGTATCTCCTGAAATAGATAAAAGGTTGGAGCAGACAGAATGAACCTCGGGGTTTTTGTATGCTGAAAGATGCTCGAAAAGAAGGTACATTGATAGAGTGAGAGTCATAAGCACAAAGGCTCCAGCGATTAGACTTGCCCATATTGGTGGTGAGTAGGTTAACATGTTGAAATAGAGATAGTTTGTTATCCTCATCGGCTAGGTCACATACAAAGATATCCAGCATAATGCGACTCCCAGTCTTAAATGGATACTGATCAATATCAACTTTAAACAGTTCACAGTTTCAATACCATATATGGAAACATGATTACATAATAAGAGATAAATTAGTGCAAATTCAAACCTCAATGTGACCAAAAAAATCAAAGACTTGATAGAGAAGATGTAGTGTGGTAGAGTTTCATTACATTGTAAACTGAAAAAATTGCATCATGCACCATTCAATAACCAATATTTGAAACCCACACAGGACTCCATGGTCCTTAACTCCTTACTTATGGCAGCATTAATTTACAAAAGAGAAAAGCACCTGATGGTGCAGTATCATTCACATATTATCCAAGATGTTTTGCATTTCCTTTCTCTCTTTTTTTCTGTTTTTTTTTCCTTTTGCATCAAATTTCTATTGTTCTTCATTATTCAAAGAAGTTTCAATTCTTTGTTTCGGGGGACAAGCGTAGCTAGCCTCACCCACCATCAACAGTTCAAATAATAGGTAGCTACTGTCAGAGGCAAAACCAAAAATTTACATCGGGGCAAAATATATGTACTTGGGGTTATATTTCAAGTGGGCGGGGGTTATAATTTTCATAGGAAAAACATCATTTAGGTTTATAATTTTTAAAATTATAAATATAATATTTTTTCCATAGGTAATATCATGATACCTGAAGAAAAGATCAATAAGGATTTCAAATATAAGATTTGTTAACAATAATAAAGAGAATGAAGAATAATAAAGCCTTAGGATATCCATTTGAGGTGTGGAAATGCTTGGAGGAGGTCGGGATAACAATCTTTGATGTTATGTATTCGCAAAAATATGACAACTAATGGGTTAACAGAATAAATGATTTCAAATAAAAATTAATGACATAAAAAAATTTGAGTAAGTTAAATCATCACTTTTCTTATTTTAAATTTGGATAATGTGTGTGTGGTTTTTTTTTTTTGAATTTTATATTTCGAACCAAATTCTAGGATTAAGGCTCAGGTGATTGTTGTTGTTTTATAAATATAATATTTTTCCCCTAAAAATTTCAGAAGGGGTTCCCCCACTGGCTAGCGTCTATTGGGCAAACCCATAACCACAACCCCTCGGAAGTGCTAGTGGTATAACGGCTGTATGCAAGCTGTAGGCTGTCACCTCGGTGTTAGCAACATTTTTTCAATTCACCATTAGAATTTCTATTTAATTTAATATCATGTAATCCAGTCAAAATCTTAAACTTAGCATAAAATAATTAACAATCAGGCAGAGAGAAAACCACAAATTGCATATACAAGGCAGATGAATTCAAATCGGCTTCGTAATCGACCGAAGATTGAATTCAACAAAACCAAACAAAATCCACAAGCACAAAATCAAAATAGAAGATCGAAGATTGAAGAAGAATACAAAGAGTTCATGAAGGTTTCACCTGAAGAAGAATCCGATTGAAGTATTTAATCGTCGCTCTTCAAAGAATTTGTCACAGATTAAACCCTAGAGAGAGGGAGAGAGGAATTGGGGCGGAGAGACGAATTGGGGCTTTTTTTTTTGAACGATGTGAGGCAGGTGAGTGGCACGTGATTGATTTTGTTTGGAAACACTTGGAATTGGAACATATTTATTTTTGTGAGTACAAGACAAATAATTGGAAAAAGACAAAAAAAAAAAAAAAAATCCCACAAACCAACACTAATTTAGTCTCCCATGCCCAACAATTTTTCAAGGAAAACATGTAGGAAGCCCCCAAAAATTTTCTATTCTGCAATTAAATTTCCCTTTTAAAACTTGCGTGTTTTTTTTTTAATTATTGTACTTTGAAATATGACCATTTATATAAAATCTTTAATTATTTTTTTTTGGAAAAATGTCTTTCTTTGTGTCTTTATTACCTAAATTTAATCTTATTTTTACGTATCGTTTGATGAATTTGGAATTATTTGTTAGAAAGAAAAAGTGACAAGATAAATAAAATTATAAAGTTATATGATATTATCTATCACTTATTTGAGAAACATAACTTTTATCATACAAAAATCATTATTAATTTTGATTATTTTAATCTGTTCTCAATCGAAACTGAATTAAAAATTTATATTCAGAACAAAATATAATATATATTTGTGTTATAATTTTAGAGGTTGAAAGTGAATTTTTATTGAGATAAATAATTGGGATTATAATTTTTAACATTGTTATATATAAATTCTCTTCTTAAAATTTTAGGAGGTGTAGTCTCTTGCCCCCTCCACTTTCTCTCTTTGCCTGTATATTTGTTCAAATTGGAAACAAGATGGGAAGTCTCCTATGAAAGATGAGAATGAACATCATTACATCGTGAAGTGTTTCTTGTACTTGAAATTTTTACATGAAATTGGGAGGGTGCGCAAGAAAAAAGAAAAGTTAAATCCAAGAGTTCGTCAATGTATTTTGTGAACTTAAATGAATGGTTCCTCTAAATATATTTACATGCCAACATATTGAAATAGGATAAGACAACTTCCTCAAGTGTTTTAAAGGTCATGGGGGTTAGAGCTAGCACCACGAAGTCAAAGGACTGGTTTTCTGAAAACTTAAAAGAGAATGTAATTTCCATCGGAAGCCGTGGCATAGATTTCTTTCATGGTTCTCTTGGAGACCACACAGTAAAAATTTTCATCATGCCCACATTGGCATCTTTCCTCCTCTGATAGTTTGCAATGCAAAGAAGTTGAAGGCCAAAGTGGATTAATACAAAAGTCAACATCTGCATTGGAAGTCCTACAGAACTTGCTAAAATTTCCACCAAAACTAGGTTTTCAGTTTTTGCTTTCTTCAGACACAACTCATAATGCAATTCACGATGCCATTTTCTTCCAAAGAAAGAAATCAAATTGTCATAAGATGCAACAGGCAACCCTAGGTGTTGAGATTGGAATCAAGCCTTGGATTCACCATGGACAAAATACATGCATCAGACAAACACACACAGAGGTTCCGGTGGGAATCACCATAGTTTAATCTGTGCATTGCAAGAGATAGAGGAACTACACAAAGTAAATTTGGATATGGAAACACCAACCGCAATTTCATTACTGAATCCACTTCAAAAATTTTTTATATGCTCTATGACCATTGGCCAGGAAGCATAATTACACATGGAACTCTAAAACAAAGATAAAAAGGAAAACTCAAATCTTCTTAAGTCCACCTTTACTGCTATGACTGCTTTGAAATTGCAACTCAAGCTTTTCAACCATCACCAACTACTCTACCACAATATATTCCTACCTTGATAATGATATTGAACCCAATTCTTAAAATTTTCAATAGGAAAGAAAATCCAAAACTAAGAATAAAAGGGCAAAGGGACAATGGAAAAAGCATAAGTTACTCATTGATATGAAACAATTTCATTTTCAAGCATGCCTAGCTTGGAAATCCTTCATGAAAGCAACCAACTTCTCAACACCAGCCAAAGGCATTGCATTATAAATAGAAGCTCTCATCCCTCCAACCGATCTATGACCCTTGAGTTGAACCATCTTCTCCTTTGCAGCCTCCTTGATAAACTCAGCTTCAAGCTCAGACTTTTCAAGTGTAAAAGGCACATTCATGAGTGACCTCACTGACTTCTCCACCGGGCTTCTATAAAACCCTTTGCTCTCCTTGATAGCATTGTACAGAATCTCAGCCTTCTTCTTATTCTTCTTCTCAACCTCCACCAAACCACCTTGCTCCAAAAGATCCTCAAACACAAGCCCACACATATAAATCCCATAACAAGGAGGTGTATTATAAAGAGAGTTGTTCTCAGCATGAATCTTGTAATCAAGCATAACAGGAGTAATTTTCTGGGCATCACCAATCAAATCCTTCCTAATAATCACAATAGTAACCCCAGATGGACCCACATTTTTCTGAGCACCAGCATAGATTATACCAAACTTAGACACATCAACAGGCTTAGAACAAAAATCTGATGACATGTCAGCAACCAAAATCCCATCTTTATTCTTGGGCGTTGGATAATCCTTAAACTCAACACCATGAATTGTTTCATTGGCACAAATATGCAAATACCTAGCATTCAAATTCTGTTCCAAAGAATCAAAAGATGGAATCTTAGTATATTTCTCAGATTTTCCGGACCAAATCAGGTTGGGTTTACAGAATTTTTGTGCCTCCTTAAAAGCCTTGTCACCCCAGGACCCAGTAACCAAAAAATCAACTTGATCATTTGACTCACACAAATTCAAAGGAATAGCAGAAAACTGAGTAGTGGCACCACCTTGGAGGAACAAAACAGCATAATCTGAAGGAATGCTCAAAAGGGTTTTGAGATCTGACTCTGCTTTCTGGATTATGGAGAGAAACTCTTTACCCCTATGACTCATTTCCATGACACTCATGCCACAGCCTCTCCAGTTGTAGAGTTCTGACTCCGCCTTCTTGAGGACTTTTTCTGGGAGGGTTGCCGGGCCTGCGGCGAAGTTGAAGACCCGATCTTGAGATGGGATTGTGGGTTTCGTTGTGGAGGGCGTGGGATTTTGGAGTTGGGCTGTGCAGGTGACTTTGGTTGACTGAAATTTTGATGCGGTTGTGAAGAAGGCATTTTTGTTTGATGGGTTTCTGGGAAATGAGGGTTTTGATGGGTTTGAGGTTTTGATGAGGAGAGAGTTCGGGGTGGTGGTTGTTGCCATTGTTTTGTCTGTTTGAGAGAGAGAGATTTCTGAGGGGAAGTGAGGGAGATCTGGGAGGGAAAGTCGAGCCTAGAGTGCAATGGAGGGAGAGATTTATTTGGTTTGGAGAGGAGAAAAAGTTGGTGCGAGCTTCAGAGATTTGAGCAGCTGATTGGAGTAAAAAATTGGAAATTTTTTTTTTTTTTCGTTTTGGTAGGTGTGAGTCTCTGTCAACCAACCACACTTACCCATTTTGAAGACAAAGCCTAATTTGCAGAAGTTAACGTAACATAAATTTATCAATTATTAATTTTTATCATAGATTTATGATACTAGGTTCTACAATGCCTATCACATTCAATTCCATATTTTTCATTTCATAAACTTGTTTAGGCTCATTTGACGGGCAAAGTTTCAATGAAAATAAAATCAATCACCAAGAAATTCAGAGAACATGTCTAATGTTGGGATTGGAGCTAATGGCATTTAGAGAAATTCCTTCAACTCATTTCTATTTTATTTTATTTTATTTATAGTATTTTTAATTAAAAAAATAATTTTTAATAAAAAAGATTAATTTTTTAAATGAAATATTATATTTAATAATATTTTATATTGAAAGTTCATCCGGCCCTAATTTCAAAATTGGACCAAGTAATAAAATGGAGGATGAAGTCCGCCGACTTCTACTCCCAGGAATCGTTCATGAAAGATGAAACCGTGGCGCTTTTGTTCAACGGCTAGATTAAATCATGTGACTATCTGAGAGCAAGTGGTATAATATCATTGATGTGACTTAATTCTAGATCTCAACTCACCAACACAATACGATACAACACAACCAAACCCATTCCTGTTAGCACTCCGTTAATGTAAGATAAGTGGTGTATATCAGCTCATATCATGGAAAATAATTACATTTTGATAGGACTACAAGGGTGAATTGGTGAATTCGTCTCAAGTACAGTGGCTGTAACTCAACGCAGACATTCCACAAGAAGAGGAGAATCATCCACAAGGGAGATTGAACATTCCTCAACAAGAGAAGACGAGGAGAATCATGCACATGGGAGATGGTAATACCCATTGCCCTGTGCCTCTCTTCGCATGATCAAAACTTATCACTGAAAAAGCAAAGAAGAAAAAAATTCCTTTGACTTGGGAATATCCATGAGCTAAGACAGATGAATTTTTGCAACAACAGAGTACCTTCACGTCGTGCATCCGCAGCGACATGGGATTGTCAAAATCACCTACTTAACAGAACAAAGAGCATACGATATGACCATGTAAACTACAGTACAACTGAATGATGAGAACTTCAGATTCAGATGCTGTCAGCTTAATTCCAAAGGAACTGTGCATACATGACGAGGTGGGTCAATGCCAGTGCCAACACAGGAGCTCGTTGATCATAGCAAGAATGGCCACACTGCACTTGTTCCACAATTGAACAATTCGTGACACGAGTTTATCAAGCCCCACTAAGGGAGCTACAGGATAAGAAAAGGGAAAAAAAGGTTGGTGGGTATACGAAGGTTTCACAATCATCTATACAATAACGTAGCGAATTCAATCAACTCCGGCTTATAATTAGAATGATTCAGCCACACAATCAACAGTGAACACACAAACCCTGCTGAATCATTATGGTAAATTCATGAGATGCAGAGCTCTTTTGCAGCAGCCAGTTATCATGTTTTCTCACTTTCGATTCTGTGATATGAAATCATATTCGACAATTGGCAGCTGGAAATGAAAAGCATGATATCAGACATTAAAACATTAAAATATAAAGCATAAGAATATGAAAAGCATGATATCAGACATTAAAACATTAAAATATAGAGCATAAGAATGCCCGTAAATTTTGCAACAAGGGTTAAGGAATACGTTTAGTCATTCATGTGTGAACTCCTGGACCTGATTCTAAAAATGTCAAAATCAGGCATATAACCATGCTAATTTTTATGTCACGATAAGTAATGCAATTTAATCTATCAAAGAACGTAGTTATTAAAACCATTGAAGGGCAATGAATGTCCAGGAAATCAGAAATAACTGCTCAATACTCACTGCAGTAAACAAATTGGTTGAGATCAAGGGTCACCCTTCCTTGCTTAGCTGTATCAAATGAATTGAAAAGATTCCTGCGACATGAAAATGAGCAGAAAATGAAAACTATGCAGCTAAAAGAATATCAAATAGAAAGATGTTGAAGAGTAATATGATTGCAATATAACCACAGATTCCAATCTAGAGATTTAAAGATTCTTATTTTATTTTGAACATGCTAAGATTTTCACACAGCTAATGCAAGGTCAGCTGTAACATTATCAAACAGAGTTATGATCAAATCAATCAACACAACCTTCTGAACCATTCATATTTTCTGATGGACAAAAAGAAGATACAATGAGTATTTAGGAGTTATTTACCGAGCAGACTGCAAAAATATGCAAAGCGATATGAAGTCATCTAGCCGAAATCTTCCATTCTTCTTCTGATCAAAGCTCTGACAGCATATTAATAAATAAAAAAAAAATCACACTCAAGTAAATGACATTAAAACCAGTCAAGGAATTCCATATTACCATCAAGTTGTGCAATAACAAGAGAATGCAAAAGACAAAATGACCTCGAAAATACCATGACCAAGTTATACAAATAAGGGGGCGTTCAGTAAGAGGATATCAGAATGAGAAATCAGAATGAAACCAAAAGATGATATTTGAATCAATATTATGGGAATGAATATTGTGAAATCATACCCAAA
This sequence comes from Dillenia turbinata, assembly GCA_037126225.1. Lineage (NCBI taxonomy): Eukaryota > Viridiplantae > Streptophyta > Magnoliopsida > Dilleniales > Dilleniaceae > Dillenia > Dillenia turbinata. Next base: position 23,062,313 of record JBAMMX010000024.1, read on the forward strand.
AACTTAGAAATCTACAAAACCCAAATAAAGTGGTGGGTTTTGTTGAAAACCCATATTTAATTCTCAAATAATCATTTACTATCACATTTACCCAAAATTACTCATTACTCTCCACTCTCACATTTTATTTTTTTATTTTCTTTTTTTAACAAATTATCCATTACTCATATATATATATATATAATATATATATATATATATATATATATATAAACTAAGTAAATGAAAAAATATAAAATTTTCATTATTAAGTTACTTTCTTTTTTTTTTTTTTTTTTTAAAAAAATATAAAATTTATTTGATAAATTCATATAAAATTTATCTTTTTCATTATAAAATTACCCATTATTCATATATATATATATATATATATATATTAAAAAAACTAAACAAGTAAAAAAAATAAAATTTTTATTTTTGAAAAAAAATATAAAATTTGCTTGATGAACTTATGTAATATTTATTTTTTTATTATAAAATTATCCATTATTCATTATTCATATAATTTTCATTATAAAATTATTCATTACTCATATATATATATAAACTAAACAAGTGAAAAAATATAAAATTTTTATTTATAAGTTATTTCGTTTTTTATTTTTGAAAAAGGATAAAAAGTTTACTTAATAAATTCATATAATATTTATTTTTTTCAAGTAAAATTAATTCATACAATATTTTAAAATAGTTTATTTTAAATTATTTATAGTTTTTATTGTATATTAGAATAAGAGTAAAATTGAAAAATTATTAATTATTATTCTAAAAAAAACCAAATAACAAGTATAGTAATGATACACATTCCAGTGTACTGAACCAAATAGATGATTTGGAATGATTCCGTCCATTCCGATTTCAGAGGATATGATTCCGATTCCGATTCCCAAAATTGAACCAAACGCCCCCTAAGTCGTCTTATGAATAGGTTGCACATGGAGAAAATAATAGTAAAATCAGCAGAGTGATTCAACACCCTCACATGTGGAGAAAAGGATATCTACAATAAGATGGATCTCGTATTAAGAAAAGTTTTTGGGAATACTCTACATTGAACATAGAAACAGCCAATCAGTAATATGAAAGGTGATAACATAACATTCAAGCATCAGGAAATGTGCTCCAGGGATAATTTCCAAGTCAATTCCTTTCCTCATCCTTAGGAAAAAGATGAAATGTGCACATTATATAAAGGAAGAAAAACAGTTACCAACCGAACTAATTAACTCCTCCATGAGATTATGTCATGTCCCACATCCTACAATGTGCTCTTCTTCAGTTGTGGGAACATAAAAATAATCATTGTAACGCGGATGGTCTTCAGTAGATATGCATTCTAAAGTTTCTTGGGAGATTATTTGCAACTGACTCAAATATTATTACATATGCAAACATATAGCTATGAGGATCGAGTCATGTTTTTTAATCTTGTTGCACACAATAGAAATCCAGATTATACCAAGTACAAGGCTCACCTCACAAGCAGTGTAAAATGCAGGAGAATCAAGGGAAAATCCAAGTTTCACCAATGCCTGTAACAGGAATTAACAGTTTAGACAGTTAAGCAAAAAGGAGAAGTTTTCAATTTATAGTGCTTAAGGAGCACATAGATAGAGTTTCATCATGATGATAAAGACAAAATGCATATCTAGGATCCATTCATTTTCTAGGAATAAAAAATAATAAAAAAAAAAGAAACAGTAATTGAACATTAGAAATTACTAACATAAACCTGAAATACCTCATAAACATCATCATGAACAAGAAATCCACGACCCCTGCAACAAAAATGCAAAATAAAGTTCCCCCATGTTATGGCCAAACAATTGCAACAAAATCAAGTATCATCAGCAATAACAAAGGATTACACAGACTATGGATACCAAAATGAGCAATCACCTCTCCAAGTCAGAAAATGCTTGTTGAACCTGCACAGAAGCAAAATGTGAGATACTGCATACGTCCGATGGGGGGCATGAAATCAATTATGTTACCTGGAATTTTAGAATTAAAGAGCATATAATATATATAGCAACCATATTTTGTTCATTGATAAGAAAAAATAATATCTAAATTTCTTGGTTAACTTCACAAATTTGTGGAGTTCATTTCTAACTCCGCAAAAGGTATGAAATTCTAAATCTGCAAAATAAGAAGAAATTCGCAAGTGAACTCCAGAAGAGTTTGTAGGTCTGTCTAAATTTACTCCACAAGGGAGGAAAACACCAAATGAATTCCATATTTTACTTTTTGATTCCAAATATAAGATTTCATTTTCAAATGAACTTCACAATTCAATTTATTTCAAGGGTCAGGATGACTGTCATTACAGATGTTATAAACATCTCCCAACCAAATCATTGTACTATTTTAGTATATATGTCAAGAACTAAATAAATTTCTTGCATCGTTAGAATATAAACACTGACCTTAAGTAGAAACTTGTTAAGAGCAACAAATTCTGAACAAGAATAAAAATAAAAACAAAAACTAAAGTTAGAGGGGAAACCCCATAAATTATAAAAGAAAATAATAAAAAGAGAACACCAAAAGCTCAAACAACCTTCAAAGCTCATGGTGCCATTTCTATCAAAATCATACATCCTGCAAAGATCCCAAAAAACCAAACTTGACTATTTAATTATTTAACTTAGGAAACAATAATACAGAATAAAAAACTTTAAAAGAAGGAATTTGTGCGAAGACCTGATCATTTGTTGAACAACAGTGAGAGGAAATTCTAGATTTCCCACAGCTAAAGCACTCTGATCACAGCAGATAACATCTAGGGCTCAGTATTTGAGCTCAATTACGGAGAGACTTAGAGAGAGAGAGAGAGACCAGAGATGATGAATTGAGATATACCCACATGGATTTTCAACAATAAAACGTAAAATAGCACGATTTATGCTTGCCTATCAACAGATTTGTAGAAATTAGGAGAAAAAATATGAGAGAGAGAGAGACCTTGAGCTGAGGAGCAGTAATACTTCCAGTTTTGTCGGAGTCTACACGATCGAACCAATCTCTTAGAACTCGCGCGTTCTCCATTTCCGAGGCCGATGATAGGAACTTCAGACTCAGGTTAGTCGGCCACGATGTTCTTTATAATTTTCGCTTCTTTTCGTATTTTCTTAACTAATACGATTTTTCTCTCTCTCTCTTTCTTTTTTTTTTCTTTTTTCCTCTTGCTGCTAAGGAAAAAAAAAGAATTTGAATTATAAAATCTAATTTTTAATTAATTTTTATTTTGAAATATTTTTAACTATTTTTTTTATCAATTTGGTCATCGAAATTAAAACCATTTATCAGCATCACGAGACATTACTTTTAACCATTTTTTTGTTAAGACGATTTTGATCGTATTATGTAACTTGATTTGATTGATCAAATTTATTTAATTAAAAATAATTATAAAATCAAAAATATTTAAAAATTTATTTTATAATTAAGAATTACTAAATAAATAATTAATGAGGCAACCTTAAAATAATTTTCACTCATAAATTATTTAATTTAAATCAGAATTTATTAATTAAAATGTTTTAGTCATACATGAGATTTTCAAAATCATTTGTATTTATAATCCTGCATTCAGTGTGTTTGAATTTGTTGATTTTTGAAGGAGTAATATTTTTCTCTATTGTTGCAAATTATAAGGATTTAAAGTGAAAACCAGCGCGTTTTTTTTTTTTAATTTTATTGGAGTTAGTGGATTCATGGTAAAGGAGGAACCAGGGGTTGAAAAATGAAAAAAGTACTCTTATTGTTAATATTTATTGATGATACCTTATTTAATAGATTTCTAAAATCATATATAACTATTTGATAAGGAAAGTAATTACCATCAAAATCAAATTTTTCCATATTCTCGTAGACTCTCATAAAGAAGAGAAATTGTTCTAGAGTTCTAAACTTTCTTAAATCTTGAGAAAGTCTAAATTTTTCATAAATTTCTAATTACAATTCTAAGTATCTTGAAAGATTTCAAATAAAAGGAAATTAAAGTTTTCTACACCCCTGGAAGGCTATAAATACACAGTATAGACAACTCTCAAAGGGACTCAACTTCTACATACGAAAGAGAAGTAATTCTATATATCATTCAGATGGGGGTTCTATACCCAATTCTATATGTCATTCAGATAAGGGTTTCATACTTATTTATATACACTGACAAAGGTAGGGTTTCATGTTCAATTTTATACGATCAGAGGTATGCTTTCGTATTCTACTCTATATACAATCGGATGTATGATATCTACGACTACTATCAGTATTTATTTCATCACTCATACTGACTTGAATGTCGGAGTTCTCCTGCCGAACCAACTCCGGTGGAGTTTTTACAGGTTTCTCATCTGTGAAGAATCGACGAACATTATCGTCATCGGCTCCCTGCTCTAGTCAGAAGAGCAGGTATCTATAGGGCGAAAATCATCTCCAACAGATTGGCGTCGTCCGTGGGAACGACTAACTGACCAGCCGTAGAAATTTCAAACTTGGCTTCACTTCTTTTTGACAGTCTGAATTCATTCGACTATGCGACAATCGGAACGAGATAGTCGGGGGTACCCCTCGTTAGGTAATTCTCTCGCCCTCATTCTCTCGGCTTCGTGTGAATAATTCGTTGACTATTTGTCCATGGTACATTATCGAACGAATGGGCCTATGTCATCCCGATCAATCGAAGAGATCATCACCCCGAAGGGTCTTAGTTGTTCCAAACAATCAAAGGGATCTACTCCCCAAAAGGTCTCAACCGCCCTATCCAACCGATGGGATCTATCTCCCTGACGGGCCTATGTCACCCTCAATTGTTCGACTTGTAAGTCTTTCCACTGTTCGGTCTATTGGCCTCTTAATCTCTTGACAGTCTCTTAACTTCATGGCCATTCGAATTGTCCAACCTGTTGGTCTCTCGACCTGTCTATTTCTCCATCGCTCGACTTGTTAGTTTCCCAATCATTTAATCTATCGATCTTTCAGTTACTCGCTTTATAAATCTATCGACTCGTCGGTATCTCAATCTTCCAATCACTTGATCCGCTGATCACTCAATCTATCAATCTGACGATATTTCAGTCACTCGCTTAATAAATCTATCGACCTATCGATTTCTCAACCTCCTGATCATCTAATATGTTGATTACTCAATCTATCGTCCTCTCACTATCTCAATCTCCCGATCCCCTGACTACTCAACCTGATGATGTTGATCTCTTGATCACTCAATTTGTAAATCAGTCGATCTCTCGATCGCTCGACTTGTTGGTTTCTTAATCGCCTCTCTATCCTTTTATCAGTCGACCCATCGGTATCTCCCTGAATGGGTAAATATCGCACAATCTATCGAACGAACGAGTCCTCCTGAACGAAGTCTATCGTTAGGGATTTATCTCTTCGAACAGGCAAACATAGCTCATTATTTTGAACGAAATCTTTCAAATAAGTCCTCCGAACAGAGCTTATCGCTAGTGATGTATCTCCCCGACGAACAAATCTGGTCCACTCTTTTGATTGAAATCTCTCGATGGAAATCTCTCGATGGAAATCTCTCGGATACAACTTCCAATCGAATGCATAAAACTTATGCTTGTAATCATATGTCTCACATGGGTTCTGCATCCACTTTCTCTCGGTTTTCTCCTTACGAGCTCTAACCCTCGGATGGGATTCAGCTCCTTTTTTATTCGAAATTGCATCACACCAATTGTAACATTGCTCCAATATATTCTCTTGGCTATAACCCTTTCGACAATAAGCCAACACTCATGAATGCGAAGCCCAACACTATTCTCTCACATCGGTCTCTAACTTCTCGCATTTATAGAGAGTTATATTATTCGATTAGAACATAGACTTCAGGTCAGTTTTTAGATCGTTTACTTTTGCTTTTCTTAGTACAAGCATTATGTACTCCCGACCACTACTCGCCTGAACTTCTGGTTACACTGCCCCCAATTTAAAGTCTCTTATCATTCGAACTTGTCATCAATATGGGATGGAACTCCCCGAACGGGTAGACACGACCCCTCTATGTAAAAGTTTTCTATTGCACGAAGGGTCTAAATCTTCCATATCCTATCATTTGAACGTGTCGTCAATATATGATGGAACTCCCCGAACGGGTGGATACATCCCTCTATATAAAAGCTCCCTATCACATGGAGGGTTTAAATCGTTTAGATTCTATCGTTTGAACGTGTTGTCAATATGAGATGGAACTCCCCAAACGGGTAGACACGGCTTATCTATCTAAAAGTTTCCTATCGCACAAAGGGCGTAAATCGCCCATATCCTATCGTTCAAACATGTCATCAATATGTGATGGAACTCTCCGAACTAGTGGATACGGCCTCACTATTTAGTAGTTTTCAATCGCAAGGAGGAGCGAAATCACCCAGATCCTATCATTCGATCGTGTCGTCAATATGGGATGGACTCCCCGAACGGGCGGACACGGCTTCTCTATATAAAAGTTTCATATTGCACGAAGGACCTAAGTCGTTCAAATCCTATCGTCCGAACGTGTCACCAATAAGAGACGAAACTCCTCAAATGGACCCATGTCACCCCAATCCATCGATGAGATCTAATTCCCCGAACGGGCCTATAATGTCCTGATCTACTGTTTGATCTGTCGATCTGGTATTCTTTCGATCGTTCGATCTGTCGATCTGATATTTCTCTCGATCGTTCGATCTGTCAGTCTGATATTTCTCTCGTTCGATCGATCTGTCGGTCTGATATTTCTCTCGATCATTCAACCTGTCAGTCTAGTATTCTCTCGATCGTTGGACCTGTCAGTCTGGTATTCTCTCGATCGTTGGACCTGTCGGTCTGGTATTCTCTCGATCGTTCGACCTGTCGGTCTCCCAATCATTCGATCGTTCGATCTGTCGGTTTTGAAATCGCTCGATCATTCGACCTCTAGATCTCACGATCACTCAACTTGTTGATCTGTCAATCTCTCGATTACTCGATGACTCGATCTCTCGATAACTCGATCTCTCGATCATTTGATCTCTCAGTCTACTTACCCACTGATCTATTGACCTTTCAGACTTCTGGGAGGCCTCTTACTATCCACTCTATTCCTAATACCATTTCTTCAAAATACAATCAGGAGTGGAGGAAAATGATGGTTCCCTATTTAATAGGTTTTCAAAATCATACATGGTTATCCGATAAGAAAAGTAATCACCATCAAGATCAAATCTTTTCATATTCTTGTAGACTCTCATAAAGAAAATGAATTTTTCTAGAGTTCTAAACTTTCCTAAATTTTGAGCAAATCTAAATCTTTTAAAAATCTATAATTACAATTCTAACAATTTTGAAAGATTTCAAATAAAAGGAAATTATAGTTTTCTACACCCCTGAAAGGTTATAAATACAGAGTATAGACAACTTTTAAGGGAGACTCAGTTTTTACACATGAAAGAGAGGCAATTCTATACATCATTCATGGGGTTCTATACCCAATTTTATACATCATTCAGAGAGAGATTCTATATCTAATTCTATATGTCATTCAAAGGGGAGTTTCATACCCATTTACATATACCGACAAAGGTAGGATTTTATATTTAATTTTATACGATCAGAGGTATGCTTTCATATTCTACTCTATATACAATTGGAGGTATGATATCTACAACTACTATCAGTCTTTATTTCATCACTCATACTGACTTGAGCGTCAGAGTCCCCTTGTCGGGTCAATCCTGATGGGATTTTTACAGGTTTTTCATCCGTGAAGACTCGACGAATATCACCGTCATCGGCTCCCTACTCGAGTCAGAAGAACATGAATCTATGAGGTAAAAATCGTCTCCAATATTTACTATAAAAATACTAAAACTAATAACAATAAACAAAACTCGTTTTATCTATTAAAATAGCATGATTTATCGATTTATTCACAATTTGGTGTAACCTTCACCAGAAAGCTACAAGATTTTGATGAAGGGCAAAGCCAGAGTGAAGTTAACTGTTTTTAGAAAATTTTGAGAAAATTTTTAATATATGAACCTTTGGAACATTTTTTTTTTTAAATAATAAGTATCACTAAAAGTAATAAAAAAAATGCCAAAAAAATTAGTCATAAAAAATATTATTAAAATCTTTTAAAATACTATTCCATAAACATATGATGTTTGGTTCCTCTAATCCAAACCCCCTATATTTTTTATTGCACACCCGAAAAATTTTTGGACTTGTTTGTGAAGACGGACAGCCGCTTCCTCTAAAATTTACATCAACAAAATATTATATGTGTATTTTGAATATTATAATCTAAAATGAATGTTATAATTTGCCCTGATATAAATCTTTGGCGGTGACCCTGTGTTCTGATAGTATCATTGACACCCGGTAGCTATAAGCACATTTCTGAGTCATTTCATCACAAGACTATTCCATCTTCCCCCTCTCCCTGTCTTGTTTTGCTCTTCAAAGTCTTTTTAAGTCTTGATGACATGATTAAAAGGGCAGAAACAAAAGAAAGACAGTACCTTTATTTTTGCTAGAAAAACCAGGAACAGGTGTAGTAGGGATCACAGTGAAGGAATTTGCAGAAAAGCACCAACCGTTGATTAAGTCATCAACTTGAAAAAAGTACATAAGACTGAGGATCTTAGTAATGTACATATAAAAACCAACCTTGGCTATAAAATTCTGCCTGTCCGACAAAAAAATATTTCCCATCAGCAGGCCAACTTGAATTCCTCAGTTTCATGCTGGGAGAACACTCAAAATATACCCGTTCATCTGTACATAGAAAGACATTTAGAGGCAAAGATTGTGCTGTCGCTTGAACTTGCAAGGACGCTAGAAAAGGTCTCAGAGAAATGCAGCTGGCTCACATACAGCTGCATTCCCATACCGGCTCATGCTGTACTTCCTATGAACTCCGGTGAGATTTCCCATTCCAGCCTTTTGATGGAAGCAAACCATCAGTTTTGAGCATTCCCTATTTGCACACATGGAAAGATAAGTTATATTTGTCTCTTGGTTGCTATATAACAACAGGATTTTAAGGGCAAAAATAAGTGGAAGCAACTCACAGGAGCTCATCTTTTGTGTACTCGGTGTACCATTCCAAGGTCTTACTCCAAAGAGTAGACCTGCTGAGACTGCACTGAGCGGTATAAACTGCTGCAGCAGCTAGCAGAGAAGGACGGAACCTCAGCATTTTGTATTCCACCAAACACAGCTCAATGATGAAGAATGACAAAGACTCTAGCTGTTCCGATTTTTACATTGAACATTAGCAACATTGTATAATAAATATTTCAGTTCCATGAAGTTGGAACATATTACTAACCCTTCCGTCACACCGTGCTGCCTTAAGGAATCTCCTCATGAAAACATATGGGGTTGGCACCGACATGTTGAATTGTAATTTATTCACCATTGATTTCTCCTTTGGGCATGAAAATCAGTTAGGCATCTCAATTTCAAAGAAGAGAAGGATGTGATAGTTGAACATTTATCTGTAAGAAAATTACCATGTCAAGAACGTCCTTCCTTGTGTAAGCCTTATCTGATATATGAATTAGATCCTCAACAGCAGGAACTACCACCTCCTCATACTTGGCTGCTAATAGTAGTGCTGTAATCCCAACTAATTGAAGCTTTTTCCTGACCACTGTTTGGCTCTCTAAGAATCTGTCTATAAGGTTGACAGTGAGGAAAAGAGTCTCTTCCATGAGTTCAAATTTGTAATGTACCTAGAAGATCATATCAAGATATTCGGCTAAGTCCTGCTACTGCAGAATGAAGCTAATTAAACACAGAAAATGGCATTTTTTTTGGGGGGGGGGGGGGTTTCGATTTATAAAGAAGCATGGAACTTTCCATAGAAATGGTATAATTGTCAACTTTAAGTGAAAACTTTGATCCTTCTCATTCATGAAGAAGCTCATTTCAAATCGAATATCAAATGTACCATCAACAGTTTCCTTCAAGATAAGCAACATAGGTCAATTAAGATACCTCAATGAGCCAGTCAATAAGGATAGCACGCATTTTCTCGTTGATGTTAAATTGATGTGCCATATAATTTGGAGAAATACAGGTAGAAATCTGCATAAAGCAACTGAGTTTTGTAATTCTATCCGGTTAAATAAAACCAGCCTATGATAAATTTGGAGGTTATCTACTTCTATATCGCACAAAATGCTCTTCAAAAAATTGATACATTATACCTCAACTTTCCTGTAGTATGCATAGATATCATCAACATACTCGACAACTGCAAGGGGATTTTCAAGGTCAAGACTGTCAATATCCAAGATATGGTCATCCACGGCATCATGCATTTCAACTTCCACCTAAGCATGTGTACGTTATTATCAGTCAGATCTTTCAAAGAACATCCAATCAGTCAAATTATTGGAGAAGCATATAATGCTAGAGACGAAGCATACCATGTGATCAAATTCATCAAGGATGGCCTCTGTGTGCTTCACAAACATGGGGAGTGGGACATCACTAGCCTCCATAAACTCCTCCATATCTATTACCACACAATCTTCTTCTTCTACCCCACCCCCACCATACAGATCTGAAGGTACTGAAGTGGTTATCTTCATTTCCTGTTTTCAGGGCATGTAATATCAACAAAAGAAACAACAAATGCAATATCACTGATGATTACTGTAAGTGAATTATGATTCCTTGTTTTCCTCTTCAAATCCTCACCCTTTCCACTGCATCTTTCCTATAAAAAAAAATGGGGGAAAAAAACATTGGAAGGTTGAAAACAGTATTCAGTTAAAACATATACTATAGATAAAAGAAAAATTTGTACAAGACAAGATGGAATTTCTAGAAAAAAGCCTCAGACCTTGTAAATGGCTTTTGGGTTAGCATTATTGAGCTCTTCTCACAAGCTGCATCTTTCCTGATCAAGATAAGCTCAAGTAATCTTAGTGTTGCAACATAAAGTTAAACATGTGATAGAATTGAGCTATTAGGACTAGGAAAAGTGGAATTACTCCTGCAATGCTTGTTGGTTGAATGTCAAAGGATGAACCGAAGGTCCGATTATATTGCAATCAATGTCACCTAGTACTTGTCTGGATTGCCTCATTCCTGGTATGAACTTCTTACCACCCACTACTCCCAACCCTAAAACATCCAACCCTAAATGTGATTTACAAATTTCCGTATTGCAAAGTAATAGTCTTGATAATCCAAACAATACTCAAGAATTCTAGAAGTCCTAAATCAAATTAATAGTTTTCAATAAGCTGGAAATAACAACAAAAAGAACAAAGAAAATAACATTTTTCGTTCAAATTACCTTCAAAATTCGTGGGTCCAACAATTCCTGGATTAATCTTCTCTGATCCACCCATTTGATTAATGTTATCTGCAAGATCCACAAGAAAATTCAAAATAAATTTGTGGGAGATTTCATGATTCTGAAACAAAACATGTTTTAAAAGCAAACCCTGTTGGCTTTATGTACCTCAAATTCTGAAATCGGGTAGAATTGTTTGAAAAGAGATCCTAATTAAGACGATCAGAAAACCCCATATTTTTGGAACCCATGAATGCTTTTTTGAGATAGCGAGATTGAGAGGATGTTGTATGCATTTAGGTGGAGAGAGAGAGAGAGAGAGAGAGGAGAAAAAAGTGAAAAAGAACGACGAATGAAAATGAATGTGGACATGTGTCACTTTTCTTTTTTCAAAATTAACGGCTTTCGCATAATGATCGTCGGATCCGACAGCAAAGCCACAACGATCTGTTCGATCGATTTGTAACGGTTGTGCAATTCAAAAATTTGAGTTATGTTGGGTTGGGAGTTGCTTACTATTTTACAGCTCATTGTTGACTTCCCCATCAAGTCAAAGCAACTAAGATCAAGGCGCTCTATAGCCCTCTAGGAGCTTCTCTGACACGTGGCTGCCGATTACAACTTGGGATATCTAACCCTTGAAAAGGTTAAGGGTGCCGTTGTTAATTGGGGAAGCTATTTCAAATTTAGAGTCAAGAAGATTTATGTTAATTTAATATGTTGGTGTGATTATAAATGATAAAAGAGAAGCAATTAGGGATCAAATTAAATATTTAAAAAACTTTTTTACAAAAATATTAATAAATATAACAAAACTAATTTTCATTAACTTGATAAAAAAGAAAAAGAATTTTTTTTTTACTCAAATTATTTCAAATGATTGATGGATTTTCCTATTATAATTAAATGGGATAGTAACTACAAATGATCGTGAATTATATTCACAGTTTATTTTAACTTGTTATATTAATATTTTTACAAAAAATAAAAATTATTCAAACTATTATTATATAACCAATCCTCTCTCTCGGGAACCAGAATTCTTTTTTTTCCCCTCCATTTTAACTCTAAATCAATACTTTAGGTTATTCAAGTAATATAATATAGTTTTATAAACGGGAAAGATTTCAAACAGGAAAAAAATGGAAATAAAGGTTGTGAGACTTTTGAGAGCATTTTTTTGTTAAATCCGAGGAAAAAATATATATATTTTTTTATTTGATGATCGATATTTAGAAATTTGAATAATTCAGTTTGATTAATTGTTAGATCTAATTTAGGAGTTGGATATTTTAATACCTATTTTTTTATTATTAAGATTTGAAATTGAGATTTTTGTTAATAAAATTTAGTATAATATCACTAAATTCAAGAAATGTTGATAGTAAAAAATATATAACTTGAAATTGAGATTTCTATTACTAAATTCTTGGTGATAAAAAAATATATACGAAGGATGTTGTTCTCACAACAAAATAAGCTCATGGCTCTTAAGATTGTCTTAAGATTGTGTTTTTTGGTTCCTAGACCTGGAGGCATACGAGGACCAACCAGACCAGAAGGATTGGGGTAATTGTTTTAGCCTGTTAGACCATATCCAATCACCCCAATTTGACTCAACTTCACCCTAATCTAAGTTCAACCCTTTGCACTTTTAATGACCATGTATGGCCAAGCCAACATTCTGGCCACCTGAAATCCACACCCTTTCCAATGCTATTCCTTATGAGCTTCTCATGCACAGAACAAGGGATTAGATTAAGATATCAACGAAACTCCAAAATTCCAAATCTCTCTCTCAACCAAAGGATGCATCAAAACTCAAAGTACCAAATCTCATCTTAGCGCATTAAATATGAAGTTTTCATAAAATCTCCCTCCCTCTCATAGTCTCATGTAAGGAAGGATCAACTTAAAAAAAAAAAAAAAAAGAAAGAAAAGAAAAGTTTAAGAGACTTATTTGCTAGGTTGCAGAAAACAAAAATGAAGAAATGAAAATGGATTTAAAATGATAAATAAAAATGATATTTTATAAGAATACAAAAAATGAAAATGTAAGTAAATATATAAATATAAAAAATATAAGAATTTTAATCCAAATATTAATTATTTTATAAAATTAATAAAATAATAAATGTTCAACAGATGTCGACCATCCATGTAATAAGATATTGACTCATCACCAAACCACCCTTTCCAAAACATGTGTGGTTCAAGGAAAAAGAACTTGTGATCATAAGATAGAGAGAGAAAAGAGAGAAGAAATTGAGAAAGAGTTTAAAAAATTTATTTTATTGTATTTTATTAAAAATTTTCTTTTATATAGATTTTTATTTTGTATCAATTATTTGTTATAATAAAAAATCATATCTTATAATAAAAATATAAAATGATAAAATATTTAATTATTAATCATAAAATAATTAATATAAAAATAAAAATTATAAATAAATAAATAATTTATTAATTATAAAAAATATGAAAATTTTAATATAAATATTAATTAATTTATTATGTTGGAATGTTTTTACTATAAAAAAAAGTTTTTAAAATGTGAAAATATTATTATCGAGAAGTTTGTCGGCATCGCGGTTTATTTGTAATTGAGCCCAATTTATGGGCCACTTTTGCGGTTTTCAAAAAAATAAAAACTGAAAAATAGAAACCCCAGCATTTCTCAAAACCCAACCCTAGCTCTCATTCCGTCTCTATTCTCCTCCTCCTCTCCCTCTCTAGCAGGTCACTTAGAGATTTTTCCGCGGAGCTCCATCGACGCCCTTAGCCGTCCATGCTACGAGAGCTACTCGTGCTCTCTCGTCTTTATTGGCGTCCGCATTAGCCGGTATGTGTTCTCTCTCTCTCTCTCTTCTCTTGCTTCTCTTCTCAAGCTCTTCTTCTTCTTCGTCTTCTCTCTCTCTGTCTGGCTCGGGCCCTGGCATTTTCAAAAAACACACTCGCACACTCAAAAAAAGTTTAATTTAATTTTTTTCTCTCTCTATTTCAATGTTAGCTTAAAATTTGGCTCACATTCGTTCTTTTTTTTTTTCCTCTGATTGATGATGATCGATTTTATATTGAGAAAAGTGAACCAAATTGTACACTAAATCTCTGAGGAAGATTTCAGTGTACACCAACTCTCTGGGTATCAAGATTTAATTGCAAGAAATCTGTGAGCATTAGGAAGAAGAGACCGACCGTACATATTTCTATGGATTTTTTTGTAGATTTTAATGGGATTTTGCGTGCAAATTGTGAACCGAATCTAGATTTTTGTGGAGGGGTGAGTGAGGGCTGTGTTTGGGAATTGTGAGTTTTTTTTAGGTAATTTTAGTTTATCTGTATTTTGTGTTATTTATGTATAATATTTTCATTTAAAGTAACAAAAAATGTTAAATATATAAGATTTGGCAACTAAAATTAGAATATTTTGATGAAATAAATTTAAATTATTGTTATATTGACAACTTTTGGCATTAAAAAGTCATATGGAGTCCAGTAATTGAGCTACCTCTGAATTTGTCCAACAATCCCTAATGGTAACATTCCTCAAACAATTGGTTTCGATTTTATGTGTATGTATTGATCGATAGCATGTTTACGTAATTTTTTTTTCCAGACTAAGTGATTTTTTGCCATCTTTAGATTATCATGGAGCTGGCACATGAAATTTGGCGGAATAATTATGTCCTCCCATACCCAACAAAATTGCAGCAAAGCAGCCTTAATGGTAACAAGCTTAACCCTCACTTATGTTATTCTATGATCTTTAATTTCAATTTTTTATTGTCTTGGCTTGTCTTGTACTTGATGTTTCTGGTTACAAATATTTTTTTAGGATTTGGGTGTTCAGGATCAGGGGCATCATTGGGTTGGTCTTTTTTTATTCAAATTTTCGAAGAAAAGAAAAATGATTCATCGAAGTTGATTATTGGGTTTGCTATGTGTAAGGTCATTGTATTAGCTGCTGAAGTTGATTCATTGAAAACTCCATATGAGGAGTAGCCAATAATTAGGTCATGAAATGTCTGACTTATTTCTTCAATTATGAAATGTTGCAGTGCCAAGTACGGCGTTTCCTTTTATTCTCGTTTACTTGGTGTAACTTCTTGTTTTATGATCTCACGTGTCCCTTCTTTTTTGGGCTACAAAAACAGATTTGTATTCTAGAGGTCATAAAAGGGTTCAATTGAGTAATGAAGGAAATGGGCGTAGTGCTGCGCGTTTCATCAAAGATTTGCTCGAGGAACCCAAAAGGAAGCAACAAAAGAAGTCTTTAAGAGTTGTTGATTATTCTGATCCATTTGCTGTTCCTGATCTTCTGAAGGATTTAGATTGTGGCAAATATGGAAGTGTGACTGCAGATATTGAAGCTCTTTGTGCTCGAAGGATGGCAATGTTGACCGAGTTATGTGCAACATATTCTACACTTTGCCCAACAATAGGATCAGGGGGGAGCAAGGATGGTGCAGAATTGGCAAATCAATCTATAATTGACTTGGAGGATGGTTTTTTGGAAAAGAATGCAAGAACTGTTTCTTTACCTGTTGTGATCATTGATTCAGATGATGAATGTGATCAGAAGCTGCATACTACTCAATTTCAGGAGATTTACCTGGGGAATTCAGTTAGTGGACCTCTTATGAACAATTCAGCAGTAAGTTTACAAAAGCAGAAATTTGTACTCCCGTTTGTTCTGATGCCTAATAGCCTTCTTCCCTTACTAATTTGAGAAATTTTATTATTTACAAAACCTTTACTACAAAGAAAACTAAATAATATAAGAGTCGGCTCTCTCAAGGTCCTGAACGTGATATAAATTCTAAAGTTCTTCGAGGGACCTTAATTCAAGTCCAGAAGAAGAATACACTGCAATTGATATATCTTTGAAAATTTGACACCCTAACCTTGCAATATTGATTTGCTAGTGGTAAGAGAACCTTTAATAGATGCTTCTCTTTTTGGCACAGGTCATGATACATGTGTTAATCTTATTTCTCGAGTTTTCTGTTGGCTTAGTGTTTAACTATTATAATAGTGGCCTCTCTCATTGCATGCAGATGATTATGTATGCACAGAGGACAGCTCTGTTGGAGCAAAAGTTATTTGTGGATAATGAAATTGAAACTACAAGAAATAAAGGTGAGTATGTTGGTGTAGAAGATGATGCAGATATGGATGAAAGCAAGCATCCTGTAGAAGATGATGGTATGGAGGGTCTCTGGAAGGAAATGTCATTTGGATTAGAGTGCTCAAAGGTATTTGTATACTCATGTCCTGTACCCTTAAATAGGGTTCAATTTCCTATAGAATAAGAATAGTATGGATGAAGAAATTAAAATTACCAGTTATTCGTCCAATAACTTCCTGGAAATACTATGTGGCAACTCTTTAAACATTCCCATTGTTATGGTTGAAATTGCTTTACATATTAAAATAAGAGGGACAATTTGCATGCATGAATTTGTTTTCCCAATCTATACTTCTTGGTGTTATCACATGCATATACGCATGATGAAGCACCTGTTTTTATCCTCTGAAGTGCTGATTTAGTTGGGTGACTTTGGAATTTTGCCTTAATCCTCTTAGAGGCAGATATATTTTAAATTTGTTGCCTGGTTGTGCAATAGTACATGGTCTAACCAACAATTTTCTGGCGTAACTTATCATTTTCTCCCTTTTCTTCCAGATATGGCAGGCTAGTTTTATTTGATTAACAATTTTTATATTTTATTTCCATTGTTTTGAACAGTCCCAATGTTTATTGGAGTTTAATTATGATTAATGTTCATTACTTTGTCCATCTGCATCTGGTTGTGCTATATTACGAAAATAAAAGGCATAATTTAGCCCCCAAGGTCATGCTTCTGCAAATTTATATTGCAGTTTTCAATCTGTTTGTGGCTTTGTTCATTGTGTTGATGGGATTTACCTCTGGAGTGCTGACTTGCTTTTCATTGCTTCTGCTAGGATATCCCACCTGATACTACCGCTGCCACTGATGAACTCATTAAGGAAACTGGAGCTGACTGTGATCACTCATTTATGCTGAAGGATGATATTGGTTATGTGTGTCGTGTTTGTGGAGTCATTGATAAAGCAATTGAAACGATTGTTGATTATCAGTACTCAAAGGTACAATCTCTCTCTTTTTATTTAACCCAGTAAGTTCTCTTTGCTCACTGTTTGGTCCAATATGGCTGAGCTTGTGTGATCACTATATAATCATGGATGAATTTTGACAGGGTGGGTTGACTTTTATAGGTGAGAGTTCTTAAAATTGGAATCAAAATTCTTTATTTTTGTATGTGTAATTATGTCTATGGATTTTATTTTAGTGGCAAAAGTTGTACTAGTTAGCTGTTGCATGTTAGAAAGTATGCTTGGTGTAGGTTAGCATGATATTTTCATCCTAAAATATCCATCGTGAAACATCTTAGGCTGGACCAGGTTTGGCTTACTTGGGTCCGCATCAATGCTGGGACTTGAAAATTGATATTTTAGAGCTTGCTATTAGTGTTGATAGGGTGCTTTGAATTAGTCTAAGAGTTCAAAAACATAAGATTTGCTGAACATTCTGTTTCCAGCTGTGAAAAGAATTAGCAATCTTTGAGAAGGTTGTGCTTGATAAGATAGTTTCATTTAGGGAGAAAAGATTATAACGGTGATTAAATAGATACCTTTTTTTTGGTGAGATTATTGTTGTTCTCTAGTACATGACTCAAAGCCATTCAACTTCCCAATATTTATCGACAGTTGAGTAGGTCTTAATTAATGTGGACATAGCTTGGGAAGGATATTTCAACAATCATCGCTGGTTGTTATGCTTGGTGATGTATTTTTTGTCATTCCATGGAGAGCCTTATCAAAATGATATGTTCGATTAGATTATCAGATTAAGGAGAAAGAAAGGGAAATAAATAAACTTGGCTTTCATCTGCTGTTGCTGGCTCTTGCTTGTTCGACTTATTCCTTTTTTTTTTAAAAAAAAGAAGCAGCTCACGCTTGTTTGTTTACTTATTTTCTTTTCCCTTTGCTCTAGTTATCCTAATGCTTCTTGATCTTAATATATGTTCTTTGATATTGGTCTTTTCCTTCTTTATGTAATTTCAATCTGCTTCTGCACTCCTTTCTTTTTAAGTTGTTTCATTAGGCAGTAGCTTTCTTTCATTTTGCTTTGCAAGTTTTATTATTAGCATCTCTTTCTCTATTATATTCTCGTGTTCCTACACTATTGTAAATTGCTGGTTCCACATTTTGTAAATTTTACTCTAGGTTTTTGCTATTGCTTCCCCCACCCCACTCCAACCCCATCCCTTTCTCTTTCCCCCCTTTTCAGCAGTTTAGTATGGATTTGGTGTTTTTTATGTCTGTTGTGGGTTTGCTGGTGTCTGTTGTCCTTGTTACTATGAATTAGGAAAGTTGCTGGGACCCAGAAACAGCAGATTTTCAAATCTCTTCTACTGGTTGAAAACCTTTGGATATCTCTACCCCCCCAAAAAAAAAGTTTGGATATCCTCACATATCAGGTTGATTTGTTTTGTTCCAGAGCACAAGAACATTGAGAACTTACATATATGAGCCTCGAAGTAGCAAAGATGGAGAAAGGAGTGAATCCTCCTTCGATGGACTTAAATTGTCGGAACATGATTTTGCAGTCACGGAAATCTCTGCTCATCCAAGGCACATGAAGCAGATGAAACCACATCAGGTGGAGGGCTTTAATTTTCTGCTAAGTAACCTGGTCACAGACAATCCTAGAGGCTGTATCCTGGCCCATGCACCTGGATCTGGCAAGACTTTCATGATAATAAGTTTCATGCAGAGCTTTCTAACAAAGTATCCACATGCCAGGCCACTGGTAGTTCTTCCCAAGGGGATCTTGGCAACATGGAGAAAGGAGTTTCAGAGATGGCAAGTAGAGGACATCCCATTATATGACTTTTACACTCTAAAAGCTGAAAGCCGCTCCCAACAACTGCACGTGTTAAAGAAATGGGTTGATGACAGGAGCATTCTTTTTCTGGGCTACAAACAATTCTCTTCCATAATTTGTGGTGCACAAAGTAGCTCAGAGGCTTCTGCCTGTCAGGAAATTTTGCTGAAAGTTCCTACAATTCTTATTTTGGATGAGGGTCACACTCCAAGAAATGAGAACACTGATGTACTGCACTCTCTGGCCAAAATCCAGACACCTCGTAAAGTGGTTCTTTCAGGAACTCTTTATCAAAATCATGTAAAAGAAGTTTTTAATATTTTGAAACTTGTCTGTCCTAGATTTATGAAGTTGGATACCTCCAGGGCTGTTAGGAGGCGTATCTTTAGCAAAGTGCAGATATCAGGGGTGAGGAAGCAGGTGAAATCTGGTGCAGAGGCAGCCTTTTATGACTTGGTTGAGCACACTTTGCAAAAGGATGAAGATTTTAAAAGAAAGACCGCTGTCATTCAAGATCTCCGAGAAATGACCAGTAAGGTCCTCCACTATTATAAAGGGGATTTCCTGGAAGAATTACCCGGCCTTGTTGACTTCACAGTACTTCTCAATCTTGGCCCTAAGCAGAAATCTGAAGTTGAAAAGTTGAAGAAATTTCAAAGGAAATTTAAGAGAAGTTCTGTGGGCAGTGCAGTTTATTTGCACCCGCAGCTGAAACCGTTTGCAGAGATGACTAGTGCTACTCCAAACCAAAAGAAGGAGATTAGTAATGCTGTTGCGGATAAATTAGATGAATTGCTGGAAGGTTTGAATGTTAGGGATGGGGTGAAAGCAAAGTTTTTCTTAAACATGCTTGGTTTGTGTGAATCTGCTCAAGAGAAGTTACTTGTCTTCAGTCATTACCTCCTGCCACTGAAATTTCTGGAGAAATTAGCAGCAAAAAAGAAGGGTTGGAGTCCAGGGCGGGAAATTTTTATGATTTCTGGGGATTCTAGTCCTGAGCACCGGGAATGGGCAATGGATCACTTCAACAATTCTCGAGATGCCAAAGTATTTTTTGGCTCTATCAAGGCCTGTGGCGAAGGGATCTCTTTGGTGGGGGCATCCCGCATCCTAATCTTGGATGTTCATTTGAACCCATCAGTAACACGTCAAGCAATTGGCCGAGCCTTTCGACCAGGTCAGCAGAGAAAGGTATTCACCTACAGATTGGTTGCAGCTGATTCTCCTGAAGATGAGGACCATACTACTTGCTTCCGAAAAGAACTGATAGCAAAAATGTGGTTCGAGTGGAATCAGTATTGTGGTCAACAAGAGTTTGATGTGGAAAGGGTAGATGTGAGCGACTGTGATGACCTATTCTTGGAGTCCCCTATGTTGCATGAAGATGTGAAAGCTTTGTACAGAAGGTTTACTGCATTTGTCCTTACACTTGATGCCCTACCGTGTTTGTGGATTTTTTTTTTCTCCCTCCTCTCGTTTCGCCCTAAAGCTTTTACTTAATATTTGCAGGTGATCCAAGGCAAATGTAGGATCGGAATCTTAGGTAAGATGTACATAAGCTGACTCTACCTGGAACAAGCATCTGCAGGAAGATGTTGATAGAAGATGAAGTTCCATTCAGACTAATCTCCCCAGCTTCTTTTGTTTCTTCCATTTTAAGCTGAGGAACTTAAGAATGGTGATGTCATTAGCGAGTATCAAGGAGATTTAGGGTTTCTGCCCCGAATTGCTGTTAGCTTTCTGTACGAGGTTTTAATGATCTCGGGGGTTGCTTTCCCTAGGTATGTGCTTTATTTTGGTTCTGTTTTCTGTACAGCTAACCTGGATCGGGGAAAGAGTTGTAAATTTTGTGCATTTTGTGACATCCAAATTAAAGCCTAGGCTGCGGACTTGCATTGTAGGATGACAGTTTTCATTTCAAATGTTATGTATCATTTGTCTAGGACTAGGATGGAGGAAATTCCTTTCTTCCCCATTTTTTCCTTTTTGAATCAAATTTACTGTATACTATGTAATATGCTATAGCATAGAGGAAACCCCAGAAACCCCGTGCCTTACATTGAATGAATGCCGCTGTCGCATTAAGGTACTAGAAGAGGAATACCCTTCCTTTCCCCTATTTTTTTACTAGCTATGTCTATCTAAACAAAATAATAGAACATATACTAAAAAAAATTATGCTAATAGTATTTCCATTATATTTGATGAATTCGATGACAATGTCAATAATATAAAAATATTATTTAAGATCTTCATTCAAGGGTTGCTTCAGAAAGCAACCTTACTCTGCTCATTTTGTGGCCAAGAGTAGGACTAAAATGGATATCTAATTTAGGGATTCTTTTTTGATTGATAATATCACCCAATATCTCAATTCTTTTTAAAGGCCCTCAAAATCTATAAAATAGTAAAACTTGGGGTTTTATTTGTCTAAATCTTGAACAAATTTCAGACCCACCACCAAACTCGTCGTCACAATGGAGCAAATGATAAGACCGAAACCTCCCTTTTTCTGCGAAAATGAAGCTGATTTTCAAGGAAAGCAGGGGAGAGAGAAAAAAAAGAAAGAAAGAAAGAAAAGCAAAAATAGTCAAGTCGAGGGATTGTTGATGCGGTGGTTAAAAGTGTTGGTTCTTTTTAACTCTTGGATTTAAAATTTTAAAATAAAAAAAGTTATAAAAAAGATTTTATAAGATTTTAATTCAGGTTAACCAAAATATAATTTTTGGATTTCTTGGGAAGAAGCGTCGAACAAACAAAAATGGTAGGACCCATTTACCATATAGAGGGTAGCAATCAATAAATCCCATGTGAAGCCACGTCTTCTTTGTCCCATAACTCGAGCCCCACGTTTGAACAAGTCTGCCAACATTGACTCCCCTCCATCTTTTGATCAAGGAGTCTCGTAAGCTACATGAATTGTACTGTAAATAAGTTAATTTTTATGTGATAATCTATATAAATATAAATATGTATTGGTCATGTTTTAATAAAATAATTTTAATCAAATTAAATAAATATTTAATTCAAAATTAAGTGAAATGATATTATTGTTACGTTAATCTAAAATTTAATTTATTTAATTCATGATTGACTTAGTGTTTAGTATTATTTTAATTATAATTATAATAATATTAATGTTCATGGCTTCATTTCCACGTTTGTAGTACGTGATAGTATTTCATGAATAGACATCGTGAATGAATGACAAAGTTTAAATCAACTATGAAAATATTTTGTTGATGGTTGATTTTTTTAATTTGCATTAATTATTAGTAGTAAACATAATTATAAAACTTTAAAATAAAATCCAACATTTCAATAAGGTGCAAAACCAAAAGTTGATATCAGCAGACAAAATACAATAAATATTTATGGTTATAATTTTAGAGAGGACACAAAACTATAATTTTAGAAACATACATGGAGAGTTTTATCTTTTAATGATCAAATTCGATTCGAATTGAATTTAATCAGATTTAATATGATTATTAAATACTGATAATTTATTTAAAAATTAGATATAACATGTAATACTATGAATTTTGAAATCATATATATATTTTAATAATTTTGTGTGGCAACCTCTTTCTGCCCTTCACTTCCCTAGTAATTCTCGTCTGATATCACAATCAAATTATTGATAATTTTTATTATTATGTTACAAAACATTATTGTACTGTGTTCCTCAGCATCTCCAATAAAAACACCTTTTGAATACAATAATAATTTCATTTAGAATATCTCAATCCAATCATTTTATAGTAAAAAAATGTTTTTACAGTAAAAACAAAAAAGCAAAAAGGTAAGACATGGCAAGGAAAAAGACTTAAGGTTTCAAAAAACCGGTTCCTTTCTCTTTCTTTGCACAAAATCGCCGCGAACTCCAATCTGCAGTTAATCAATCAAGCAGACCTCCTAAATAACTGCAAAAAGAAGAGCAGGATGAAAAATTCCTTTCTACTCCTTCCTCCAGTAGTGAGGAACTAGACAAATCTTGACTTCATAAGACATTTTAAGGTCTAAACATTGCTGGGTTTTCCTTTCCTTCCACTATTCGTCCAAGAAATTCCCATTTGTTCCCACTTTAAGATCTCAATTTGCATTTTTATAATCTCATTGTACATTTTAGGATTCATACAAATTTCTGGGTTTTTCTCTGCTGCGTCTTCTCTTCCAAAGAATTCCCTTCTTTCCCACTTTTGAACTGCATTTGGACATTTAGGATTTCTACAAATTCCGGTTTGTTCACTGCTTTCACAGTTCTTCCCAAAAATTCCCTTTTTCCCAACTTAAGATCTTCATATGTTTTCAATTTTCATTTTTGGAACTTGATTAGATCTTTTAGAGTTTGTATAAATCCCGGGTTTTTCTCTGCTTCTTTTGCTCTTCTAAAGAAGTTCCTTTTTTTCCTACTTCCAGATCATCATAGATTTGTGGGGGAAAATGAAGAGAGAGATTGGTGAAAATGGGAGTTTTTCTTCTAAGTCATCAATTGGGGAAGAAGAGAGTAATGTGATTAAGGGATTGATGGATTTGATTGATACAGTTGGATCTTATGTGGGGTTTAGAAGGACTCACAGAGTCTTGTTTGGAGGTTGAAGTTGTTGGTTCCTTTCTTAGAAGAGATTAGAGAGGTTAATTCGCCCATTTCTCAAAATGGGTTGTCTTGTTTGCGAAATTTGAAGAATTCTCTTCTCTCTGCAAAGAAATTGTTGAAATATTGTAATTTCGGAAGCAAGATTTATCTGGTTAGTGGGTTAGCTAGGCTTCTTTCTCTGCTTTGTTGTTGGAATTCATGGATTGTTCATTTTTATTTGTATTATTTCTGTTTGAATTCCTCAAAATCTTGTCGTATTGCTAGTCTAGGCACTTGAGAGTGAGGTAATCATGTGTAGATTTCATGCTGTTTACGAACAAACTAAATCAAGCCTTGGATGCTTTGCCTTATGACGAGCTTGATATATCAGAAGAAGTGAAAGAGCAGGTAACTTCTGATATCTTTCTATTGTATCTGGTTGATGTTGACCATTCTGATAGCCGAGGAATACGAAGTTCAATGTTGTTTTAAGCATACTTCACTTAAAGAAAAGAACCGAATTCTTCAACCTAGTTGCAGTGTGTTTAATTTCTCTGTTGGCAAAAATTGTCAACTAGATCTGAAAGTACTCGCATAACTTTCTCCAATAGTTTGGATGTTAGGAACTTGATTGAGATGGTGCTCCCAGGATAAAGTATCTTTAGTAATGTTTGACATCCACTACAGGTTAAATGTTATGTTGTTTTTGTGATTTACTATAATGACTGGTGTGCTCAGAAAGTATCATTTGAACTTTGAATGGCGCATTTACAACTATGTGTGCTGTAAAACTTAAAAGTTCCATCACCTTTGTTCTTTTGTACTAGATATGCTTTTGTTTGGTGGGTGTGTGTTTCTCTACATTGTTAATTGTGGCAGTCTTCTTTAGAAAGAAGGAACCTGAATTAGTACTCCTTGGTGAAAATGTGTCTTAAATCATTTTTGCCATCAAATGCAAGTGGGAGGTCTGATCATGTTTCCTCGTACCCTAGCAACTTTAGTATGAAAGAAGCATATCAGTTGTACTTCAGAATCACATCTTTTTAGTTTATTTTACTTTGAAAATCTGGATGCTTATTTATCACCTAGCATTAGGTGGAGTTAATGCATATGCAACTTATAAGAGCAAAGAGACGGACAGATGCTTAGGACATTGAACTAGCAATGGATATGTTGGTCGTGTGCAATACAAATGATGACAGAAATGCAGACAGTGCAATCATAGAAAGACTTGCAAAGAAGCTGGAAGTACGTAGCGTGGCAGACTTGAGGGTGGAAACAGCAGCCATTAGAAGATTAATCAAAGACAACGGTGGGCATACTACCAAAAATGTCAGGCAAATCTTGGATCTTTTGGGAAAGTTCAAGGAAATTGCAGGAATTGATGAAAAGGATGTGCTTGATGGTTCAGTTTTATCCAAAAGCCTAGAGAAGTATCCATCTTTGCATATTCCTCATGAGTTTCTCTGTCCAATCACTTTGGAAATCATGACAGATCCGGGTATTATTGCTACTGGACAGGTAAGAGTCCTTTTCATAGAATTGCCATAACTAATAAAAAGGTGTTTTGCTTTATTTAGCATTTATCAACGTAGTTCTCAAAAAGGAGCATAACTGAAGTGTCGACCCACGTTGAAGACTGATATTTACATGTTTGACTTTTCAGGAAAATTAAGAGCCACATAATCCATACATTCTGTCTATATTATTATTTGGTCCTTCATGCATAAAAGCTGCTTCTAGCCATGTGCAGCTGCATGAATGTGATGGCAAATTATGGCCAATGAATATTTCCAAGCTATCATGTTTCTAACTTATGGTCGCCCATCATACTAGTTAATGAAATTTTGGTCATGTCGATTGAAAAAAAGCTGTCCATAAAATTGGGGGAAAAAATCTGAAGTTGGAATGTTGTTATGTATTCTATGAAAGCTGACATGTTTCTCTTGTTCCATTTGAAGACATATGAAAGGGAAAGCATACAAAAGTGGCTGGATTCCAACCACTGGACCTGTCCGAAGACTGGTCAGACTTTGACTCACTTATCATTAGCACCAAATTATGCCCTCCGTAATCTTATTCTGCAGTGGTGTAAGAAGAACAATTATGAACTACCCAAGAAGGATAGTTATACCGTCTCCAACAGATCCTCAGTGGAACTCCAGGAAGAGCTCTATTCCTTGGTCCAAGATTTGTCATCTTCTCAGTCAGAAGTGCAGAAAAAGGCAGTTATGGCCATCCGTATGCTGTCCAAAGAAAACCCTGATAATAGAATCTTGATTGCTGGCAGTGGAGGTATAGCTCCCTTAGTTAAACTCCTAAGCTATCTAGATTTGAAGGTTCAAGAACATGTGGTAACAGCTCTGTTGAACTTGTCCATTGATGAGGCCAATAAGAGACTCATAGCCCGAGAAGGAGCCATTCCCTTCATAATTCAAATCCTGCAGGATGGTACTGATGAGGCTAGAGAGAACTCTGCTGCTGCTCTATTCAGTTTGTCAATGCTTGATGAAAATAGAGTCATTGTGGGGTCCTTCAATGGGGTACTGCCCTTGGTGAATCTATTGCGGAATGGGACAATCAGAGGTAGAAAAGATGCTGCCACTGCACTTTTTAACTTGTGCCTCAACCAAGGCAACAAGTCAAGAGCCATTAAAGCAGCAATCATTCCAGCGTTGATAAAATTGGTCGAGGACAGAAATTTCGGCATGGTTGACGAAGCCCTTTCAATATTGCAACTTCTTGCTTCTCATCATGAAGGAAGGAATGAAATAGGACAGTTGTCCTTCATTAAGACATTGGTTGATGTTATCCAGGATGGGACCCCCAAGAACAAGGAATGTGCCACATCTCTTCTTCTTGAGCTGGGACTGAACAACTCATCGTTTACTTTGGCTGCACTTCAGTATGGTGTGAATGATCATTTGATCGATATTGTAAGATGGGGAACTACTAGGGCCCAAAGAAAAGCAAATTCCCTTTTTCAACTCATCAGCAAATATGAGCACATTCCATGAGATTTCAACCTTGTGTTGATTCTGCCTGTATGATGCCTATTTTCATCTTTGGGGTGGTCAAAGGGGTACGTCAATGTAAGTTGATATCGTAAATTCTGATTTACATTATTCATGAGAATATGGTTTGTGCGTTGATAGTGTGTCTTAATGCGGGAGAATTTTGTTCATACTACCTGATCTATAGTTGTGATGGTCTTCATGTGCAATGTCCTTATCTCTTCTTTCAACCATACAAGAAAGGTTTGCTTAAAAGCTTGGACTTTATGCTAGAATTCTAGGATTCCTCCACTTTAATGATTAACTATTATCACAACTTTGTAAGATGGTGGAAGTTGAAGTTTGCCAGCATTTTGCTGATTGCAACATAATCTAATAATCAACAACCATAAACCTAATTGTCCGAGGACAGGCTCACCCCCAAGGACAGTACCAGACATTTCACAGCAGATAGATATCGTTACATCAACATTCTAGCAATATCAGTTATCCAACCACCCTTTTGATATGTGTGTGTGTGTTTGTGTGTGTGTGTGTGTAATATATATATAAATACGTATATATGGTTGAATTGTGAATTTGGATAGCCTAAGGAAGATTAGGTGAGACCACAAGATAGTCAACAACCTTCTCAAATGTCTCTTTTATGGCATTGAAGAAGTTTTCCAACTACATGCAGTTGGAAATATTGTGTTAGTGTTGTTATCACCATCCTACTTTCTGTTTGATGAGAATAATAATGAGGGAGGGCAATACCTGTCATGCCATTTGTAGTTGTTCTAAATTGACCTCCAAGAATAATGAACCAACTTGCACAAAAATTCATGTTGAAATTTAGTCTAAAATATAGAAAAATGAGAAATAAATATAGAAGAGCTTTTAAAACGTTTTTCTCACGTAATATTGGATTCTGGGAATAGTGATAAGTTCACAAGCGACTCTAGCGTGTGGATAAATAAGTTAGTTTATGAAAATAAGATTCATCTATCCACTTGAAATATAAAATCTTTGACCGGCAAGTTAGGAGAGATAGGAGAAACAATAAATCGACGAAAGATTGATATCATGTATTTTCAAGAAACTAAGTGGGTGGAAAAGAAAGCCAGATTAGTACAATCTTATAGTCATAAAATTTGATACACATATAGGGATAAAACTAAGAATGAGATAGTAATAATTATACATAATGACCTAATAGTGAATGTAGTAGAGATAAGAAGGAAAAGAAATATAATTATACTTGTCAATTAGTAAATGAAGAAAATATAATAAATATAGTCAGTGTGTATACTCTACAAATAGATATAGATACAATCAGTAAAAAACAATTTTAAAAAAATTTAGAGAAATTTATCTAAACCATACCTAATAGAAATAATCTATTTATTGAAGGAAATCTAAATGGATATGTAGGAGAGAGGAGCGAAGGATTCGAAATTGTAAATGGAAACTTTGGATTTGGTAGTAGGAATGAGACGGAAAGTACCATTTTAGAATTTGTTACAATATTCGATTTGGTACTCGTAAACACTTTTGTTAAGAAAAAAGAATCGTACATAATCACATATAGAAACGGATCCAATACTAGTCAAATAGATAATTTTCCTCACTAGGGGAGGTGATAGAATGATCTGTAGGGATTGTAAGA
The DNA here is from genome assembly GCA_037126225.1 of Dillenia turbinata. NCBI lineage: Eukaryota > Viridiplantae > Streptophyta > Magnoliopsida > Dilleniales > Dilleniaceae > Dillenia > Dillenia turbinata. The sequence goes on from JBAMMX010000024.1 coordinate 23,090,801, forward strand.
TTATACTAGTGGAGAATATAGCGACTCAGTATAGATTTCTAGTTTTAGATATACAAATATCTAAAAGGTAAAAGAAGTACCATCCATCTGTTGAACCAAGAATTAAATCGTGGAAGCTAAAAGGAGAAATGCGATAATTTTTAGAGACAAATTAATTCAAGTAGCAAATTGGTCCGTTAATGATGACGCAAAAATGATGTGAAAAGAAATATCTACTAATATCAAGAGTATAGGTAAGGAAGTACTTGATATATCTAAGAGCCAGATCTCAATAGGTAAAGAATTATGATGGTAGAGGAAAAAAATATAAATTGCTATCCGAATCAAACGAGAGTATTATAGAAATCTCAAAAGTAATAATAATAGCGATGTATATGAAAAATATAAAAGTACGAAAAAAGATGTGAAAAAAATTATTCACGAATTAAAGAGTAATGTGTATAACGAGTTATACGAGAGACTAGAGACTAAAAATGGAGAAAGAGAGATCTATAGAATTGCTAAACTAAGGGAGAGAAAAAGAAAAGATTTAAATGGTATTAGATATATTAAAAGTGAAACCAATAATATATTTGTGAAGAATGAGAATATAAAATAGCGTTGAAGAGACTATTTTGATAATTTCTTTAATATTAAGGATACAATAAATATAAAAAATATCGAGATATTTATATAAAAGGTTAATAGAAATTTTAAACATAAAATTCGTTCCAATGAAATAAATGAGGTTTTAAGGAGAATGAAAAATAACAAAGTAATAGAACGTGATGGAATTCTCATTAAAATGTGAAAATATTTAGGTGAATTTGATATAATATTATTAACGGATATTTTCAACAAAATTTGACAAAACAAGATAAATTTTCAATAAATATGGAGGGAGAGGACACTTGTGCCACTATATAGAATAAAGGAGACAAACAAAATTGCTCCAATTATAGAGGAATTAAGTTTATGAGTCATACCATAAAATTATAGGAGAGAGTAATAAAATATAGATTGAAATTGGAGATAAGTGTGTCTCAAAATCAATTTGAATTTATATCAAGAAAATCTACTACAGAAACAATCCACTTGTTAAAACATCTGATGAAGATGTATAAAGTACAGAAGAGAGATTTACATATGGTATTCATCGATTTAGAAAAAGTATATGATAGAGTTTCTCGAGAGATATTGTGGTGAACGTTGATAAAAAAAGAGATCTCCTTGAAATATGTTAATTTTATTAAATATATGTATGAAAGAGTTATAACTAATATTAAAACTTGTAGGGGTTTAAACGATAACTTTTCTATTAACATTGGACTCCATCAAAATTCAACATTAAGTTTAATCCTTTTTACAATAGTGATAGAAGAAATTATAAATAATATTCAAAATGAAATACCATGGCGTATACTTTTTTTGTAGATGATATAGTATTGGTGGATGAAACTAGAGAGGGTATTAGTGGTAAACTAGAATTATGGAGGGTAACACTAGAATCTAGAGAATTTAAATTGAGCAGATAAAAAACTGAACATATGAGATGTAGGTGTAGCGATAATTATCAAAATGATAAAAAAATGATTAGATTAGATTGATAAATTATACCAAAGAGCGAACATTTTAAATATTTCGGTTCCATTATTCAAAATGATGATAATATAGATAAAAATGTGAATCATAGAATTAAAGTAGGTTAGATAAAATGGAGAAGGGTATCCGAAATTCTTTACAATAACACGATGTCACTGCATTTAAAGGAAAAGTTTTATAGAATTACAGTAAGACCTACACTATTATATGATATCAAGTGCAGGATTATTAAACAACAACAAAAATAAAAAATGACGGTAGCAGAAATTAGGATATTTAGGTGGATGTGTGGTAAAAGTAGAAGAGATAGAATTAGAAACGAATAAATTCATAATATTTTAGGAGTTAGTTCAATTTAAGATGCGAGAGTGTCGTCTGAGATGGTTTGGGTATGTGCAAAGAAAACATAAAAACGTATCGGTTAGGAGGATCAATAATTTAAATATAAAAAATTTAATAAAATATAGATATAGAACGTTAAAAATTTGGATATAAGTTATTCGTAAGGATATAATAGTTAAGAATTTAGATGAGATCATAGTCTTAAATAGAATTGAGTGGTATAAAAGAATTCGCACAAACTAAATCAATTTTCTTCTTCTTCTTATTTTTATTTTCTCTTTAATTTTTTTTTATATTTGTTTCTCATATAATCAATCCATCCTAATTATTAAAATTAAAATTTAGATGATTATTATAAATTTAATCTAAAATAAATAATATTATATTTAAAAAATATATAATAGTGCACGTAATAGTGGAAAGACTATAACATCAGATAAGTTTGTATTACATGGCTATTTTTATGGATAAAAGGGAGGGATTTTTCGAACCAGAAGGGAATGTGTTTGCCTTTCCTTGATAATTTGAACAAATCTTCAATTTGTGTGGTCTGGCAAGGGCTAGCAAAATAATCTGGTGTTCCTCTCCGGCCGGCCATAAAGACCAAAGCATTGCAGACAAAGGATCTCTGCTTTTACACAATTCTGTCCCACACAAAAATCTCTCCATCCAACCCTTTAGGTATATGAAAATTTGTATTTGCCTTGCCCGTAGAACAAAAGCCACAATTGAGAATATTCTCACCTGGTAGTGGTAACACTCCTTTGCTCAGAAGAAAAGTTTTCTGAATCCATTTTGCATCGCTTGTATTATGAGTATGACCCATATACATGGGTAATGCTTAGATCACCCAATTAAGAAGCATCAATCCACCCCATATTTACCTTTCTTTGCTTTGAATCTTTGCAATCAATTCCTTTCATATTATTAGATTTTTCTTGAATTTTTTCATACATATTTCCAAACACTTTAAATAAAATAAATTATTATTTTTAATATCATTCCAAAATTTCAATTAAAATAAACAAAAAAAATATACAAAAATATAAAATAAAATCTTCGGACATCACGGCATCGGGTTTAGTCAAATTTCTCTTATTCAATTAATAATAATTTTTGCTCTAATTAACAATAATTTTTTTTTTGGGAATAACAGGGGCAAAAGCGTAAATCAAGGACAATACTAGTCTAGGTAGTAGCAAGGAGTAATGTCAAACACCTCCTACGCTGCTTACGTGGTATATACTCATTGGATGTAGTACGTTAAACTACGTAAAAAAAAAAGAAATGAAAAACCTTGGGCAATGCAATGGTCCGCAACTTTTACAAAAATATTATACCTCAACGCCCTCTCTCTCTCGTCATGCTTATCTTTTTCATTGTTTCTTTATAAATACACAATTTTTCCCCATCCAAACTATTTATTTTCGTTTTCATATTCTATTTTTCCCTTTAATATCAGACACAGAAAGAGAGAGAGACCCATATATTTATTTTTTGGGATTTAGAGTTTGGGTTAGGGTTTACAGAAAAAATGGGTGCTGAAGGCGATTCAAGCGTTGTTAGTGAGGGTTCAGGGGTGACAGTTCAAATCAGATGTTCTAATGGTTCAAAATTTTCTGTACGGTCTAATCTGGACTCAACTGTTGGGGCATTCAAGGCTGTTGTCGCTCAGAATTGTGATGTTCCTGCCGATCAACAAAGGTTGATTTACAAAGGTCGGATCTTGAAGGATGATCAAACCCTTGAAAGCTATGGTGGGTCAATTTTAATTTTTGAATTTTTTTTTCTTTTTTATTGAATTGGGTGTTTACTTTTCTGGGTTTTGCTCTTATTTTTTTTTGAGGGATTGAGTTATTTATGTTCATAAATTTTATGTTCTCTTTTCAACGATTGACTAACCATTCAATGTCATGAATTCATGTTTGTGTTGAAGTCGTGATAACTTCTTGAGTTTCTTTGAGTTGATTCTGGATCATTAAACTTGTGCTATCAAAATCCTCTTACAGAAGTTTAATGTTTTTAGATTTGGTTGTCTTGGTGGAGTGAAGTTATTTTTGGGATAGGGAAATGGAAACTGCCATTCGATTATTTGATTTAGAGACAAAAAGAGAGTTTTATAAAGGCATACCCAATAACATGATGGTGTCAGAGAGCTTTTGTCTCTTGATTGACTTAAAATACTCGGTTAGGGAATTTTAAGAGGGCTCTGATGTTTAATTGCTTGCTTTTTGTGCCTCGGTGTGCATACTTGTATGTAGGAGTTTGTGTTTGCACATTGTGCACCTGAGTAATCTATAAAGGGCATATGGCATTTTGAAGTAGAAAAAATTTCAGAGGGAGCGAGAGAGCGGGCGAAGATGTCCTATTTAAGTTGATGCACAAAAGAGAATGCAGTAGTCATCTGTTCTAAAGTGGATGTATGAGGGTGAAGTAAAGCCAGCTCATGAGCTTATCATCTTAGGTGTAAACAAGTTGATAAGAATCCTTTTTTTATTTTTTTCTTTTTAATATCCGATGTCCCATCCTGTGTGGCGACATAGGGGCAAAAAAGGAAAGACAATGACTAAAGCCAAATCCTGGTGAATGGTAGCTGCAAGTACAACGGCCCTAAGGCGGCGACATTTCTTGTTAGATAAGTTCCAACCAGCATGGATAATTGTTATCTTACAATTTGCGATTTGAATCTTATGATTCAATTCAGTTCATATGAAAATAGATTCAATCGGATAGATGTATCTTAAATATATAAGAATCTTACAATTCGTCATTCGAATTGTATGGTTTGATTTAGAAAGAAATTGATTTGGTTCTTATGATCCTATTTGCTTGTCAGATATGATTCAGAATGGCAAGTCGATCAACGAATGTGAAGATCTTGTCTTCCAAATGTTAACTCATGGATGGATATACCTGAATGCTTCAATCACGATGAAGGAGCTCCTAGCAAAAAAAGAAAGAATTTCAATTATTTTGCTTTATAAATATATAATTAAGGACAAAAATATTGTTTTCATAAATTCTTCATTACTTTTTCTTAATAAGTCCAAGAAACTTAAATGCCAATAGAAAAGAAAAAGGAAAAGTAACTGAAAATGAAGATATAGAAGTGATTGAAAATAGTAGTGATAGCGATATAGATGTTGATGAGGATTAATGATTTTGATAAAGATGGATGACCTAGTATTTTGATTATGATTTTTAAAACGTTATGTATCATGAACAATGCCTTGAATATATAAAAATTTTAAATTTTGGAGTATTTTGCTTATTATAACTTAGATTAAGTTATTACTAGCTTGTAATTACTTATTTGAACCTAAAATTTGAATTATGTTATTTAATAAATAATGAATACTTTACTTTTACATGTTGTACAAGAGACGTAAAAAAGATCATCCATGAATCAAAGAGTAAAGTGTATAACGAATTGTACAAGATACTCGAGACTCGAGACAGGGAGAGAGAAATATATAGAATTGCCAGACTAAGGGAGAGGAAGGGAAAAGATCTAAATGAGATTAGATGTATTAAGAGTGAAACAAATAATACACTTGTAAGAAACGAGGATATAAGGAAAATGTGGATGGAATATTTTAATAACCTATTTAATGTTGACAGGACAATAAATATAAAAAATATAGATATATCTATAGAAGAGATTAATAGAAATTTTAAACGTAAGATTCGTCCCCATGAAGTGAAGGAGGCCTTAAAGAAAATGAGAAATAACAAAGCCATATGATCTGATGGCATGGCTATTGAGGTGTGGAAATATTTGGGAGAATTCGGAGTAACAAAGTTAACGGCTCTTTTTAACAAAATTTGACAAACAAAGAAAATGCCCCATCCATGAAAAGAGAGCACACTTGTCCCGCTATATAAGAATAAAGGAGACATATAAGATTGCTTCAACTATAGATGAATTAAACTCATGAACCATATGATGAAGTTATGGGAAAGAGTAATAGACCATAGATTGAGGCGGGAGATAAGTGTCTTAGAACTAATTCGGATTTATGCCAGGACGATCTACCATTGAAGCAATTCACTTACTAAGACAGTTGATGGAGACATTTAGAGCGCAAAAGAGAGATCTGCATATGGTGTTTATTGATCTTGAGAAAGCATATGATAGGATCCCAATAGACGTGTTGTGGTGGGCGTTGATGAGAAAAGAGATCTATTTGAAATAAATTAACCTTATTAGGGATATGTATGAAGGAGTTGTGACCTATGTAAGGACTTTCGGGGGGCTGAGCGATAGCTTTCCCATAAACATTGGGTTCTATCAAGGCTCGGCATTGAGTTCCTTGCTATTTATAATAGTAATAGATGAAATCATAAAAAATATTCAAGATGAAATACCATGGTGTATGCTATTTGCAGACGATATAGTTTTGATCGATGGCATTGAGTTCCTTGCTATTTATAATAGTAATAGATAAAATCATAAAAAATATTCAAGATGAAATACCATGGTGTATGTTCTTCGCAGATGATATAGTTTTGATTGATGAAACTAGAGAGAGTATCAATACTAAATTAGAGTTATGGAGGGACACGTTAGAATCTAAAAAATTTAAATTGAGTTGATCTAAAATTGAGTATATGAGGTGTAAGTTTAGTGACAACTATAAAGATAATGAAGAAACGATTAGGTTAGAAGGAAGAGAAGTTTTAAAGAGCGGATGGTTTAGATATTTTGGTTCTATCATCAAGAATGATGACAATATAAATGAGGATGTAAATAATAGAATTCAAGTGGGTTGGATGAAATGGAGAAAGGCATTCAGAGTTCTCTGTGACCGTACGATGCCATTACATTTAAAGGAAAAATTTTATAAAATCGCAGTAAGACCTGTTTTATTATATGGTACTGAATGTTGGGCTATTAAACAGCAACAAGAGCAGAAAATGGTTGTAGCCGAAATAGGAATGCTTAGGTGGATGTGTGACAAAATTAGAAATAATAGAATTAGAAACGACGAGATACGAAATAAATTGGGAGTGAGTTCAATTGTAAATAAGATGCGAGAATACCGTTTGAGATGGTTTGGACATATGCAGTGAAGGGTTTAGGACGCATCTGTTAGGAAGGTAGAGAACTTAAATATAGGAGATTTAATCAAACGTAGAGGTAGACTATTGAAAACTTGGATGCAATGCATTCGTAAAGATATGATATTGATAGATTTAGTCGAGGAGATGGTCTTAGATATAAACGAGTGGCGTAGGAGAATTCGCATAAACTAAATCTTTTTTTTTTGTTTTTTTGTTTTTTTTTTTATTTTAATATTTGTCTCTCATATGACGGATCTCAAAATTTTGGAATAGAAAACCTACGTTGTTGTTGTTGTTGTTACTTTTACATGTTGTGTACATAGGTTCTAAAAGGTAATGATATACATAATGTTGAATCTTATGATTCATGATCAGATTCGATTCACGATTAAAAAATGAGTTTTTCGATTCATGATTTGAATCTTGATTTGATAACCATGCTGACCAGCACTAAGATAGGTTGATGGATCTTCTCAATAGGAAGATCCCCTATATGGATATTTATATTCGAGTTGACCAAGCCTAGTTCTAATTGTTTCGTTCCAAAGCAACCTTGGTTGTAATGTGTCAATACTGTTAGATTACTTATGTGAATGCAGCCATAAAGTGTTTAAAAACTGGTCTTATTTCCATATTCATGAAAGTCATTACAAGAACATTTTGTATGTTCGCAGCTTATATCTTCTGCATTTATATAATTTTACATTTTTAATCTTCTTTTGCATTTCCATCTGTTTTTTCTCTTGCATAATTCATCTGTAAGATGTTTCTGATTATCTTAGAGGATGCATTTTCAAGTCACTGTACATTGGTGTATGTGTTTCACTTCGTGGGGTTTTCTGTGTTCTGAATTCTTAACCATTTCCCATCATTTATAGGTCTACAGGCAGATCATACTATTCACATGGTCCGGGGATCTGCCCCGCCTGCATCAGCCCCCACTGCTAGTTCTGCTAGCCCTGGAGGTACAGAAACCAATGTGGGAGTCACCCGTGGGGTTTCTTCAAATGAAGGTAGGGGCTTTGGAGGTGCTGGACTCGGTGCATCTTTATTTCCAGGGCTTGGCGCGAATGGATTAGGTGGCACAGGAGGATCAGGTCTATTTGGTGCTGGCCTTCCAGAATTTGAACAAGTTCAGCAACAATTGACTCAGAACCCTAATATGATGAGAGAAATTATGAACATGCCTGCCATTCAAAACCTAATGAATAACCCTGATCTTTTACGTGGCTTAATTATGAGCAATCCCCAAATGCGTGAGCTAATTGATAGAAATCCTGAGCTTGCTCATATACTTAATGATCCGGGCATTCTCAGGCAGACTCTGGAAGCTGCTAGGAACCCTGAACTCATGCGTGAGATGATGCGGAACACTGACAGGGCAATGAGTAACATCGAGTCTTCTCCTGAGGGATTTAACATGCTTAGGCGCATGTATGAAAATGTTCAGGAACCCTTTTTGAATGCTACAACAATGTCCAGAGACAGTGGAGATGGTCTTGGTTCAAATCCATTTGCGGCTCTTCTGAGGAATCAGGGAAGTGGCCAGGCCAGAGATGGGGCAAGCAATCCTTCAAACACTGGTGCTGAGACAATTACCGGGTCTACTGCTCCAAATACAAATCCACTTCCAAATCCTTGGGGAAGCAATGCAGGTGGTAGGTTTCAATGCTTTAGAATCTTAGGTGACTGTAGTACTGCTTTCTCTGCTCTTTGTAGTTGAAGACATGAATCTCCAGCACATAAAAACTTGAAGAGAATTATTCTGTGAGGAGTGCTGATATACCCTAATATTTTTAAGTTCTATACGGATTAGAGAATGTACAACCTAGTCCACCAATTAGGTGCATACATATGTAGTGTTTTTTGTGCCTTGTTTCCTGAGTTCCAAAGTAATGGTGGACTACGAGGCCTTCTGTTGGAACACCCAAGTCTCTACAAAATCCTTCCTTGTCAGTCACTGATTCTTTGATCATTTCTGAACTTAAAAATAAGGTAGTAGGCAAATTTGATTTTTGATTTCTTTGGAAACTTACTTTTATGTTGTTTTCTTCATTTTTTGAACTCTTAGGAGGTTCACAGACCAACAACATTCCAAGGTCAAACTCCACAGGGGATGCAAGGGGCACAATGGTTGGTGGTTTAGGAGGGCTTAATCTCCCAGAGATGGAGAGCATGATGAATGGCATGCCTGATGCTTCTTTATTGAACCAATTCATGCAAAATCCAGCTGTTTCACAAATGGTACAAAGCCTGCTCTCCGATCCCCAGTACATGAACCAGGTACCGCACCCATCTGGGTTTACTGTTCATTTGGCAGCACATCAGGCTGCAAGTTTTCTTTGCTTGTGGCTCATCTGAGTGCTTGTTCTTGAATTCTAGATTATGGGTCTCAACCCACAACTACGTGCCATGATGGATTCAAACCCTCAGTTGAGAGAAGTGATGCAGAACCCGGAATTTATGCGTCAGTTGACTTCTCCTGAGATGATGCAGGTAGTTCAATTTTATGTCAATTGTCAGCATATTTGTGAACTCTCTCTCTCTCTCTCTCTCTCAAGGTTGCCTTTTGACAATGATTAGCCAATACTGCTTCAGGTATACTATATTGTGCAATTCACAGTTGCTATTAAGATTTTTTCCCTTCTAATATTTTGAATTTGGTGCCATCATCATCATGGTTATTTGGATTATTTATTTATTTAGTTTTTCAATCACTAATTTCCTCTCCTTCTGATCTTCTCTCGTTGCAGCGAATGATGTCTTTGCAGCAGTCCTTTCTTTCTCAGCTTGGTCAAAGGCAGTCTGCTGGGTGAGTGCAGATGTTATCTTTTTCACAACATGTATTTTTCACAAAAATTGTCTACAAGGACCTACCACGCCATCATGCTTGCGGAAAATTTGGTCCAACCAAGCATTCGATGTGTTATTAGCTTCCATTTATCGACAGAATGTTCATGATCAGAGTTTTGGTGTCTGGTTGTCTGATTGGACATTTTAGAGAATGCAAATGATATCTCACACTTCTCATTAGGAAGTGTGTGATTACATGCATCTAAGATAATGGCATTTGCCCACCTTCTGAGTGGAAATATGATAGGCAGATAATGATCAAAGGTCCTGTTTGAGATTGAGGATGAGAAAAATTTTTCTGGGCGTTTGAACCTGCCTGTGATGTATTCTGAAGATAAAGTAATCTGCTCACAAGTTGAAGTTTGATTGTATTTGGTAGTCAAAATCATTTCCAGTGCAATGTTATTGGGCTACCTACCAATTTTGCATTGGAGCAACCATGTAGATGGACATGGCATTGCGGCTCCTACCTGTCATGAGTAGAGTGGCCTAACTAAGACCTTGTAAAAAAGGACCTTTTGTCCCTAGGCTGTTGGTTTCTTTGAAGTGATGATTTAGTTGTACGCTATGCACTTTATGATTGCTTCCTTTCACAATGATCCACTTGCATGCATTTCTTTTCTAGGCTGTGCATGTCAAACATATTGTTCCTGGCCATCCTTTAGGTTAGCATGCTTATATGGGCATATCACAGAGGAATTGTGGTATCAACTGAAGCAACAAATGTACTACCATGCTCTACTTGGATTTCTTGAGGGAAAGGGAGGGGATGGAGGAGGGAATAGAGGCACCCTGCCCTTGTTTGTATGATTAAAATAATGCTGGAGGGGAGAGGAGGGGACATAACCTTCTTTTGTTTGTTTTGAGGGTAAATTTGGTGGAAGGACAAATATAATACTTCATTAAAGCTTCAGTCATTCTCCTCCTTATTAAAAACAGTTCCAAAAGTGATAGGAAGGTATTTGACCTCCTCTTCCTTTCCCCTCTCAATTCCCTCCATCCGAATGAGGGCAAGAGGCTGATTGGTGTCATGATGCAATCAAATGGCCTAGCAAAATATACTTCCAGGGGAATTGCGGCCTCAATCCTTTTGTCTTTTCCTGGACTTCAACCTTTTTTTTTTTTTTTTTTTTTTTTTTTTTCCCTATTATCACACTTTAGTTATGTTTATATATTCCAGTTGCTTACTGGGTGGTTATTTTGTTGCAGGGATCCAGCCCGGACTGGTGGTGGTGCGGCAGGTATAAAAGATGTTATTTTAAAATCATAATTTGATGGCTAGTTTACCGTTACTTGTTTCAGTTGGTGGATTTTTTTCTAATTAATAGTTGCTAAGGCAGGTACAGCTAACAATGCGGGGCTGGACCTCTTGATGAACATGTTTGGGGGGCTCGGAGCTGGTGGCTTTACTCTTCCGAATGCACCAGATGGTAGCAGTCTCTGGACTATTTTCTCACACATCATTGGTATTCATCTCCGTTCTAATTCTCTCTGCTTCTTTCTTTGTTGTAGTGCCACCGGAAGAGCTATATGCAACTCAGTTATCACAGCTGCAAGAGATGGGTTTCTACGACACACAAGAGAACATCAGGGCACTGCGTGCTACTTCTGGAAATGTTCATGCTGCTGTGGAGCGGCTCTTGGGGAATCCTGGGCAATGAAGTTAGTCAAGTTCCCATTTTGAAAGCCAAGCAGGGAGCCACATCAGCATGTAGGAGCAATCATTTTGGGCTAGGAGATTTCCAAGGGGTGCGAGGCGTGCAGGCATCCTCGGAGTTCCTACACGGGGGACCCTAATAACAAAGTGCATGACATCATGTTAAGAGCTGTGAAATTGTGGAAATGGGCTATGCTTATGGACCATTAAGCAACCTCTCTCACGTCTTTCCGTGATGTACATACACTCAGAATCGGGTTCTCACCCTTTATTAGTTTTGTGAATTATGAATTATTTTACAAACATTATGTGAAGTAATGGTTGCCGTAGCATTGTTTCTGACAATGATTTATGGAGTTTCAATGTGTATTCTGGATGTGAAACAATTTTCTTAGCAAGGAGACCAAGTGAAGACATGGGGTTATCAACCTGCAGCTTTTGTTATTTTGTAACTTGTGTCTCTTGCTTTAGTCGCATTTCCTTGGAGAAAATTGCCTTGGTTTTGTGAAGGTTTGCTACACAGTTGTGAAAGTTCTTGAAATTATACTCGGATTCTTTGGGAACGATTTTAAGATTAGCTAAGCTACTGCGTTTGTAATTCATTTGAGGAAATCCCAATCCCCCACTCCTTAAAAACACATTCTACCAAAATTCTTTGATTGATCACTCTATTCTCTTATTCAGAAATCTTGAGTTCAAATTCTAAGAATAGAGAAAAAGAATTTGAAAGAGTTAATTTTTTAATATATTCTATAGTATTTGGATCAGATTATTTAGATAAAATTCAGATGTCGACTGATAAAAATAATTAAAAAAATTCATTTGAGGAGAAATAATAAGAATAACAAACAATAAATTAAGTTTTAATTTAAAACTTAATCTTAAATTTTAAAATCGATCATTTGAAGAATTAAAAGTAATAATAATAGTATTTAGATAAGTTCGTGATAGTAAACCAAATACAAAAACTCATTTTATTAATAAGAATTTCTCATCCGATAAATTAATTACTAACATACTTTGGTTTTAATTCAAAAACTTACATAAATAAAAATATATCATTTTATCGGTCTTTGAATTTTAGTAAAAGAAATATACCTAATTTATTATTATTATTATTATTGTTCCTTTTTTTTTTTTTAAAGAAAAACAATATGTGAGGAGGGTAATCTTGTCAAATGGATCGACAGACGCTTGAGAAATTGGTGCTCTTTGTTCTGATAAGGATGTAGACACTCTCATCCTTGGCTAAAAATAAAATTATGAGCGACCCTTTCGTATCTTCCTGTATAAGAAACCCTCGTGGTTTTTGAATTTTGTTTCTCGAAATCACATCCGTTGAACCCCAGAAACAACTCTTCAATTTCAAAAAATTTCCTGTTCGAATCCGTTGGTTTGGTGACGAAGGTTCTTGCAACTCGAACCCCATAATCTCCCCGTCTTCTCTTTCTCTCTCTCTCGAACCGAACGTCTCTCTTTAAGGTAAACCCTCTTCCCTCTCTCGATGTTGTTTTCATTATATGCCCTTTTCGCATTTGATTCCTTTCAATACTTGAATAATTTGGAAATCCCAGTTTACTTTAGTCTTCTCTCTGTCTCCAGATGTGTGGTGGGGTTTGTGATTCTAGGTTTTGGGTCACTTTTCTTCTTTGCCCTTTGGCTTTGAGTTTGTTGATTGCAATGCCAATGAAGAAACTGGCGAGAAAACAAGAAATCCCAAATTGAGATGTTTGTGACTTTGTCATGGTTGAAGAACCGTGTGAAGTTCTAGGGCGAAGGACAGAAATTGCATGCCCCAAGTTGAAATAAGTAGAAATTTTTAGTCTGAAATAATAATAGTGACTTATTAGGGTTACCGTTTTTAATGCTTTTTAAATAGAAGTTGTTTTGGGTTGTGGTTAATTTAGGGATTCCCAGGATAGAATTTTAAAATGATTTTAGGTTTGATTTTGTTGAGGCTGATGGATAATATGAAATTCTAAGGCAAAGCACAATAATTGCATGCCCCAAGTTGAAATAAGTAGATTTTTTTTTTTTTTTGTCTAATTGATAATAGTGACTTATTAGGGTTAGCATGTTTAATGTCTAACTACGAAAATGTTATCCCCCAGATGAATGTGTTTAATTAAAGATATTGATCCATTAGGGGTAGATGTTCAACGTCCAACTTTTAATTTGTTTAAAAAGAAAATTGTTTCTGTTGTGGTTAAAACTATTGGGAGTTCTAGGGAATGGTTCTGAAGTGATTATAGTTTTGATTTTGTCGAGGCAGATGGTTAAGATGAAATTCTAGGCCCAAGTGCAAAAATGTTATGCCCAAGACCAAGGGGGAATCAAGTAGGAATTAGTTTCTGATTTAAGATGGTAATCTATTAGTGCTAGCATGTTTAATGTCTATTCTATATATATATATATATATTTTTAAATAGAATTCTTTTAGTTATGGTCAAAGTTATTGGGGGTATCTAGGGCAGGGTTCTGGGATGATTGTAGGTTTGATTTTGTTGAGGCTTATGGGTAAGCTGAAATTTTAGGTCCAAGTGCAAAAATAATACGCCCAAGATGAATCGTGTAGGAGTTCTGTCTCATCAAGGATAGGGATCCATTCGGGCTAGCACCATTCATGTAAATTTGATTTTTCTTTTTTCTTTTTTAATTGAGTAGTTTTAGTTGTTGTTCAAATTATTTTTTTTGGGGGGTGGGTCTAGGGCAAGGTTCAGAGGTGATTTTAGGTTTACTTTTGAGATTTTGATTTTGTTGAGGCAGATGGTAATATGAAATTCTAGGGCAAAGTAAAAAATGTTATGCCCAAAATGAATCAAGTAGAAAATTTCATTCATTAATAATAGTAGCTTATAACGGCTAGCATGTATTATCTATAATTTTTAAGCTTTACCGTTTTCAACTAGATTTCTTTTTGTTGTCATTCGACTTTTTTTTTTTTTGGTGGGGGTTATGGGGCATTTTTTGAGGTACTTTTCTCTAAGCTTTCTTTTGGTTGGGATAATTAGTGGCTTAAGTTTGCCTCCATGCACTACATGTCATGTCACCTAAAAAAATGTGGCTAGGAAATTTGGCTTTACCAAAAGTTTGGGTTTGCTAAATAATATAGAAGATAATTAAATAAAAGCATTCGGGTAAATTATGACCTTATGGGACTTTAAGATGAATTTGGTTTCATGTTGTACATCAGATCGAAGGTGTATGTCATTCTTGATCTATTAGCTAAAGTTATGAATTGAAATTTGTAAAATAACTCAAACATTGATTGCAAATGTAATATTTCAAAAATAGATGCATTTATTGTTTTGCTTCCTTTTTTTTTTTTTCTTTCTTTTGGTTGACATTGAGTTTACTTTGTTCTGTGACTTTTTGTCAGTTTCTTTTGCGGATGCTGAAACTCTTTGGATTGTATGTCCAACTCTAGATCGGGTGAGCATGGACTGGACACCAATGGGACCAGCCTGCTTCCTGCCAGTAAGGAACTGCATATAGGTTTGAAGCAAACAGCCTTAAGAGACTTACATACTGAAACTAGAATGTTAACGACCAAGTCACTAGAGAACTCTCATTCTGTAAATAAGAGGGATCCCCTCATTGATGTTGCTAAGGTTTCTAGCATAAAAAGAACATTGTCCGAGACTTTGTATGGACCCACTTCTCATGAACCTCCAAATTCTAACCCCGCAAATGGTCATCTTGTGTATGTCCGTCGAAAAACTGAATCAGAATCTGGCAAGGGCAGCATTTGTGATAAAATTCAGAGTTCTGATGATTATGTTCTATCAATGAAATCTAGTGTCGAGGAGAAGGCTACCGAACAAGAAAGCCAATTGAAGGAACCCATAGTTGCTTCTAATGAAGCAATTTCAACTATTCCTACACCTTCCTTGACAAGCAGCTCCTCTGGAGAACCTACAGATCCTCTCTCTCTAGGGGATACCATCACCAAGTTACAACTTGCAGAAGCCAATTGCATTTCTCAAAGTTTGGTGCTGCCTTCTGTGAATAATACAAAAGAGAAGAAGCACTTGGAAGATCATTACGTGCAGTTACAGACGAAATTAAAGCAACTTGACCAATCTGAACAACTGGATTATGTACAAAGTGAGTGTTCCAAAATCTGCTTTAAGATGCTTTTTTCAAGTGTTTTATGCTAATAATATTTGTGTTGTTGGAATTCTGCAGTGCTCCGATCTCTTTCTTCAGTTGAACTTAGTAGGCATGCTGTGGAATTGGAAAAGAGAACAATCCGACTTTTACTGGATGAAGGTATGATGAAAGTTTTGCTTTCATTGCCTATCGACTTTTTCTGAACTATGAAATAATTGGTGTGCAGAAATGTTCTGGTTACTTTTGGGTCTTGACTTGTATATGTTTTGAAATGGGTGTGCAGAAATGTTGAAGTATATTTAACATCAACTATTCCACTAATTTTAATTATATGTTTTAAAACATTCCAAAATAATTGAAAATAAGCAGGTCTAGTAATAGTTCAACTAATCATGCAGACAATTAGTGGCTGTTTGAAACACGACATTAATGTTGATGTTAGAAAGATATTGGTGTAAACAAATATTTTTTGGTAGATGCAAGCTTAGTGATGGCGTATTAAATATTGGTCCAGAGTAACATGCTTCTAGTTAAACCCGATGCTCTGAACTTTCCTGTGTGAGTCAGAGTAATGGCTTGTTTTTTCTGTTTATTTAAACATCTAAACACAGTGTGATGGCTTGTTTGAGACATTCTGTTGGAAAAATAAGAAAGTTTAGATTCTTAACCACAGAATAGGAACGTCAAGTGAGATTAAATTATTATATGTTATGGAATTTTGAAAAAAAAAGGAAAGGATATCAACTATTTGATGTTTTGGTAGCTAATGTTAATGAGAGGAAAGGACAAGAGACAGGTGCTCAAAATTATTCTTTTTGTATGTGTTAATGTGCAATGGTTTATTCAAAAATTTTATTGGCTGACTTTTTCTTTACATACTTAAACCATCTACCTTTTTCTTGAGGGAAAAAGAAAAGTTTATTTAGAGGGTATAAGATGTTCACTCTTATTCCTCCTCTCTGTCTTAATTAAGTATCCTTACTACTAGTTAATTCAACTTTTCTTCTCTTATTTCATTTAGACCCCAACCGACCACCCATGTGCACCATTGCTGGGTAAGCTTGGTGGGATGAGCTATAAGTTAACAGTATGAAATCCTGATCTCCTCCACTCTGTTTCTATTCAATGGTTGCATGAGAAAAATTAACTTTACAATGACCTGCCGTCGAACTACTTGGCTAGATTAAATTATCATTGGCACTATTATTACTCACACTCTATTTTTCCTCGTTTAGCTATCTCTCCTTGAGCTATTTTTTTTTCCCTTTTGTCAGCAGTCGCCGTTATTTACTTATAACTTGGTTGCAGTCCAGTTGATCTTCTCTGTCACCTTCTCTGCTTGTCATCTGCAGATTTATTAAATTATTTTTGTTGTTGTCTTATCAAAATCACACTGCGTTTAAGTGACCTTATACAATCTGAGTATTTTGCTGAGATTTTTAGCCAAATCACTCATATGGTGGGTCTTGTTTTTCTTCTGTTAATCTTCAACATGAGTGGTCCTGTCGCAAGGCTCTCCTGGACTATAAAGCTTGGACTATGGCCTGGCATTAACATGATATGTCACAAACAAGTTGGCCGACAACTATCAACAGTATAGGCTAGAGATAGATAAAGATATTTTTAGATGTATTTTTATGTCATCGTTCGTGTACTTCCCATTTATCCTTTTTGTTCTGGTCTGTCCCAAGATATTATCAGACTGAAACATATGATCCAAAGGATAATGTTTTTTGCTCTTCGACTTAAGAGGAAAGCATTGTCCCCTTTTCATGTAATAACTAAAAAGACTTCCCCACTTTCATTTTTATGACGTTTTCGGAAAACAATTGCCATTGATTAGTTAATAGTGCATTGAATGATGATGCTAAAATGTTGGAAGGACTCAGATTGACAATCAAAAGGGCTGGGTAGTGGTTATATGTAATTGTAGGGGAGTATGTGGCACATGTGCATAAATTATATAATAATCTACATGTGGGTTAGTTCATTTTTCGTTTTATTATAACCTATATCATCTGAGGCACAATCCCATGTATGAATTCTCGTGTAAGTGACCTGTCTAGCTTCACATTTTAGTGCGTGTTCCAGTTACAATTGCCCAGGGCTTTCTCAGAAGGCTTTCTTGTGTTTGTGTGCGTGGGCTGTCATATGTGTGTGTCTGCATTGCAGTTGCCAGTTAATGTTCTTGAGATGTCATTGATTTATATTAACTTGCTATTTTAATTGGAAGTATGCTCATTAACGTACCTACACTCATTAATTTGTTAAATACGCTTTTATCGTCTTGAGGATCTATTGGAATAGTATAAGAACTCCATTTGCAAATTAAGTTTATTGCTCTCTTCCCTCAAAAGCAATCTTGAGTTGTTGATTTGTTATCCTTGGCATTCTTAATACGT
This sequence comes from Dillenia turbinata, assembly GCA_037126225.1. Taxonomy (NCBI): domain Eukaryota; kingdom Viridiplantae; phylum Streptophyta; class Magnoliopsida; order Dilleniales; family Dilleniaceae; genus Dillenia; species Dillenia turbinata. The sequence continues at coordinate 23,108,813 of JBAMMX010000024.1, forward strand.
ATTTTTAGCATCTGAAGCATTTTTAGAATATAAGTTTATGGTGTTGTTGCATGAATTCCGCGCAGATATAAATGTATTGTGCACATAATACCTTCATTGATACTTTATCACAAGAGAAGATTATCAAAAGAGTAGGGCTAAAATGGTCACTCAATTTTTGCTTGGTCCTCTCTTACAGGAAAAGAGCTGCGAAGAACAAAAGCCTTAAATGTGTTGGGGAAAGTGGTGAAGAAATCTTGAGCATAATTAAGTGTGAGATGGTGCAATGAATGACCATGGTTGTATTGCAATGTAAAGAATTGGATTTGGTACCTCACAGCCCCACCTTGTTAGCTAGCTCATTTTCCCCTATTTGTCTGCAGTAATTTTGGTGATATTTTCACTTCAGAGTAATTGCTGGCTACCATGTGTAATTTTGGTGATACTTTCTCCGGTAACGGGCACAAAAGCTGTAGCAAAATCTGTATGTATCAATCATCAACTTATCTTAAAACATTTCTTCAGTAAAATGCTAATACGTTGCTACTTCTGTAGAATCACCTCCATTTTTGTCTTATAATGCCCTTTGAGGGGGTTTTAATTAGTTAATGCAATTAGCATTCTTTGTTTAGACTCTGTGATCATTTTTGCTAATCCATTCTTTTCTTGTATGGTTGCCAATTGCCCTGCAGGGTGTTTTTATTAAACACCTTTTCCCTTGAATACACCCTTTTTTTTTCCCCTTTTAAACCTAGAAAAGGGAACTTTAGAGTCTAGCTTGTTATCCTCTTCACAATCTATAAATTCAAGAGTCTACTCTGTTAAGTTACTTGAACTCCAAACTGTATTGCTAGGGTAGAGGGGGGCTTTTTTTAAACTCGCAATTAAGCACGTTTGCAAATAGAAAGTGCCCTGATTTCGTGCCCCCACTAAAGAAAATCATCCTCTAGTGCCTTGAATTTGAGAGAGAGAGAGGGGGGGGGGGATGCTAGTGCAATTTCTTCAAGTCCCCACGATCTCAGTATTGGTTCTCTCTCTCTCTCTTCTTTGGTTGTGGCAGTGACAGGAAACAAGATGATAAGCTTCATCTTCATGGATGTAGAGAAATAAAGGAGGAAAAACACACAAATTTCCATATTAATTTCATCCGTTTTCTTGATTATGCGTGTTTCAGTACTCGGTCGGGTCGACTCCTTTTTAACTCAACTTCCTAACATGGTGTAGAGTCAGAATAAATCACATGTTGTATTATTAATTATTTGTAAATTAATTAGGATGCTTCTTAGATTTTAATGGGCGAGGGCGAGTATTTTTTTAAGAAATAACTGGAGCTATTCAGCACTGTGCCTGTGTTTTATATGTTACCTTTTTTTCTTTTTCTATTTAATTAACTCAAACAATATGGTATGGAGAAAAATATTATATGTGAATGAACTTCAAATACTTTAATGTTATGGTCTAAGGCTATTATGATACTCGGGTAGTGTTATTGTGACACTATCTGGTCAAATCTTAACTTGAGATCGAGTTTAAGCTCAAACTCGAGCTCAAGTAGTTCGGTATCGAATTTGAGTTTGAACCCAATTGTGTCGAGCTCGTAAACTCGACAAATCTAATAAATTATATTTTTAAAATAATTTTTAAAATAAGTGACAGTACTGATAATATTTCAAGTTTGAATTCGAGTTTGAGAAATACAAGTTCGACGAGTTCGAACTCGAGCTCAAACTCACATAAACAATACTTGTATCGAACTAGGATATCAACACTATTCGATTTGTCTCGAGTGTTATAACACCCTTGTTATGGCCCCTTCCATGAGTGTGTGTGTGTGTGAGAGAGAGAGAGAGATGGAGAATTCGCCTTTTCAACCTTGTAATATCTTGCTTTTCTTTAAACAACTCTTTTTCTTATTTTTATTTTTTTTTTATTTTAGAAAACTACTTTGAGTGGAGCATGTTGTTGTATTGTGATATCAATCTTTATTTTATTTATTTATTTTTTTGGTTACATAAATCTTTATCCCCAATCTAAAAAACTAACTACTATTAATCTTAATCTTATAAGAATTCAAATTTGGGTTCACTGGAAAATTTATCCCATTTATTTGGTGTGGAGTGAAAATAAGAGATATAAAGATAGAGATTAGTACATCTGATATTTGAAACTTAAGATATTTTGTCATTCCCATAAGTATTAAAATTTATAGTAATGGTGATTGTTGGATCAGTTATTCAATGATAAATAATTACTATTTTATCACATTTTATGAGAAATAAGGAATATTGTATAATGATTCAATGATGATAAATTTAACAAATATTAGTACCCATTAATTTTAATTTTTATAATATTATCAGCATATATTATTTAATTAAGAACAAAATTGAAGACAATTTTGTCACATTGAAAATGGGACTACCTTTACTTCACCAAAAAGCCATGATTCTCTTTATAATATTTCCGTTATCATGCAAATGATGGGTGTTTTTTTTTTTTTTAAAAGTATATTCTTCGTATAAAGAAAAAAGTTTCTAAAAGTCAATTTGAGAGCAAAATATGAAAAAATTGAGTGATAGGATGCAATGTCAATTTTGTCATTTTAGACAACTTTTGCAATAATAAAACAAAAGAAGGATATTTACATTTAGAAAACTTTATGATGGGTGTCGAACGCCAAGGTTTACAAAGGGCGATTCATCAAATCATCCGAATCGAGCCCCGCCCGACAGGACACCTCATTGCCCTATATTAACCGGCGTTCTTCCACGCCATTCCATCCAAAGATAAGAGAAGGGACAGTTAATTCCAGTTATTGACCCCTCCACGTCTCCTTTCACCCCCCCAGTAACCGCTCTGTCTGCAACTACATAAGAGGAACCTTTGCCATTATCAAACTTTTTTGGCATTTCCTCGGAACAACCAACCCCCCCTCTCTCTCTCTCTCTCTCTCTCTCTCTCTCTCTCTCTCTCTCTCTCCACACATACACACTTGCACACAATGTACGAAAGGAACGACAACGCCACTTCGGATTGGCAAATGATGTCTTCTCCATCCTCCCAAGAAATCATCACAACCTTAAATCCCCAACCCCTCAACAGCTTCCCCGACAACACCACCACAACAACAACGACAACAACAACCGTCAAACACCAACATCATCAAAATCCTCGAAGAAAACGTACTAAAGTCAAACTGGTTAAACTAGATCAAAACAACAACCAACTAGTCCCAAAAATCTCTAAACCAAAGCATGCCAAGAACCCAGACCCAAATGCACCCGAAGTCACAGAGCCATGCAGTGAGTGTGGGAGAAAATTTTGGTCATGGAAGGCACTTTTCGGTCACATGAGATGTCACCCTGAACGCACATGGAGGGGAATCAATCCTCCTCCTAATTTCCGCCGCGCTCCACAAATTTCCCCCGGAAATTCGGTTGATTCTTCCATGACTGACGAGGATCATGAAGTTGCTAACTGTTTGTTAATGTTGGCAAACACGTGCGCAACTGTTTCTCAGTCGGAGTCTGACAATTCGGTTAGGGACATGCAAGCAGTTACCACAGCAACAACAGCGGATTGTCTTAGGTTCGAGTGTTCAAGTTGTAAGAAGGTTTTCGGTTCACATCAGGCTTTAGGGGGACATAGGGCTAGTCATAAGAATGTCAAAGGTTGTTTTGCTATTACCAGGATTAATGATGTGGACGGCGGTTATATGGACAATGAGGGTGCTGTTCCAGAGGGAGATCATGGTGAAGGAGGTGGGGATCATGAGAAAATGATGATGGTTTTGGGGGGACACAAGTGCAGCATTTGTTTGAGGGTGTTCTCGAGTGGACAAGCACTGGGAGGGCATAAGAGATGTCATTGGGAAAAAGGCGAGACATCATCGATGACCGCACTTGCCTTGGCAGGGTTTCAGCATTATGGTTTGAGGGATGGTAGTTGTGGTTTGGACTTGAATTTGCCGGCTCCATTAGAAGAGGATTCTTCTTCTTCTTATTCTACTGACCTCTCTCTGGAATTAAGGTTGGGGATTTGACTCATTTGTTTTCAACTGTTTTACTTTTTATTTGGTTTGTTGAATTTACAGTTGGTTAAGGTTTAGTGGATTTTCTTGTACTATTGATACTAATTGAACTCGAACAATGCTTCTTTTGTTGGCTCCCAAACAATTTTGGGGTCCTTTGTTTCTCTGTGAACATTGTCAAACACTTGTGGCATTTGCTCAAAAGTTAAAGGGCATATCTTTTCAAAGCCTCTGCTGACTGCTTGCTTTGTGTCCCTTTTTTTTTTTGGTTGTGTCTACGCCTGCTCATTGAAGAGCAAAATAAGTAGTAGTATGGTAAAGATCCAAGCCCATAAATGGACCTCGTAAATGCATTGAGCAGGTTGAGTTTAGGCCTTAATTATATTATCTCAGCTTAAACCTTTACAGATTCCCAAATTCCGAAAAAAAGAAATCATATTAACTACAAATGGGTATCATAAGTGTAGAGTTTAGTATAATTGGTGTAGATTTATTAACTCAACTTGAATTCATGAACTGTCTGACATGCTTGCTGGGTTCCGAGTTAATAATATTCGGGCTGAGGCCGTCTCATCCTCCAAGTATACGATGTTTATGAGTTTTGTCATCTTGTGCTATAACCCTCGTTCATCAACCTCGATAATTTGGGCCGGCCAAATTAGAATGAGATTGTGAGATTTTGTAACTGAGAATCCAGTATATATGTTTTTCCGGAGCATTCTGTCTTTTTTTTTTTTTTGGATTATACTATGATTTGAACCTAAAATTATCGAATTGAGAGAACGGAGTTGTGATCACTAGGCTAGGCTGTTTCCTTGAGGGTTTTTCAGGAACATCATAGTGTCAGGGATTTAATACCTTGAAATAGACACAGACCATAGATGACTTAAGAGTAGTTTGGCTTGAAGTTGAAGAGACTAGCTCAAGTTTTAATTCACCTAAGGTATAGAATTTAAGCCTATATCGTCCTAATTTATGTATGTTATATACATTCTTTATAGATCTTCTGATCAACGAGTTGTTTTGATATTCTTATATATTATTTAACTTGCATTAATCTTGTAAAATAATTAACAAAACAATAAAAAATTACAAAGAAAATTTTTATAAAACCAGAGTTCTTAAGACTTGGTAAAAAATATGATGTTTTACGTATGATGTGTAACATTTATTGGTCGTGGCGATAACGTTTATGGTAAAACAAACCTTGTCATCCACTTGAAAGCAGAATGGCATAAGCATAATCAATAAAAGAAATCCTAACAAAACAATGAAAAAAACACCCAAAAAAAAAAAAAATTGCATGACAAATATGCAAAAATGCATAATGTATAAACTATAAAGAATAAAATTTGCATGACTAAATTTTCTTGACAAATTTGCATGATAAATTCGTGTGTGTATTTATATATATATTTGTGTGTCATTAATAAAAATAATCCGAAGAAAACAATAAAAATTCATAAAAAAAAGTCAAAAAAAAACCAAGATTAAAGGTGTTCGTAGTTGATTTCAATTTAGCTAACGTTGCAAAACCCTAGGTACTCTTGTGATGCAACCAAACCTTTGCCTGATTCAATTTTGGGAGAAAATTTTCCCTTATAGCTTTAGCCTGCTAGTAGCTAACTAAGTCGACAGTTCAAAATACCACAAACACATTGATGCTTAGGAGACCGTTCTTCATAGGATCCCTCTTAGTGATTGCATAGAAAATTTTCAATTGTAATGGCATAGAGGGAGTACCATGGACCAATGTTTGGTGGCGTAGTTGGAAGGAGATTTCAGCGACTTAACCATGGTCGGGGGTTCGAACCGTCATGGGAACATAAAAGCCGATATTGGGAGACATTCCCTAATAAAAGGCCCGACAACAGGTCGATCTAGTTTAGTTGGGGAGAAGTTCTGAATACCGGGTGGTGGCCAAGCCATGGACCAAAAAAAAAAAAAAAAAATAGAGGGAGTACCATGGCTCATGAAATTAACCCAAAAATAGCGTGGAATATAAGTACCGTGATTTGTGAAATAGGGTAACAAAATGGAAAATGATACTAGCAACTCATAATTTAGGTCTTGTAAGTGCACTCTTTCACACCCCGACCCTTTAATCGAACACGCGATAATCGTCGCGTCACTTCCAAACAAGTGTGAACCCATTTCGTGTTCCGAGGTACCGCAAGAGATTCCAATATTTCAAATATTTTAAAATAAATTTAAATCATCTATCAACCATTCAAATGTCCCAATAAAACCAATAATTCTTGCAAAAGAAATTTTACATCAAATAAAGAGAGTTTCAAAGTAAGCAAATAAAATTTTTTCAACATTAACAAAAATAAGCAAGTAAGTGTTTAATAAAATTAAGACTTTTAACGGTTTACAAAGCTCCATTCATGGGTCAATTCACATAATTCCCAAAATTTGTCCTCAAACTTATATCTATGGAAAATCAACAAAAGTAATTTTTTCTATTCGGTAACCAGATAATGATTAAGTCTCCAAGCTAGACTTCCCCTAAAAAGAGATAAAAAGAGAGGGGTTGGTATAACATATTCAGTGAATAACATACATATTATAGATAAATAAAATTTGTGTGGTAAATATATCAAACAAATATATATTTCAAATCATCGTGTCATCTTTAAAATCATTTAATAAAAATAAAATTTTCAATCGTCATGATTCAATACCGTGTGCATCCAACCAGTTCATATTTTCAAACACAGGGTGACCAAAATCATTATTATCAATAAAAAGCTATCACAACCTAGAGTGGCACCATTTAGTGTTGCAGAGATTTAACTTTGCAAAATACCTCATTCTTTGACGTTGGATGTATTGGTGCAAATAACTATCCCACGCTCTTTAGGCGGCATATTATTTGATCATGAATGTATTATCACGTTCGGCTACATACCATGTTTATTAAACCCAATACGTCATCTCGTCGGGTCGCTCCGTAAAGGGAAATGACTAGTCTTTTTTCGGAGTTTAGGCTCTTCCCCTAATAACCACACCATGCATCATTTTACGAAAATTAATAATTCATTCCATGTGCCATCAATTTAATAATTGTTTGTCAATAATCAGCATCACAATGTGTTTAATATCAATAAATCAATATGACATATATATTCATTCAAAATATTAGGATGTATATAAATTTCAAACTTAATTTTTAGGATATTTCATACACACTAAAACATACGAAATCAAATTTCGAAATCATTTAGAAAATCCCATGAAAATATTTTTTTTTTTTATTTAAATGCAAGCATGTAACCCCTCATAGTATTAGAGATAATAGTCAGACGTCTTTGCAGCGATGTCCTTTCTCGTTTAGTTTTTGTCAACCTTTAAGAGATATTATCAAATAACCAAAATTATCAATATTTTTCATTCCATGTCAGCTCATAAATCTAATATTCAAAATCTAACTTTTCTCTCACTTACTATGACTCAAAATCTTTCAAATTTATTTCATCAAATTTCAACATAAAACTCTAGGTCATGAAAGAGGAAAGTAAACCCAAGTTAAGAATGAGAAGATTACCTAATTTTTTTTTTGTCACCAATTTTGCCTCAATTCGAGCCACCATCAAATTCTAGATTTTATCTCTATAGAAAATCTCAAATCTTTCACTAGATCTTACTTTCTAGAGAGTGAGTTATGATTTTTGGAATCTTTATAGTATGAGTTTTGTGGTATTTTGATTGATATTTGATAGAAGTAAAGAAAGGAGGCGAGAGAGAGTGTGAGCCTAAAGGGAGAAGAGTGAGAGAAAAGATGAAATTTGGGTCTCGTGCTTTTGAAGTTTCACTTTCACCTTTTATTTATAAACCCATTTTCAACATTTGCTTAATAGTCCTCTCACACTACTAAATTACATAAGTACCCAATGTAACACCAAATAAGTCCGAATTGCGATGTTTACACAAAAATGGCTGTTTAAATTTTTTTTTATATTTGTAAAAATATGGAAGAATAATTATTTGGAATAAAAATATGAATTTTTGCTGTTTAGATTGACTAAAAATCCTTTAGACATTTGGTCGATAGATTCTTAAAATTTTAAGTTTTCGATTATCAAAGTTATCGGTTGCTTGAATGCTTGATGTTTAGTATTCTGCAGGATTTAATTGTTCGGTAAAAGTTTAGTAATTAATAAACAATTTTTCAAATTTTGAATTTTTGGTCGGTAGTCGGTAGTGACCATCTGCAGTTTTACAAATGAAAATCCTATTGATGTATTGTGAAGTGATAGTCTGTCGGTATACTGTGGATCTCATGATCTATTGACGCATTCTGATGATTTCCCCCTATCGGTACATTTTTCATGTATACCCATACACCTCTCAATATAGGTTGCTGTCCGTTACTTTGTAAACGAGAAGGAGTCATTGTATCAATTGTGTTTTGCAAATTTCCATATTCTCCTCGGTATTGGGGCAATCACAGTAAGCTCATCGGTGCACTATCTCTTTGTTGGTATAAAGTTCCCAAGCTCCTGATGGTTATGTTGTTACCCATCGGTAATATGAGACTTGTGAAAGCGCACCATCTGTAATGTGAGACTTGTGAATTTCATTTCCTTGGCTTACCTTACAACTCTTCCAATTCCTCACATCATTTACACTTGAGAAGACTTGACCCACTTGCAATTAGAAATTCAATATAACTCAGCGGCATATTTGTCTATCGGTATCTCACATATTTGTTCGATCATTGAGAATTCAATTATTTTGCCTTTCCCGTACTTATTGCAGAATTCAATTTCTTTGCAATTGCCATTTTCCATCGGTATATACATTGAACTATTGGTTTTTTGATTCAACACGCCCGATTAGTGCACACACATACACTCGGATGGAGATTTGTTTTTCAAAGTGATCATCTTTTGGTAATTATTGGTCCAAGATGCTCGGCAATTTTATTCCATTGCCTCTCTCTGTTTTAGATTTGTCAAAGCAATTGCTTGCACTCTACATTTCCATACATTTCTTCGGCACTATTGAACACTTGAAACTGGAAAATCTACGTAACTCTCGGCACTTGGAACAACACATCTCTATTCACCATTTTTATTCTCCTTGTTGCGCATGTAGTCAAATGGAAATTGAATTTGGCACACAAGTCTTGAATTTTACTAAATTCTCCAACCATTGTCGTGCCTTAACCTCCAAGCCTCCAAAAAAGTGTTATACAACCAAACCACCCAAACTCTTAAATCAAATTACATTAAATTTATATTATATTCTATATTTTAAAATATTTCAAAATTCCTATAACTCTAGTTTACTTTTTGTAAATCTGTAATTAATGTCAATTTCAACTCTTTCTGTTCGGCATACCTTTTCAGCAAAACATAAGTTTAAGTGTTTAAAGCTATTGGGTGATTTTCCCAATGACCTAGGACATTTGTGCAATTTAGAGATGTGAAAGGATTATCGAGCAATTACTTGAAATAGGATGGGAATAAAAGGAGTAGTGGAGTTCCAAAACCTATGAAATCCACATCTCATTTTTCTCCAGACTATTCTCCTCTCTTTTCTTCTCTCTTTTCTCTCTTCTTCCAAAATCCAATCAATTTACTACCAAATCTCTAGATTAAAGACTCCAAACTATTTATCCAACTCCCCAAAGTTAGAATATGGCCTTGATTTAGTAAGAACTTAAAGATTCGGAGTTGCACGGAGAAGGAAGAAATCTTTGGAGATGATTAAGGTATTGTGATTTTTCTATTCAGATTTTAACTTTGATTTCCTATTTGTCTACTTTGATTTGGAAGATTTAAAATCAGACTTAGTGAGGGAAAAATAGTTTTTGAATGATAGGGTTTTGAGTTTACTTAGATAGGTGAATATTGATATTTGTGAATAATTGATAATGTCCCATTGGGGTTGGACAAAGCTGGTTGAGACAGAACTTTTACTGCAGAGAAAGTCTGGGAGTGATCATCGCCTCTAACACTATGAGTGGATGATTTGTTATGTTTGTGAATAAGAAATGTTTTTCATGATTTTCTAAAATGATTTTCTTAACTTGATTTTATGAATTGTTTTGTGATTGTAGTTGTTGGATGTGAGTTATGATTCCACAGATACCGACTCCTCGTTGACTCGAGCAGTTACCGTCAAAGGAATGTGATACCTGCAAAAACTGCCGGAGAGTGCTCCGGCAGGAGGACTCCGACGCTTAAGTCAGAAAGAGCGGTTTTCGTATGAAAGGAAAACAAACTGAGAGTTCGAGGGAGTGATTCCCTGTGATTAGAGTGCCTAATGTGTAAGGTCCAGAGAGCGTACCTGTCTAGGAGGGTTTTGAGATGTTTTATACCCATGAGAGTCGTGCGCTACTGGAGTGCTTCAACCCTACTTTCCTTACTGAACCGATCTGGAATTCAATATTTCGAATTGATTGCAATCTTTATCCTTTGGGAAACTTTCGTATTAAAGAGGGAACATTTTCTTAGCTGAAAGATCCTTAGAGAACTGTCTGCAGTAAGGGATGAGAGTTAATAGGATACTTTGGTCTTCCTTTGGAGTCGTTGGTATCGTTAGCTATCGATCGGTAGTTGGCCGATGAAGGGTTTTCAGAGCTCTTTTGGCTGAGGAGCCGATTATTGGATGTCCGATCGAGGCGGTTGTCTTCGCTTGGTGAATCCTATCCGGTTGTCAGTGCGACTGAGACCTTATCGTTCAGAAATCGAGGAGACTAAGGCCCTTCGTTCGTGAGATTTGGGTGACCAAGTCCCTTCAATGAGCAATTATAAGGAGTATTCAAACGTTGGCCGGTAGTTATTCCTCGTGGGCTTTCGGTAGATAATCATATATGGACTTAGATCGGTAGCTATCTTTCATGGGCTTTTCATGTGGGTCTTTCTCAAGCTGACTCATCGGATCAAATCATGGGACCCGATCCCATCATTTGCTCCCGACTCATGGCTCTTTTGACGAATAGACGTCATGAGTATTGATCGTTGGAAAAGACGTGGAGCTTTTTAATATGACTTTCGTACCTTCGATTTCTGCGAATCGTCTTTTGTACGCTTTATAAGAGTTCATATTTATCAGAGGGTATCATATTTCAGCTTTTCCTCATTGCTTCTCTGGTACCCTTTGAGGCTTGCCAAAGAAAACATCCTAAAAAACGATGGCGAAAACACTCACTTCTCAGGCTTTTTCGGGCATTAGTGATATTATAAGCGTTATGTCTCTGGATGAACTCCAAGAGGTACAAATCGAGATGCTGATGGGGGATGATTACGCCTTAGTATTTGCCACAGAAGCCAATAGAGCCAATACGGCACCGGAGGGTTGTGTGCCGATGTATCTACAATCAGTTAGGTATGGCTTGAAAATTCCATACATGGGCCCCTTCGCGGAAGTATTATATCGTTGGAACATTTTTCTGACCCTTCTGATCCCTAGTGCTTGGCATTTGGTAGTTGCTGTGGTATCTCTGTTAGAGTTTTGTCATCTTTGCATCGATTTTGACATCTTGTCGTCCCTCTTTATTTTGATGAGGTGTGAAAATAATAGTTCGACCAAGGGTTGGTACAAACTTCAGACTCGTCCTGAGTCTGGTCGGAGGTTTTACTATAAAGAATCCATTGATAAAAGTTGGATGCAGAAATTCTTTTACGTTGAGTTTTTGAATAAGGATTGCCTGCCCCTATTACCTGATACCGATGGGGTGCCTTCTGTGGGATTGAAGCCTCCAACCGCTTCGAAACACGGTCGTTTCATTCGGTCGGTCGGTCGGTGGCTATTGTAAGTCCATCAATCGAAGCGTACGGGTCAAGTCTCTACTGGATGACCAGATGCTGTCGTTGGCTGGCTTGCTGATTGGGGAAAAGAGGAAAATCGATAGGCCCCTTCTGCTGAAGAGGGAGAGAATCGGGTTGGTTGATTCTCTAGATTCTCTTGACGATGCCGTGTTAGAGAATGTTACTATCGACAAGTTGGTCCGACCAGGTGTGAAGAGGTCCATTCAGTGGGACATCGGGGCGACTAAGGCCTTTCAAGAATCTTTTGCTGGGGCATCTGAGGCCCTTCTAGGATCGCCTCCTCCTTCTGTAAAGAGTCGGGCGATTTCTTCTCCTTCGTCTATGTTGACGATTCAGCCTCACCGTTTGGTTTCGGTAGTAGGCACACCAAGGGGAACTGTTGCTTTAGATGAAGGCATTCCACCGAGTGAAGCGAGTGTCGATGTGGGTAAGTTAAGAGGATCGGGAGATGATCCTTCATCTGGCGACACGCCGAGGGAGAATATTCCCAGAGCTGTGAGGGGTAAGATGGCGGGGACCTCTTCTGCTGTTCCAATTTGGCCCTTGCAAAAAGGAAAGCGCAAAGTTTTTGAAGGAATGACGTATCCATCTAATATTCTTGTTCGGTCTTTTGATGGCAAGAAAGGCTCAAAGGAACGTGGGACTGTTATCATTTGTGCTGGGGATATGCAGTACATCTACATAGACCTGGCGGAAGCTGAGCGTGTTGCCAACCAATTTGACTTTCATCGATGTGAGTTCGACTTCCATAGGATGTCTTACGAGCAAGTCAGCGGGGCCCTTGAGTCCTTGGGCATAATGGTAGTGCTTTCTTCATACTTGTTAGGTTTCTTTTCATCTATTGTCTTTATTAAGTTAACCCAGTTTTCTTTGCAGACGATGGCTCTCGTCCGATTTCATGGACAGCAAGGAAGATAGGTGATAAATCACTTAGAGGGACGTCTTTCTCAACTAATTCATCCGGCTCAGGTACACAAAGAGATTCCTATTTAGGAGGATGGGACTGTGGAGATTGAGAGCACGCCTGGTGCATTGCTCAACCAGAAGGAGGAAAAGCTAAGACAATTTCGATCGGAGTTGGCACAGTGCCAAGGGGAATGTGAACAATCAAAATTGGTAGACGCAGCGTGCGAGGTGTGTTTGCGCTCAATTGAGAAGTTGGCTTAGCTCCAGGAGGAGTCTCTTCGAACTGCAGAGCGTAGAATAGTTAAGCTAGAGGAGTCTTGTGCGAAGGATGAAATTGTCATCAAAGACTCTCAGCACAAACTGACCGAGAGATTAAAGTGTACTGAAGAGATAATTCGTTGTATGAGTCTAGGCGATGCTTTGCCCCCAGTCGAAACAGAGGCAAATGCTCATAACCCGGCTATATAACTCTTTCAGAAATTTTGTACCCAGCGGCTCTTGTCTGTTTAATAAGAAACTCTTGTTTTTTTGTCATTTTCAACTGTAATGCTCATTGTGTTGTCTTAACAGGATCAAAGGGACTTAAGTTCTCCGGCAGGAAGCTTTTTGGTGGAATGGTGACGTTTGCCTGTTCGGGGAGTCCCACCCTTTATTGTGTTCGAACGATAGAGGTTGAGCGATTGAGACCCTTCGAACGATAGGAAATTTATAAGTAATAGGCCGCGTCCACCTGTCCGAAGAGTTGCATCCCCTATAGACGATGTGTACAATTGGAGCTGGGCCGCTGATATCCTCCGAACGATAGGAAATTTATAAGTAGTGGGCCGCGTCCACCCATTCGGAGAGTTGCATCCCCTATTGACGATGCGTACGAATGACTGGAGCTGGGCTGCTGAGACCCTCCGAGCGATATGAAATTTATAAGTAGTGGGTCGCGTCCACCCATCCGGGGAGTTGCATCCCCTATTGATACCGCGTATGAACGATTGGAGTTGGGCGACTGAGACTCTCCGAATGATAGGAAATTTATAAGTAGTGGGCTGCGTCCGCCCGTCTGGAGAGTTGCATCCCCTATTGACCATGTGTACGAACGACTGGAGCTGGACGGCTAAAACCTTCCGAACGATAGGAAATTTATAAGTAGTGGGCTGCGTCTACCCGTCCCGGGAGTTGCATTCCTTATAGATGACACGTACGATTGGAACTGGACGGCTAAATCCCTCCGAACGATAGGAAATTTATAAGTAGTGGGTCGTGTCCACCCGTCCGGGGAGTTGCATCCTCTATTAATGACGGGTACGATTGGAGTTGGGTTTCTGAGACCCTCCGAACGATAGGAAATTAATAAGTAGTGGGCCGCGTCCACCCGTCTGGGGAGTTGCATCCCCTATTGATGACGCGTACAAACGATTGGAGTTGGGTGGCTGAGGCCTCTGAATGATAGGAAATTAGGCGTGGTCTTGCAAAAAAAACCCATTAATCTGATTGCTTCAAGAATCCAAGAAATATCCCCGCAGTCCGGAACGAAAAAACCACTAGCAATAAAATCTGATAACTACTTAGGAGCGGAGGTCGAGGGCTTTTGATCACATGATAATGTCCCGATCCCTGACGGCTTTCTGAACTTTATCTTCATGTACGTAGTGCTGGGCGAAGCTTCCAAAGCGTTCAGGGTCGGCCTGCCCAAGATGACATTATAGAGTGAAGGAAGATCCATCACATTGAACACGACGGAGGCTGTCGCATGATTAGGAGGTGCTCTAAGGGTAACCGAAAGGGAAATAATACCGTCGGGGTATATCCATTCGCTTAAAAGCCCTTTGACCAGGCCTGCATGGGGTTGGAGATCGACAGGAGCAAATTCCATTCGTCCAAAGGCGTCACGGTATAAGAGGTTGTAGCCTGTCCGCTGATCGACGAAAATTTTTTTAATTTCGTATTGCCCAATCTTGGCGGTTATCACAAGGGAGTCATGTCAGTTTGGGTTTATCCTAAGTAGATCCTCATTTGTAAAACCGATGACGGGCATTTTTTCCCTCAATTGTTTATGAGCACTGGTCGCTAGGACTTCCTGTAATGCGAAAGGAGGCGTCTTTAGGTAATAGAAGATCGATGTAATCAAGCGTCCCTCCTCATTCCCTGATGGATTACCCTGGATTTGGAGTATTACTCTGTCTCTCCTGTCAGCCTGGGGCCGGGCTGTTTGTCATTCCTATGACTGGTTGCGTCGCAGCGATTCGCACTGATAATCAGTGGGGGGATCTCTTTCCCTTTTGATGATGAATTCTTGCAATCTCCCATCGTGTACCAGAAATTCCAGTTCGTCCTTTAGCTTTTTACAGTCTTCTGTTGTATAACCTTAATCCCGGTATAAGTTGCAGTATTTCATTCTGTTTTTGTTGGAGTCATCCTCAGCCGACTATGGGGGCTATCGAATGTACAACTTATCTTTGATCAAAGCCAAGACTTGGCCAGGGGTCTCGTTCAGTGGAGTGAAATTATTGTATCTCCGTGGCGGGGGATGACTTGTTTGGCTCTTCCTCGGTGGAGACCTTTTGGGCGATCGGTTGCGTTCTCTTTGAACCGGCTGATCTCCCTTGCGGTCGAACGTCTCGGCCTCCTCAGCGACGATATATTTTTCAGCTCAGGCGTAAAATTCCTGAATAGTAGCAGAGGTTTTTTCGTGATTGATACCTTCATGCAGGAAGGACTTAACCCTGTTAATAGAGCAACTAGCGCGATCGAATGGTTCAAGAATGGAACCCTCATCATCTCTGCTTTGAATCTTTCTAGAAAATCCCTTAGGGATTCTTTTTCCTTCTGGTGTAGTGATAATAGGGCAGTGAACTTCCTCTTGACCCATCTGCTAATTACAAAGTGTGATTCGAACTGCTCGCGCAATTGAGAAAAACTCTTTATACTTGACGACGGGAGAGAATTGAACCAAGCGCATTTCCAGAAAGAGTGGTGGGAAAATGCTTACACATGGCCACGTCGGACATGTCTCTAGAGATTATCACAGTTACGAAATGGGCTACATGATCTCGGGGATCCGTTGTCCCATTGTATCTCTCTATAGAGGGCAGGAGTACATTGCGGGGTATAGACTCCGAAGAGACCTTGGTATCAAAAGGTGAAGCATGAGAGTAAGAGGGGATTTGGTCTCCCTCGGGATTGATCCGCCTAAGTTCATCGGCAACAAGTTGCTCAACCTATTTTCGATGATCATCGGGGACTGGTTAGGAGTTTCCGGATGTTTTGCGGCGTGGGGGTGACGGTCGTCGCTGGGGACGCCTAAATCCCCTACAGAGGATTGGCCTTCGGGTCTGAGGGCACGGCTAAGGCCTTCCAATTGCTTACTCATGTCCTGGAGTCTGGACTCCAGCCTCTCCATCTGGGTGCGGCTAACTCGTTCCGGAACAGGGGCCACAATCAGTTGGTCGAGGACTGCAAGTGTAACACCGGACAAATCCAGATTTATAAAAAAAGAAATAAATAAATAAATAAAATATATTTTAAATGTTATTATTTGAAAATTCCTATATTTTGTAAAATTTTGAAAGAATAATTAATTTTAAACATAAATGTGAATTTTTGTTCTTTGAGTTGTTTGAGAGATCCTCTAGATATTGGGTAGACAGACGTTAAATTTTTAAGTTACTGATCATTCGAGTCCAGTTCACCAGAGCCATCGGTTACGTGAGTATTGGGTGATCGGTGTATTGTTTAAGTGAAAATCCTATCGGTGTATTTTTAAGTGATGGTCTTTGTCGTTAATAAGTTCTTAAATTCCTGTCGGTCATCTAGTCACCGGTTGGTGTAAAAACCCCTGTCGGTGTTGTGAGAACTCATCGGTTGCATGCATGCTATCGGTTCTTTCTTTCATATGAACAGTCCATATGCCATTCGGTCCTCTTTCATTTGACCGAACAATACATTTCTCTTATCGGGGATCGAATAGCACATTCCTTTTATCAACTCATATGTTCAGCACTTCCATTCAGTACTTGAATTTTGTACTCCCAATTCTCTACGGTTCAGTACAATCACCGATCGATAATGTTTTTGGTCGATTGATCATTTTGCCGCCATCCGTCACTTGCTGTTCCATTCCCACCCATCGGTCAACATATAATTGTCATCTTCCTTCAGTCAATGTGCCATTGAATTGATCGGACAATCAGCATCTCTATCTCTCCCATCGGTTAACTGAACACATGCTTCTAACAATTTCAAGTTTTTCTCCTGTCAGTGGACACACAAATTTTTAAGTGAATATTATATTTGGTAATTAAATTTCTTTCCTCCATTGACCGAACGGTATCCATTTCATTTCCCTTCGGTATTTGCAAATCCATACCGAATAGTACACTTCATGAAAGTTTGACAATTTTCTCGATTGACCAAACGACCTTCAATTTTCATAACATGACCGAACGACACCGAATAGCACTTGTCCCTATTCAGCATTTCTCTTCGGTACAAACATTTATTTCAATTTCTTTTAGTCTCTTCGGCTGAATTTTGAATTTATTTTGATTTTTTCATTTCTGTCGGTAGCCTTGATCGGTTCTGAACAGTTGGCCTTCTATTTGAAATTTTTCATTTATTTTATTTCCTTGCCAATATTGGTTATTAAGCTTTGACTTCCACCGGTTGGGTTGGACATTTCTCATCGATCGGCACTCCACTACTTGCCAAAATTCCCATCGATGCACCACTTACCGAACATTTGAAGACTTACCGAACATGCTTCCACTTGGCCGAATATGCCTCCACCAAGACTTGAAATTGTACGTCACTTGTTCACAGTGAGATTTGATCCCATGTTGTGGAAGTCATCCAAAAAGTAATTATCCTCTAAGCCATGCAACCCCTCTAGTCACATTTTACCTAATTTATATTATATACCATAATTATTATTTCTTCTAATTTATTTCCATTAAATGTGAGACTCCTTCGGTGCAGCAAATGAAATCCATTGGTGAATGACATTTTCTTTTAAATTGTGTTGGAATATTTGCTCTTCCTTATTCGGTAACCAATGGGAATTGAACCCAAGCACCACTCTCTCTCTCTTTGGCATTTTGTCTCCCTCTTTCGGTAATTATTACTGGAGAAATTTAAATAAACTCCCACCGGTTCCAAATTACCAAAAATGACATTTTGGGTATTTGTGTAAGTTGGAAGAGAATGAGGACAATTAAGTAAATTGAGAAGATGAGTTGTAAATAAAAAGAAGAGTTGGGACTCTAAAATCTACGAATGTCATATTTCAACTTTTTCTTCTACTTCTCTCTCTCTGCTCGTACACTACCTCTTCATCTCTTCTTGTTTCTATCTAAAATCAATCAAAATACCACAAAACTCATACACTCTAAAGACTCCCAAACTCATAACCCAATCTCTAGGGAGATATATCTAGTAAGAGAACTGAAGTTTTCTAGTGAAAGAAAAATCTAGGGTTTGATCGTTACTCGACTTGAAACGAAATCGGAGACTAAAATCTATATAATATTGTTATTCTCTACTTGGATTTATTTTTCTCTTTCATGACTTTGGAGTTTACGTTGAAATTTGATTAAATAAATTTGGCGGGTTTTGAGTCACCGTAAGTGAGACAAAGATTGAGTATTCAATATTAGAGGTTTTGGGTTTACTTGAAAGGATTGACATTAATGATGGTGAGTATTGATTATATCCCTTAGGAGTTGACGAAAACTGAATGAAGTAGGACGTTCGCTGTAGAGACGTCCGGGAGTAGCTATCGTACCTAGTACTATGAGTGGTTGCATGTTTGCACTTAAATAAGAAAAACGTTTTATTTGAATTTTCTAAATGATTTTCAAAAGTTGATTTTAAATGTTTTAGTGTGTGTGGAATATCTCAAAGAATGATTTTAAAATTCCTATGCATCCTAATGTTTTGAATGAATAAATGTGTTATGTTGATTTATTGATATTGGACATATTATGATACTGGTTATTGATTTAATTGATGACACATGGAATAGATTGTTAAATTTTTTATGAAATGGTGCACGGTGTGGTTACTAGGGGAAGAGTCTGAACCCCGAAAAATGACTAGTCATTTCCCGCCACGGTGCGACTCGACGGAGTAACGTGGTGAGATTATTCTTGATAGACATGGTATGTGGCCGGTTGCGACGGCACATTCATGGTCGAATAACGCGTCACTTGAAGGACGTGGGACAGTTGGTTGCACCGCCAACGAAATGTTATGGCCAACGCCAAGGAGTGTGGTGTTTGTAAATTGAAAATTTGTAAAACACTTGGCGGTTCCACTTTAGGTCGTGGCAGACCTTTGTTGGAAATGATGATTTCGGTTGCCTTATGTTTGAAAATGTGAAATGGTTGGATGCATATGAGATTGATGTATGATGATTGGAAAATTGATTTATTGTTGAATGATCTTGTGACTGATATGATGGTTTGAAATATATATATGCTTAATATGTCCACCACACAAATTTTATTTTTGTTCAACGTGTATATCACTCACTGGGTATTCCCATACTCACCCCTCTCCTCATTTTTTTCAGACGAAGGTTAGTTACTTTGCGAAGTCATTTAGAGGCAGAATCTTTTGGGAAGACCTTGGTCAAAGATTCCTTTGGTATAGATCGTACTATTATCTTTAAGGTATCAATAGATTGACCCATGGAGAGCATTTTGTGTAAAAAAACCTGTTTGAATATTTTGAAAACTCTGTATTTCGATTTCGAATGGATTTGGTTATGTATAAACTTTTATCGGAAGTTCTTAATTTCCTTTTTATGAAATTTTCTTGGAAATTATTGCTGATTTTGTTTTCTATCCCTAGAGAAGGAATTGTGTTCTGATTGGTTGATGACATTTGTTGGCCGGGATGGCCTATGGCTTTATTTGGTAATCTGAATGTCTTGCGATGCCTTGGAACATGGGGTGAGGTTCACACGTGTTCAAGGTAGCGCGACGGTTGTTGCGTGCTCGGATCTGCGGGTCCGGGCGTGACAACAAGCTGTAGGACCTGTTCTTGATGAGGTGGGCAAAGGGAGACCGCCTGATCATGAGCAAAGTGATCAGGTGCCATGGTAGGAGCAGCCTCAGAAAGTGTGACAGTGCGCTTTTCTATAATAGGGGCAGCTTTTGAGGATACTCTAGTTCTCAGAGGCATGATTATTAGCAGAAGTTGCTCTAATCTGTTCCCACGGATGGCTCCAATCTGTTGGAGGTGGGTTATGGCTCCACAGATATCGGTTCTTTGCTGACCCGAGCGGTTACCGTCAGATGGATGTGATACCTGCAAAAATCGCCGGAGGGTGCTCCGGCGGGAGGATTCCGACACTCAAATCAGAAAGAGCGGTTTTCGTATGAAAGGAAAACAGACTGAGAGCTCGAGAGAGTAATTCCCTGTGATTAGAGTACCTAATGTATAAGGTCCAAAGATCGTATCTGTCTAGAAGGGTTTTGAGATGTCTTATACTTGTAAGAGTCATGCGCCACTAGAGTGCTTCAACTCTACTTTCCTTACTGAACTGATCCGAAAATCTTGGGATTCAATATTTCGAATTGATTGCAATCTTTATCCTTTGGGAAACTTTCGTATTAAAGAGGGAACCTTTCCTTAACTGAAAGATTCTTAGAGTACTGTCCGCAATGAGGGATGGGAGTTAATAGGATACTCTAGTCTTCTTTTAGAGTCGTTGGTATCGTTAGCTATCGATCGGTAGTTTGACCGATGAAAGGTCTTCAGAGCACTTTTGGCTGAGGAGCCGATCATTGGATGCCCGATCGAGGCGGTTGTCTTCGCTCGGTAAATCCTATCGGTTGTCGAGACGACTGAGACCCTATCGTTTGGAGATCGGGGTAATTAGGGCCCTTCATTCGTGAGACTTGGGTGACTAAGGCCCTTCAATGAGCAGTTATAAGTATTCGAACGTTGACCGGTAGTCATTCCTCGTGGGCTTTCGGTAGATTATCGTGTATGAACCTAGGTCGGTAGCTGTCATTCGTGGGCTTTTCATGTGGGTCTTTCTCAAGCTGACTCATCGGATCAAATCCTGGGACTCGATCCCATCAGTAGAGTATCGCTAAAAATGTTTTAGATTTGAACCATGAAATTTATATACTTGCTAATATATTTTGTACCATACTGAAATTTTACTGTGAATATTGTTGCTGGACTCTTGAGCTAAAAAGTTGGTTGATTTATATGACGTATAATATGATATTTGCAAAATGGATCATGTATTGGTTTTAGGGTATGAGTCTGAACCCCCATGTGCATGAATTGGTTTGGGGTATGAGTCTAATCCCCCAAATGGTTATAATCATTTCCTATATAATATGGCATGACGGGGCAACGTGGTGAGGACATTGCTGTTGTTAGTAGACAGGGAGGTGGTCGGACAGGGAAACACATCTTCTGTTCATTTTGGGTTATTCAGTTGCACCTCCAAAGAGGCCGTGAGCTAATACCAAGATTGAGGTTAATGTTTTATGGCCGATGATAATGAAAACCCTTTGGCACTTCCACCATCAGTCCGGGCTAAACTTATGGTGGAAAGATTTTTGAGGCAAACTCCTTGGATTTTTGAAAAAGTGTATATTGAATGCTCTTTTTGTGTTCTGAAAAATCATGGCTCTTGTTGTAAATTGTTTGGATGACTATTTAATAATTTGTTGGAGCATAAATATATTTTGAGATTACTGTTTGATCCTTTCACACTCACCACTCACTCACTCACACCACTATACCATTGCACTCTATTCACTGGATATTTCTATACTCACTCTCTACCCTTTTATCCTTTTTAAAGGAAGAGTAGAGATAAACACCGACTCATCGGTAACTAGATCTAGCTGAAGAGAAAGAATTGTCTGGAACCAATTGTTGGTATTGATCCATTCTAGCTGTGGATATTTTTGGAGGCATGTAGACGAATTCATCGGATGGCATTTCTAAACTCTTTTTATATAATATTTTATATACATGTTTTTTTTAAAATCTAAATTTATATTTTGGAAATTGTATTTTGAAATATTATGTGTTCACTTGTTTTTTAGATATTTTGAATTTAAGTATTTCGTGAACCGAATTTTCTTAACTTGAAAGTGTTATTATCACAGTCTTGCTGGATCTTGGGGTACGTGTTGGCAATAGTACGTATTTCTAGATCGCGTAGTGGTTGTCACGTGCTCTGCTTGGTGGGTCGGGGCGTGACACCTAATATGGCCTTCTTGGGTTATTTGGAGACCTAACTTACTGAGTTTAAGTACTTGAAGTTTTATTTGTTAAGAAGTAATCGGTGATAAGACGGAGAGGTTAAAAAAATATGTAAATTTATAAAAAATAAATTAGAAATATTAAAAATTTTATAATATTTAAAAATATGGGATATAGTATAAATTGTGGGAATGACATGGTGGTGGAGAACTTTTTAAATGTCTTTTAAGGACTTGGGTTTGAATCTCTTTGGAAGCAAGCAACGACAAGTAAATGAAAGAAATGGTGGACTATATACGAAGCAAGTGAAGAGGAATACCAACCAGGTACCAACACCATAACAAGTAGTGGTCGGTATCAGAGAGTTTCACGATTAATTTGTCTGATAGGTAGTAGTCGGTACTATGAGGATATTGGAAGGAAATGCTAAGTAGGAACAATTCACAATGGGATATACCGTCCAAGTTACTACTGAGAGGCTACCACTTCACATATATCCTCAGACATACACTAAGGAGGTAAGGAGAGTATACCGACAGGATCCCCATTTTGTAAAATAGTCGACGGTTATTGAGAGGTAAATAAAAATTATAAAATAATAGATGTACCAACAAATATATAAAAAATATATACCAAAAGGTTTTAAAAAAAATCAATTAGAAATAGTGAAATACACAAAGATAGTCACCACAACTAGGACAACAAAATTTGGAGAAACAAGAAGCAATCCACCTGGTCAAAGTTCTAACGAGGAGACTAATCCTGATAAGAATTTAAGATCTACCAATCATCGAATATTTTAATAATCGAGAATTTAAAAATTAAAAATTATCAACTAAGTGTCTAAAGAGTTTCTGAATAGTCCAAAGGACAGAAATCCACATTTATAAAAGATTAATTATTTTTCTCACGCTTTCACAAAATATAAATTTTTTAATTGTCCATTTAGAATAAAAGATCACAATCCAGATTTGTCTAGTATTACAAACTCTTTTTGGTAGTTAATGACTCTAAAGGAAAGTAAAGTCTACTAGTGCAAGCTCTTTTTAACAAATCTTTGTGAAGGGAGCAACTATCATGCAAATGAAGATATGAGTGCAGGAATGAACAAGTCCAAATTCCATTCTGGCCGACAAACAGTACCATGTATAAACAATGATGTTCTTATCTGTTCTTTAGTCATCTTCCTTAATGTCAACAATTTTCTTAAACCTAAATAATAGCAAATGAAGTCTTTAATAGTGTGGTAGATCATATCCTTCATTGTTCTAATAAACTGATCTCATTGAACTTTTATTATCTGTTTTAAAAAATTGCACCATTTTCCACACCAAACGGTTTCCTTTCTCAACTAACTGTCCACTGGCTCTGGTTTCCATATATAGAATGCGGGTGCGAGAGGACTTCACTAAAATTATTGAAGCAGGTCAAAAGAATCTTATCTGAATCTGTTTTTCTTCCCTCTTCCTCTTCCTCGAATTTTCTTCCATATTCGAACGGGTTCGCAGTATTATACATCATCTCATTATCTTCCATTTTTATCTGCTGATGCCACTCTTCAGATGAGGAAGTTTCAAGTATCTCTCTTTGTAGGACCCCTCCTTGATTAATCTATATGCATATGGCTAATAATTCATCTTAAAAAAATTTAAGTTCTGACATTTCGGACTGCTATTAATAATATCTGTAGCATTGTTGCTACATTATTAAGCAATTAGCACGCATGGCCTGCATCTACATCTGAAGACATTAGCCAAATTATTTTCGGAAAAAGTCTTAATTATCCTTGTTGGATTATTGTGATAAATAATCCAATGACCTTATCTTTCCCCATAAATGGGAAACCTAGAAATTCTGTCTCCTAAAATTTTTGAGATGGACGGTGCAACACGCCTTTAAGCACTCCTTAATCTACATTATCCTACTGGCTTGAATGATTTTAGCACTTTTCCTATTATGGTAAAGAGTCTATATCAACAGGTTATGTTTTAGTAAAAAGCATGAATAACTGTATTGTTTCAAACTGCACAATTAGGCATGCTTGCTTAGAATAAGATTGAACGAGTCATGATATGGAAATGTTGGATGTACATCCTTCCTTGGAGCAGTTCAAATCCCATCAATGCTAATCATACTTGGGCATTTGCTCATTCTTTTGAGATCTCGAGTTTCATTGGAGGCTGCATCTTGGTGTTAGATAAGTGTACTTAGAACTACTGAGGCAAAGTCTAAGGGATCCCGTTTTCTGTAAGGACCCACCTATTAGACTACAAGAATGACAATGGTATCGAAGGTCCCAAGTTCCCCAAAGGTAGGGACACCGATTTAACCAGGGAAGCATCTAGTATATGGAAAATTGGGATGTTATATTATGGCATTCGTTGAATGATATATCTCACCTAGAATCTTGGATTGGATTCAATCCCCACGCAAAGATTCTGAGCTAATCTCTCACAGTAAAGTACATTATTGAGGTTTGACTTTATCTACTGCAGATGTGAAAAGGGAAACTTTGCACCCTCCACCCAAACATCAAGTAGGCTGTAAGCATGACATTATCACTGGGAGTGATTTTCAGAGCTTGATGTAGATTATGTCATAATCTATGAGACCACAAAGAAATTTCATTTAGTAGAATTGAATCTTTCTAAATCTGTTACACAACATGAGAATGATCAAATGGAGAAGGATGATCTTCTCCCAGTCTAACGCTCTCTCTCTCTCTCTTTATCATACATGATATACTATAATTGTCTAGATAGGTCCTAAGTTGGAAACCCAGGACTACATGGAAATGATTCAGGTTACAGACTTTGCAAGAACATTTTTTTTTTTTTTTTAAAAAAAAAAAGACAAAAGAAAAGGAAAGGCATGGGACATCATACTAGATCTAAATTAAATAGAAGACATAGAGAAGGCAAAAGGGGGATCAGAAAAATAGTAAATCAGGCACAACCAACTCAATGGCCACAACACACACACAGACGGCCAACCTGACAAAATGTTGATGTCAGATTTGAGTGAAACCATTGGTCGAGCATGAATTATATTATTAGCCTTACGAGTGGAAGGGTCAGCTTTCATTAGAAACATTATTAAAGAGATCAATAATGGAGTATGGTTTAGATTTAATTAAAGAGCTTTGTGTGGAATGCACGTAAGAGAATCCATTTGTTTAACACCTTTGGGGATATACTTGGTCACTCTCAAATCTACTTAATTAGTCTTAGGTTACTTTAATCAAATTTCCTCCCGCTTTTGCGCACCAAATTATAGCCCACATTGGGCAAAATCATTATTTTGAGTTATAAATATAATTAATTCTTAATTTTAGTAGTTTTATATTAAATCATTTTTAGTTAAGAGGGTTTAAATGACTATAGTAGTATTACGTAACAGGTTTTCTTTTTTTCTTTTTTTTTTTTTTTTCAAACAACCTTGATTGCGGTGGAGGTTCTGGGGGAGGCAACAACTCAACCACATGAGTATCTAAATGCGAATAAGTTTTGTAGAATTTTGTTAATTATGTTTTAAGTTTGATGGTGTTTCCTAGAAAGTAACATTTTTTGATGAGGCGATGCGATTTTCCGCAAGCAACAGAGAAGGCCTTAAGTGGGTTTGGAATCAGAGGCCATGGCCTTATTGTGAGTACGCAGGATTCCACCTTCCACCTTAAAAGTTAGAAAATACTTAATAATAGATTTAAAGTTTTGGAGTGGATAATTTTTAGATAAAATATAAAATGATATTAGAATCGAAAATTTTTAGATAAGTATTAAAATTATAAAAACATTTTACTAAATAAAAGAGAAAAAAATATTATTTTTCTCAAAGAACAGAAAGTTAGGTTTATGCGGCGAATTGGGCAGAGCAAAAGGAGGAGCCATGGTCCCCTCGAAATTTTAAGAGGCCCCCTCATGGAGCCAACCATCACTATGTGACTCTCCTACATTTAAATATCATGTAGAATGTCATTTAACAATTCTCGATCTTAAAAAGAGTCAATAAAAGGCTGAGATCATGGTAACCTCTTTTGCATGTACTTAATTTTCCTTTTTGAGTAACTAAACAACAAAGGGGGTAATCTTTACAGGACTGAAACATATAGTCGGACAATGTGTTTACTAACTGAGGCTTGGCTAAAGGTTTTTGTTTCTGAGTAAGACAATGGCTTAGTCTTCTTACTTGAATCGAGTTCATTGTGTGTTTGAGTTGTTAATCTTATGAAAATATGAGAAAATCCTTGCATTAGCACCGAGGTGGTTTTTTGATGGGAGTAAAAATCATTTTTGTGATCACAAGGTTGCGAGTTCTGTTCTCGATATATAAAAGAAATCATTAGTTAAAATACATGGCTTTTTGTCATCTTGATGGGCTATGATGACAAATCCCCTTTTCTGTGATGGAGGAAAACTGCAATATAGTAAAGTGGCGAATATCATTTTCACATGTCGGCTACGGCAAAGACACCATTGGCCTAAAGAGCCATTAGTCACCTTCAATGAGATCATGACCATTTTACCTTATTGATTTTAGTAGAGTAATTTCAAGGAAGTTGGTAGATGGTATGACAAATGCAGCATCCACCGTGGGGCAATGCTAAAAATGGCGTGTGTGCATAAAAATCCAAAAAAATCCTTGTGTTCGAAGTCCTTTGAAACCTTAAGAGTGTGAGACACCTAGTAGGGAACGGTGCTCTTACCTTTCTTAACCACACCCAACTTTCCATTTACAAGCTAAGAATCAGCAAGTACTATGTTTCTGTTTTAGCCTTTTGTGGGTGGATTCTTAGGAAATGGTACGGTTCTAATTTTGGTGAGCTAGCTGCATTTAAGACAGAATTTGTTGCACTTGCCTCTTGACCAATCTTCATTTTCATCTTTATGGATCTAATCTAAGCGAGTGAAGAAGTGTGGCTTGGCTCTTTTGACACTCTCCGGACTATGCCCAAAAATGAATTTGCATGACTTTTTATTATATATTTTCAAATAAATTAGTGGATTATATATTAGAATATGTTGCTGAATTGTTTTATCATTTTTCCCCTATATTTATGAAATATTTTTGTCTTAATTCTTTAAGAATTTTATTAATATATGATGGGCGGGACATGCAATATAGTTTGAACATATTTTCGCAAGTAATTTTTTCTAGTGTTGAACCTGAATTCTGGTCCCGTGGGCAATTACTTTGGCGGTGATGTGAATAGGTTACTGGGATGGTTAAGAATTTCACTGTCAAATAAACTTTACTAAAATCAACGTATGGGAATCTGCTTGAGATACCCCTTGACAAAAAGAGAGCCTTCCTTTGTTTATTTGGATTCATTTGGAATAAAATATTGTCACCATGGAGTGATGAGAATCTTCACGGGCTTACTCAAATTTATATGTTTTTTTTATTTTCCAAAAGCCAAACTATGCACAACTACTGAAGAGCTTCGTCCCGCTTCATCTCCACCCTCTCAGTCTCTCTCTCTCTCTCTCTCATCTCACTTCATCTCCTCTCTCTCCTGCAAATTTTTCATCTCACCTTTTTTGTTGACCACACTGCTAACAAATGGAGCAATTTGGACAGTCGGAAATGAATTCTCTTTTTGGGTTTCTTTTATATGGGTCCTACCTCATAGGAGACGTTTCCCATGATTGCTTGATAATTTAAGACCTCCCCATAAAACTTTCATTTGGTGATAAAAAGTTGAGCTTTGAATTTGTGGATGGAGGTTTTTGGAGGGAGACACAAATCCTTGCTTCCCTAAGTAATCCTTGCTGCACCTGAATTTAGTACAGTGTTTTTTCTTATTTATTTATGTTTTTTGGAAAATTTGAAGACATGCCCGTTTGAGATTTCCTCAAGAATCATCTCTAGTGAGTCTCTTTTCCTTCTTTATTGCTCCTGTTCTTTCGCTTCCCTTTGTTGGGATATGGATAT
The DNA here is from genome assembly GCA_037126225.1 of Dillenia turbinata. NCBI lineage: Eukaryota > Viridiplantae > Streptophyta > Magnoliopsida > Dilleniales > Dilleniaceae > Dillenia > Dillenia turbinata. Next base: position 23,136,671 of record JBAMMX010000024.1, read on the forward strand.
ATTCCTTATTCTCCCTTTAATTTGTTCTCTCTTTCTCTCCCCCTCTCCCCGAAGATATAATACTACTTTGATTTGGAAATTTAAGCATGGGGCTTTTTTTTCCGCCTATTGTTTTGATTTATCAACCCTTTTCAAGTTCAGTTTAAGAAATTTTGCTTCTTTTGGCTGATGAGTTATTCAAATTTTGTGATACATACATAGTTTAGAGATTGTTTAGTGATTTTTCCCGAACCAATGCATGCAATTCAATACCCACAGTCCACTAGAGCAATAAAGACAGATTTCCCCCCCCCCCTAAGCGAAGATTTATTCCTCGTTTGCTTTTATCTTCTATTTTCAAGTTCAACGTTCTGATATTTAGCTTCTCTTGGTAGATGGGTTTCTTCAATATGTTGACATATAGGATTGCTTGTACTGATTTTATGTTACATGCTCTAATTTTTAAGATTCCTTTCAAAGTTTCATGTGAATGCTTTGTTTGTTTTTCTGATATGCCTTTTCCGATGGCAGTTCCTGGGGATTTTTGTCAAGTTGACGATGTTTTTGCAACCGGGGCAGATCTGGTTTTTAAAGACAAGTGACAGGAGTCCTTCTTGGGAGTGCCTTTTTCTTATCTTTACGCTTTTACTATGTTTTGGCTCCTGAGACTGTTTGCATTTCAGTTCAGTCAAATATAGGATTTTTTTTTTTTTTTTTTTCCTTTCAAATCGGATGTGGACGATTGTGGAGAAAGATTCGATATGGAAGATGGTTCCTCCTCTCCTAATTCAATATCGTTGTCGGGTCTGAATGTTGATTTTGATTTTATGAATGAACTCTTCTTTGAAGGATGCTGGTTGGAGACTGCTGAAACAAGCAGTAATTTTCAGCAGGTGTCTTCAACTTCTAGTGCAGTCTATTACCCTGTACCAGATTATCTTAATTCTGAGACCAACACTAGCATTTCAAAAACAAACAAGCAAAAAGAAAGCTGCCAAGGTGAGACTTCAAGACAGGACTTTCCCAATTTTCAATCTTCGGCTTATAAGCCATTTGAGGTTCAATCGGATTATCAGAAAGGCTTTGAGATTGCAACATCTTCGTTCCCCTCTGAAAGTTTTAGTTTTGAAGGGATGGAATCTGGAAAAAGATGGTGGATTGGGCCAAGGGAAAATTCTGGTTCCGCATCTTCATCTTCTGTGCTAGAGAGATTGATGCTGGCATTGACATACATAAAGAACTCTACAAGAGATAAAGATGTCTTAATTCAGATATGGGTGCCCACAAAGCTTGGGGGTAAACGTGTTCTTACCACAAATGACTCGCTGTTCTCCCTTGAGAGCAACAGTGCGAACCTTGTGAATTACAGAAACGTTTCCAAGACTTACCAGTTCTCCACTGATGAGGATTCTAAGGAGTCTGCTGGATTGCCTGGCCGAGTTTTCATGAGAAAGGTGCCTGAGTGGACTCCTGATGTTCGGTTCTTTAAGGCTGAAGAGTATCCCCGGATTGATTATGCTAGGCAGTATGATGTTCACGGGTCTCTTGCTGTTCCAATTTTAGAACAAGGTAGTGGAAGTTGCTTGGGTGTGATCGAGATTATAACCACCACTCAAAAGATCAAATATCGTCCTGATCTTGAAAATATCTGCAAAGCTCTCAAGGTCTCGTCCCACCTTCTTTCTGTCTGCTTGTTGGCTTTTTTTGAATCTAGATACATGTAGCGAGTGGCTTGAAATTTTCCTATAATATTAGACTTAAGTTGGCTTCTTTGCTCATGGTATTTGAACTGCTTGCAGGCTGTTGATCTTAGTAGTTCTGAAATCATTATCCCTGCTCATGTACAGGTAAGATAATTGTGTCCAAAACTTCCTTAAACTTTATGATCCTGTATTCAGCTTCCATCTTGTGATAACAGGCATGCTTCCCTTATGTTAGGATTTCAATGAGTCATATCAAGTTGCATTGCCCGAGATATATGATATTCTGAAATCAGCCTGCCAGAAACACAGATTACCTTTGGCTCAGACTTGGGCACCATGCATCCAACAAGGTAAACGTGGGTCCTGGCATTCTGGAGGTGACTATGCTCATTGCATTTCCACTATTGATCCTGTTTATTATGCAAGTGATCCACAAATGGTGGGCTTTCATGAGGCATGCGTTGAGCAACATCTCTTTGGAGGCCAGGGTGTTGTAGGAAGCTCATTCACATCGACTCAACCATATTTGGCAACAGATATTACAGCTTTCAGCAAGACCAGATATCCTCTTTCCCACCATGCGAGGATGTTTGGCTTGCATGCTGCTGTAGCCATTCGCCTTCGGAGCAGATCTTTGTTGCCTGCTGATTTTGTCTTGGAGTTCTTCTTGCCAGTGGATTGCAGACACACTGAAGAACAAGAGCGGATTGTGAACTCATTGACAATTATTATCCAACAGGTTTGCAGGCATTTAGATTTTGCTACAGATGAAAACATGGGAATAGAAACAACATTGCCTTGTACGAAAACAATTGTAGCTTCAGATGGAGGGCTGAATGAAGAAGAAACTAGCAACCAGGTACCTTCTCCTCAGGAAGACTCAACGTGGATTTCTCGTATGATGGAGACCCAATGGAAGGGAAAAGGAGTCTCCATCTCAGTGGGATGTCAAGAGGAAGAGCCGAGAGATGAGTTCAAGGTGACAACACACTGGGATAATGAACAGTCATATTTTCACCATGGACAATTATTTTCAGGGTTTGGGCTGCTACAGGAAGATTCTGGACTCATAGGCAATGATGAGGATGTTAGAGATTCCTCTTCTATTGGCCAGTGTACTTCATCAAGCAGCAGAAAGGCTGGTGAAAAGAAACGAACTAAGGCAGAGAAAACAATTAGCTTGCAAGTGCTTCGTCAATATTTTGCTGGGAGCCTGAAGGATGCTGCTAAGAGTATTGGCGGTAGGAAAATTTCTCTGTTGCAATAATTTGAGTGAATATTTAATTTTTCCTGTTCTTGTTTTTCCAAATTTCTGACTGAAGGGCAGAAAGCTTGTCTAGGTGCAGTGTTTACATTTAGTTGATCAGCATGTCTGCCCTTTGATTGCTGCAGATTCTATTTGTTTCAAAGTGTCTTATGTTGTTAATTAGATTCTGCATTTGAAAGTGATTCACATGCAGTGAGATTTGAATATACTCTAGTAACCAGTGGTAGTACTAGTTGGGTTGGGGGACAATTAACAAAGACCTACAGTGTTTCAAATAAATTTCTACCGCCTGTAATTGAGTGTTTTTGGTGTCTGAAATTTGCCTGTAATAAATACCTGCACTGCAAGTCATATGCTCCAGAAGACTTCAGTGTACTCATATAAACTTCTGTGCATGTAAGCTCCATTGCCTCCAACATCTCAGAATTGTCCATCGATTGTTCTTCATTCTTTGACTGCTTGCCTTCTAGGTTTTCTTCGTCTTTCCAACTAGTTTCATAGTCCCCGCTTTAACAATAGTGCATTGGTGCTGTTCCTATAAATAATCTCCTCACCAGTTGCTGCTCTTATATATTTATATAGGCAGAGCTCATCTTGCTTGCTTCTCTTCTTTTTTTTTTTTTTTTTTTTTTTTTTTTCCTCTTTTTCAGAAGAAACTAGTTCTGTTATTTGTTTTGACAGCTTACTGTGACTTTTGATTGCATTAATCATCAAAATTTAAGGTTCTTACCTGAGCTTTTGCAATTGCAGTGTGCCCTACTACACTTAAAAGGATATGCAGGCAACATGGTATTACAAGATGGCCCTCCCGGAAGCTCAAGAAAGTAGGACACACACTAAAGAAACTGCAGCATGTGATAGACTCTGTACAAGGTGCTGAGGGCTCCATTCCAATCAGTTCTTTCTATGCAAACTTCCCACAGTTAAACTCTCCCGTTGCTTCTGGTACAAGTCCTCATTCAACTTCAAAGACAATTGATCAGACGAATCAGTCCCCTGAAGCATGCAGAATGATCAGTCCTGGTGGCAGTGCTTCTAAATCAACTTCTTCATGCAGTCAGAGTTCAAATTCGAGTCTTTCTTGTTCCACTGGGCCAAAGCAAACGTCAGAAACTATCAATGTATTGGGTAGTGAAAATGCTTTAATGGCAGAAGATCCTGGTGGGGTGCTGAAAAGAACTCGTAGCGATGCTGAACTGCTCGTCTTTACTCGAGAAGAACCAAAACTTCTTACAAGATCCCTCAGCCATAAATCTTTTGGCGAACTTCCCAATCTGGACAATTTACCTCCATTACCCAAGCGTAGTCCACCTGGCAGACGAGAGACTGGTGCTCATAGAGTAAAAGTGTCATTTGGGGAAGAAAAGATCCGGTTCAGCATGCAAGCGAATTGGGGCTTCACAGAGCTCCAAAAAGAGGTTTTGAGGCGCTTTGGTATAAATGATACTGATAGTGTCGATCTCAAATATATGGACGATGATTGTGAATGGGTGCTGTTAACGTGCGATGCTGATTTAGAGGAGTGCATAGATATTTACAGATTGGCTCATAGTCAGACAATCAGATTGTCTGTCCATCAAACTTCTCATTCAAAACTAGGAAGTTCGTATGGTAGCAACAATCCAACATAGCACCGAGCCTCTGCAAGTCAAATTCTACTATATCCATGATTTTTTTGTTTGGATTTATGATAATAGCAGCATGTATAAATTTGATGGATGGTCAAAGCTTGTTCTTATTGTATCCCCGGGGGGTGGGACAATGGCCATAAAATCGTAGTTTTGAGGCACAGGGGCCATTGGAACCGGATGTGAAGACCAAATAAGCACTTTGTCCGCACAAAGATGTAAATTAAAACATCAACGTTATTGTTGGTGCTTGGTGATAAGCAACGTTGTTAAGACATTCATTTTGCTGTCCTTATACAAGGTTGTGGCGAAGTCTTGAGCCCAAGGACTACCTACCCATGTATAAATACCTTATTTTGCAGCTTAAATGTTTTCTTGTATGTCATTATCCTCTTGGTAGAGTTTGACATTGTCACGCGTCATGTTCCCTTGCGTGGTACCTTTTAAAGACAATGACATGATATGCATACATGGTGAAGGCAGCAATTTATATTGGCTACAACATCAGGGGTAGAGGAGAAAGAGATTATAATTTTTGGGAAATAAAAAATATTTTAAAAAATTTTAATAGTATTTTTAAAACTTTTAATAGCATTTTTAAGACTTTTAATAATATTATTGAGATTTTTAACGATTTTTTTTTAAATGCAGCTATAGAATACATACATACATATATATATGTGTGTGTGTGTGTGTGTATGTATATATATATATATATTTTCCAAAGACTTTGGCTCAGTAAATTTTGAAGCAAGCAAGGGTGAAGTTGAATTAAACATGACAGTGGAAATGATTTTTCTGTTCATGCCACTCCAAATGATGCAAGACCGTGAACTATGAACATACTGCCAGCATTGCTTGTCAGATCTATGGCAACATTTTACAAGAGTCTATCAGAGAGGGGCTATACACTTTTTATGAGACAAAGCAATCTGCAATGCAGTCCCTTGAAAATGGCAATGCTATAAAGAGTTCATCTTCTAAGGCTTTGATCTTGAAAGCTAATAACATCACTTATTCAGAAAGTATACTACAGTAAACGGTGTAGAACTTTTTGGTGAAGGGTTTCCATCATTCTGCAGGTTAGGCTTTCTCATTCTCATAATTTTTCCCACAAATACATACATGCACATTGTCATTTATTTAAATATATGTTTCAATCCTTTGGCTCGGACTTTATGTAAAAGATAGTAATCAATTCGGAGGTTGCTGGAGAGCAAAGTCCAATATCTTGTCATAAAGAAGAATATGTTCCCATAAGGCAAGAATCAGGAAAGAGCAGAAATAAGCAAAGAGATAGCGAATGTAGAATGCAGCATCACGACACGCATAGGACTTCTCTGGGAGTCCCTTTACCAAATGGGATGCATGTCAGGAGCACAAATCTTCCTTCAGCATACCTGACTGCTTACAAATGTTTGCTGAAATTTGTGAGGTAATTATTCTTTAATATTAATCTTGCAGTAATATTGTTTTTCACCTAACATCCATATTTTACCAAGGTTGTGTCTCAATTATTCGAGACACAATTATTTTTAACATTCAACTGCCAATCTATCATTAAGGATTGTTTGAAACATATCATTGTGTCTCAATTATTTTTATCCTCGACGATTTAGCCTCTTGCATAGAAAATAAGTAGCAATGATTTAAACGTTAAAAGGACTCACTCGGCGCATAAAGCGCTCCTTGGCTTAGTACCGAGGTCGAGGGAGGGTGAATAGATATTTATGCTGCCTTCCCATTGCATTTTGCAAAAAGACTATTTCCATGTCTCGAACCCATGATTTCGTGGTCACCAAAGACCAAAGGAACAATTTTACCGTTGCACCAAGATTCGCCTTCAATGATTTTAACATTGAATGCAAATAATTCAAATGTCAACAAACTTTTGTTCAGTTTTTGAACACTCCTTGGGATCTTGATATCTTTAATTCTTTGATGTTCTTTTGCAGTATTCTGTTTTTTCTTGCAGTTGTTTCTTAGTGCTCTAATAGATGTTGTGGGGGATTCTGGAAAACTTGATTCTACCTCTGAAGTCCTGCAAGAAGCCAGGAATCAAGGAATACATGTTGGCATCATAACTTGTAGCTCCTTAATGGGTGCATGTAGCAAGGTATGCTCCATCTAAAGACCTCTTCTATAATATCTTCTCATCAGCTCATCAATGGGATAGTCGGTAAGCTGAGTCCTGATATCGTGTTTTGACAAGTGTGAAGCTTACCCTTAACCATCTCCAACAATTTGGAAAACGGTTTTTCTTTTTTTGGGGTGGAGAGTTGTCCAACTCAGTTTCTACAAGGATAGATGTCTAAGAACATTTTACAATATGATGATTTGTTCCTTTCAAGTTTCACTGGAAATTGTGAGCTCAGTGAGAGAATGGTTGCTTTAAGTTGGCAGCCCACAAATGCATTTTCTAAATGATTTTTGGTTTCGCATATCTACTTGGCTCGAACCCAAACTATTTGACAATGACATTGAATTATATCAAATAAATTTATATTACATATTATGAGACGTAATATAATGTATATATTTTAGATTAAGATGAAAAATATTATAATTTCTAATGAAACAAAAGTTATAATTTTTAAAATTAATTTTAGAAGTAGCTGCCATAACTTGAAGAAAGACAACACAATTGCAGCAACAATGTGTGTATAACTTTGTGGATCCGAAACATCACCATCCAAATGTACCTTACCTCGCTTGAGCTATGGTGTGCGAGCAAGTGCAAACTAGCTCGCTTTTGTCAACATGCTGCTACCAGGAAGCTTCAATGGTACCTCCTCTGTCCTACACTAACAAACAACAAAGATTGATAACCCCCCACAGCTATTTTAAAAATGGGTCTCTTAAAATGAAAAGCAATAGCTATCTTTCTTGGGAAAAAAAAAAAAATTGGACAAAGATATTTGAATCGCCCCTGCTATTACAAGAAAAATGACATTTAATATCATAATGTATTAGTATTATGACCACTCTATCCTCATTTTCCAAAAAATTTAATGATTTTCCTGAAAATTACTATGTTCCTATATAAAATTTTTTGTTGTAGTCGAGAAATGCGATAAAATGAAACAAATGCTACATTTGTAGAAAAGAGAACACATAAAAGTAGAGAACGTCGTCTCATCTGACCATGGACCTCACCTGAAATCGCCTCAGTCAATTACAGCCTCATTCAACTCGGCCCTCATCAGGCAAAAATGTAACTGTGGTGCAGTGTCGCATGTCTCAACATCCACCAAATGAAATGAATCTCGAGCTACAAATCTCTATGCTTTTTCATTAGCATGCACCAAGCTATAGCCAGCCACCACCTTAACCTCTCTCTCTTTGGCCAGCCGCCTCATTCTCACAGCATCATCCCACAACCCGTCTGCAGCAAACATGCCTGAGGCAAGCACATATCCAGCGGAGTCTGAGGGCTCTAACTTGAGAACTTGAGAAGCAGCTTCTGCACCAAGCTCAGTGTCTCCATGGTTCCTACAAGCACTCAAGAGAGCTCCCCAAGCACTGGGACTAGCCTTCAAATTTTCCGGTATTTTCTTAATCAAGGCCATGGCAATGTTGAGCATTCCTGCACGACTCAACATATCTACCATGCAGGAGTAATGTTCCAGAGTAGGCTCAACACCATAATCTTGGACCATCTCTTTGAAAAGAGAGAGCCCCTCCTGCACAAATCCACTGTGGCTGCAAGCGGATAACAAAGAGAGCATCACAACACTGTTAGGTTTCAACCCATCAATTTTCATTTCTACAAGCAGAGAAAGGGCATCATGCACACAGCCATTCATACCATAGGCTCTTATCATGGCACTCCAAGACACAATAGTTCTTTCAACAATTTGATCAAATACCCTTCTTGATAATTCAGTTGCTCCACTTTCCGAATACATGGTTAATATTGAAGTTCCAACAGCAACTTCTGCTGCCAAACCCATTCTGATTGCAATGCCATGCATACATTTTGATGTCCTCAGTTCAGCCAAAAATGAACATGCCTCAAGAACATTTAAAACTGCAACAGAATTAGGCCTATTTCCCATCTGAATCATAAGGCTGAAGAGAGAAATTGCTTCATCAGGCTTTCCGCAATGGGTGAACCCCGCAATCATTGTGCTCCAGGAAACCACGTCCTTTTGCTTCATCCGAATAAAAAGTTCCCATGCAAGCACTAAAAGATTACATCTTGCATAAGCATCAATCAAAAGATTAGCAACCACCAACCCACTTGATTCATAGCCTCCTCTAATTACCTTGCAATGAATCATCTTGCAATAAAATGGATCCACTAATGACTTGCATATTTGAAGAAGATTTGTTAGAGTCACCCCATCCGGCTCCAGTCCAGCTTTCACCATGGAATCAATAAGTGACAGGGCTTCTGAAACCCTCTCGTTACGTATAAATCCAGTTAACATTGAGTTCCAAGAAACCAAGTTCCTACTAGGCATCTCGCAAAAAATGTAATATGCAGAAACAGAGTTGTTACACCTTGCATACATGTCAATTAATGAATTCCAAACAAATATATCATTGTTACCAAATCCATTGCGGATAACAAAACCATGCACCAACATTCCTACACTGACATTCCCCGCCTTACTGCATGCTCGAAGAACACTAACCAAAGTCATTCCATCAGGCTCAATCATACCAATATTTACCATCTTCTGAAAAAGCCTCAAAGCTATCTCTGGTTCCTCACTTTGCGCATAACCACCAATCAACGCACTCCAAGAAATCACATCTCTTTCAAGCATTTCATCAAACAACACCTGAGCGGACCTTAACTTGACCGTCGCATACAAACTCAAAAGCGAATTTTGAACCGACTGAACATACCCAAATCCAGATTTCAGTATATATCCATGTATTTGCATTCCTTCATCAACGGCCGCACGATTTCGACATGCCCGCAACATAAGCACCAGAGTAGAAATGTTGGGTTCAAAGTTTCCAGCAACCAGAGCATCCGCAAACCAGTGTAGACCTTCTTTTGAGGAACCCTGTTCAAGAATAGAATTAATCATAATATTCCATGTAACAGAGTCTCTACTAATGTCACTCAGGGAAGCAAAAACACCAAGTGCGGAATCCAATTCCCCGCCTTTTTTGTAAAAGTCAAGGATGGAGTTTGCAGATGAATCAAAACCTTGTTTGATCATACAAGCATGAATGGACTTCCCATGTATGAAGGAGACATTTTGACAGGCTTGGAGAAGGCAAGGAAACAGTGAAGGGTCTGAGAATGGAATTCCTGTTCTTCTGAGTTCCTTGTAGTGGGAAATCACTTGATACCATTTTTCACTTGATGCCGAATCCTTTATCCTAGAATACAATGATGAGACTAAGTGGCTTACAGCAGCTCCAGATGGGGTTGTTGAGGAACGCATTTCCGAGGTGCTCGGATCAAATAAAGCATTGTGCAAATTATGAACCCTGTACAATATAACCCAAGTTAGAATATTGGATGCTGAATTCAGAGGTTTTCTTTCTGGGATTTTTTTTTTTTTGGGGGGGGGGGGGGTGAGTTGGATTTGTTCCTGCTGGTTCTTTCCTACTTGTCGAGTTCAAGGTTTTGGCGGGTGTCGAGGATTCTTATCCCGGGCCAACCAACTTATGCAACGCTTAAAATTGACGGGTGTCAATTTAGCACAAGGGCTTTTTTTTATAATAATAATAAAAAAAAAAAAAAAAAAGAAAAACAAAGAGATCGGCGGGCTTTTGTATTTATTTTCTAACACGTACCATCCATTTTTTTTAAGGGCAGTGTGTATTGTCTTCGTCGATATTCATATGTGAGAGAGACAGAGAGAGCGCAAAATTACAAATTTCATTTGTGGATAAATGATACAACAAATTGTCAGTCACGAATGTTGCAGAGTCGAAGATAGGGGTTATCAAACATAACATATCTGGACCAATACTCCTTGTACTTTGCAACAGCAAGATCCAACCATGGCTTGTAGTTGCCATTGTAATGTATGACAGCAGCATTCTCTATCTCTGTTTGGTTAAGTGCTGGGTCATAGCCCAGCCCCAACACATGCCAACCTTGATCGAGAGGATATGTCAGATTATAGAAAGTGATCAGACCTGGAGGCAACGATCCTAGCTTCCACAGAGTTCTATCCTCATTCTGCAAAACAAGTTTTCCATTAGCAAGCAAGGCAATTAAGAAAACACACGCGCATATGACTGACAACCAACGAGTCGTCCTGCATGCCATACTATCGGAAATCGATCATATTAGCTAAATGATTCTGCATGTGACAGTATTGTATGGAAAGTGCTTGAGAATAGGTGTCTGCCCAACAAAGGACACAACCATAAAATGGGGCCACATAAGCGCAATCAACGCTTCTAACCATATAACCTTCATAAGACTTGGTACAACTGAACTTTCATGGTACAGTTCCTGATTTCGTCCATCCTTTGTTGAGGATACAACATAAACTGTGATATACTATTATGGCAAGGATCGGATCCAAGACAAAGAAACATGGTAAGATTACATGGTTTCGCAAAAAACCAAGATAAGCGATCAGGAAACTACAAATCAAAAAGTCCAATGCAGAGATTGTGTGATCAATCTTAATAAACTAGCATATCAACATTGTCTAGAGACTTGAATGACCAATGACAGCATCCTTAAAACAGCCATTTCCCTCTACAGATACAGCAGAACATCCCCACTCCCATTCAGGAACCATGACGATGCAAGAACCAAAATTCCAATACTTATCACTTCATATTCAAAACACAGTCATAATGCATATTATCAACATTGAAGCCAGTTCAATGAAATTGGTAAGGTATCAACAGCAAACAATGACTGAACAGATCAAATCATTCCATGGTGAGTGTGTGAAACAATACTGCAGAGTACATAAAACTTTTCTTACCATGTCCTGCCAACGATGATATATTCCGGTGATGTTTTGCTTCCTCCACTCTCTCAAGTCAAAGATATTCATGCCAAATGCCCAACCACAAGCATTTGGATCAAAGTTCTCGGAAATCTTGGGGTTAGAGAAGTTCAGATATTTGTCAAAACGATGAAAGCTCTCTTTACATGTCTCCACTGCACCATTAACCATCCCTTGCATATCAATAGACCAAAGAGGTGTCAAATCCTTTTGAACTACAATATCATCATCCAGAAACAGGATCTTATCAAGGTTCGGGTACACTTCGGGCAGGTAAAATCGGAGATGATTGAGCATAGAAAGATATTTTGGGTTCCTATATTTAAGATTGTCAGATCCAGCTGTTAGAGAAGATGGGTGATTTGCCTTGAAATAGTAGTCCTTAAGTCTGGCAGATTCAAGCTGGCGTAGAACAGGACAATATGAAGAATTAAGCCACTTAAAATCATCAACATTCTCAATTTGGATTGTTGCATTTCGAGGTGGGTTAACTAGAAACCACATCTTCATTGCTGCAAAATTCAATTTATCTGTGACAATGTGGAAAACATGCTTCTCAGGTTCCTTAGCATGTAGCACCGTAGAGTTCACAACCACAGAAGTAGCAAGTACGTTATCCGAAAAGATAGCATAATGATAGAGGGTAACATCTTCAAGCTTCTCTTTGTTAAGAACTATTTCCTTTTCTAGACCCCGTAAGCGGAAGTCTGTTGCAAGCAGTAATGGCAAGCAATGCAAAGGTCTAGGAACTGTCTTTGCAGCCAGCTGAATCAAAAATGCACTCTGTTTCTTCTGTGCATTTACATTATCCTCAATGGACTGAATCATTGCCCTCAACTTCCTGGCCACCACCAGACAGTCATATAATTGGTCCTTTACTACAGAAAGAGTGTGACCCATTGCCTTTGCTTGCTCAAGAGCTCTGCATAATTGTAGAAGAAAAGTGATTCACACAAAGATCAAGAATAGTTATAACCAGGACTAATTGAAATATTAGTACCTGGGATGAAGTTCAACATCAGAATTTGCTTCTCCAATAGCTTGTTCGTTTTCCTTGGCTCTCTCAATGAGAGAAGCATAAAGGACGCTTTCATTTTTGACCCTAGCGATGCTTGCATATGCTTTTGCCATAATAATCTGATCTCGCATAAGTTTCAAAGTGGAGTCAGAAATCCGGTTTTCATAATCTCTCCGCCATATGCTGTACTTTCCGGTCACTGTGGTGTCAAAATTTTTTGACCGTTCTACGGCTGCAGTTTGCATCTGGTTGTCATTTTCTTTATCTTGCCTAATTAGCTCTGCTGCTCTGAGATTTCTCCTCTCCCGTCGCAACATCTGAGGGCCATGGCATTGTCATTATTTTAGCTTTACAATTATGCATGCATAGTGATTCCAAAGAGGCATTTCGCAATTCACCTGGCGCTTGAGCTTCACAGGACTTGGTTTTGACATCTGAATGTAATTTGTTCCAACTTCTCCAGATTTATGCTTACCAGTCAAATCTTCAGTATGCTCTTCAGATTTCTTATCAGGTTGAAATGAAGATTCTGTTGACTGAGAGACATGTAGACATACAAAATTTTCAGTCGGTTTGAATTTGTAATGCTTTTGTTGCTGTATAGATTTCACACTTGGATGTTGTGCCAAATATCCTGGTCAATCACAAACATTTTCTCCCTCTGGATTTCCACTACAAACTAAATCATAATACCTCAGAATTTCTTGGCTGATCATGATTTGCATCATGTGGGCTGTCCCATACCCACGAAGCAGATAGGTCCCTACTTTTCACAGCACTGATTCGAATGGCGCCAGAAGCATCACTGTATGTTGCAATAATGTCAAAATCCTACATAAAAGGTAATCTATCAAGGCTTTGCACAGTCAGTTTGAACTATGGTTATGGAGTACACTAATTACCTTCTCATATGAATGATCCCTACGACCAGAGGCAAAAGGGAAATATGTTTCTTCTTGTCCCTGGCAAAGGCAACACATGGTCAATATTGTGATTAGCATACAAAGATGTGCAGACCAGTAAAAACAAGCACAGATTATGCATGGAATCAAAATAAAGGATATAGTAGTCATGCATAGCTCTGTCCCTACTTAAGCTTGCCAGCTCTATATCCATGCATAGTAGACAAAATAACCATCCAATAATCAATCCTAGTTAATTCAGCCTTCTTGGCAGTTTGATGTCAATTAGACAAAGTCTTTTTCCTGCCATTCAACTACATAGTAGCAAGAACTTCATTTATAACAAGAAGAATTGCATGGAAAGAAAATGCGGGCATGGTCGATGTGTCAAATATGTGTCTCCAAAGTGTCTTTGAAGACTTGCATCCAATCAGGCACCTGCACAGACATATCATGTTTATTGAAGTAATAGTAGAAAAGTCCATAGCCATGCAGCATGTCTTAAATACTAATTTGTTCTATACAATCAAATTCTGCAGCTTGGCATACACTGCCATCAGACACACTCTTTTAGCAACATATATAACCATTCCTCAAGCTAAAAAGCTAAAAATGACAATTGTCCTTAGAAATCCTCCAAGTTCACAAGATCACCCACAGCTTGGCCTCCCAACTGGCTATCTAACAGAGACATCATACGGTTCACAAATGTGACAACTATAAGGCAGTAAGAAACAAGGGGATGCCATAAAACTTTTCATTTACCTTCAAAGAGACATGCATAATAGAACACTTACAATCAAAAGCCTTAGATCTAGCATCCTTTGAGCATAAGAAGAGTAACATCCTTTTATAAAACATTCAGTGCTTACTGCCCAACAATGAGTAATTGGACCTTATAAGTGAAGTGTCAAGGGAACCAAAATTGTCTGCACTTGTTTGTGTACATGCATATCAATTATACTTTATGCAAGTCACACATCAGAAATCTGGCATCAATCCGGGTACCATGTGAAACTTACTTATAGCTTGTAGATAGACATCAAAGAGATCACAAAGCAAATAAATAAGAAAATATTTTTTTTTTGGGGGGGGGGGGGGGAGGAAGTGAGACTAAACCTTTTTGCACTGCTCACAGTCATCCAATGGCCAATATCGCTTGAATCCTTCTTCACTGGACAAAGGAAAAAGTATCTCAACATAGTCAAGTAGGAAAAACCATAGGACCAGTGAAAATGTGAAAGTTGATGCCAAAAATCATTGAAGGATGTGAAAATCAGTCAAAATGACATATATATTTATTTCATGAAGAGAAGTATCTTACACTGACATATATGCCGTACAAATATGACAAATGACCTGTAACATCATACATCAGTAATCAGATGAATTCTCCTGGAGCAGCATTCCCATAATTATGCCCCCACAAATAGATGCTAAAGAACATAGGAGTCAATGTAAGATAGCAATTGCATTCTATTCATGTTTATGAATGCTTTTAACTCATAGGGCACTTAGGGGGAAATTTAAAAGGACTAACTAGATAATAATTAGCCAGGGGCACTTCAAGCAGCTGAGCTATAAAACATTTGCACTAGAATTTCAAAACATACATAGGAAACATTTTCAGATTAAACGTTTAGCAAAAGCAAACAGTCCGTTTTAGCAAAACCAAGAATTTGCTATCAAAAAATAAAAAATAAAAAATCATCACCAAGAATTTTAGAAGGTACCCGGATGCTAATTGCTGGTGAACAGCATTGTTTGATTGATCTACTAATCTTAGTTTATCTAATGGACCATTTCCTGCAGTATTGTTATATTCCATCTTCAGCAGACCCCCGGGAGGGGGGGTGTTTGAGCTACCTCGCTGAATTTTAAGGAGAAAAATCGAATATAAGATAATTTTAAAAATTATAATTTGAGAGATTGTTTGTCCCCAAAAAAAGGCTTCCCGCATAGTGTTGTACTCCGCCTCGATATAAATTTCTGGTTTCAGTTGTGCTTCGCCCTCAATATAAATTTCTGGTTTCGCCTTGGCTGGCATGCATATGATTTACATGCTTTTAATTGCTTTTTACACCTTCAAAATTTGCTTCACCTCTAACTCACTTCCAACGCATTCATCAAAATCAAGATAATTTTTTTTTCCCTTTTTAACATACCTCAAAAACAATATTTCTCATCAACTACGGAATGAGAAAGAAAAAAAAAAAAAAAAATCCCAGAAAAGGACCGAGTATGAATTCTATGAAACACAGTTTCCATAATTACTTCTTGGATGACTAAATTGGGGGCATTAAATAGTCCAAATCCAATCACAAAAAACCCTTCAACCAATAAAGTCACAAGCTTCATCAAGCAAAACCCTAAATCTTGAATTAGAAACTCAAAAAGATGCTCGAATCAAGATCATAAACAGAAAGCTGAGTATGGAAAGAAATCGAGAAGATCAGAGAGAATGTGAATGGTTTTACCGCGTAAAAGCAGCTAAGGACTGCAAATCTGAGAAGTCCTCTGCCATTAACTGCCATGGCGAGATAGAGAGAGAGAGAGAGATGTAAGGAAAAAATAAAAAATAAAATTGAGGAGATGAGAGACTAAAGTTTCAGTTTCAGTGGGCAGACGAAAAGAGAGAGTTTATGAATGGAGTCGGCTAATTGGTGGGACTTTAGATGTTATTAGACATAAATGAATCTGGACAATTAAAAGATAAGCATATTAGAAAGGAACCGAACCCACTCTAAATAATCAAAATAATAAATAGCCCCCCCCCCCTTAACAATTAATTAGCCATTAGGATAAGTATATATTTTTAATAATAAATAATATATACTTTTAATTTACCTATTATATTTAACCATCAAAGAAAATAACTAAAATCGGTAAATAATAAACTTTTTTATACTCCTTCACAATCAATTTGTTTATAAAATAATAAGTGAAATATTATCTGATTTCGTAACCATGATTTTTTGTAAATACAACTTCTAATTTAAATTTTTTTCTTTGTACCCTGACTCACTCTCAATATCTTTTTCAAATTTGTATGGGCAAATATATATAAAAATATATTTATAATTTACATAAAAAAATCTGAATTTATAATTCTAAAAAAAGTCCTATTTTGCAAGTGCCGTTGTCTAGATTTTATGTTGGAACACTCAAACGGTATCTGATATACATAATAACTAAAAGAACATATATTTTTTCATAATTAATGTGAGAACTATAACAATTTTTACGAATATTAGATTATGAGATTGAAAGAAGGGTTATACTTCCAGCTCTTTGAAAAAAAAAATATATATAAACAACGTAACAACTATGTTTGCAATTTTTACTATATCATGAGTATTGAGATTTCAGGCTCGTCGTTAACTAGTATACCATTCAAAATTTTAATAACTAATTATGTATTTCTGGCTTTTATCCTTAGATATTGATACACATGAAGTGTGGTAGAATAACCAGCATTTGGACATGCTGTACCATTTAATAAATTTTGATATCTTGACCTGAGTATTGGAAGATACAAATATGTATTACTTTTATGACCATTTCAAGGCAGAAAATGATGTTGGGTATTTATATGTTGCACCCCCAACACTCTCAAACCACAAAATAACTCTCCTGCGGCATCAACCTTGAGTCTGTGAAACAGCAAACTTTAAGCATAAATTCAAATGCAATGAGTAACCTAAGATATCAACCTCCTATCATAGATGTTGTTGTTGTTGCTGCAGCTTAAGGATTAGATCGCCCAAATACGTTGACATGATCCATATTTTGCTGCTGCTTCTCCAAATACCCATAATTTCGTTGATAGTTCAAGACCATCCAAATCAAGTGCCAGAAGCTAATTTCAGGCCAAAGTGCAGATGGAGAATACAAGTGGGCATATGCACTTTGCCATAAAAGAAAATTGCTCAACCGATTTGCGCCTGAGGTACGTACCAATATGTCTGGTTCTGGTATGTTTGCCAAGTACATTTGCCTCTCTACATCATCCAGATTTACATGTTCATTCCAAGCTTTCCTTTGCTTCTTTTCTTTGCATACTTGTTCAACAGCATGCACAATCTCGTGCGTTGAAGTGTACGCAACGCATATAGATAGGAAAGCTTTGGAATTGGTTGCAGTAGCTGACATAGCGCTTTGTGCAGAATCTCTAGCGCCTTCACTCAAGAGCTTGAGGTTGCCAAAGAATTGAACCCTTATACCGAGACGATTCACCAGGTTCTCTTCTTTGGGCAAGAATTCTATTTTCTCTTGCATCAAGTCCATTAGGTACCTGATTTCTTCCGGGCGTCTTTTGAAGTTGTCAATGCTAAAAGCATATATTGTGACATGCTTCACGCCCAGCTCATAGCAGCATTGAAGCATGGATGTAAGAGACAAGAAACCAATATTGTGGCCTGCCCCTTCTCTCAATTTGTGCTTCTTGGCATACCTTCGATTCCCATCTAGGATGAAAGCGATGTGATTAGGAATCGGACCAACAGAGAGGATAACATAGATGCATCTCCGAAAGAGACTGAAGATGTGGTTTATTGTCCAACCAATTCCTAGCACCATGATGACTTCTCTTTTTTTTTTGGGGGGGTGTAGAGAGAGAGAGAGAGAGAGAGAGAGAGAGAGAGAGAGTGAACGAGCGAGTGAGCGAGAGGAGAGGGTTTTTCCTAGCCAGTAGTAGGACAAGGGAGGAGGGAACTCGAAAGTTTGACAGACATGAAAAACACAACAAAAAGGAGGACAAGCCAATTTAATATAGGGGTCTCCAGGAAAAAGGCTTTTGAAAATTGAAGTCGTATACTCTCAGAGACTCACTCAAGGTGTGTGTGGGATGGCATTTTTTGTGAACAGAAATTGATTGTCCACCGGCAGGTAAAGGTCTCTCAATTTCAATGCAGTGTCAACAAAAAAAGGACATGAAAACCTTTAAGCAGCAAATGAGGTAAAATGGCCTCAAAAATCCACCAGAATCAATAAAAATATTTTCTAATTTAATATTTCCAAATTAAACTGATTTCGTCAAAAATTCACTAAAATTTGGAAAACATTTTAATTGATTTTAAATTACATTTTTAATGAATCACTATGACACAATAACAATTAAAATTTGAAAAAAGCAAAAAGCAAAAAAAAAAAGGAATATTAATTTGGGAATATTAATTTAGAAAATATTTTGATAGACTTTTGTTAGATTTTTGGCAAGTGGGGTTGTTCCCAAATTTTATAATTTATTTAGCAAGGAAAGTGGTGGAAATGGAAAGATATAAGTGAAAAATTATTTACAATTTTTTATTCAAAACTACTCAAAATTTTTTCTCTATTTCTAAAATTGAATGATTTCAAGCGAAATACTTTAATGCAGTATAAGTTGATTTCTAAGAAATCGACTTCATTTAAAATTTTTCCTTTTTTGGGAACAGTTTTAGAGTAACTTTTAGATAGTTTTAAAATCGATTTTTAGGAGATCAATTTTATTATTTTTGGAATACGAATAAAAATCATAAATTTTGATCTATTTTATTAATATTTAAGGAAATAACCCCTCTTTATTTCTCAAAGACAGTCATAATAGAGGAGAGGCCCAACTCTGTAGGGTGGAGGTGGGTAATTAGGTTTCCGCCTTTTGTTCCTGTTGAGATCAGGCTGTTGGCCTCCCTTGGAGCTAAAGGAGAGAGAAAAAAAAACAAAAAGGGTCAATGCTACACTATCTCTTGTCCATGATTAAACCTTTTTATGCATTCAAACATGCTACTGCTTACCTATTATAATAGAACCATGAAAGCAGTACTATGTAGATGTACTAAATATTAGCAAGGTGTGCCCATGCTCAACTAGAAGGGAATGACAATGAGATGCGTAACAACTGAGTAGCAAGGCCAACTCTAAGTGTGTGGTTTTTGAAACTGGAACTAATTGTACTACCTCTTCAACAAACCTGTCATGCCATTCTTGTGGTTGTACACTACAAAAAAAAAAACAATTATTTTGTAACAAAATTTGTGACAAATTCTTGAAAAAAATTGTCACAAAAAAAAATTTACTAAAAAATTACCAACAAATTTATTTTCGTTGTTAATAGCTCGTCGCAAATATTAGGAACGAAAATTTTATTATTCGTTGCAAATTTTATAACGAAATATATTTCGTTACAAAATTCGTCGCAAAGATTACCTACAAAAAAAAATTATTACAAATTTGTGACGACATTTGCGACAAAAATAGTGTCGTTGCAAAATTTGCGACTAAAAATTTTTGTTGCAAAATTTGCGATGAATACAAAGTTCGTTGCAAATTTTACAACGAAATTAATTTAGTTGTAAAATTTGCGACGAAAACTATTTCGTTGCAAAATTTACGACAAAAAATATTCGTGACAAAATTTGTTGTAAATTGACAACGAATTTTTTTTCGTTACAAAATTAGTCGCTAAACTGTATTTAAAGGCTATACTAACGTGACTATCAGCAACGAATTTTGCGACGAATCTGAGTTTTTTGCGACAAAAATAAAATTTATTAGCTTATTTATATCATTTTTTTCTATATAACCTATTTTTATACCTGTTTATCCTACATCATCATAACTTAATCATCCAACCATCATCAACAAGCATCATCATCAAATTTCTACTGTCTCTGCTCGTTCATGCAACAAACCATCTAATAAGATCATTAAACTAAGATTTCAACAACAAAGAATCATTTTAATACAACAAAGAATCACAACAACAGTAATATCAAAAACAAACAAAATATCAAATTCAAATATTTAAATATCAACAACCATAGTATCAACAATCAAGAAAATCAAAGTAAGCAGTATCAAATGTGATCATCAAATAACCATAAACAATGTCAAGTATCAGCACCACCATCATCATCATAATCATCAAAAAAATCATCACCATTATCACCATCAACACATCAGGAGCATTATCACGAGAAGATAGAGAAGGGGGAATCTGAGTTGGAGTGGAGACTAACTGAAAATGGTACATGATTAACATCTGTTGCGTGCGGAACTCGTTAAATTCTTGTATGTGTTGTGCACGAAATTCATTAAATTCTTGAACTCTTTGCCTCTATAGTGCGAGTACCTCTTGAATTTCGTTGTCTCTTTGCACTAATAGGTCTTTCAAATGGCTTACTTCCTGATTCAATTATATTATTTCTGCCCTTACTACTGGTGGAGTGGAAGAAAATGCACCAGAGATTTTGCAAGTTCTGTTCAAAGAATCCATTCCGAGTATTATGCCCCCTTTTTTTCCACCACTAGTCTGGGGCTATAAAGTTATATTATCATCAGATAGCTCAGAAGATCCAGCATTATCACTAGCACTCGAACTTCTCAATACAATCTCATCATATCTCTCCTGCATTATTATGAGAAAAATTAAAAAAAAAAAGTAAAATAACAATATAATAAAGACGCATATAATTTTGATTAGATATATATATATATATAAATATAAAGACTAATAAAAAATTTAGTAATATGAATTATGAGATTATATAATTTGTTTTAAAAAAGAGCAATACTTCTACAAATGTTATTTTATAAGATCTAAATTATGAACGTTAATATTAACATTGAATAAGTTAAAAATTATAAAAATAAATAAGAAAATCTTTATCAAATGATTCATTATACAAATATTATATATAAGTAAAAGGTTGATATTTCAAGAGATATAAATGAAATCATGCAAAGTGGACATGATGAATGTTCAGTTTTTATAACTGAAATTAGGAATTATTAAATGGAATGATCTTTTTTAAAATGTAGCTAAATACAACAAAATAGAAATTAAGTGCAAAGACATTATCCATATCCAAAATTGGATTAATATCGATCAAATAAAAGAGTGTATATTAGGAATTAAAGAATCAAATAAGCAATGAAAAGAAGTTTAGAAGAGACTAATCTAATAAATTCATCTTCCTACATTGTTATGGTAGGTTCAATACAATATGTTCAAATCAATATTGAAAATGTCTATAAAATAATTAAAAGTTTTGAAATTATATACATTAACTACTCTAACTCTCTCCCTACTCCACATCGTCTTTTTTTTTGAAATGTTCGCGTAAAAATATTTATGAATAATAAATCGACTCTCATTTCCTTGGTCTAAAAAAACACTGTTAGAAATAAAGAAATAGTTTAAAAATAATTAAATTACATTAAAAAATTAGTGTTTGAATGAAATTACCAATCTATTTCTATATTCATCTACATTGATTGAGCCACCCGCATACGTCGCAGATGATTTTCCAAAATTATAATCTCCATTTTTCTTCGTCTGCGCTTATTGAATTCCCAGAAATCCACAATTCTGCCCCAATTCTCCTCGGTGATGCAGTTTGGCTTATTTTCGCTGGTTTTTGCATGATTTAGTACATTTCGGATGTGATCGTCACATTTTTTTTTAAAAAAAAATCTTCTAATTTCTAACTCCTCAGACTCATCTCAAATGAATGTTCGTTGTACTAGAAAAAAATCAATTAATTATACTAAAGTTATAAACTTAGTTTCATATATAAGTTGAATGACATAATTTACCTTGAACTCGCTCCACTATAACTCTTTTGTTTCTTCTGGGTTGCTTGTGAAAGTCATGAAAATCCCTCCCCAATGGTTATTCACTATTCTATTGAACTCATGAATAATATGTACAAAATTTATAAATTTATCATAATGTTACAAACAAATAGTGGTAAATAAACAAAATAGTTAAAAAAAGCATATATTTTATAAATAAAAGAAACAATACTTATGAAATTTTAAAATTTAGTACTCATGAATCTCTGCAATAAGCTATCATCTGTCGGTTGTGTTCCCACTCAACATATGAATATTGTAACGAAGGTGCAACCGAAAGGGTCAGCGAAAGTACATTACTAGCCATGTGTTGAGAATTGGAAGGTGCTACAACCAAAGAGAGGGGTGAAGATACATTAGCAGCAAGAGAATGAGATTGCGAAAATACTAAAGTGGACTACGTTGGTGAAGAGCGTGATCTTCTATCAGTATTTCATCTATAACCGCCACGTCGAAACTATCAATTACAAATGTTAGAACGATAAAAAAATAGTAATTGTATGTTCATCAAATACATAATGAATTACATGAAAAAACTTACCATATTTAAATTGACGAACTAAAAAAGAGAAAGAAGCCACCAATATTTCAAAAATCCTCTTAAATGACCTATATAAAAAAGATAGTATATTAACAAATGATATCTATAAAATTAAACATGAGACACTAAATAGACAACACTAAACTAACTTACCCACCATCAAAAATAGATTATCATATATGCAAATAAATATCTGATTTTTATTATATTAAGAGAACAAAATTTACCCGCCATCAAAAATCAAAACTCTTATTGTCATTCTCATCCTCGTTATCTATCTCAAAATTAGATTCTTCATCATCGTCATTATCCTCATCCCCATCCTCATCATCTGTCTTAAAATTAGATTCTTCATCATCATTCTCATGAATTTCATTTGAATCTACATCTATCACTACTCCACTAGGGTCTCATAACATTGGAATATTATATTTCTCGGTCTGAAATATGTTGGCAACTTTCTCTTGTTGATATGCTATGTCTTCCCAGTGTTCCTCAATTTTTTTTCCATACTTTCATTTTACAAACAATCTACCAATTAATTTTGTCACATTTCAAATTAGGATATGATGCATAAAATACTTGAATCGTTTGTTGTGCCAACACAAATGGTTCATATCTCTTATACAATTTCTTATGATTTATTTCAACCAAATTAAACTGTGGATGCGCCTTCATCTCTTTGATGGGGTCAAACCATTGACACAGAAATAAAACGACCTGCAATTCTTGTCCAGGGTACTCTACCTCTAGGATTTCATCCAACAAACCATAAAAATCATCATTTGCACATTCATTATTGGATGACTGAATACAAACTCCACTATTCATTATATTTTTCCCGATTCTATATTTTTGAATATGAAAATTATATCCGTTTATAAAATATGCTGGTCAAATTCGTACCCTTGATTTTGGACCTCATGACAGATGGATTATCAATTATTTCTGAACTTGAGCTTGATTATCATGAATCTAATGTTAAGTAAATATGTTAATATATTTTAAAGTAAAAATATAAATAATTTATAGTCTACTTACATATTTTTTGAACCATGATGTAAATTTTTCATCGTAAAAATGATCAAACTCATGTGTCAAAAGTTCAGAATATAAGTTTTGAAAAACCTTATCATCAAAGAAAACAAATTTTAACACAGGTTTTATGACACAAGAAATATATCGATTAGCAAATGTATACTAACTTGAAATATGGCGTCACTTCTGGACAATTCAGTAGAATATATATATGGACTGCTTGCTATTCTTGACCAGTTAAGTATCTATATTTACATGGTCCACTTGGTCGACCAAAATAGTTAAAAATTGAGAATAAGTTCAAAATGGAATCAACAGGACTCTCATCATTTCTTCCCGCTCTCCGTCTCTTGCACTGAAGATAAGGTTAAAAAAATATGAGGCAATTCCTCCACAATGTATGCATTAACAATAGAGGTTTTAACACGTGCCTTATTTTTGACTTTTTTCTTCAAATGATATAGGAATCTAATTATAATAAAACAAAATGTATTAGAAAAAAATATATAATGAAATTAGTCATTTGACATGCATTAAAAAGGATGTATAAAAGATGAAAAATTCATATTTCAAACAGATACATCCATCGAAATTGGACAAAGTCTGCAACTTTGGCCTTATATGACAAGTGAACCAAAAGATATTCCATTTAATTAAAAAATTATGGTGGAAATATTCTTTATAAGTTACACAAAATGATTGGAATATCTCTCTCTAACTTCTCCACGTGTGAATGTCTCAACACTGTCGAGCAAATGTAATGAATGAAAATGTTTAACTCTGTAATGGCACCCCTATAAAATTTGGTAAGAGTTCTTTCAAAACAATAAAAATTAGTCTTTCCATAAATATATGACAGTCATGACTTTTCAAACCAATTAATTTGCATTCTTTCAAATCGACACATCTTCCAAGATTTGAGACATAACCATCAAGAAATCTTAATGATTTCAACCATTCACAAACAGTTTGTCTTTGATCCTTATTCAATGTATAAACTGTCTTTGGTTTTGGTCCCCTACTGCTTTCATCGACAACAAGAGTGGGTCGTTTACAAAGAAGTCATATTTCTTTTCTTGTATTCAAATTGTCTTTCGTTTTTTCAGTGATATCCATCACTATATTTATCAGATTATCAAAAATATTCTTCTCGATATGCATTACATCGAGATTATGATGAATCAGATAAGCCCTTCAATATGGTAAATTCCAAAATATACTCCGCGTAGTCCATTTATGTGTACTTCCATAGTCATGTGTTGTACCATGTTGCTCTTCAATAACAAATGGAAAGTTAATAACTCTATACCAAATTTGTTCACTGTTTATTCTCAATGGGGGATGTGTTCTTTCAATTCTATTCTTAGTGAATTTTTCTTTATTCCTTATGAATTTATAATCTTGTGGTAAAAATTATCTATGACAATCAAAATAACTCGTCTTCTTCCTATATTTCAATCTGAATGACTTTGATTTGTTCATACATATTGGATATTCTAAAATCCTAGCGGTACTCCATCCCGATAACATACCATAAGTCGGAAAGTCATTTATGATAAAAAAAAAAAAGCAGCTTTCATTACAAACATCTGATTAGTTCAACATCATATGTAGGAACACCTTCATCTCATAGTTGTTTCAACTCCACAATCAGTGGTTGCACGACCAATATCAAAAACATATATGGTGTTTTCATGCACATACCAGGTGAAAGATTATACGGAGTTAAGACAACTGGCCAACAAGAATAAGTTCTTCCTGATTTGCCAAATAGAGCAAACCCATCAGCACAGAGATCTAACATAATATTTCGAGTCTCTTTCACAAACTCAAGATATGTTCTAATAAAATACTTCCACCCCTCTACATCCGAAAGATGACACATTAACTCCTCTTCTATTTCATGATTTGCATGTCAAGTCATGTGTTCAGCAGTGACTTTAGATGTATAAAATCTTTGTAACCTAAGAGTTAAGGGTAAATAAAACATTTGTTTGTATGATTTACGTCACTGATTATGACCCGACCTCCTAATACTCTTGTACCTACATTGATTACAGAATTTACAAAATTCTATATTTTCATCATCTCACCAATATAACATACAACCATCTTTACAAATATCAATCATTTCCACCGGAAGACCTAATTCTTTCACCAGTTTTTTTGTACTGTAGAAATCATTGGGTATAATGTGATCACGCGGCAATATTTCTCCAATGACTTGAACAAAATCATTGAAACAATACTCAGACACATTATGTTTTGTCTTGACATTCAACAGTCTTGCGGTTAGAGATAACTTAGTATAGCTATCACAACCAGCCCACAGAGGTTCATCTGTAGCTCCCAACATTTCCTGAAATTGGAGAGATGGTTCATTATTCGCATTTTCATCAACAGCTGTTACTTCTACCTTTTCCAATATTAATGCATAACTAGTATACATTTGTTCAAATGTTGGAGCAAAACTAATACTTGCAGTGCTCGATTTAGGAACAAAATTCTGACCCGCTGCATCGATTACTATCCTCTGATATGGATTCAATTGATCATAATAACTCTGATCCCCACTAATTAAGAATTGTATGTTTCGTTCATACTCTTCATCAGATATGAATGGTTTATCATGATGTCCAATTATAATAATTTGGGATAAAACCAAATTTATAAAAATATTTCATAACTTTATCATACTGAAAAAATTTACCATTACGACACTTTCTACACGAATACCTTAACTTATTCTCATCTATAAACTCAACATTACTACAAGCAAAATCCAAAAATTGTTCCAACCCAATAATAAACTCATTAATTAAACTCCGACATTCAAGTAAATTCTTTTTATACATCCAATTTCTTTCGTTCTACATTTTTCATGTTTCTAAATTTAAAATTGATCAAATATTATTAAAAACTATTACAAATAAATGTTATTTCATACGATTTAAAAAACAATCAGATTATATTGATGAAATATATAAATAGCTACGTTGATAGAATATGTGATTGTGTGCACATACTCATAAAATAGTAACATAATTAATAATAGTAACATCATTAATCCCAACTAAATTAATAAAAAAACTAAAAATTAAAAACTATAAGTGCATACATACTCATAAAATTACGCATAAAAATATTAAATATTATAGCGTTAATTTCA
This sequence comes from Dillenia turbinata, assembly GCA_037126225.1. Lineage (NCBI taxonomy): Eukaryota > Viridiplantae > Streptophyta > Magnoliopsida > Dilleniales > Dilleniaceae > Dillenia > Dillenia turbinata. The sequence continues at coordinate 23,163,476 of JBAMMX010000024.1, forward strand.
CAAAAAATTAATATTATAAAATTAATTAATATTGATCTAATTTTACAAAATATTATTATAATTTTAAATATTACAATATAATCAAATAAAATATTTAATATTTAATATTAACATATTTGATTGTTTAACTAATTAAAATAAGATTTATTATAAATTATCATTGATTGTTAACCTAATGTTTAAAATAATCTATTATCAACACATAAAATTTCAAATCTATATAAAAAATTAAAATTAACAAATCATAATTAAATAATAATATCATTAAATCAACCATTAAATATAATTATAATAAACACAAATGAAGAAAGTAATATAGAAATAAAAATAATACAAACATATACATTAATATAATCACATTTTTCAGTACCAAAAATTCTAAATTACTAATCATCACAATACAAATTAAAACGTTCCTCACTACTAAATAATATTCCACCAATGGTCTCGGATATCAACAGTAGCAACAACTTCCAATCCAAATGTTCGACAATGGCAAATCTAGAGACAAAAATAACAATTATAAATAACTAAAATATTATTAAAACAAAATTAAAAAATTTATTTTTTTATAAAATAACATTTATAAAAAATATTTAATAAAAATAATTAACAATTGGTCACAGGGTGCAATGAAGGGGGCGCACCAGCGTGGCCCACGTGCAGGGGGCACCAGCCCCTTCATAGGGGGTAGCGGCCCCTTCACGTGGCTGGGCCGCGCAGCATGCAGCCCCCTTCGCGCAGTGGGGGCGCGAAACAACAGATTCGACGCCACTACCAGATCTCCATTCTGCGGCTGCGAGAGAGAGAGAGAGAGAGAGAGAGAGAAATTACCTTTCACCATCATAAATCTACCATTGAAGCACCCTTCGCAGCACCTAAACCAATCCCCCTTCACAGATCTTCGAAAATGAGAGAGAAGTTATGAGAAATTCGCTAAGTACAAATGAGAGAGAAGACCCAAATAAGAGAGATAAGTGGATTTCTGCGATGAAAATATTTTCGTTGCAGATTTCATTGCAAATCAGTGACCAAACCTCTTCTTCGTCGCTGAATCAACGATGAAGAGGATTCGTCATCGCTGAATCAGCGATGAAGAATGAACTTTGTCGCTGATTTGCAATGAAATCTGCAACGAACGGCTTTTCCATCGCTGAATCGGTGATGAAAAATTTTTTCCATTGTAATTTGCAACGAATTTAGCAACGACGTTTGTGATTTGTGACAAATTTTACTACAAAAAATTTATTGAACGTACTAAACTGGGAATCAAAGAGACAAACTATTAATGATATTTGCTTATAATGCAAATTATAACATAATTATAGAAAATATTCATTATTGATCAATAATGAACAAATATTCCTCCTTTTAACTCTTATTTTAGTGAATCAAATATTTAAACAAATTTATAAGTTTTTGACTAAAATGAATGTATATTTTTATCATTTATATAAAACAACTGTACCGCTGTAAAAGATAACACTATATTACCGTTTTTTTATATAAACAGAAAGTGAATGAATTTTTTTGTTAAAAGCTATTGATTTGGTGAGCATTTTAAGATTTTCTACACTTTCAATATATGAATGTCACCGTTTTCAAATCGATTTTTAACTCTAAAAAATGTTAATAATAGGAATAATTAAAAAAGGAAACATAAGTGAGTGAAAAATGAATTTAAGCATAAAATGCCAAATAAGATATCAAATTAGCGACGAATTTTATCACGAATATCGTATTTGTTGCTAATTTACAACAAATTTAGCGATAAGTAATTGAATTTTCTGCGACAGATATATGCTTTCGTGGCAAATTTTGCGATGAGTAAATTATTTGTTGCTATATTTGCGACGAACATTTTTTTCGTAGCAAAATTTGTAACAAAAAGAGAAATAGTCGCAAATTTTGAAACAAAAAATATTTTTTATAGCAGAATTTGCGACGAAAAATATTTTCGTCGCTAAATTTGTAACGATTTTTCTTTTTGTTGCTAAATTAATGACTAATATTTTTTTTGTCGCTAAATTTGCGACAAATTCCAAATTCGTTGCAAATTTAGTAACGAAATTCTATTTTCGTTGCTAATTTGCAACGATTTTTCCTTTTGTCGCTAAATTAGCAACGAATATTTTTTCGTCACTAAATTTGTGACAAACGAATTTGGCGACAAATATTTTTCGTCAATAATTAGTCACGGATTTTATAACGAAATTTGTTTTTGTTACTAATTTTGCGACGAAATTTTTTTGTTGCTAATTTGGTTACTGATTTGCGACGATTATTTTTGTTGTTGCTAATTTTGTTGCAGATTAGTGACGAAATGTTTTCGTTGCTAAAATTCGTCGCTAAATTAGTGTTTTTTTGGTAGTGGTAGCGGATGACCACACGCCTTTATGCAAGTCGAAGGTGAGAAAAGATCATAGGCACGAACATGAACCCTACATTTTGGTAGGAGCTAACCGTCCTAAGATGGTTGCAATACAACAAAGAGTGAGAACTACGCACAAATGGTGAATTGTGCCAAATGTTAAATAAGATAGCACTCATTTGCATTCCTCCAGCACAATATCTGAAAAATGCAATTGCAAAAACAGATTAGGGTTGTCACCATTATAATCATCACCAATCGTTGTTGAACATGATAAGTTTCCTACTAAAATAAGGAAATATATCAAGAAACTCTTATCAGATTACAGATCTCGTGGAAAACTTACAACAATGTCAATATGCACTCAATCACTTCTTACAAAACCTAATATAATTACATATGAACTGCTACAAAAAAAAAAAAATCTTTTCATACCACAATAACAAGGCTTTGTAGTAACACCCAGAAGGGGAAACAAATTCTGATAACCATTCTCCACCCTTCAGCAAAAGAATAGAAGACTTGCAATAGTGTCCATGGGGGCAACAGAATAGGCACGGACATTTTTGTCGCAGAAACAATTGGCACAATCCAATGCAAGTACCTTAAGCTGACTGTATGGATATCACCTTTACTGATTGGCTCTGTAAGAATCTAGCTTGGGGTGAAGTGGAGATCGATGATGCAGAGGCTGCTGACTATGGCGATGGGCCCTTGGATTTGTGGAACGATTTCTAGGCTCCCTAGGTTTTTCCTTCGAGGATTCTATATGAAGTAGAGTCTCCAGAACTTCTTTCATTGATGGTCGACTTTTGGGCTCTGATTCTAGACACTTAAGAGCAAGCTGAGCTGTTTGGAATGCAGCTTTGGCAGGATACCTACCCTCCAAGTGTGAGTCCATTATGCTCCTCAACTTTCTTCTATAATATAAATATGGCTTGATCCACTCCACTAGATTATGTTGCCCAGGTGGACGGTTTGTATCAAGTGCTCGTAAGCCCGTCAACATCTCAACCAATACAACACCAAAACCATAGACATCGCTTTTCACATACAAATGTCCTGTTTGAAAATAGAATGTAAGCACCATTGCACAAACAACAACCATAGTAAGCAAAAGATATCAGCTTCAATATTTTAGATTTGGGAGAAAGAAGATCCAAAATCACCTGTGGCAACATACTCTGGTGCAGCATACCCATTTGTGCCCATGACCCGTGTTGTCACATGTGACTGGCTAGCTGAGGGACCCAATTTTGCCAATCCGAAGTCCGATATTTTTGCATTATAGGACTACATAAGGAGGAAAAAAAATGAACATTTGTTATACTTAATTCTACTAAATATAGCTGAGAGGTACCATCGATCACTCAGCTGTCAAGGAATTCTTTGAACATAGCTGACCCGTAAAAAGAAGTTGATATGATGCAATCCAAGTTCAGTTAAATAAAAAGAACCATTTAGGGAAAAAGCTTTAATTTTGCTTTGTACTAAACCAAGAGTAACTAATGACGTACCAACACAAGTACATTATACATGGTGAATGCAGTCATTAGCAACATCTAGTCGTGCTGCTCTGAAACATTTACAGTCGAAGAAAATTTAATATATATATATATATATATATGTATGGGTCTCATAGAAGCTTACCCCATCAAGCAGAATATTTGATGCCTTGAAATCTCTGTAAATAACTTGCTTATCTGAAGTGTGCAAGAAAGCCAAACCTCTAGCTGCTCCTATCGCAATTTTAAGACGAATGTTCCATGGAAGTGGCTGAACAACTGCACCCCCTGTAGAAGCAAAAAAAATGATATGAGAATGAGAAAACCAAGAACAAAGAACGAAAAGATGCAACACAAGGGCAAATAGTAGAATGCAACTTCAGCTTCAGTTCTTACTTCCAAAAAGATGGTTTTCCAAGCTGCCTTTTTGCATGAATTCATAAACGAGGAGTAGTTCATTCTCTTCCCAACAATAACCCACCAGTCTCACAAGATTAGGATGACAAAGCCTTCCTAAGAAATTCACCTCTGACTGCAGCATAAAAAAGGTGAATAATACTGTGCATCTTATGGATCAGGCGTTAAGAATTGTGTTCAAAAATGCCAGATTTATATCTGTCTGTGTAAGCGTGTGTAGACTAACACTAAGTGTCACCTTCCATCAAAAAACTGATAACCTTCTGATAGACAATTTTTATTTACAAAATAATGAGAAAAAGAGAAAAGGATACAAAAGAATAAAGAAAGAATGTGAATATAAGAAGCCTTTCCACCTAGACAGACTGGGATGCCCAAATGCAGTATGTTTTCAACTTGAATGCAGCTTCTCTTTATTGGGGCATTTGGAAGACTCATCTCTGGTTGTATTTTTGATTGAAAGAGACAGCATAATAATAAGGGCATACCCAGTGTCGAAACTCTCTCATTGTGGGCTCTGGGGAAGGGAATATCTAGACAGCCTTCCCCTTGCTTTTTTTTGCAAGGAGGCTGATTCAAACCCCGGACCTCCATGACACAATGGAGAGACTCCACCATTGCGTCAAGTCCGTCCTTCAAAGAGACAGCATAATAATATGTATAGAAAATGACTAGTTAAATTCCAGTTACATATACTATATGTTTAAATTGTCGGTTTCAATTCTTGAAAGCAGCATGAAAGGAAATGACTCCAGAACCTACAAGCTAAAGATTCATTTTGCCTGCCAGCCCTTTGGTAGCAACTCCTGTTTCTAACTTAGCCAGACTAGCTCCATAATACTCGGTCTGCATTAGACAGCCTCAAATAGCACTCAGCAGTCTTAGAAATAGGACACTGGAAACTGTTGAACCATCATCTTTGCCCAAGAAAAACCATTACTGAATTTCATAAATAGTTCTCCTGGTAAATAAACATGTTCCCTTTCAAGTTCAATCGATACATATTCTTTCCTTTTTTTTTCCTAGAGTGAGAGAGAGCACCAACAATAAGCAAATAAGTCACCAACCACAATCAGAGTGCAAGCACACTCAAAGTAAAGAGATGCTATGAAGGGATTGCAAAATTTAATACTCCTTGTCAAGTTTGTTAAGGAAAAAGATAGAAAAGCAACACTAACAAAATGATAGATTACAATGTAATAGTGTGGAATGCCAAACATATTCTTCAAGAAAGCACAAACTTTTTCTTGCATGCTATAATTAGCCACCTTGTGCCTTTACTATCATCTCTAACCCTCTCTCTCTCTCCCCCCACCAAACCCCTACCTCACCCGGGGGAAGGGGGAAGAGTTCCAATCAGACAGCAAGTGCTATTCATCAGGCAGTTATGATCTCGGTAATGAAACTTCAAACAAAATGATTCACACTTGCCACCTCCTCAACTCTCAAAGCTTAATGGAATCAAATATTCACACACAAGAAAGTTTAACATTTGATTAATCAAATATGTCCATGCTCAAATATTTGACATTAAACACAACCAATCTTTGGCATTCCCAATCTACCCAGAGCAGTGAGACAATAGCATAAACAAATATCAATGCCAAACTACTAGAACCAAAAATCTCTTTCAAGCTCCAATCACTCATAAGCTACCCAAAAATTAAAATGATCACTTAGTCTAACAAAACTAATATCTGTATTGTGAAAAGGACTAAATTCAAACTTGATAAGCAATTTCAAAGTGCATAATTTAATTGACTTGAATTACCTGCCACTCTTGGAACCCTTGCAAGCTCTCAGAGCTTAATCTCTTGATAGCTATGACTGATCCACTTCGGCTCTTGGATGGGGTCTTCTCATCAAGCCAACCCTTGAAGACTTTTCCAAAGCCTCCCTCACCAACAACAGTGTCAATCCTAAAATTTTTGGTTGCATTCTTCAATTCAGGAAAAGTAAAAATTCTCAAATTGGGTGTAGGCAATATTTGCCCATTAGGAAAAGCTTCATAGCAGCTTCCACCACCACTGGCTGCCGAGAAGTGGCTGTTCCTGGAGAGGCTACTTCCAACTGAAGAAATTGTATTGCTGGTTGTTTGAGACACCCCTGTTGTAATTATTATCATTAATCAGAAAACCCAAAAAAAAAAAAAATGATTGCATAAGTTTAAAAGCTAAATATAAATCAGAAGTCAATTAGGGCATTGTAAAGCTCACACCTGGTCACATAAACAAGTAAAACTAACAAGGATTTTGTGAACATTTGAACAATCAAAATAAAAGCTCTCACTAGATTTGAATTATAAGCACAACTCCACAAAAGTACATAAAAAGTAACGTCATTAGAACTGCCTGAGATGAAGAGAACAAACAAAATTCAACCTGGCTTTTTGTGAACATTTTCAACAATCGAACCAAAACCCACAGACAGAAGGGCAATTTAGGACTAGGATAAAGATCAAGGATGAAACATTGATTAATACCTCTACTGATTTGGCCTGTGGTAGTGGGTGTCTGATTAGTACTAACTTGAGAACTCCAGCAAATACCCATATGAAGTTATGTTGATTCCACTTCAAGGCTCTGCAGTGAAAGAAGAAACTAGCATGGTTCCTTCTCCTTTCCTATGGAGAGAGAGGGATGATTTTCTGTAAAGTCTTTAAGTCTTGTTCTAGAATTTAGAAATTGGAAAGAGACCAATTCTGGGTGTGGTTTTCCATGAGCTCTGTTTTGGTTGACCATGACTAACATTGCCTCAATCCTTCCTTCCTTCTTCCTCATCTTTTCAGTCTTTGACTATGACTCTCTTTTAGTCTATTCATCATTAAAAAAATTAATAAAATAAAATTAATAAAAAGAAATAAATAGTGCAGCGAAAATGTAGACAAGAAAACAACCTTAAACCGCAAAGAATCAGTCATCACTCATGTTCGGAATTTTGTAGGAGTGAAAAGTTATGAGAGCATTAATCATTTTTCTTTTTCTGGGTATCAATTCCCGGTTCTGAGCATTAATCATCATATAAATATATATATATATATATATATATATATATATATATATATATATATATATATGATGGGTTATAATCCTAAACCCAATTCAAAAGGGACAACACTAATAGGATCCACGTAAGAGACCCACAAAGAACAGTCATTGTCCGATATTCAATGTTCCCTGTGACAATCTATCGAAAGATTTTAACCACTCAGATCTCCAGAATATTAGAGTCTCAATTGCTCCGCCTACCGAACGAAATTTACCAAGCAGGAATAACCTCCCTGATTGGACACTCAATCATTGATCCATCAAACGAGTAAATCTCAAAAACGCTTCATCAGCCAAACGATCGATCGATAGGGAGCGAGTCTAACAATTCTAAAGGAAAGTCAAAACATTCTAACAGCTCCGATTTCCTATTTAAGAACAGTCTTTTTTGGATCTTTCAATTAAGAAATAAATCCCTCCAGAAAATGAAAATTCTCATACGATGAGGATCACAATCAATTTGGAATACTAAACTCCCGAGATTTCCATATCGATTTGATAAGAAAAGTAGGGTTGAACCACCCCAACGGCGTACGATTCTCGCAAGTATAAGATATCCTAAAACCCTCCAAACTAGGTATACTCCCTTAGTCTTACACATTGGGCACTCTAATCACGGGGAATCTCTCACTCCTTAAGCTCTCAGTTTGTTTCTTTTACTATCGAAAACCGTTCTTTCTGACTTGAACATTAAAGCCTCCCCCGCTGAAACACCCTCCGGTGGTTTTTGCAAGTTTCACATACCGTCGACGGTAATCGTTCGAGTCAACAAGGAGTCGGAATCTGTGAACCCGTAACTCACCTCCAACAGATTGACACCATTCGTGAGAAACAGACTGATCCTCTGAAATCTCAAGACAATATCTAATATAGCCACTCCCAACGTAACGCTCGCCAAGAGAAAAAGGCCAATTATAGGTTTTAACGATGACGACTTATTGAGGGTCGATTTTCGCCGTGATGACCCCATAGTCATTACCCTTAAAATAGAATCCTACATTATAAAAAGGATCCTTGTTGATCAAGGGGCTGACTGTGATCTCCTCACTTGGGACGCCTTATGCCAAATGGGTCTCGATCCGTCTCGACTTTTGTCGTCTACGGGATCCCTTAGAGGACTTTCAGATGAGCTCACCTATCCCGAAGGTCGGAAAACCCCCTAATCATGTGACCGCTCAAGTCTTGTTCCATGTGATGAAATTCTACTCTCCTTACAACACCATTCTCAAAAGGCTTAATCTGGATGAACTCGAAACATTGCCAAGTACGAGACACATGAAGGTGAAGTTTAGAACATCGCAAGGGGTCGCCACCATACATAGTGATTCTGATCCTTATATCCTCTTTGCGGTTCAAGACGCGTAAAAAGTTTTTCTAATCGATACCCTAGAACTTAGGGACGACACCGAACCAAAATCAAAATCCGAACTAGGCGAAAAAACGGTTGAGGTCCCTTTAACAACTGACTCCGGTCAAACCGTCTGGATAGGGACCAACCTATCACCTTCCTTGCGAGAGGCCTTAGTCGCCTGTTTACGACGACACTCCAAAGTCTTCGCCTGGACCCCGGAAGACATGTCAGGCATAGATCCATCGGTTATAGCCCATAGGTTAACAGTCAATGCTAATTTCAAACCAGTGAGACAAAAGAAGAGAGTATTCGCTCTCGAACACCAACATGCCATACAGGAAGAAGTTCAAAAGCCATTAACGGTTGGGTCAATTGACCCCGGTCAAACCGTCCGGATATGGACCAACCTATCACTTTCCTTGCGAGAGGCCTTAGTCGCCTGTTTACGACGACACTCCAAAGTCTTCGCCTGGACCCCAGAAGACATGTCAGGCATAGATCTATCAATTATAGTCCATAGGTTAACAGTCAATGCTAATTTCAAACCAGTGAGACAGAAGAAGATGGTATTCACTCTCGAACGTCAACGCGCCATATAAGAAGAAGTTCAAAAGCTATTAACGGTTGAGATCATTCGGGAAGTCAAATATCCCGAGTGATTAGCTAACGTGGTCTTGGTTAAAAAGACCAATGACAAGTGGAGAATGTGTCTAGATTTCATCGATCTCAATAAAAGCGTACCCGAAAGATAGTTATCCACTCCTCAATATCAATAAGCTTGTAGATAACCCTTCGGGACACCAGCTCTTAAGTTTAATGGATGTCTATTCAGGTTACAATCAGATCAGAATGACACCTGATGATGAAGAAAATACAAGTTTCATCATCGAATTTGGCACGTATTGCTACCGAGTCATGCTCTTTGGTCTAAAAAACGCTGGAGCCACTTTCCAACAGCTGGTCAATACGGTCTTCAAAGATCAGCTAGGCAGGAATGTTGAAACCTATGTTGACGACATGCTAATCAAGAGTATCACCGCAGAAGCTCATGTCGCGAACCTTGAGAAAACCTTCCAAACATTAAAATGATATAACATGCGATTGAACCCGGCGAACTACACCTTTGGGATCGCCTCTGGAAAGTTCCTAGACTTCATGATTACCGATCGAGGGATAGAGGCCAACTCCGAAAAGATACGGGTGATATTAGATATGTCACCTCCCCAAACATTAAAAGAAGTACAACGTCTTACTGGTTGGATAGCGGCTCTAAGCCAGTTCATATCCAGAGTCGGCGAGAAATACAAGCTCATATTCGATGCAATAAAGAGGTCTCAACGGTTCGAATGGACATCCGAATATCAGGCAGCCTTTGAACGACTAAAAAAAAAACCTGATGAAACCACCACTACTTTCGCGGCCCATCCCCAGGGAAGAACTTTACCTATATCTTGCCGTCTTCGAACGAGCGCTCTGCTCTGTGATGGTAAGACAGGAATCTGCTGCCTAGAAGCCAGCCTACTACATTAGCAAGACATTAAAGGAGTCCGAGGTTAACTACCGATCAATAAAAAAGATAGCTTACGTCTTAGTCATCTCAGCAAGACGTCTTCGACCATACGTCTAGGCCCATACCATTGTGGTACTCACCGACCAACCACCAAACCATATCCTTCAAAAGAGAAACACTTCTGGTCGGCTTATCAAATAGAGCATTGAACTAGGTGAATTCGATATCCAATATCGACCGCGACCAGCGATAAAGGGCCAAGCATTGGCTGATTTCATCCTTGAATGTACCTTGCCGACAATGCTCGAAAACAATTTTTCCAACCATCAGGAAGAGTGGTCGATCCCATAATGGACCATTCATATCGATGGATCATCAAATTTCTCAAGAAGTGGCGTCGGGTTTATACTAGTAGGCCCAAACGATTTTAAGGCAGAATACGTCATCCGGTTTGATTTCCAAACCACCAACAACCAAGCAGAATACGAAAATTTATTGACTGGCTTTCGGATAACCATTACATGGGGGCACGGAACGTTAGGGTATTCACAGATAGCTAGTTAGTCGTAAAACAAATCGAATGGGTCTACGAAACAAAAAACCTAATCATGACTAAATATTTGAGTAAGTTGCACGAGACGATGAAACAACTAGAGAAGGTCGACATCCAGCAAATCTCTCAATCGGAGAATGCATGAGTTGACATTCTATCGAAACTGGCTAATTATGATTTGGTTGGCTCTAACCAAACAGTATACATTGAGAGTCTACTATATCCTAGCATTGACGAGCCCAAAGAGACTCTCCCTATCGATCGGTCCCCTAGTTGGAAAGACCCTATAGAAGAATATCTAAGATATGACCGCCTGCCTGAGTCCCCAAAGGAAGCGATGAAATTGAAGCGAAAAGCTGCACACTATACCATAATCGATGGGATTCTTTATCAAAAATTATTTACTCATCCATATCTGCGATGCCTAACTCCCGAAGAGGGGGACTATGTCCTCCGAGAGATCCACGAGGGGATCCGTAGTAATCACCTAGGCGCTTGAAACCTAGTCTATAAATCTATTCATCAGGGGTACTATTGGCTAACCATGAAGTTCAATTTTGACAACTATATAAAACGATGCGACAAGTGCCAATGTTTCTCCTCAGTGCCTCCGCTATCTTCTACCGAGCTCAACCCTATATCTAACCTCTGGCCGTTCGCTTATTGGGGCATGGATATCCTCGGACTGTTTTCCCTAGTCACGGGACAACGAAAATTCCTCATAGTAGCGATCGACTACTTCACCAAATGGGTGGAAACCGAGCCTTTAGCTCAAATCATAGCGACCAAGGTCCAGTCCTTCGTGTTGCCTCATATTGTCATTCGATTCGGTATACCGCGTGTCCTTATCACGGACAACGGAAAGCAATTCGACAACAAGCACTTCCGAGAGTTTTGTGAAAAACTCGAGATTCAACATCGATTTTCATGGGTCGCTCACCCACAAACCAACGGGCTGGCAGAAATAACCAACTGAACGATTCTATAAGGATTAAAGACGATGCTAGACGATGCCAAGGGGCAATAGGCCGAAGAGATTTACGGTATCCTCTGGTCATATCGCACTACACCTCGAAGAGCAACAGGGGAAACACCGTTCAGTCTTACTTATGAAAATGAGGCAGTCATACCCGTAGAGATAGGAATTCACTCACTTCGGGTGGCCCAATATGACGCTAGGCAAAACGAATGTACCCTGCGTAAATAACTGGACTTACTTCCAGAGTTACGAGAATCCGCATCGACACAAATGACGTCTTATCAGCAACAGATGACACGATATCACAATTGTAGAGTTAAGAACCGAAAGTTCAGACCCGGCGAATTGGTGCTAAGGAAGGTGGAAGCTACTGGTTAACCCCAACCCGGGGGCAAACTCGCTCCTAACCGGGAATGCCCATATTGAGTGCATTCCGTGATTCAACCAGAAACTTATCACCTTGACAATCTTGACGGATTGGCAGTGCTTAGGATCTGGAACTCAGAAAATCTACGCATATACTATCAGTAAACTCGGGGACTATCTGCAGCCAGAGGAGCCAACTCAGCAAGAACCAAACGATTTTTGCCTCTCAATCGAAAGATCTTATTATTCGAACGTGTCGTCAATAAGGAATGAAACTTTCCGAACGGGTGGACACGGCCCCTCTACCTGGTCTAACTCGCACAGGTCCTATCGTTCGAACGTATCATCAATAAGGGATGGAACTCCCCGAGCGGGTGGACACGACCCCTTTATCTAAAAGTTTCCTATCGTACGGCGGGTCTAAATCGTCCAAATCTTATTGTTTAAATGTGTCGTCAATAAGGGATGGAATTTCTCGAGCGGGTGGACACGACCCCTCTATCTAAAAACTTCTTAACATACGGCGGGTTTAAGTCACTCATATCCTATCGTTCAAACGTATCGTCGATAAGGGATGGAACTCCCCGAACGGGTGGACACGACCCCTCTATCTAAAAGTTTCATATCGTACGGCGGGTCTAAGTCACGCAGATCCTATCATTTGAATGTGTCGTCAATAAGGGATGGAACTCTCCAAACGGATGGATACGACCCCTTTATCTAAAAGTTTTCTATCATACGGCGGGTCTAAATTGTCTAGATCTTACTATTCGAATGTGTTGTCAATAAGGGATGAAACTCCCCGAATGGGTGGACACGACCCCTTTATCTAAAGATTTCCTATCATACGACGGGTCTAAGTCATCCAGTTCCTATTGGTCGAATGTATTATCAATAAGAGACGAAACTCTCTGAACGAATGAGCCCGACCTTCCAACCTAACTACTGAACGTTTGGCGGGTCGAAAGGCCGGTAGTAGTCAGTATCTCAGTGTAAAGCTGAAAGCCAGAAGTAGATCTACTCTGACGATAGAAACACATAACCAGGCAAGAGATCAAAAGAGAACAAAGGCAAAAGTCAAGTAAGTAAAGCATAACATTTTATTTATCCTTATGCAAAAAGTACATTTGATTACATAAGTATATATACAAGTCCCTAGATTGGACCGATTACACCAAGAAGTGCATAACAGGGTCACTCAAAGATACAAAAACCACAATCCCTACGCTGGAGAGTACAAAAACAATAATTCAAATGTAGTGCTAGGGACAAGAGAATGCGAGTTCGGGTTTTGTCACCCCCAAACGACCCGAACCCAGCCTACCAACTGAGAACGGTCCGAGAGACATCCCCACCGTAATTGGATGATGAAGGGGAATCTGGACAGATCACCCAAGGTGGTACATGACGCGTGTCCACCGGTGATGGACATTCTCACCATGCCAACCGAATAACGGCTGACATAATGAAATCTCATTTCGGTGGTCCCCCTCATTAATGAGATCTCATTCCGGCAGAAATTACCCGAGCCATAGAGCTCTGCATAACAAAACGTCTCACAAAACAACTCTTGAAAAGAAATCACTCTCAGCGGAACCCCCAAGAAGGAAGAAAGACCTTAATCCTCTGTGAGAATGAATGGGTACACGTCATAGTTATTTATAGCAGTGGAGAAACATGCCTTAATTGGCTCAGGGAAGGTGAAACGAATCAATGAGAATAGCCCGTTATAAATGGAGAAATTAATTTTCTTCAATTCCCCATAAAGATGTCACTTCCGATGAAACACACCCACATTCGTGACAAGAGGGTGGAATGGATTAAAATGAACCTAGCACCCCTATACTCCTATAACGTATTAAGTACGTCTCACCTTAATAGCTCTTTACTCATGGTGCCTCTTTACCAAGAAGGTTATGAGTCGGGGGCAAATGATGTGACATAGCTGTAAACCCAATTCGGAAGGATCATCACCAACAGGGCCCGCGTAAGAGACCCACAAAGGACAGCCATTGTCCGATATCCAATGTTCTCTATGATAATCTACCGAAGGGGCTTAATTGCTAGATCTCCCGAACGATAGGGTCTCAGTCGCCCCGCCTACCGAACGAGATTTACTAAGTGGGAGTAACCTTCCCGATCGAGCACTCAATCATTGATCCATTGAACGAGCGAATCTTGAAGACCCTTTATCGGCCAAATGACCAATTGATAGGGAGTGGCTCTAACAATTTTAAAGGAAGGTCAAAACATCCTAATAGTTCCGATTTCTTATTTAAGAACTGTATCTTTGGAATCTTTCAGTTAGGAAATGATCTCTCTAGAAAACAAAATTTCTCATACGATGAAGATCATATCAATTCAGACTACTGAACTCCCAAGATTTTCGGATTGGTTCGATAAGAAAAGTAGGGTTGAAGCACCCCAACGGCACACGACTCTCACAGGTATAACATATCCTAAAACCCTTCAAACCATGTATGCTTTCTTAGTTTTACACATTGGGCACTTTAATCACAGGAAACCTCTCCCTCCTTGAGCTCTCAGTCTGTTTCTATTACTATCGAAAACCGTTTTTTCTGACTTGAGCGTCAAAACCTCCCCCGCCGGAGTACGTTCCGACGGTTTTTACAGATTTCACATTCCATTGACAGCAATCATTCGAATCAATAAGGAGTCGGAATTTGTAAAACTGTAACCCACCTCCAACAATATACATACAGAAATCCATTTTATTTGTTCAGCATTCTTATTTCATTTTCTAAAGAGCTTGGGACTTTATTTGAAATCCCTCTTTTATTTAAATATCAAGACCATCCTCCTAACGTGAACCCAAGAAGATTTTAAATTATATTTGATTTGAAAAATGCTATTCTTCCCCCCCCCCCCCCCGGGGCGACTTCAGCGTATTTGACACAATTTTATACATTGGCATCACCTCTTAATTTCTAGAAATTAATGTAACACCTCAATAATTAATATAACTCTGATGTATAAACAACAACTTAGGCCTATAATCTCAAAATTTGGATTCAATCATATGAGAAACAAATATCTATAAAATAAAATAAAATAATTAATATAACTCTGAGATATCTTTTTTTTTTTTTAATATCTCAACTAATTTAATTGACATTAAAGTTTTAATTTAAATCTTAACTACAACAGAATTGGATGCGGCGTTTGTTTGGGAAAATTGAGTTTTAACATTAGTGAAAAAATTAGGGTTTCTCAGTCTATGAATTGATAAAGCCCTAAAATCAATAACTGAAAAGTCCAATATTAATTCAGTTTAAGAGAGAGATACCTGAGAGGAAGGATGAGAGAAATAGAGAGAGAGAGAGAGATGGAGGGGGATGAGGGGGAGAGGGTGGATTTATATAGAATTGGGGGTTTTTGGGGTAGCGAGAGTTGGAAGCGGTTATTGGGTGTGGGCGAGAAATATCTGATTTCAAAACACAGAAAAGCGCTTCGCGTGTTCTTGATTTCAGAAATATCTGATTTTCTTTATTTCTCATTATTTATTTTGTTCATAACATAGCCCCTTGCTTACCTTAAACCCCCCAACAAAAAAAAAAAAAAAAATTGTTGAATTGCCGTTGCCAGTGATGAAAAGTGAATGAAGAAGTTGAAAAGATATATTATTTTTTAAAAAACATTTTTAGGGTATTACATTACACAATGCTTTTCCACTTCATATTTTGAATTCATAAAATATTACTAAATTTTGAAATAGTATGCTACCATAGTAAATTTTTTTTTTTTTGAATAAAAGTACCATACTGTTTCGTTGTCTTGTGATTAACCCTAATTAAAATCAAGTAACTTTTTTCAAAAAACAAAAAGAAAAAATATTTTTATGATAATAATTTTATTGTGAAATTCATTTTTTATTTATAAAATTTTATATTTTTATTCAAATAAAATAAAAAAGTATAAGGTCTCAATTTTAAACCAAATTGTGTCTGGTTAGGGCAATTATGTATTTTTATTTTATTATAGCAGAAATCAAATCACCTAGGGAGAGAGGAGACTCGCAACTACGTATTAAAGTCTGCGATCATGATCATGACCGTGACCGTGATTCTGGGAAGTCTTCCATTTGAAAACAAGAATGTCCAGTTGTCTTGCCAGTAATTGGATGGTCAACTTAGCAACTCATAATTGTTGAATTGAGTTGCTTGTTCTCTCCCCCCCTCTCTCTCTTGTACAGTGGTTAAGGAAGGAGAAGATGCAGAGAGGAAACCTTCTTGGTTCATGCATTGAGTTCGAATTCTGTGCCTGCAAGCCCCCGGATACAAGTAAATCTATTTGAAAAACCTCGAAATATTACATAAAATATAATAATAGTAAGTACTTGTAAAATATTATTTTTGGAACGAAAAGTTTAGATAATTCTTATTTCCGAGTTATTTTTAACAAGAGAAATTTCATCAGCTCTATCAGCCCAACGCAACATGGTAAAAATTGTTCCATGCACGATTTGTCAAATCCTGGGAACAGTTCAAAAATTACTAATATAAAATTGGGGGGTAATTAAAGTTTTTAGTCAAAGAATTGGGATTTTAATTGTATATCGGTATTCTTTCTTTGCTTTCAAAGTGCGAGGTAATTTGTTCAAAGTTCAGGCCCACGTTACCATCTCGGTTCCTTGTTAAGCTGTGCTAGGGGTGTCTTGCCAGCTGCTAGATCCTCCTGGATGATGCCCAATCTGAGGGTTGACTGAGTCATGGGTTTTGCCATATAGAAATACCGTCCCAGTTGACTTTAACAACATAATTTTCCGAGTATGAAACTGTTTCTGAGTTGCTCAATCCACAAGGGTTATCTATCATCCCTCATCACCTCTTCACTTGATTGATTGCAAGTAAGTAGGAATTAAGATTACCTGGGATAGAAGGAGAGGCTTGAAGCCAAATGAGTAAGCTCACTTCACACGGGAGTAATTGCATCCCTGCAAATACTATTACGGATTAACACACTAAATGAAATTAAATTTTTATATCATAACCTAAGATTATTAAATATGTATCCACGTTAATTCAAATCATTGCTTGACTGAACCAATTCAAACAAATATCTGGACTGCAATTCATCGGCACATTCAATTTGTGATTTATTTGGTCCCAACTCAAAAATATTGACCAGAGAAATGAAGTTGGGGGCTTTCTGGGCCCACTACCCCAGACTCCCATGGTCATCAACGGACTGATCTTTGAATATGGAGACCCTATGGCATTTAGAACCCAGAAGGAATCAATCTGGTACTAGCAAGAAGAATACCTGTCAAATGGCTATACAGACTTTTGATTGCTCAACACCTGTAATTTCCAATCACAATGACTTTTGAATGCTCCCTGGATTTTCTATCATGAGATGCACATAGCCAACTTGGGAGAAACCCAAACCAGGAGAGCATCTCCTTGCCCTTGCTACTCTCAAAGGGCAGACAAGCTAATCATTAGCCACGAAAATACGTGCCCAACAGCCTGTTTGATAGTACTAGACAAAGGAAACATGCTGCATCCAAAAGGCGAATTTAGATACTTTACATACTAGAACTTCCTAAGCAATGGGACCTTTACATTTCAAGGGGAATACATGCACATATTACTATACATAACTAAGCACCCTTGCATGTATATGTAGAACATCTTGCTGGTTTCAGCACCGACATGCCTAAAAGCACGCAAATAATTGAGAAAATTGCTTCAAAAAAGAGTTAGATCCTATAACCTGACTCTTATACTGTGATTTTTCAAAAATCAGTCAGACAACCAAGAAGGGGGAGAACCAGATACCCATGGCGCACCTTAAATTGTGATTATTTACCCACATAAACAAAAACACCATCTTATGGATTTACTCAGCTTACCTGCAGCAACCAAAACGGTGCCAAGCTATGAAACAAACACCATGGTTTCTGAAACTGAAATCTTACTCTTCACTTTTAATTATATCTCGAAACTCTTCCAAGAGGTTCTCGTGAAGACATGCTTCTTTCCCGTTGAGACGGTGATGCTGGAGGAGGACTGCGGGTGGAACTGGCTTCTGGATTGTATGGCAGAGAAGCCAAGTACTCGAGAGCAACAAGGACATCTCCTATTAGAGGCCTGAAGGTAGGCTGCTCCTGGAGACACATTGCAGCAATAGCAATTGCATGATGTAAACACCGGAGAGGATAGCGGCTGTGCAGTAAGGGGTCAACCAGGTGAACAAATTTCCTTCTGTCCTTGAAGAAAGGGCGAGCCTGCAATGACACCAAAAAAAAAAATAAAAATTAGGCAATATGTGCGTGTATACAAACAGCACTTAGAGACACCCAAAAGAAGACCCTAGCATTGCACTAACCACACTATCACTATTTGTTCTCCAAACTATCATCACAACTTTTTGGCTCTAGCTCTAGTTAAAAAAAAAAAAAAAATGCTCTCTTTCCACGTTTCAGGTGATAGCCATGACATTTTCATCAGCCTTCGAAGTTGCAAACAAGACTGACATATTGCAGGTCACAATAACTTAGAGGACAGGTGAAGGAATTCATCAATGCCATAGAGGCAAAGAGATAATATGTCCATTCTGCTTAGATTCCACAGTGCAATTTCTGGCTGCTGCTCTGATAACAGATAACATATCAGCAATTAACCATGTTCAGATGGACAGCAGAAATAGAATAGAAGGATGGGAAAGACATTTACTAACCCAGTTAACTAGATTCTGCTCTCCATGACACCTAATTGGATCAATTGCCCTGCGCCCTGTGATTAGTTCCAAGAGAACAACACCAAAGCTGTAAACATCAGATTTAAGTGTCAGTTTACCACTCATGGCATACTCAGGAGCACAATACCCATATGTTCCCATCACCCGAGTAGAAACATGAGTTTTGTCACCAACAGGACCCAACTTTGCAAGGCCAAAATCTGATAGCCTGGGACTGAAGTCATTGTTCAACAATATATTTGCAGATTTCAAGTCCCGATAGATGACTGGTGGATCTGCTTTGCAGTGAAGATATTCAAGTCCCCTGGCAGTACCAACAGCAATTTTTATCCTTGTATTCCAATCTAGAGGCTCCTTGTCAGGACCTACATCTATAATAGAATTAACAATTAGGCAACTTGATAAATATAAAGAAAGAATATCTCCAATTGTCACACATACTAAACTACTGCAAAATTTCTTAAAAAGAACAATTGTTGCTTTGCGTTGCTAACATCTTATAGAAGGTACTCTTGACACATGGTGTAGGCTGGATTCTTAAATTGGCTATTAACATCCTTGTTTTCTTAATACTTCCATGTAATTGGAGTCTAGGAATTTAAAAAGATTTTCAAGTTTAAGATTCTGTGTATTTTCCCTTTTCTAGGAATATATTTTCCGTAGAAAATTTTATTTCCCATGCGTTTGGAAGTATTTAAATTTTACCTAGAAGACACTTTTATATTGTTTGGAAGTGTCAGAAATTATCTTAAAGAACACTTCCATTGTTTGGAAAGTTTTATAATTTTGCATCAAAATAAGAAGCACAAGGAAAATAAAGACAAATAAAATATAGAGAAAACACTAGTAGGTTATAGTAGGTATATTAAAAAAATAAATGCGCCAAAATGCCAAAGCCAAAATAACATACTATTATTCATTTAATAATAAGACTTCTAATCTTTTCTAGCTAGACTAAATAAGTTATTCTTACGTGAAATAAACCTTAGATGAACTGTAATAAAAAATGATGCAACATGTCCCAAAAACTAGTTCCATTAAACCCGGTAAAAAAGAAGTTCATCATTTGTAATATGCATTCGTACAAATGAAAAGAAGTGGGCATAAAATAGAGAAAGATCAATATTAAATTTTCTTCTATTACTAATCTGTTCTATTATATTAATGTAAACATTCAAAAGAATTTCCTCGATGTTATTTTCCCTGATTTTCTTTCCATTGTGGAAAATATTCCCCTAGATTTGAGAGAGTGTTGTTAATAAACATAAGAAAATCCCACTTCCAGATTTTACTTTCTTTTCCGACATTTTCCAAGAAACAAACTCAACCCAACGGAAGAATTTTGGGCCCATTTTACCAAAATATCCAACAGACATCATCGGGAAAGCTGGCAGCATCTACCTTGTCATCTACAGCGACTAGAATATGTGGTAGGAAAACCTCAAACAGCAAGAAAGCTTCAGGAACAAAGATTTTAATCCCAGTCCATCTACTTATACCTTCATCTAAATGTTTGCCGCCACTACTTCCACCAATAGCTCCCAACTTTCATGGATTTTCCATTCCTAAATATATGCCTCACCTAAGTTTATGCATGGTTTCCACCAACCCCTTTTAATCTTTATGTAACAACCAAAGAATCTCTAATAAATATTGACACAAAATCCCAAGGGCCAGATGTTATGTATCTTGTGAAAGCCAATCACAAGCCCAAAAACAAAAGCCAATAAACTTCTTTTCTTACATGCAAAGGACAAGAATGAAATAAAAAGTAATTGGACAATAGTAAAGAATAATTAAGTTAAGAGATTTGAATAATTTTATCCAAATTAGGAGCACGCAGGCATAGTATAAAAATGGAGTTCCAAGATTGCAACATTAATAACCCTATACCAAATAAGGATGGCCACACAGGCATTAAACTAACACATCAATTGAGAAAAACATAAATGTTTCTAATTAAAAAATAAATATTATGGAACAAAAGAGACAACAAAAGGCACCAAAAAACAGGTTACAGCTAATAAAATGACATGGCAAATGACACAAACAATCTACAGCCTTGCTTAAATGAGGTTTAAAACAAAAATTAAGCTTAACTCATTGTGCCAATAGTTAGCACTAGGGCAATCTTTTTGTCTGCCATCCTCTTTCCTAGCCTGAGAATCCTATATGTTCGTTAACAATCTTTTAAATGTATTCCAGAAAGTCCTTTTTTCTCCTCACTTTTACTGTTGATTTTGCTGGTAGTTATTTGTCACTAGCCATAAATGCAATGAAAGAAAGAAAAAGCAAATGCTTCACAGTTCAGATGTAAGATATAAGGAGATAAACCCTCAGCAAAAATCTACCTCCACTTAAACAAGTGAGATAACTCGAACCCAAGTTCTTTTACCACCCCACCAAATACTCTTAGTGGTTTTTATAACAATATAAATGATGCACTATCATATACAAAATGCACAGAGTATGTCCAATGAAACGTGAGACGCACCATAGTAGTTCCCATTCATGATTAAACCCAAAATTTTTTTCATCATTAGTTTGATAAGTGCCAAATCTTTTTGCAGCGGTACTGATCTTAAGGCAAAAGTTTATCTCAGGTCATCTCATTGCTTCAACGTGCAATCAATTTATTGTTCAGGCAACATGAACAGTAACATGGGCTAGATGCCACCATATATATAGTAACAAAACATCTCATTCTGTTGCTGCAGTAATATGTTCCATTCGGAGAAATTTATAAACTTAATTAGCAGTTGATTCCTTCTTGCTTCTTACCGCATGCCACTTAGTCCTGGAACATATATCACTGATCAAATAAAAGTCCTGGATCATATATCTAGGTATGCTTAATGCCTTAAGAAGTGGAAAAAAGCTTAACTCTTTCCAGCAAGAGAAGAGAAAAAGGAAACAAAAGCATTATGACTATAAACAACTAACAACTCAAATAACCGATACAGAAAAGAATACAGGAGCCATATTGCACTTTCCAAGAAACCAAGTTTGAGGATATATTCCCCATTCACACTGACCTCATACATTCTAAAATAAAAACTAAAAGTAGTAAGTCATCCACGCTATACATCACGTGCCTTTTTCTAGACTGTTCTATAAGAGTAATGAAATCATCAGCAATAATTAACACGGGAGAAGTATAGGAAGCTCATATTAGATTACAAACAAGTTGATCCTGTGAAACCCATAATAGTGCACCCAAGAACAAATTATTTGGTCCAATTTAAGATCCCGAAATTATCCTGCTAATTAAGATCTCTTGCAACAGTTGAACATTACCCTGTTACAGGTATTAGTGAAGCCTATGCATAATCTTTTCAAATTTTATGTTATTTGAGGACCTGGACAGCAAGAGAGCATATAGCAGATTATTGCAATAGCAAAAAACAAATGGAAGATTTTTGTGTTGGAAATGTTTACCATAGACCAGCATGTATCTTAATGAAAATCTTCAAGACTAGAAAGATTAAACTCATACTCAAGAGCAAAAAAGAATATGCAATTGTGTCAAAAATATGAGTTACTATTGTGTATGCAGAACTTAGCTATCATTCCTTATATATGTCAAATAGCACACTGGACTATGTTACTCCTTTACAATTTTTCGTTACTTTTCATTCCATTGAGAAAATTCCAGGGATGTTTTGTTGAAAAGATCAAGTTGGTTTAATAGCATCAGTTTGTATTTTTATCCATGTTTGCCCCAGATGGTTGCATTATTCAAAATATATATATATATATTGATAAAATTGTGGCTTGTAATTATTTCTTGTCATCTCAATTTTGAGCATTTTATGGATGTGAAAATTTATTTCTCTTCTTTTGCTTATTACAACCTCAAAACTTCACCTCGTGCAACTGTTTGAAGCAAATCATAATTGAGTAATAGATGAGAAGTTCACACCACTTCCAATCAGGAGGTCGATTCTGTGGTTAAGGAAGTTCAAAGGTAATATAGTTTCAGTTGATAACTGTCAGCATTTTATTTCATGATATTCATGATTTGAGTTGGTTGATCAACAAGAAATATAAAAGGGCTCGCTCGGTGCACAAAGTGCTCCCCGACTTAGTGCGGGGTAGAGGAGGATAGACATGTGAAATAGAAATGAAAATTATTAAAAAAAAAAAAAAAGTTGCAAATTTTGGAATTAAGAAGATATGGCTGAAGAAATGGGGTGACATCACAAGAATTAATGGCTCAAAGAAAGTTAATGCCTAAAGCAATTAGGGCTCGATGGTAATTTTGACTCATAGTAATGGTAGTCTAGATTTTTACATTATAGAGAGGTGGAAGAATATCAATATGAATGTACCGGCATCAAATGAGGGATGGTTTTTACTTGTCATCATATGATTTAAGTTTATCATAATAAGTTTTTAAAAATTTTATGATTACATAAGAAATGTTGAATGAGATTACAAAACTAAAATGGGAAGCCAAAATGGGACAAAAAATATCCGAAGGTGATTTTGACACTCTAGTCACAAACAAAATGTGAGGGCTAAAACTAGCAGCTCATAAGGATAATAATATAAGTACTTATTCAAACAAGTGTTCTAGCTACTATCCCATA
Source organism: Dillenia turbinata (assembly GCA_037126225.1). Lineage (NCBI taxonomy): Eukaryota > Viridiplantae > Streptophyta > Magnoliopsida > Dilleniales > Dilleniaceae > Dillenia > Dillenia turbinata. Next base: position 23,186,890 of record JBAMMX010000024.1, read on the forward strand.
CTAAAAAGTGTGATTCTAGTGTAAAATTTACATGTTCAAGTAGGTCTGACACGAATTGGATATGGAAGGAAAAAATTCCGTTGACTAAGGCATTCGCAGAGTTGGCCCTTAACAGGATTAATAATAATAAGGGATTGAAGATGCAGATAAAGAGGCACAGTAGAGTTCATTCTCCAAATACTTTAATGGTGTGCCTGAATAGTGCTTTTGAGCATAGAAGGAAGGATAGCAAGAATATGGATACAAATATTTTGTGGAAATATAGTGATAGCAACCTTTCGGTTGGAGAGAGATTCTAGAATTTCTAGGCAATGGGCATATTCACCAGCTTGTTGGCACAGGTATGGTGTTTTGCTGATGAGGCTTTCAAAGGACAGAGCTTAGATAACATTAAAAGAAACTGGGAGCTTTGTTGAGTTAATTTTCTTTCATAGGATACTCTTCTTCTGTGTCTCCTTCTCTATTCTTCTAACAAAATCTGCTTTTTGTTATTAGAGAAATAGTAACAATATACATCTGCCAGCTCCAAATTCAAAAAAAAAAAAAAAAAAAAAAAAAAAAAAAGAATTGAGGTCCTATTTATATCCAGAATGACTAGACGAGTGAATAAAAATCCACAAAGCAAGTACCTTGTTTGGCAGTGAATACATTGTCCTATCTTTTAATTATAAAAATAAAAAATAAAATAAAATTAAAAAAAAAAAAAAAACCCACTAAGCTAACGGTAGTCATGTCTCACTATGTCCACTACCTCTAAAGTCTGTCTTCCATGGTTAGAAGAACATTCACTCATAAAATCACTCCATACTATAGGAAAATGGATTACTTATTGTCTTTATGGCATGCACAAGCACCTGAAGTAGGATGATCATGCATGATAAACAATTTAAACTTGGTAGCAAGACATGGAATAAAATGAAAGAAACCATAGTTATGCCTTGCCTGCTTTCTCAGCTTCTTTTGTACATCAAACGAATTTCAAGAAAAATATCAAGTCATCGATACACAAAGAATCAAACAGAGGAAGCTCACAGCACGTTATATCTGAATCATCAATGACTTACCAAAAAGATGATCTTCCAAGCTTCCCAAAGGCAAGTACTCATAAACCAAAAGTCTTTGATCCCCTTCAGCACAGTAGCCAATTAATTTCACGAGATTAGGATGATGTAAGAGACTTAACATGAGAACTTCCACAATAAATTCCTGGTTCCCCTGAAGCCCGCTATGATTAAGCAGTTTGATTGCAACACTCTGTCCACAAAAAGTTGCAATCATGGTACATTTAGTACATTTTTGCAATCAACACATGCACAAAGGTTGAAGCTTTTTTATCAGATTTGGTACTTGATTGTAATGATGCCTAAGATTTAGAACTTCAATAGCTAAAATCCCATCAATTTTTTCTTCTAATCAAGAATCATTAACCAAAAATAAGAAGAAGAAGAAGAAGAAGAAGAAGAGTCATGCCTCGCCTGATTCGAGCCGGCCTTTATAAACCTTTCCAAAACCCCCTTCGCCAATCATATTCGCAGGCTTGAAATTCTTAGTAGCAAGTGCAAGCTCACGGAATGTAAAGCCTTTCGCAGGAGGACCCTTAGACCCATTTCCATGATTATCCTTACACTGTTCTACAACTGCAAAAAGAAAACAATTTTTTACAACTTTCATGAAGAATCTATTCCTTTTAACTTCAAGTTTAGTATACTCTGACACTCACCAGTAGTGCTTGAACTTGCTTTTCCACGCCCACTAGCTGCAAATTTCTCTCATAATTCATATCAAACATTTGGAATTCAACGTAGGCAGAAAGAAAAATCAAAATTCTATAGAGAGGGAGGGAGGGAGGGAGTACCAGGGGAATCAGAGGAATAGCGAGCAGCGGATCGGATTCGATTACTGTCTCCAATTTTATGAACATCCTTTTTGCGACGAATCAAGCAAGAAAAGATACCCATTTTGTCGAATTGAAGATTCAAGGCAAAAAATTCACCACAATCATTCAATTGGGTGTTCTACATAGAACTTCAAAAACAAGCAAATGGGATTAAAATCAACCCATTGTGATAGAAATAGGAAATAAATTTCAGTTATGGTAACGGCGCAGAAGAGAAAAAAGGGGGAGAGAGAGAGAGAGACAGAAAAACCCTAAAAATTAAAAATGCGAAATTGGGGATGACAACGAACCAAGACTTGAACCGTAGAAATTAAATAATTAGATAAAAACAAAAAAAAAAAGGGAAAAGAAAAGGTTTGGATTAAAAAGTTACCAAAATTGATGAGATTTCGAATCAAACCAAAGATACCCAATTTAGAAATACTACTCACTCTTCGGTGATTAAGAGTGCAGAGAGAGAGAGAGGCTAGTGTCTTTCTTTCCCCCTTAGAAAGTGAGAGCTCAAAAATCAGAAGAAGAAGAAGAAGAAGAAGAAGAGTGTGATTGTGTTTGGTTTCTTCTTCCCTGAAACTTTTTTCGTAAGATGTGGGCCTGTGAACTAATAGTATTGCTATTGATGATCGTTGCAGGTCGCTCTCCATTCTCTCTCTCTCTCCCCCTCCCTCCCTCCTTTTTTTCCCTTTTTTTTTTTTTTCTTTATCTAAATTTGGCTTTTCTTTTCATTGCTGATTGTAACTTTTTGAATCATCAGCCGGTGAAAGTGAACGTTAAATTTGGAGGCATAAAAATTTGATTTGCATTTTCATTAAAAAAAAAATTAAATAAGATCGTTGGATTCAATCAATCAAATACAATAAGATTTGAAAGGGCATGATTATGATTTAAATTCATTGAATAGAATATTTTATATTTTATAATAATAGTAATAGAAGTCAGTCACCTGTTTTTTAGTTTACAATCTTCTCTTTCACCTGACCCCATGGTTTTGTTTGATAGGAGGATTTTTTTTTTTGGGGGGCCGGGGGGGGGGGGACATTCTTCATCAAATTGCCACTTCCAAGTCTGGTTATCATGCATATTCTTCAAGTTCGCAGAGAAAAATGTACTATTTATTTTTCTATGGCTGGTTGGTTTCCTAAGAAAGCATTCTTTCAGAAAGAGAGTGGGGCTTAGGGACTGCTTCCATTTTGTCATACAGCTCCACAGCACAGAGAGAACATCCAATCCAGCATTTATTTAGACAGGACTTGGAAGGCTTGTCTTTCTTCTCATGCATGGCCTTGGTTTGAGTGGTTGAAATGAAATTCCAAGCTTGTTGTGGTAATATCTTGGGTTGGGGACGTATGGAAACCAAGGAGTCATGAAAAAATCTTCAACAAACTCTTTACATCAAGACCTTGTGAGCTTGCATTTCCAAACGAGATTCCTCCCCAAGTTTCTTAGATACCATATGAATATTACCTCCATTGAAAATACTACACTCCCAAATTGTTAATACTTTTCAAGAGGTAAAGGTGTGGGATGTAAGATTTAGGTGGTTCGAGGGCCTTGTATTGATTGAAGCAAATGGAAAGCCTAAGAAATTCTTGTCCTTTCATGAATGGATGGGTTGGTGAAATGTTGATTGTTGAGGTCATATGGAAGTTTTGCACAATATAGCTATTGAGTTAATTATTAAAGTCGGATGCATTTATTCGTTATAAGAATGCTTACCCATTTTGATAAAATTTTATAAATATATATGCTACATTATCAATTTCACGGATTAAATTATTTGTCCATTCATCTTAAAAAGGAACTTGATCTTAATAGATCTAGAGACTAGTAAATTTTTCTTTTTATCATCATTCCAAATAATCACGAGGCATATACTGTCAACCAGCTTAGAATTATGATCACAAGCCCAATTTTAGGGTAACTCCCACCATGCCCCTAATTTCAATGCCAACTGGCACACATCATGAGGAGGGAACTTGGCTACCAACAAGAGATTTATCTTTTATATATGATTTGGCTAGCAGTACCTCGTAGGTTGATTTCCTCAGTAAGGAAACATAACACTATATTCGGATAGACTTTGTGGGACAAGGCTAGAGGGGAAAATCCTATTCCCGCCTTTTATCTTTTAGTGCCCTGCAAAAATTTGTACCGTAACCTACTTCACGTATCTTTTTGCAACTTTGTAGAGGGTCAACGGGAAGAGCCCAAGATGGTGTATCCAAGTACAAATTGGACAGAGAGGATAAGAGATTTCCATACGTGAGTGTAGCTGTGTCACTGTTGTACTTCCCTTGTAACTTTATGACTGACCATACGAATTGGTAGCACTAAGCATTTGTTTTTTAGCCCACGCTATGTAGATTTATTTTAGTGGGCAAAGCATAACACAAAAGGATGGCAAAAATTATGTTGCATAGAGTATTGGATTGTGAATATGTATGCTAGAATTGCCATGTCGAAGTCCAAAGTAACCTATAGAGGAGAAGGTTCCATGAACAATTCACTTTGTTTTTTTTTTTTTGGGGGGGGGGGGGGGCTTTACTTGGTCACTACAAAATTTGAATTCCCAGAATCTGCAATACCTTATGAATCTTTCTCAATGACAAAAGGAAGGTAGTAAAATAAGGGAGGATGAATCTTCTACCGAATAAGCCAAAACCAAAAAGGAAAACAAAAAGGTGGCGGGGTATATGTCTAGTGGTCAAGGTTTTCAACAACCTAAAGGCTGATGAAGTCCAAGCACATGAATGTACACAGTGGATAAACTTGAGATTCAGAGATGGTGGACCATGATTAGAAGTCCTTACAAAAAGTTAAAGCATATCCAATTGGTAGTTGAAGAGGAATATAAAGAAACAATAATTTGAGCCTGCACATTGGAATTTAAAGAACCAATATTGAGAAAAGATGATAATGGGTAATTTATAATGGGTCACAACTTGCAAGGTGTTGATTACTTTTTGTCATCAAATGGACAAGATGGCCCCACAGCGATAAGCCTCTTTGGTACCATCGGCAGCCAGATCTCATGCTGGGAGTGTTGAGACAGTAACAAGGAATCTTATTCTCTGTAGAAAATGCTGTTTCTTGAGATTCAACGGACATTTCATTACATCAATAAGCATCTTACATGGATTGGAAACAAATCCTTACTAAATTATGGTTTCCAATGTTACAGGAGATATCTTTTTCCCTTATGGACCTAGAAATTAGGATTACATTAATCTGTACAACAACCTACTCTTTTATAATACAGTTAGGTGAGGCTCTAATAGCTCTGCATCAAAGAGAGACGAGACCTCCCTTCACCTAATCACCAGAAGTTGGTCTCAAATTCATCATTTAAAGTTAAAGTTAAAGAATTGATTGGAAAAATTCTCAAAGCTGCAAGGCTAAATCTGGCTGCGTAGTATCAACTTGGCTCGAAGGACTAGAAGTCGGCGATTGGAAGCCAACATTCAGGTCTGTGGGGACCGATTCTGGCCTTCGCTTGGGTGCCAATCTTTGCCAAGATGGCTGTGAAAGGGATCTTGCTTTTGGAGCATCTGGTGCCTCACTGCTTGTTTTTGGTTGAGAAATGTCGCAGTCTGTTCTCTTTGGATTTTCTGGGATTTTAGAACCCTCTGAGTTATTCTTTGATGTGATTGGATGTGCAAAGTTATTATTGGTCCTAGAGATTGCGTCAATCACTGAAGAAGACTGAAGGTTCAACCCAGTTGCCCTAGCTCCTACAATGCAATTGCCCATCTGGGCTGGAAGATTAATTCCATAATAGCCATTCAAGCCATTCCGGCCAGGGTGAAATACAGGGTCCTGCTGCATCTGGAATGGTGGCTTGGGCTTAAATGTGTTTGTGCTGCTGTTTAGAATATTAAACCCAGCCTGAGAATTTAATTCTCCCACATTTGCATTTCCTGCAGTTGGTTCACAAGATCTATTCGCAGTAGGGGATGAATCTTTAGTGCCAGAGGCTGGAGTAGAGATGCTTGGAGGGCCATCAGTAATTGAGCGAGCAGAAACTGCGTGCTTCTCTGATAAGATATGCTCTTGCGGCTTCCCAGACAAGTTATCTCCATTTGATTGAGTGAGGCACAGTGTGGCAGGAAAAGATGAAGTTTCAGGTAGAGAAGGCTGTGGGGATGATAGCTGGCAAGAAAGTTGTGAGGACAACTGTAGCCTTGATGGTACAGTGTCATTATCCCCAACCCAACCAGGACCAAACATAACTCCAGTAGGTAAGGACCTTTCTATTCTTTTTGAAGCAATTTTCCAGACAGAAGGCCCAAGATTTGCAGCGTAACGAGCTAGACTCATTGCATAGCCATACTCAGAGTGAAGCCCCACCTGGTACACAATAGAATACAAGCTTTAGCTTTGTAGTTAAGAGTGAAATGCAGATAAAGACACCTAAAAGGTGGTTGATAAGTCTAGATAACACCCCTCGTCTTTATAACAGCTATTCTTATTTCAAAATCAACTGAAGGCCCCACAAATTCTAAATCGCAACAAATGTGCATAGGTAAGATGTACTGAAAAGAGGAAATACATGAGAGCATGGGAAAGATGTACTGAAAAGGGGAAATACATGAGAATTCTCCAAGAAGTGGACCTGGTAACCACCAACACAGTTGGAGAAATTGAGCAAGGAACAATAGTCCCTGTGTTTAAGTAACAAAGTTATTGCACAAGTTACATGAGGGTAGCAAAACCTCCAACTTGATGGTTATATTTTATTTCTTAGGGACCATTTATTGAACCCACCAGAAAATTCCCACCAGGTAGGCTGTATAACTGGGTAACCATGAATAAAATCAGCAGGCTGAAGGCTACAATTGCCAACAATTTCACTGGATTCAAACAAGATACTTTCAGTCCAAGGACTAACTTTCCAGAATCAAAGCCCTTCCTTCAGACTAGCTATAACATTAAGTATGGCACCAGTATCTCTCACTGTCCTCCTATTAGGATCTATTGGCACAAAAGTATTCAATCATAATTAGGAGGTCTGCCCACATCTAATGCCATGGTACTCCCAAAAATGATATAGAGCTTTAACCCTGCCATCATACAGTCAAAACTCATTAAAATAGAAGATGGGTACGTACAGGTATTATATGCTTCCTCTCTCCAATAAAAAGAGTAAACACAGACGGCTCTCGTCCAACCGAAAGACGAGATTGCTTGTATGTAATTCGCTTGTTGTCATCCGATACAAATTTTTTCTTGCAAGGACCTAGAAGGAAAAAGCAAAAAGTTGACATGATTTGGGCCAATAAGAAAACCATGTGATTTGGACAACAACAGAAAGCTACTGGGAGAACAAAGTCAAAAGCCTCAATTTCTCAACCAACAAACCTGAAAATTCCTCATTTTTCTCAGATTTATGATCACTGAGCAAACCAAAGTTACCATCGTTATTATGACCACTGAGAAGTCGTCCAGATGATTCCACGAGGCCAGATTTGTCTATAAGAGACCCTCTTTTTAGATCAGAATTCGACCAGATAGTGCTTTCTACTCCAGTGGTAAGAGCTGCATCTTGAAAATCTGCGCCTGCAGACTCCAGGGAAGGCCTGCCAAGTGATTTTTTTAAGCTTTTGGTTGGTGGTCTACCCCTCCTGACAACTTTTGGTTCTGGTTCATTGTCATCACTATCTTGCCTTAGGTTCTCAAAGTTCTTTTTAGCCAACTCTTGTATAGATCGTGCCTAGCAACAAAATCAAAACATGCTTCACAGCCAGAACCAGTCATAATACTGCATGCAGGATTGGAGATCTGACAATACCTGTCTAAAATAGATAGTGTCTGGTGCATTATACTGCATTGCATTCGAACATATTAAGAAAATATCCTTCTGCAAAAGTAGCAAAGCCATCAGTTTCCACAAGCTTATGATGGAAGTGAGAAGCAAATGAAAACAATATGAGCAATACTTCCTTTATCTCAAGAAGAAGAACAATGTTTTTAGTTACGGCACTTGCACACAAGACATGCTCGCAAAATTAAAATCTCAGTTTACACAAGCCTGATTACTATGGAAGTGAATGAAACAAAAACAGTATGACCAATAATTTGGCAGCAGAGAAATATATCCAAGAACACCCACAGGTAAATGAGGGATGAGCATGCAATCAACCACAACATCCTTTAGATTGAATAACTGGGTAAAATCATGCTTCTAGAGGGGGTTAAACCTACAATTTCATGCAAAATAGACATCCCAGAATCATAACCCATTAAAGAAGACAATATAACTTGAGATTTTCAAATGGATAATGACCAATGATTCCAGCAGAAATGTGGATCACAATCATGAAAAATCATACTTTCCATGCAGCGGAATATGTACTAAGCATCAATTTCAGTGACAAGTCATTCCTTGAGCTGAAAAATATTTTGCAAATTTCCGTCAGAAAGAAGGGAAGGATTTCATGTTTGCAACTCAACATCACTCCTGCAAATGCACCATTTTGTTATGTGGTTGGTAGCATAATGCAGTCAATCTGAGGATGCCACAATGTTGAAATAGTAGCACATACTAAGCTACTTAAGATACCATATCCAAACAGTTGAAATTGAATGCCACTTAAGTGTGAACAACCATGACATTGGAGCCTTCTATGAACTGCAATTTTATAGTGAGGAAACTCCTATTCAAGGGAATTGCAATTGTGCATAACATCTTTCCAGACAAGACTCTCACTCTAAATACACGTTTGACACATCTTAGTTGGTTCGTATTTTTTAGTATGCATTTCAACTAAAAATTTCCAAAAGATTCTCCAACACTACGCAAAACATAACACAAGATAGATGTATTGATCCGAATATGAAATCCCCCTTATATAAAAGCCTAAAAAGAAAATAATAATTGTAAAAATTAAACGGCCATTTCACCATGAAAGTGAAGATATAAGAAAGATGTTTACAATAAATATATACTTAAAATAATATCTTTCCATTACTCTCACATTGTAGCTAAAATTTATACTGAGATGATACCATATTTCTAAATTAGCTGTTTAATATAGGTTTCTCTATGGTGTTGTGCCCTAAATTATCTAAATTTTTCCTCCCTGCATGTCCGTCAAAACTGTGCCATGTCTCCAGCCTCTGTCAGAGATTCAGGTAGCATGCAATGTGGACCAGGTACTAACAACAGCGCTACAACCTTCGATGCTAGATTATGAGAAGCAAACCCAAGCATATAAATTCACGGTTGTGTATGTGCATATAAAGTATTGCAGAAAGAGAGTAGAATATCGATCCAAGCTACAAGAAAGAGGAATAACACTAAGTTATAATATGCTTTTCCATAAAAATTCTTGCCTTTCTCTTCAGCATAAGTTGACACGAGCCTCTTTACCTGAGACTTACACCTCAGACCATAGAGGATAAAATCACTTGCCTAGTGCTTTTGCTTTATGAAACACAAGAGTGCCAGTCATATTTAGCTAGTCGAAGATGAAGGTGATATTAGATAGAGAATTCATCTTCCAACCTCCTTCCCAAATTGCTAAAATTTATAAGCTGCCACCTGTGGAAGCTGCTATAACTTGTTTGTGAGTGTATGTTTTGATGTTTTACTTGTGTGAATGGGGGAGGGGATTAGTTCAATAGATATTGGAGAACAGCCAAGACCTTTTCCTGTAAAATAATTGGATGAGTTGCTTGCAAGATGCCCAACAAAAGAAGTAGCAAACAGGACACAAGGAGACATATGGGCAGCAATAGTTTGTTTTACTTCCATCCAACTTGCATCAAAACTATTAGAATTGGAAGTCAACTGACACTTCATTTTTCTCTATTAAAATCTGCACAGGGTCATATTCCCTTCTACATAAATTTAAGCCATTTGCCCCTCTTTTCAATCACCTAAGAACTTACTTACAGACAACAAGTGCAACTTTAGCCCAAAGCTCATACCAACCACAACCAATTTGAAAGGAACATGAGAAGTAACTGGGTAATCCAGGCTCATTGTAAGCATGTGTATGTTGAATATACCTCAAATTGCTCCAAGTTAGCATAGTCTCCATCACCAAGTTTCTTCCTTACTGTTCCAAAATCCATCGGATGTGCGATAACTTCGTGATAGTCTGGAAGCTGCATACAGTGAACCTCAACTAAAGAAATCGGAAAATGAAGCATCATAAACACATTAACAGTTGAGGATGTTACATCTTTCGGGTCGACCGGCTCAGAAAACACACCATAAGTGTCCTTCCTGAGAAATAAAAACCAAAGTCCACTATCAGTAAACTAAAAACTGAAAAGCTCAAAAAGGAACAGAAAATGAGAAACTATAAAAGACCCACTTTTGAAGCCTGTCCAAGATGAAAAGCAATAGCTTTTTATCTGGTAAACGCGTTGAGGGTCCCAAATCCAACTGAATCCCTGCACATAATACACGTACATAACTCTCAAAATCTTAAACGAAACACCAGCTTTAAACTCATGGGGTTTGGGTTTTCTGTGAAACAAACCTTGGACACCAACTATGGCGTTTGATGACAGAATAGGCTTTTCTTCCTGAAACCCAGTTTGGCAAAAATGACCAGGTGAATGTGTGAAGACCCACAAAGCCAAAAAAGCTTTATTGGAAGTAAGGGAAAAGGAAAATATTTGAAATTATTGAGGAAAGGACAAATATATACTTTGTTTTAGGATATGACCGTCAATGATTGATCAAATAAAAGACGGACTAAATGCTAACAGTCAAAAATAAATATCGGAAGGAAAAAAAGGCTACCTTACCTTACTATTCTCAAAAATAGATAAAAATATTGTTAAAAAGTCAATACAAAGTCAACAAATATCCACTTCGATTCTAGAAAAACAGGAACTAGAAATAGCGAAATTCAAGGTTATTTTTCTTTTAAATTGAAACCCTTTTTTGAGCCAAAAATGGAAATTCGGGAGAGAGAAAAAAATTGAAAAAAATCTATCACCTTTTCGGTGTCTGCATGACTAGATCCGTCGCCGATCGCATTGATTTTGCGCTTCTTAGGATGAGTCGAACCATCTACGTCATCAATATTCGTATCTCGAGAACCAGAATTGGCAGAATCAGAGCTCTGTTGCTGATTTTGCGGCAATTTGAGGACGAGTTTCAGCTTCTTCTCTCTCCTCTTCCCGCTGGCGCTGCTCAATTCGTCGTCGCCGTCGGTGGTGGCGTTCTCGTTGATTTCGACAGGGTTATGGTTCCGGCGAGTGGATCGACGGAGAGGATTGGGATTGGAATTAGGGTTTGGGATTTGGAGCTTTTGCTTTTGCTTTCGCTTCTGCTTCTGCTTCTGCAAGAGCTCTTGTTGTTGCTGCTGCTCTTTGAGAGTTCGCTTTTGGAGATCTAGAAGAGAAGGCCGACCTTTCTTCTTCTTCGTCTTCTTCTCCACTATCCTGCCCATCTCTCTCTCTCTCTCTCTCTCTCTGCCCCTCTCCCCTCTCCTCTTCTCTCCGTCTTCAAACGGAGAGGTTAATTTTCCCCCTTTTTTTCTTTTTGTTTTGTTTTTTGTTTTTTGTTTTTTTTTGTTATTTTTTGGGTTTAATTTATTAAGGGTTTTAGCCGAGCAGGCATCGCACGTGAACTTCACACGACATTCGCGTGGGGGAAATAGACCAGTAACGAGCCGAGTGCTAAAACGGCAGCGTTTCCACCATAACTTATAATTCCATGGTAAATTTAAATTGGGTCCATTCAGTCGGTTAGGGTTGGGTTGGGGACACTTTTTTCATATGTTAAATAAAATACCCAGCAATCGATTAGTACGCGTATAATTTTCTTTCTTTTTTATTTTAATCATGAGTAGCAACAGGAAGGAAAAAAAATAAAGGCCAAAGAAAAAACTTTTACTAATTAAACACTAAGGGAGAGAGCTCCATCTCTACATCTCGTCTTATTAGTAATAATACTATAATAACAACTCAAACGATAGAATCTCTTCACTTTTTTTTTTCTTAATTTAATCTCGATTGATTGCATCTAACTTTTATTAAAAAATAATCGTATACAAGTGCTTAACTTTTAGTGATGAGCAGAGTGTGGAAAGGTTACTGTTTTATATTGGATAAATATATTTAATTAAATTTTGTCTCCATTTTCAATAAATGCATTGTGAAAAGAAAGTAACTTGAAAAATGGATAATTTTTCTGTTATGAGTTAGTGATTTTTACTTGTAAGTATAATTTTCTGTTATTTAATTTTTATTTATCACATGATTTGTTTATTCAAATTAATTTTAATTAATCTAAAATATAGAGGTCAATTTTAGGCCCTGGAGCATCATGTAATTTAAATAAATACATAGGGTATTTTTTTTTTTAAGGGAAGGGGGCCTGAGGCCTGAAAACAGTAAACATAAGGGCCGGGGGCCCGAAGATACCAAGGAAGGCTGCACCATGCAGAGCCTGGGTAGGCCCAAGCCCTATGCATGCCCTGGTAAGAGAGAAGAGGATTACGTCGAAACGGGGTCATAAAGGCATGCGATTCCAATAAAATAGAGGCACGCGATATCGGTCACCAACAGCTAATTCCGATATCTAAACGGGGTCATAAAGCCTTGGTTGATCTTTGTTCAAAAACAATCTTTTATGTCACCAACAGACCAAAGGAAAAGAATGTTACTGTGGAGGAGGTTCCTGCAGGCATTCATGCATTGTCAAATGCAAGACTGGACTCTCCTTGGTCCAAGGTAAACTTACTTTTGGAGCACTAGTACAAAGGATAGAAATATAGGATAGCATGATATCTCAATAAATGAAATCATACATTTATGGCCAATTGATAGCAATAGCAAAGAATTTGGTGCCATGTTAAGTTGTGATTAGAATGCTCATGTCATTGATGATTTGACATGACCGGTTTTGTGACATGATCTCTTCTTCCATAGATTGGCTTGTCATTGTTACAGTGACGCTTGGAAAAAAAATAGAGAAAAAAAAAAAAAGTAAAAACCAAATCTAAAAAGGGGAAAAAGAGGGAAAATCACAAATCAAAAAGAGGGGGAAAAAAAAGAAAAAAAAAGAGTTTAAAAAAACCCAAAAAAACAAAAAAAAAGGGGGGGGGCGGGGCCCCCAAAAGACCCACGACCGAAAGGATTAAAATAACACAAACCAATCTTAACTGTTTAAATCACATTGGCTCAGGTTTTAGCCCGGTATCTCTTCCTCTACCATCTCTCCATAAAAAAATGGCTAGTTACAGAATTTAGGGTACAAGACAATATCATTTGTGTCAGGCCATTTATAACATATGGCTAGTGTATTGTCATAAGAGTACTTGGTACTTTCTAAATTTCGAACATTGTGTGGTAATATGATCTGTGGAAAATTCTTTTTTTTTTTTTTTTCTTCCTTTCTTCTACAGGAAAATGGTATGTTTTATGATCTAAGTGTTCATAGTGCTTTCATTATAGATATAGTTGGTTTCTCCTATTTGGTAATAATTAACTTTAAATCATTATAAATATCAATGTTGTCATTTTTTTTGGTTTTTTTTTTTGGACATGAGAGACCAAAATGGTCCCCTTTTTAATTAAATTGGTGATCTTTTTTTTTTGATAAAAATTGGTGATCCTTTGCTTAGATGGATTATGATATATGATCAGCTGTTGACTGATGAGCAAATATCCAATTGAAGCTTCATTTCATGGTTGCAGAGCAAGGAGAGTCCTATGGAGTTTGCACAGGAATTAGCTGCTGAGACCGATCAGTACAATGGGTTCAACCTCATGTTGGTTGATCTTTGTTCAAAAACAATCTTTTATGTCACCAACAGACCAAAGGAAAAGAATGTTACTGTGGAGGAGGTTCCTGCAGGCATTCATGCATTGTCAAATGCAAGACTGGACTCTCCTTGGTCCAAGGTAAACTTACTTTTTGGGGAAAAGGGAAGGGGGAAAAAAAAAAGGGAGGGCATGATATCTCAATAAATGAAATCATACATTTATGGCCAATTGATAGCAATAGCAAAGAATTTGGTGCCATGTTAAGTTGTGATTAGAATGCTCATGTCATTGATGGTTTGACATGACCAGTTTTGTTACATGAACTCTTCTTCCATAGATTGGCTTGTCATTGTTACAGTGACGCTTGGAATCTTTTTATCGAAAAATTTTGTCATTTAGAAAAATGTTCTATTACTTCTTGAAAACTGTATTTGAAAAATTTTATGAATGAAATAAATAACACAAATATGATTGAATAATGCACAATAATTATATATATAGAAAAATCAACAAACATCAATATTGTCAATAAGTACAAACTGAGAAATGTAAAAAAATATCAAAACTCAATGACTCTTCATGCCCTAAAAAGGAGTCTCTATTGATGGATTTGGTGAATGGGTCAGCCACCATATTGTATGTAGAAACGTACTTGAAGGTCACTTCACCCGGGGTCCCTTTCCGATCGGGGATGTTTTTTCTATGAAACTTAGGGTCTCGAGTGTAAGCGATAGCGGCTTGATTATCACAATAAATCATTATTGGTCTCTCAATATCTGCTACAATCTCTAAGTCATCCATTAGTTTTCGGAGTTAAACACTCTCCTAAACTGCAACTGAGCAAACCACGAACTCAACTTCTTGCCAAGAGATGGTCCTGCCATTGAGCAAGAAGACAAAACCTAATGTCGATTTACGCTTATCCAAATCGCCTCTCCAGTCGACATCCGAATAACCCACAAGGCGCAAATTGCCTCCTCCGTGACACAAGGAGAAGTTTGCAATTCCCTTTAGATATCGGAAAATCCTTTTCACTGCTCTCCAGTGACCCCTTCCAGAATTTGCCTGATATCTGTTCACCAGACCAATTGCATAACATATGTCCGGTCTAGTACGCAACATTGCGTACATTAATCTTCCAACTGCACTGGAGTAAGGTACTCATTTCCCTTACTTCTTCCTGAGTTTTAGGACATATTTCCGTCTCAGGCCTTCACCTTTGACGATCGGAGTATCTATGAGATTATAATCATTCATTCCAAAACATTCAAGAATTTTCGTAATGTATATCTCTTATGAAAGAGTTAACATCTTTCTCGAGCGATCCCTCTAGATCTGAACTCCAAAAATGAACTCAGCTTCACCCATATCTTTCATGTCAAAGCTGGATGATAACCATACTTTAATGGTCATTAAAAGCTGAATGTCATTCCCAGCCAACATTATGTCATCCACGTACAATGACAGGATCACAAAAGACTTATCGAATTGTATCAGATAGACACAATGATCCTCCTCGATCATCGTAAAACCGTAAGATATCACCTCATCGTGAAATCTTAGGTACCACCGCCTGGATGACTACTTTAGGCCATATATCAACTTCCGAATTTAACAGACCTTATCCTCCTGACCTATTAGAACGAACCCCGGGAGTTGTTCCATGTAGATCTCCTCATCTAAACTCCCGTTAAGGAAAGCAGTTTTAACGTTCATCTGGTGTAACTCCAGATCCATATAGCGATAATCGCCAAAAGTAAACGGATCGATGTAAACTTGACTATTGGGGAGAAAGTCTCATCGTAGTCAATGCCCTTAGTCTGCGTGTAACCCTTGGTTACCAGATGGACCTTATACCTCTCGATCGATCCGTAGATCTTCCTATTGATTTTGAGAACTCACTTGCTTCCAATGGCCTTTCTATCCTCAGGTAAGTCAACTAGGTCCCAGACCCCGTTGATTCTTATTGATTCCATTTCTTCCTGCATGGCCTGTAACCATTGGTCCTTTGCTGAACCCTTGAGAGTCTCCCTGAATGTCATCGGCTCTTCATCGTCCTCCGGAGTCACAATGAGAATTTCATCCTCAATCGGGAAATGACGACATGGTACATGTCCCCAACTACTCCTATGAGGAAAGAGAGCCCCCTCACCTTTCAATGGACCGCTCCTACTATGACCAAAATCCGTAATCGGCTCTTGAGTCCCGCCGCTGGAGCCAACTGAGCCACTAGGCTCATCCATTTTATAGAAGGTGTAGTCCCGATCGATTTCACCTCTCTTAGGAAAATTATTCTCGAGAAACGTAGCATCACGAGACTCAATTTCAGTGATAGTGTCGTCCGCATGTTCTCCTAGGACCACATGTCCCGTGAAGTGTTCAGAATATCTAATAAAGATACACTTATTTTCTCACGGGTCTAACTTATCATACTGATGCGAGAGATCATGAACATACGCGGCGTAACGCTATAACCTCAAATGGCTAAAGTTAGGCTGCCTCCCTGTCCAAAGCTCGTATGGGGTGTTGTCTACGGATTTTGTCAGAATACAGTTAAGGACATAGGCGGCAGTCAATAACGCATCCTCCTAATAAGAGATAGGTAAATTGGCCCGTGCCATCATCGACCTCACCATCTCCAACTGTCCTATTCCTTCTCTCGGTTACTCCGTTCTGTTGAGGAGTAGAAGAAATAGTCAACTGTCTCATAATGTCTCTCTCGAAACAGAGCTCTTTGAACTGTTTAGACAGATACTCGCGCTCTCGATCGGTTCTGAGAGTTTTCACCCTCATATCTAGTTGATTTTCAGTTTCGCTGATAAACCTCCCGAAGCACTTTAGTGCCTCAAAGTTGTGCGAAATTAGGTAGACGTAACCGAAACGCGTGTAGTCATCTATAAACATAATGAAATACGTGACTCCATTTCAGGCTCTCACGTTCAGGGGTCCGTAAATATCGGAATGGACCAATTGTAATGGGGTTCCAGCTTTCATTGCTTTCCCAAATGGTTTTCTAGTGGCTTTGCTCACAAGGCAAAACTCACATAAGGGCAACTCGACCTTGATTAGCGGGCCCAACAAGTCACTCGCAGCTACCTGGTCCATCTTTTCTTGCCTTATGTGGCCAAGTCTACTATGTCATATATTCACATCATCCACTACACTATCAAATGCAAAGGCAATAGGAGAAGAAGGATAAATTTCATAATAATAAATCAAATCCAGTACATAAAATCCCTTATGGACTAAATCGGAACAAATTAAAGAAGTGTCATAAGAAATAGAAACTCTAGAGTTTCCCAACAAAACAGAGTATCATAATTGGTCTAGACATTGGACAGATAAGAGATTTCGCCTAATCTCAAGAGCATATAAAACATCATGAAGATATATGACTTGATCATTTCGCAGCAATAGTTTGCACGTGCCAATCCCTCTCACTTCTACAAATGTTTCGTTCCCCACGTATAGCCTCCTCGCCTGGGGAATCAAATGACGGAACTCTACGTATGCGCTCCTATCGCGAACTACATAGTCTGTGGGTCCTGAGTCTACAATCCACAAAGGAAAAGAGTTAGCGAGTATCACACTAAATGACACATAACTCAAACCATGTAAAGAAGAAAGACATACCTTTCACTCGTCACACTAGCGTGTGAAATACCCAAGCTTGCCACAAACATAGCATTGGACTTTGCTCTTATCGAGCTCCCTCTTCTTATGCTTTTGCCATTTGTCGTCGGTTTTGGCAGATTGTTTCTTCTTGTCTTGGCCCTTGGCCTTCTTCTCATGCTTGCGCCACTTGCGTTTTACTCCCCGGGAGCCCTTACTCGACTCCGCGATGTTAGCATGAGCAAAAGAAGACCTAACCAACTCCTGGCGCTCCCCTTCGAGTTCACAGTACCTACTCATGTCCATGAAAGTACAAATACTCTCAGTATGCATGAGATAGGTCTTAACCACATTCCAGGAGTCAGGCAAAGACTGGATCACACCCAGTACCTGAATCTCATCAGACATAGGCTCCCCCATACTCTTTAGAGAGGCTATCATATGCATCAAATACTACTTCATAGTATGATTGGATCTCTTCTTGTACGTGATGAACTTATAGGTTAGCATCCTTAACTTAGGAGTTGACGGGGCGCCATAATGCTCTTTCAGAGCATGCTAGATCGACATTGTAGTAAAATACTGCTCGTTAACTGGGAGCAGCTCATCATGCATGCTACTAAGAAGGATTACCCTGGTTTGGTCATTATTCTTTTTCCAGACACGATACACCTCCTGATCTCGTCTAGCTTGTGCTGTAGTACCCTCTCTGGGGTCCACCATCTCGTCCTTAAAAACTTCCCCGAGCTCTTGTTCCTCGAAGATAAACTGAACCTTCCGGTGCCAAATATCATAGTTTTCACCATTCAGGTTATCTCCCTTCACGAGATCTAAAACGACAGTTTTTGTTGCAGCCATGTCTTTGTCATACAGAAAAGAGAGATGTTAGTGACTATTGATACTTAAATTCACAATTTTGTGCACCCTATAAATCATCAAGATCCAGATGACTAGAATACAAACCCCAAAACGAGCGTATGAGTCAACGAACATCATACACCAAAAATCCGGGATTGCATCTCATCATTCGGATTAGGATTTGGTACACAAAAACCCATAATTAGTCATATTTATATCATAAAACCCTCAAAAAATTAAAAAATTCCAATTTTAAGCGAACCTACGCGTCGTCGAGAGGGTCCACATGCCGCTAGACCCCGGTGGCGCGTCCCCACGCTCCGAGGGAGGCGCCTGGTATGTGCAGGACGCGCAATGCGTCAGGCACGTACCTACACGCGCCCTGTGCACGTCGACGCAGGTCGGGTCTGGACCCCCGGGTCAGCTCTAACACAGGAGCTCACGCGCCTCAACGTGCGTGAGCTCCACGCGCCCCTTACCTCTGTACACACGCTCCTCCTCGCGCGTGTTGTGCACGCACCTGCTAGTTGGGCTTCTTCGTATTTGCCCGATGGTTTCTGCAACCGGATCTTTCGACCCAGTTGTCGGAAATACCCTTTTTCGACACCATTTTCATCGGATTTTTTTAGGAATTTCTAATTTCATTTGTTTCAATCATCCTTGACTCAATTTTTGAAATAATCACGCCCTAATCTCTACGTATTTTGGGTCCAAAATTCCGGCTATTCACGGCCAATTTTGAAACTTCATTTTCTGGCAATAATAATATGCAATATTTTTATCAAAATGTAGAGCATGAAGAGAGGAATATAGATCTACTATTTTCATACACTGATTTATCTTAAAACTCGACAAATCTAGAATTAAAGGTTTGATCACTATTCACGACCGAAAATTTCAATCGAAATTTTCTTGACCTAAACGTATTCAGAAAATTAGGAAAAAATTATTTTCGTGATTTACGTGACTTGGGTAATATAGTGGTATAATCGGATTCACAAAATTCATCCGTGATCCGAACCCCAAATTTTATACCCAAAATTAATTTCAAAAAATTATTTAAAATATATCTAACACACTCTGATACTAATGTTAGATAATGTGACTCTATCACGTAGCGGAAGAATATAATAAAAATTTTTCGAAACTGTAAATAGTTGAATTCGCGGTATACCTCAATTTGTGATGCAGAAAAATTTAGAAACTGTAAACTCTGATCACGAATAACTCGTAGTCGGGATGATAGTCACGATAATCGAATTATCACCGCAGTGTCACAACGTTTCAACTCTCAATTCAGTGATTTTGAGATGAACGAAAAACCCTCAAAAAAGTGATTTCTCACTTTCTCTAAAATTGTTCTCAATCAACAATATTTTAGAGTTAACTTTTTTTCTCTAAAAAAAAATAGTTAGATTCCAATACAATTCTCAATTGTTATTAGAATTACAACTCACGTAGAAGTTATTAGGAGAGAAAAAATAGGGGGAGTGGGGATAATGGGTAACTACCCATTATCCCCTATTCAAATTTTAAAATTATTACTATGGTAAAATTGCCGGCATTTACCAATAAATTAATTTGGTAACACATTTTGATCAGGCTTTACGTTTAAGCAAGAGTTTTAAGGAGGAGTTGGACATGTGTGGTGAAGGCGAATTTCCAATAATTGAAATGGCAGACGAGTTGATATTATTAGAATTAAAGATGAGGATGAGAGTATGCTTTCTCACATATACCCTGCTGAATTCGAGTACCCTGCAAGCTCGATATTTGTTTCCATGGAACATGAAGAGGTAAGTGTGGGTTGTTTGTATGTCTTGCATTCTTCCTAGAACAATGCTAAAATAGACCAAACAAAGCATACACCAAATGAGAACTTAATTCTTAATTAAGTTCAGTCCAATACATATCGACCAATTCTTGATTAAGTCATAAGCTTGTCTTAATGGATTTAGACCAACAATTGATTGAGAATGAAACAAGACAAACATTTAATTAAGAATTAACCAAAACATAATGATATATATTGTCGTGTAATTTAGGAGAGAAGAGAGGACACCCAAGTGCCCCCAAATCAAACTAAACTTTAGGTTCCCATTCTTAGCATATGTACTGAACTTGGAATTCACAAACATGTCTCCATTTTCATGTTTTGTACAGGTAAGGTATGGCACTACAAGCATTTCCGCAATATCTGCAAGAACTTATGGTGAAGTATGTTTTAACCAGAGGTATCTTGAGGAGGAGACCTGGAACGAGTAAACTGCATGTTTCCGATTAGAGACAACGATGTAGGCAGAGTGCTTGTAAAGCTCATCATGCTTTTTCACTTTCTGGGTTACAAATTTCTTTCCAACCTTGAGATAGATAGATACATTTGCAGTTTTGCACCCACCACGCACAAAGTCCTCCAATGAGTTAATGTGAATGGTACAAGGTGTGGTCTGCCACGGAGGCTAAGCCGTTGGAATGGTTCTCTAGGTAAAATCCTTGTACTTCAAATTGAAAAAAGGGAAGAAGAAATTTCCCCAAAAAAAACCTGGTTTTGTTATTCATCCAAAACTAAAAAAGGTTTGTGATTAAAATAAAAAGAGAATCCATTTGAGTGCTAGACCAAGGGGCTTGATTGCATCATAACACCAAGGGAATTTGGGATGGAAAAATTACCTGGCAACACTAACTCCTTTTTTTTTTTTTTTTAAAAAAAAAAAAAAAAAAAAAAGGGGAATGGTGTGAGTTGCCAATTGCCAGTTGCGACACTAGCTCTTTAGTTCCAATGTGACATAGCAACCAAGATATCTCCTATAGTTTGTTTTAGAGCCCAATTCCAAATGAGAGGGGGGTGGTGGTGGTGGTTGTGGTGGTGCAGACAGTGGCAAAGATTCCAAGGAAGGCTCGTAATGAAAATTCATATCAACCGCTCCATATAATCTATTTTTCATCACTGGGCCCAATTCCAAATGAGAGATGTTGACTAGTTTTGGAGGGGTCAAGTGATACCAGACCCGGCCCAGTCTATTTGACCCAGCCAGCCTTCCAATCTCTCACACGGTGGTAAATCCCCCCTCCCCCCGACGGGAGAAAACAAATTTTCTGCAAGACCAGGTCTCTAAATTTATTTATTTATTTATTTTTTTTTGGTGAAAGGAAGCGGAAAGACAAAAACAACTACAAGCTCAAACCAAGCCCACTAGGAGTAGCTAGCCTATCTGAAATCTTAGACCTTAGAAACTTAACACCCATCGCATCATCTTGCAATAGACTGAGTAAAGAAGGTGGGGGGAGGGAAAACTCAAGCAGACTTGATCTACAACTGTGACCAAGAGCAGCTAGGTGATCCGCACATTTGTTTCCCTCCTTGTAAGTATGGGGAATCTCCACAACATTAACCTTTGCCATGAGATCTTGGCAGTCTTTGATGATATCCCCAAGAGGATGGTCAAAGAAAGAACTTTCCTTCAGAAGGTTGAAAACAGCCAAGGAGTCCACCTCCAGCTCGATGTACTTCAGCCCATTCTTGTTCGCAAGTTTAAGACATTTCCTCACTCCCCATATCTCTACAGTAGTGATAGAACAAATGCCCACCTGCTAACCATTCTCCTTTAACATTCTTGATAATACCTCCAGCCGCAGCACGCCCATAAGGATTGACAAGGTCATCGGTATTATGCTTGATGTTGTTGCTCTTAGGAGGACTCCAGTTTACCCAATTGCCTCTGCAAATTCTCTTCTCTGGCTCTTTCATGACTGCATAGTTAATCTCTCTGCTAAAGTTTAAAACCCATCTAGCTACGTGCAAGGTAAACATTTGATCATTTTGATAAATTCGTCTACACTGAGCCTTCCAAAAAACCCCATATAGTAGCCACAAACTTGCCTCTATCTATGTGGGAAGTTTCTGACTTAAAACCCATCGCACCAATCTTGAACCAGTTGAGAGCCTTATCTGTCCAGAAACTGTCCACGCCCTCCACTCCCGATAGGACTATACTCCACACCTCTCTAGTAGTAGAACAATCTCTGAGGCAGCGCAAAGTAGTTTCCTTTATACCTCTACAAATCGAACAACCATCTTCCTCTACGAAGTGTCTTTTATTTCTTTCTACATTGGTCATGATCTTGTTGCCATAGGCTAACCATAGAAAAAATTTGACTCTCTTAGGGCCTACCACTTTCCAAATCCAACCCCAATCCTCCCCCTCTTGATTTTCCCTATCTCTCAAGGAAATGAAAAATCTGTATGCCGAACTAGACAAGAAGCTTCCATCACCATTCCCAGCCCAACAAAAATCATTTACAGTAGAGGGGTTCTTGGGAACCATCACACTCCTTATGTCTTCAACCTTGGCCCCTGGAAGGCAGTCATTCAACTCCTTTAATTTCCATTCTCTACTATCGTTTATAAATTGATTGACTTTGGTATTGAGAGAAAGGATTGAAGGGTGAAGAAGGGAGGAGCTAAGCAGGGGTTCTTTGCTAATCCAAAGATTCATCCAAAACTTAATTTTGCTACCATCTCCTACCTTCCGTCTCATGCCCTTGATTAGTAAATCCCTGCTTTTGATGATCCCTTTCCATACTACTAAGGCACCGGATTTATATCCATGGTTTAGAAATCCTTTAAATATTTACTCCTAACAACTTTGCACCAGAGACTTTCATCTCCCTTCATTATCTTCCAACCCAACTTGGCCATGAGGACAAGATTGGAGTCTCTCGACTTTCTCAGACCCAGCCCACCGTCCTTCCAAACTAACAAACCCTCTCCTAGTTCATGATATGAACATTCTTGTTGTCGCCAGACCAATTTCAAAGGAAGTCCCTATTTAACTGGTCTAATTTTTTACAAATGGACTTAAGGAACTAAGCAGCTTGCATGGAATAGATAGGGAGAGTCGCATTCACGGATTAAATCAACACCTTTCTCCCAGCAGCATTTAAAAGTTTGGCTTTCCATCCCTCTAACCTGCTCTAAGCCCTCTCAACCATAAATCCAAAGGTCTAATTATCCACTCTTTTGTGAATTATAATGGTCCCAAGATATCTCCCCAGATCTGTGGTTAACGAGAGCTTACTAACAGCTGCTAACGAATCCTTGAGTCCAGGGGACTTTAGGAGGGAATCACGGCTTAAATTTACTTGATACAAAGGCCACTCTCCATAGCAAATTCTTTCAACAATCCAAGATGTTGCTCGTACTCAAGTGATTGGCTTCTGAAAACAACAAAAGGTCATCAGCATAAAAAATGTAAGATATAGTCAGGCCACCTCTACTAATTCTGATGGGTTTCCAAGTCCCAGGTCTAACTCTATCTTGAATCATATAAGCAAGGCATTCCATGAACAAAATGAAGAGATATGGGGAGAGAGAATCCCCCTCTCTTAACCCCTGCCCCAGGTTTGAAAGGTGGTAGAGACTCCATTTCACAACTGGGAAATATCACCAGAAGAAACAGCAAACATGATGATCTTGATAAGATCACGAGACAAATTAAAATCCAGCAATACATGGCCCTTCCAACTAACATTGTCGTAAACTTTCCTAAGGTCCATTTTGAGAATCATACTATGCCACTTGCCCACTGATTTTCTCAACGAGCGGATTTTTTGATTTCTTGAGTGATGACGATATTGACCAAAGTTTCCCTCCCTGACAAAAAGCTGCTTTGGTGCTCCCCCATGAGATTTTTTAACGAAGTCCTTAACCTTTGAACTATAACCTTATTCAACACTTTGTAAGGGGAGTTTAAAAGGCTCTGTTTTGGGTTGAGAATTAAGGCATTTGCAAGCTCGGGCTAAAAATAGCCATGGCTGAAAGCTCCATTCACAAAATTGCATGAGGACTTCACTCGCTATATCTCAGTGCCGCTGTAAATCAGGTCTCTAATTTGTTGATTCTGTTTCACCCTTATTCTAGCAACCGTCTTTGAATTCCTTTATGTCGCTACCTATTTTTTAAGTCGAGCTGTCCCATGGAGTTTTTGGGGTTATAAAACACGTCCCGCCATGAGAAAGAAATTGTGAACCCCAACCCAATGCTTGCCCCCGAAATTATAACCGAGTACATAGTTTGCCTGAACCTGAAAACCCTAAAAACCCCGAATATGTATTGTCTCTAAAATCCTTCCAGAACACATCATCTTCTCCAGTACAAACACTATTACACGATAGCATCTCTAAACTTTAAAACAGGATAAAGCATAACTCGTAAGTGCCTTATTTATAACACAAAATACAAGGTAGTAATTTAATACCATCGAGGTCAGTACACTCTCCCCTTCCTCACACGACACACTCTCTACACTACACGTACATATGCTTCGAACAAACAACCGACACCCTCAACTTATGGATAGTGCCCTTCAAGAGGCACAGGAAACACAAGTGCAGCCATCTCCACACCTGCAGAAAGCTCCACCAACCCCAGCCGTTGCTATTTTTCCGCAGCTACAAGGGTTGCAACCGCAGTGTTCTCCACACGAGCACTTCTTGTGCTCCGCTGTGGTCTCACCTCTTGCGGTGCCACCACATCTGAAAGAAAAGAGTTTTAAGGAATTAGCAACTTTCTGAATAGAGACTTGAATTTTTCGACTACTACTGTTGGTTATAAAATTAGTAGTTATTTAAATCGTTATTCAATGAACACTGATGTCAGGAAAAGTCAAAATAAATATATTAGACGAAAGAGGGTATGGGTTGTAGGATATACCGGCATGCGAGGCCGCCGGGACAGGGGACGGCACAGCCGCAGCGATCGTTGCAGCCACTTCCTCTTACGTCCATTATTGATTATTTTGTCGTGGTGGGTGCTGATTAATCATTTTTCTTTCTTATAAAATATGAGCTCGAATGCATGTTCACCAACTCAAGGGACACCTGGTAGTGCACATGGCTCTTCGTTCATACGTGGCATATCCACCTTTTTCATGCATGTCTATTCACTTCAAGTCCCAAGTACACTTCCTGCTCTTGTTCTTCTTGTCTTGTGTGCGCGGGAGAGGGAGAGAGGAGAGAGGTTTGGTGGTGTTCCTGGCTGGCAATTAGGGAAGGAAGGTTAGGGTTAATCAACATGCAAATCGGCATATAGAGCGTGTGGAATTGGTCGCGGTGCATTCCATGGGCTGGACCGAATTGTTGAAATTTCGTTTTCCATCACATATGTATAGGGTCACTATATGGCCATTGTTGTCTACAAATATCCCAAGTTTCTCATCTAATTAATTTGGTTTTTTTTTTTTTTTTCTTGTGCCAACTTTACCATCATTCAATAAAGGTCAATAGACAGAGGCTAGGCCCAAAGATTGTGCTAATAATATTTTTTTTTTTTGGGTTCCTAGCTTTGCCCCTGTCCATTGATGCAACATATTCATTAATTTCTAATTTTATCCCAATCAAAACTATTCGAGTAGGCCTAGGCTGTGCATTAGGGATGCACATTTTGCAGTAGTTGAATATGGACTCCAAAAATCCACGGACTTTTCAAACATCGGAGAAACCATCATAATGTGTGATCTTGTCAAATGTGGAATTCAAAATTGCTACTATTAGAGAAGAAGACACCTTCATTTAATTATAATTTATAAGGGGCGGGGGATTTTGGATGATGGTATCGATGCCCTTTCTTTTCTCAAAGACGTTAGAAAAAGCTGAGACAGTCAAATTTCACAAGAAGAGAGAGTTCATTTTGCTTGGGCCCCAACCCAACTTCCACATCATGGGTCCATACCCGCACTCGTTTGGGGCACGGCCGCGAGACATTGATATCAGTTCAAATTACTGTTTCTTACCAAAAAAAAAGGAAAAAAAAATAGTATTGCATATGCTCATCATTATTTTGCGGAGTGAGAAATTGAGTGTTGGTGGCTGGCTCTTTGTGGGACCCTATATTAGCTGGGGATCACAAATCTTCAATTAAAGCTGTTGGGTAGCCTTTGGCAATGGCATCCCACCGCAATCACCACTCTCTCCAAAAAGTCTCATTACCCACTTCCTTTAAGGACAAGCCCTGTCTGCCTACTTCCCTCATTTCCACCCTAGTCCTTTTGCACCACCATCATCCGGACCAACTTTCCTTCCTCTTTAAAACCCTGTCGCAAATCAAACTTCAAAGCTTGCTACTTATAGGATAGAGATAGACCCTTTAACCAATAGCAACCAAAATTGGAATTTTTTGGTTATGAATATTTTAAAATTTTTATTAACTAATTTTACTCAACTAAAGCAGCTTCAATGCCTCATTTTTCAGGTGTTATGCCTAGATTTGAGGTTATAATTAATATGAGATGTGACCTATATCTCAACTTCTAGATTGATTATATAGGATTACTTGTCTACTTAGAAGGTTAAGGTCCTTCTCTCCAAACAAGGGCATTTCACTATCATATGGTTGAAAATACGTTGACACATAAGTTTAAGGAAAACCGTATCCAAAGGTAAACCAAGATTGATTAATACTCTCTTCTACACTTTTAGCAATCTAAACCCGAGACTGATGCTCAACTCTTATAACACGGGATAGATAGAAAGAGGATAATAGAGTTTATAAAAGAGACAAAATCTTAAAAATTTTAAAAAAAGAACTATCATTTGAAATATTATTAATGATATTCTCAAAATAATAAAACACTATAAATATTTATTGGATCCAAACAAACTCTAAAATTTAGAAAACTGGAGAAAAAACTAAGAAATTAAATAATTAAAATAATAAAAAAAATTAAAATAATTTAAAAACTAGAAAAATTAAAAAAATTAAAAAATTAAAAAACTAACAAGTCAACAAATCTCTATTTCTTTCTTGAACCAATCTTGCATGGCCTAATAACCAATAATTATCCGAAACTTGTCCACATCACCTCGGGTACTCAATAAACAAAAAGAGAATTATCAAAATATTGTCATGCTTTTGGCCTTTCAAGATATAACCAGGAATTTATATAAATTTGGCAAAATATAGCATCTATTTAAAATAATAATTTTACAAAAGAGATTTATAATTTTTTAAAAAAAATTATAATGTTTGAATTTATCTTCTTTTTTGTTTTTTTTTTTTAGTTTCAAAGGCAACTCTTCCCTCCTTGGGAATTGGCTGTTAGGGTCACAGAATCCAAAAAATCTGTCAACATAAATCCCCATCGTTCCAGTTCTAATCTTTAGTAATTAAAAATATAAGGATAGTGACTTGGAACAAACGATGTAATAATACCAAAAATTTATGAAAAATCATAGAATAATCATATTATATATTAATTCCAAAACTACAATATAATCACCTATTCTACTCATTCTTTACCTCTAAACAATTAAACAAAATAAATTTTAAAAAACCCAAGAAAAATATTAAAAAAAAAAAAAAAATTTAATCAAGAGCATTAGGGCCAGCACAAGCTTTGATCAAGTCGCTCCAAACCCACTGCACCAGAAACCTCCTCTTCCTCCTCCCATTCAAATTATAACTCCTCCCTTCTCCATCCTTCATTATCTGTCCAATGTACCCACCCCCGCCTCCTGTCCCATACAATCCTTCACACAAGTCGCCGATCTCCGTTGGCGCCGTCGGGTCCTCGCCGGCGTACCACGCATTCACCAGCGGATTCGACGCCAGCTCCGCCAGTTCGTGCCCGATCACGCTTATCATCCCGTCAACACCCACGTCGGCGTTCGGAGGAGAAAGCGCCGCCGGCCCACTTCCCGCCATGTAACCCGGAACCGCAAATGGGTACGCGCAGACCTCCGGGCACTGTTTTCCGGAGTTTCCAACCCAGGCATAGGGAAGAGTGTAGCCGACGAGGGAAGGGAAGGTGAAATAGTGGAAACCGCAGACGGCGCGGCAGAAATCCTGTACGGTGACGTCTTGGGAGGTTAGTATGAGGTAGATTCCGTTTTTATGGTTGACGGGAAAAGGGGCGGACTTGACGGCGGAGGCGATGACCTGTTGGACGGAGAGGCGGGTGAGGTGGAATCCGTGGGAGTATGACCTGTCGGTGTACTCGCCGGAGATGAGGACAGTGCGGGAAATGTTGGAACCGGTTTGGTCGGTGTAGAGAGAGACAGTGCGCCACCAGTCGGCGACGGAGGGGGAAGGGGCGGCGCGGTGGGAGGCGGAGATGGAGAGGAGGAAGTCCTTGATGAGGAGTTTGTGGGGTGGGGCCCATTTTCCGTACCAGATAATGTAGATGTTGATTGGGGAGGAGAGGACAGGTCCCATGTGGTATTTGAGGTGGACTAGGTCTGAGGATCCTTCATATTTTTTGTTGGAGGAGAGAGCTCTGGGTGGAAATTTTGGGTTGAAGTACTGGGGCGGGGGTAAATCTAAGGTTTGATATGTTGGGGAAGAAGAAGAAGAAGAAGAAGAAGAAGATTGGATCGTGCAAGTGAAGATTGTTATGAAGAAGATGAGGAAAATGAGATTGGGTTGAGGAATTGGTGACATTTTTTTCCCCCTTTTGTGGGGAGGGGAGGGAATGGAGAAGGCAAGAAGAAATGGGCATGGGAGTGTGGTAAGAGGGAGTTTATAAAGAGAAGAGAGAGAGAGAGAGAGGGTGTTGGGAGGGAAATGGGCTGGTGACAGCTAGCTGCAATGTGTTTGTGTGGGCACTCTTTTTCTTTGCTCTGCTCTGTCTACTGTCTTCTATCCATAGGCTAGGCCAGTCGTTTACTCTATCTTCTACTGTTTGTTGTTTTGAACCCGAGCGACTGAGTTGGACAATCAAGTTTTACATAAAAATGAACATTCTTAGAATTAGAATAAGTTTAAATTAATTAAATATTCTTTTCAAATCGAGTAAAATAATTTATAATCCATTGAATTTCTCTGGTTAGAAATTTAAAAATTTACTATTTCAATTATTTTTTTTTGGGATACCTTAAGGCACAAAGGCCTCCAAAATATATCACAAAAACTTTTACATCGTGACTTTTAAATGCAATGCAAAGATTTTTTATGTTATATTTTTGATATTTTAGCATGGTATTTATTAAGCCTTAAAAATACAACGTGAAGACTCTTTATGACAATTCTTGAATTTTTTATATTTAAAGCTTTTACAAAATATTTTTAAATTTCCAATCATAGAATCATGTTTTTGAATTTCACCCGTTTTTGTTTTTGAAAGTTTGTAACGCGTTTAAGAAGTAAAACCAGTAGAACTTTAATTCTCTTGGACCGGCTTATATTAATTACATAATAGCCATACAGATAAGATATGGAGGAGAAATTAAGAATGGAAAATGACATAAAATGTAAGCTAAATATCTAAGATACATGGATTGCCCGTATGCTAGCTAAGTTGAATGCTCATCGCTTTCCATCATCCATGGGGAGGCCATATTTACTTCATTTTCATTTGTGTGACTCACTTGTCCTTGGCCCATAGAAAGCACCATTTGCCCTCTGCCACGGGTTCTAGGTCTCCAAATGATGACACATCATATCCATCCTCAAGTTTCATTTGTCTACACTACCCTACCCTCGTCTGATACCAAAGAGAGAAGAGCGGGGGCTGGGGGACTTGGGTTGAAACCCTGTTTAAGTTTAGCTAATGCTCAATTTCTTTTACTATAAGATGTCAAATTTTCATATTTCAGTTTTACTTTTATGTTTTGGGTCACATCTCAATTATTTCAGTCATTAAACAAATATATACATTACGATGTAATCTGTACCAACCCCTGCGAGAAGGTATATTTTAGCATGTTTTAAATTTTTTTTTTATATTTAAAAAATATTTTTATCAATTCAAAATAATTTTTGATCATCTATCCATTTAAAGTGCCATCTAAAATCTATTCTGTTTAATTCTTTACCTATATCCGATCCATGCCAATTCCCATATGGTTCCCACCCTCTTTTCGACAATTGATTCAAAAAGCAAGATAATAAATAATTTGAACAAATTTATTGAAGAAAAGGGGCAAATTCAATAATTTACACCAAGTGGCCTTCTACCCCACATGGGGGTAGCCAGCTGGGGGCACATACAATCACAAGGGTTCACGGTTTACAATACAAGACTTTTGAGCACCAAAATTTAAGGGCAATGTGGCATCTTTCACCATTTTTAACTTTGCTGTCAAAGGGCAGAGCACATTGGAAATTTTTTTGGACTCCATCCGATTATCCCAATTACAGTCCATTAGTGTTTATCTTGTGGGTGTAAAAATATATTATAATTTTTTAACATTTTCATTATTTTAAGATGATGAACTTACCTTGAGAGTAATAATAATATTTCAAAATTCAAACTATTTTTTAATTTGAAGATTACAAAAATTTATACTCAACATTCATCGCCTGTGTCTCCCTTTTAGAAAGAGGGAGGGAGGTAGGCGGCCCTTTGACTCAAAAGAGAGATGAACCCCATTTGAGTACCTACAAGACTTGCTTGAATGCCTCGAAACCTTGTCAAAAGTCACATACCATAACTATTAACTTCACGCAGACTGCCATCTTTTACTTTCTTTAAAGAAGTTTGCCATTGTAACCCAAAATAATAATAATAATAATAATAATAATAATAATAAATAAAGAAAAAAAAAGTTTGCCACTGCACGCATAAATGCGGTTGCGGACCGACCCCTTTAGCATTGGTATTTAGGATGGATGGGGTTTGCCATAAAGCATCAAGGCCAGCCTTTGATAACATGCGCCCTGTCCAGTCCATCATTTCTTGTTGCACTCGAAAAAGTGTGCTCTTCAACCACCATGTTCTCATCTCCCAATCCTAATTTAAGAGCACATTGGGTACCATAATTTATCTTACTCTGATTCAACTTATTTCATGCCAAAAATCCAATCAGATTTTGCTCAACTTTCAGGAATAGGCTTTAACCCCTGTTTTAACTTTGTGGGTGGATTTCAATTGTATTTTTGGGGTACTAAGTACTACCCCTCATTATGATTATCTATACTTGCTCCCAATCTCTTTTCTTTTTTTGAAAATTCAAATGAAATTAAATATGAAGTGGCAATCATTGAAAACACAAATGTTATAATACTTTTTTATATATATATTTATTTATATACATCAAATTATTTGATTTAAATAGAAAATTTAGGAGCTACCCAACCCCAACATTGATTCATGTTTCATAGATTAGATACGTTTGACATTTCATGCATTGCGTTGTCTGTCAGCTTGCTGATGAGTTGCCACACATTGTCAACTCTGCATCTGCACATTAATAATTCTCTGTTTTGTTCACTTATTTTTCTTTCTTTGGTCATCATCCGGGTCTCCACTTCCCCCGCCCATTTTTGACCTTTTGACGTCTCCTCACTCACCTTACCGCCGTCCCTTTGCCTGCATTATTCTCTTTTGTCAAAGAATCTTATTATTATATTGTAAAATATTTAATTTAAATTATAAATATTATTCATAAAATAAATTTATTAATATGATCCTATTAAAATGTAAAGAAACTTAGGTAAATATTACTGAATATTCACTCACAGATTGTGTCTGTGTGAAGCTCAATAATTAGTAATTCTAAGTTGGGGTCTGCTAACGTCACGCAAATAATAAATGTCCTTTTCTTTTTGGGACCCAAAGGTGGGAGGGGTTTGTTTTGCCAAAAAGACCAAATGAAAGGGAAGGAATTGAGGAGTTCCTGAGCTGTCCTTCAATCATCATCATAATGGAGAATTTTTTTTTTTTTTTTTTATAAAAAAAGAAATTTAAAGATAAAAAAAAAAAAATGATGATTTTAAAGTTGGTGATTGAAGGACAGATAAAAAATGAGTCATTTCTAAAGTTGGTGCAGTTAAATACAGGAGTAAAATTAAAAAATTTATATAACAAAGTAATAAATATATATTAAATATTTAAAGCCAAAATTGTGATTTTAAAGAACAAATAATATTTAGAGTTATAACTTTTAAAATTATATACATAATTTTATTTTATTTTATTATTTTTACATTGCTCTCCTACCCCAACCCATCCGCGCCTCGAGATGAATCATCATCAAGTCGACATTTATTCCTCAACCATGCATCACCAACGAGCATCAATTCCATATTTTTCATGGAAGAATGCTGCTCTAAATTGTAAGCAATGGGGGTACATTGCTTAGAAAGCCAATGATTGATAGATTGAAGGGCATTGAGCCTTCGGTGTGGTACAAAAATTTGTATTTTGTAACATGGTTTTCAGGAAAAATAATATGGTGGCATCAGACTGGAATTTGAGTGTTACAGCTTAGGTGATGTGAGGTATGCTCCACCGTAACTATTGCATCTATAACCGCCCTCCAATCCCCTTTCTCATTCCCTTATTCGGTGGGCTAGAGCCTGCAATTCGTGTGTTTCAATAATTGATGGGTCAACTTGCCTGACTTTTATGGTAATTCGTATTATGGTATGGTTTTCGAGGAGATGCTAGGGTGCATTTATTCGTAAAAACAAAAGGTATCCTTTAAAAAGTATTTTTTAAGAAAATAAAATTATATTTAAATATTTTACTTTTCAATTTTTATAAAATTAAATTAAAAAATACGATTTTATAATTTATGAAGAGAAATAAAAAATAAAATTAAATTTATTTTCTACTATTTTTTATTATAAATAAAATCTATATTTTTAAAAAAAATTTATCTTTATTAAAAAAATTAAAGATAGAAAAATACACATATTTCTAAATTTTTTACACTTTTTATTAGAGATAGAAAATAAAAAAATTAAAGATAAAAAATTAAAAAATATTTTCCACAACTAAACCACCTAAACTACTACCCTTCTCAAGGAATCACCCATTTACACATGAATCTTCTTAATCTCCCGTAGATGTTGTCCACCTAAGGGTGTCAATGGGTATGTTAGTCTCTTAATTAAGTTTTGAATTTAAAACATGGATTGAAAAGATTATATTAAAATAATTTCTCTTTAATTGAATCCAATAATGTTTGGACTAAATTAATCGACATATGATTTCAAATACCAGTTAGTTATAAAAGAAAAAAAAAAAAAGCCCTATTGCCTACTCCATTTCCATAACCGTTCTGCCACAAAATCAACCTTTAATCCTTCAACAACAAAAAATTGCGTTTCATTCTAACACAATTTTTATCATGCGGATCATGATCTGAATCTTGTTACTGGTGCATTTCCTGTATGAGTCAATGGCAGTAAGGCTTCCCCTCATCAAACTCCAGAAGAGAGATGGTGATTATATGCGTTCGTAAAGGGATTTGTCTATTTAGCAAGTAAATTCTCCAATAATGCAATAACCAGGCCATGGTTTCATTACCATTCCACTTTTTCATTTTTCAGTTCGAAGTAATTAAGCCATGCAACATGGGTAAGAGAGAGAGAGAAGAGAGAGAGAGAGAGAGAGAGAGAGAGAGAGCTCTAGTGTCGATCGAAATGATTTATTAATGAATTTTGAATGGCAAAGTCTCGACGACCTTTGTTCACTAATATCTTCCCAAAGGCAAAACTGTCACGTCTCGGTATTTAAATCTGAAATCGTGAACAGTCATCCGTTATCGCGTACATTGTCCCTTATAGGATACATATACCGAGACAACAAAGGCCACAATCAATACCTATATAAAACCTGTTTTTTATCAAAATATTAATTTTCCAAGTAAAGAATGTAAAATACAAGACATTTACCTTAATGCATAAGTATACAATACATCTAAGAGTTTTAATTACGTTACACAACATAATTACAGTCATCCTAATAAAAATATACAATGGTCGTCCTATAGACCTCAAATGTACATATATATCATCCAACATTATCAAATACAACACTGCGAAAGAATGATTGATACCATATTCAAAGTCTAAGGTCTCCAATACAAATTCAAGTATGTCGAACTCTCTCGACACGTTTTTCTGTCAATTTATCTCTGAAATCAGGAAAGTGAGGGGTGAATATTATGGGAAAATACTTAGTGAATGAGAGGATCGACAATATGTTCTCAATAATAAGTGTGAGTATGGAGTGTCAAAATAGATTTCAAAACTATAATGATATGAAAACTAAGCATGTCATTTTCAGAAATCAGGTGATCACATATCGTACATTATAGTATCAAAATATGCATCCATTTACATTTTCAAATCATTTAGAGATTGCCAATAAAACATTCCCTGCAATGGTCTACCTCAACCAATGAAAGGCACATTGGGGGTTTTCATATACAAATATATATATATATGTAAAAATTTAGCTCTTTACCCCAACGTTGGCCAAATGCGTCACCAAGTTCTAGACAGTGGTATAACACATGTTCTCCCCATATTTGGTTCAATCGGTTAACCCGTGTTTATACGTATAATCAACAAATCGAGTATTGTAACTCACTTGGAGCTAGACTATAGCGTAACACACTTCTTTCCCAAATTTTGGTTCATCCAAGCATAACTATACATATAGCGTTTGGGGGATACCTCTGGTCGAAGCGTATCTGGACACAATGGGTGCCACTGCCAAAACCCTTCGTAGCTACGGAAATCCATCATGGATGTTATCATCATATCGTCATATCTAAAGTAGGCATCCGGCCCACATATATTATTACATCATATCAAATCCGTGTGCCAATATGTTTTATCAAAACATTTCAAATCAGTGCCAATATAATGGTGGCATATAAATCATATCACAATTTCAAATAGTAATACAATATCATTTCATTTCAAACCGTAGATGCATAATCATTCGAATTCAATCATTTGGGACACTCCAATAAATCACAAAAGAACATTTATAAAACATAGTTCAAATCATTGTTCTCACACATGCCATGAAACATGTCATTTGGAAAACTGTAAAACAAGAGTTTGGTTTAATCGAAAACATAGTATCAAAGTCTCACTAACAGTACTAGAAATGATAGTCACTCCCGGACATCTCTGCAATAAATGTCCTACCTTGTTTAGCTTTCAGCAACTCCTAAGAGACATAACCAAGTATCCATCATCATCAATATCAATTCTTTTAAAAAGGTCCAAAACCCTAATATTGAATATCAAATCTTTCTCTCACTTATGGTGACTCAAAACCCACCAAATCTATTTTTTCAAATTTCAGCATAACTCCAGAGTCATGAAAAAAGGAAAAATAAACCCAAGTTGAGAATAGAATATTACCTAAATTTCAGTCTTTGATTTCGCTTCAAGTCGAGTCACGATCAAACCCTATATTTTCTCTCACTAGAAATCTCAACTCTCTCACTAGCTTTAACTTGCTAGAGATTGGGTCATCGGTTTTGAAACTTTTAAAGTGTGGGTCTAGATATGTTTTGATTGATCTTTGGAAGAAACAGAGAGAAAGAGAGAGAGAGAGAGGGCGTGAACCGAGAGAGAAAATGAAGAAGAAGAAAAATGGAGTTTGGTTTTCGTAGGTTCTAATGTCTCATCCCTTCTCTTTACTTATAAACTCATTTCTTGAATTTACTTAATCACCCTCCTTCACTTTCAATGGACCCAGGTGCCCAATATGTCCATTTTTTATGGATCTCAATATAATGAGTTTAAATATTTAAAATTTTTTTATTGAGAAAAAGTGTGATTTGTGATGTGTCTAAATCAAGACTCATCGGTCTAGCTGATTATCAGTTAAAGAGAGAAAATGTTATTCAGAAAGGCTATTCGAGAATGTTGCCCAGAAATATTGTCCAGGAATGTTGTCTAGGAATGTTGTCTGAAAAAACTGATCAGGAAGGCCGATCGGGAAAACCATTCGAGAAGGATGACCAAATAGGTCGTTCAGGAAGACAGATCAGGAAGACTGACCGGCATGGCCGATCGGGAAGACGACTGGGATGGCCGATCGGGAAGACTGACCAGGATGGCCGATCGGGAAGACTGATCGGGAAGATTAACCGGGATAGCCGATCGGGAAGACTGACCAAGATGACCGATCAGGAAAACTGACCGACCAACCAAATGAGAATGCTTCTTTGTGGCTAGCCGATCAATAAATAGAGGGACACAGACTCCTCAAATTTATAAGTGTATACCGACAGGCTCTTGACAGCACCAAGAATTTATTGTCAATAGTATCGAATAGGATTTACAAATATCCGATGGGAAATGTAATGGGCACCGTTCGGTTAATATCGAATGAAGGAATATTGGAGAAAATTTATGACCGAATGAATTGATAAATACCCGAAGGAAAATGAAACGGACTGTCCGATCAATGAAGAAAATTATGCCGAATGGGTACATGAGCAAAATTGGAAGACACCGATAAGAATTATTTAAAATTTTCAATTTCAAATGCCGAATAGAAATTTCCCAACAGTGCCGAAGAGAATCGGAAGATGCTGATTGGAGATTGAAAATGCTATTCGGTCAACGGGTCGATGAAAAATAATTATTTAAACATATTAGTGAGGCAAAGATACCGATCGGGAATTCAAGATATACCAAATGATAGAAACAAATAATTGGTCTAGAGATAACAATCTCCCAGGAGCAGTCACTACCGAACAAACTAATACTCTACTAATCGATCATCTAAAATTTAAAATATCAGCCGATCAAATATTTGATGAATTTTCTGAGTGAATTTCATTCTATGAAATATGAATAACATTATATATAAATGTGAGAAGAAGTAAAATATGAGTACACAGAGGTGTCGGTGTTACAAAAACTAACGAATACCCAAGAACAGTGAGAACCAGTTCTTCTACATGGGCCATGTAAAATTTTCCCCAAGGTCCCCTGTTGCAACCCTTTGCAAGGCAATACGCAACGCATGTGGTCGTGCATGGCGTTTAGCCGCAAGGTGTGTACAAGAAGAAACTATGAAGGTTCGAGATTCACACGGATAAATGAGTTCCTCCACAAGGCAAGCCAAAGGTCACCAACGAAGAGACACCATCCTTGCACGAACAAAAACAATCGTCTAAGGCATTGCACAAGAGTGCACTAGACTGCACAAGCAAGGACAAACAATGCCTAAACAATGGCTTACCATATATGAGCAGCCTACACATGAGTATGCATAAAGGCACAAGCAACCTG
Organism: Dillenia turbinata; assembly: GCA_037126225.1. Lineage (NCBI taxonomy): Eukaryota > Viridiplantae > Streptophyta > Magnoliopsida > Dilleniales > Dilleniaceae > Dillenia > Dillenia turbinata. The sequence continues at coordinate 23,223,975 of JBAMMX010000024.1, forward strand.
CGCAAGAGTACAAGCACAAGACATGCAAAGTTATACCATGTGAAGATGCCAAGCAGCCCATACCAAGTGACACCATCACATGAAGAGGTGCAAGCCATAATGCACCAGTATGAGCCATAGCACTAGAAGACACAAGCAGTGCACGAGCGAGCATGTCACGTTCCAATGCTAGGGCACAAGCCAGTATGCCAGAATCTAATGCCAGCACCTGAGCCATCAAGCCACGCCCCAGTGTCACAGCATGAGCTAGCTTGTAGCGACCCAGTGCCACTGCACGACCCATCCAATACAGCACCCATGTAATGCCTAGGCAGCTAAAGGACCATGAATCACCCATGCAATAACTACTTTATTAAATAAGTTCTATGTATTCATTAGGGCATATGAAGAGACAAATAACTACTCAAATAGTTATTATTAGTTCTTAGTAGTTAATTAGTTATTATTAGGTATTATTAGGAGTGCTTAGTGGAGAAGTAATGTAAAGGAGCACTTTGGTCTCCCTACCATCTCTTATAAATAAGGCAGCGCTCTCCCATTGTAAGTAGGCAATTTCAAAATAGAAAACCAGAGTTTCTTATTCTCCATTGTGAGAATCTCTCTTAGGGTTTAAGGTGACAAAAAACCTTTTAGGTTACATCATCCTCACGTGATATTAGGCTCTTGTTCTTGACAAATCCCATCAAAACAAGTTTAAATCACTCAATTATTCTCCATCTTTGTCTTATCCACCCACTTCTCTAGCAAGTTAACTTAGTGCATTAGACATGTGTGCCGTGTACTAAGAAGAACTACAACCGTTCCACCATAACCTCCCAACCAAACACCCATTTTCATTGAGAGAAGGCCAAGGGGCAGCAACAAAACTTGTACTTGTCGTAGGATGGCCCAAAGGTTGCAACATCCTCTCAGAAACGTATATCATACTCTTGAACATGACTATCAAGGATCCATTTCCACAAAAAAGTCTCCATTTCAAACCTTGACAGAGAACATTTCCATAAGAGAATACCAAGTTCCGGAAACTGCTAAAACAATGCCCAGAATCATAATCACAATGTCAGAGGACACTCCTTTCCATCCAACCATTTCCTTAAAAACCAGCAAATGAAACAACGAGGGCAACACAAACTCCAGTCCACAGCATATGCTGTTTCTGACCAAAGACAAGAAATCGGTAAAATTGGGGAAGGAAATAGCCACCAAGCTCACCAACAAAACCATCAACCATCTCAACCACAAACAGAATCTCCCACCAGTAAAGTACCTCTCAACAATCTCATAAACTGGGTTCATCATCGAAGGGAAAGTAAGAAACAGATTTATGCACAGACCCAATTGAACCAAAGTGTTAAACCACGCCCGGCCCAAAATTAGCTGTGATTATCTCCTTTGTGTGTTCACCAAAACGCATCGTCAGAAACACGACTTTACCATAATTTGTCTTGTCTTTAGTCTCCGATTCCAATGGCAAGACCATACCTATACCTTCAAAACAATAAACAGCAACACCCACAGGGTAGAGGGGCGCGGAAAGATTCCCAAAAGCTTTTGCACCCGTTCTTTGTTCAAGAAAAACAATCACATCTTTAACCATCACAACACCCATAGCTCCAAAATCAACAATATCAGCAAATATACTCAATGGGCCATATGGGTCAACGTAGGAATTGAATTTAACCCTATTTGAAAAGGCAAACAACCCCAAATATGCAGAGTTTTAAGCTTAAATCCCCAAAGTAGACCTTCCAAATCACCACCTGTAACAGATTAAATTCAAGAGATTAACCACAGGTACCGATCAAAGGTCCCTCCACTACTGTCTACAAATAAATTTAAGTGCCAAATTTGTCCCTCCACTACTGTCTACAAATAAATTAAAGTGCCAAATTTACTCAATTCGAAACATGCAATCAAAGTACCGTCTACAAATATTAAAGCATCTAGCAATTGTGATAAAATATTATTACAGACAAACATAGTATTTTTTTTAAAAAAAGTATTATGTAAAATATTTAATATATATGTAAGAGTTTTCAATAATAAATAAGTATAAAGAAATCATTAATAGGGAAATGTATAAATGTTAGAAAAAGGTTACAAAATTTCTCCACAATTACTTGAGCTAATTTGACACATACACTATCCGTAGGTCATCTCCAAGTATATGCTAAGAGTACAATATTTGATTGAAATAAATGTATGCAACTGAGGGCATCTGAACAGAACAGTATACCGTGCATACTCGGCATCTTGGTGGGGTGGATCGCCTTGAATGTATTAGTTATGGCTCAAGCCCCGGACATTCATTGCAAGAAGACCCATGTAGTCGCACTCAGAGAAGATAGTAAAGCAGATCGCCACCGCCTCCCTTACACCAAGAAAAAAAGAAAAGGCATTTGGACAACCTTTTGTCCTCGCTATCATTTGATTGACAAATTATTTGACTGTATGATTTTTCTATAAACAGCTGTAAAGATTCATTACAGGAAGATTAATGCTGACGGCACCTGATCAAAAGCCTAGCTATCGGTTCTAAAAAACCAATCAAATCATATCTTCACTCGTAAGACTCTAAAACCAGAGATATTCACTCAAAACCACTTACAGTTCTTCGATTTTTTCTTTTCTCGGTACTCTTACTCATTGGTTATCCTACTCTTTGGTAAGATGGCCTCAAAACCTTGGACCGAATAATCAAAGAAATAAGTATAACTCTGAATAAACTATAAATGAAACAAATTATCAAACAAATTCAAACTTCTTATGCATGGATAGTAATCTTTCCTATCCTCTAAATAATCCTTAAAATACAAAAATTTGCCCTAACGAGCGTATCAATAAAAGAAGGGAATCCTCACTATCCGCTACTTCCCAGATACATCGAGAGTGGCATATTTCTATGAAATCTGAAACAATCATCTCCACAATTCTGGGATTCTGTCAAATCTCAGTAAAAGGAAACTAGGGTTAGGAGACCCTCGAAATCCTAGGACACCGTCCTCAAGAAAGCAGATATATAAGCAAAAAAATAGCCATCACTAAGATAAGTTTTCTAAAACTCTACACAGAAAACACATACTACTATCCTGAAGTCGGGACTCTTCTTTGTCTGTTTACCATATTCAAAACATATTCTTTCTTACTTGAGTATCGGATCCTCCTCTGTCGGAATACCTTCCGTCTGATTTTTGCAGGATAAGAGTTTTAGATCGCACTCGATTCCAAAACTCTCATGCAAATAGACATGGCAGGTATTTATAGAGAAAGCCTACCTCCATCAGATTTGCGGCGTCTGTGAAAAACAAACCGAAGAAGATTACACTTCACGCTTCGTTTATTTTGAAAACCATGCCCCCAAGAAGAAATAGGACATCTTCCAGAGCTACATCAATGGTAGAGGGACTCCCTGCTACTCCTACAAATTCTATTCAACCATTAGTTCCTGTTAATCTCGAAGACCAACCATAATGCAAATTCGATCTTAGATAGCCCCACAGCCAACTCAGCCAGTTTAGGCGACTGTGTAACACCGACACAGTGGTATCCGTACAAGTATACTGTTCATGTACAAGTATACTGTTCATGAAATTAAATAAAATATTTCTCCGTTTACATATAGAGAGAGAGAATTTTAAATTATATTGATTTTCGATTTTGAGGTATGTAATTTGAAATTTTTGGGATATTAAAATATCCGTATTTCCGATTTGTAAAGTAAAGTGGGTATAAAAATATATAGATGAATTTTTATTATTATTTATTCATTTATTTATTTACACATTACTCATTTAATTGATTATAAATTTATTTAAAAAAAAAGAAATATAATAATAATAATAATAATAATAATAATAATAATAATAATAATAATAATAATAATAATTAAAAAAAAAAAAAGTCAAAATTAGGACTAAGCCCTAATTCTCTCATTTTTCTCTCTTCTCTCTCTCTCCCCTCTTTCTCTCCCTCACCGCCTCTCCATCTCCCGCGGCTTCCTCGTGCCTCCGCCTGGCCGCCGCCGCTGCCATCACCGCCACCGCGGTCCTCCACCGCCAGCTCGCCGATCCACCACTCTCTCCCTCCTTTTCTCTCTCTCGGCTTCTCTCTCACCCGCGAGTTCTCTCTCTCCTTCTCGCGGATTCGCCGCCGTTGCAACCATCTCCCTCCGCCGTGACTTGGTCGCGGATTCCACCGGCTCAACCACCGCCACCCGCAGCCACCGCGACCCACCACGGGCCGCCGCCTATCCCTCAGTCTCCCTCGCTCTGCTACTCGCGCGCGCAACAGAGCGCGATAGCTCGCGCGACTGCGCGCGGCTGCTTGCGCGACTGCGCGCGGCTGCGCGCTGCTGCTCGTGCGATTGCGTCTGCCTCCTGCGCGCGCCAGCACGAGATCGTCCCTTCCTGCGCGCGCTCCAGCGCGTGATAGCTCCTTCCAGCGCGCTTTCTGCCACCTGCGAAGCCCCAACCGAAAGCCCTAGGTCGACTGTGCCTTGTCCACTGCAAAGGTACGATCAAACCCTAACCCAAATTCTAGGGTTTCGATTCCTTGGAGATTTATACTAAAATTGTTGACTTTTGCTTCGAATTGGAAGCATTGTAGGTTTCGGACGAAATCAAATGTCGCACGGACGTTAGGGTTTTGGACCGCAGTGAACCCTAGGTGAGGGAAATGCAATCCTTTCGATATTTGAGTTATTTTATCGAATTTAGGATTGAAATTAGAATTGGAAATTTTATGTATGCTTTGAAATAAGTTAGATTAAAAGGAAATGTACTTTCCTGCAATTTCATATGAAATTATTTATGCTAAGTTTAGAATTTGATATAAATAGGGCTGTGTTGCATAATAGAATGTGTTAGATAATGATAGAGGGTTGTTTGATTCGATTGTATAGCTTTAGTTGGAAATTGATTGGAATATGCCTGAATGTGAGGGTTAAGTTTAAAAATTTAAGCGAAATTGGTTGCTTAGCATGGAAGAAGCATATCAAAGGAAATGAGATCGAGTTGAATTGATTTGAATAGTTTCCTTTAGAGTTTAATTTGACATATGTATGAAAATAGTCGAAATTTGGGATTTTAGCCTAAGGATGGATACGTTGTTTTACATTATTGTTGATGTTGCATATAGGTAAGTTAAATACAAACTCTATATTATGAAAATATGTGTCAATACCTTTGAAATGACATATGGGTTGAAGAAATCGGATGAGAATTGAAAAGTGTATGATTTTTCAAAGATTTTCCAATTCGTAGGAAACTTATTTATTTTAAGCGTATTTTCAATTTTGATTGGTTTTAGGATTGAATCAGACTTGATTTTGATTTGATTAATTGTTTATAAATGGAATGAAAGTGATGAAATGAGAATCTAGAAAGGTGATTGTGTAAATGATTGATTTAAGTCTTAAATGAACACATTGAAGGGAGAAACCCTAAGGAGACATGTATTGAAAAATTTAGAACTTTGAGTATGAGATTTGATGGGTTTTAATGTGATTTTGAGTGTCAAAATGTGGATTTGATGTACTTGTGTTTTTGGCATTTAAGTGTGGTGTATTATTGGCTATGTATATGGGAAATTGAGGCCAAGAATGTAAGGATTTATGCATGCTGAATTTTGGATAAAGATTAGTGAGTATGTGGATGTAAAATTGTATTGATCGAATCCATTGGAGAGATTTGGATTGGTGTGAGCATTGTGTAGGATTGATTGACTAATATCACTTGAGTCTTATGGATATGTTGTAAGCATAACTTTCTCTACACAGCTCCGAATGACGTGAGGTTGTCTGCCTTAGACACTAGACATCTTTAGCTTTAAAAATGAAATAAGAAACCCTTTGATTTGTAAAAGTATATCAGAAGTTATAGCCTATTTTCTATAACTGCGCAGGTTTGAAACTTGCCGATTTTATACATGCGTCAGTTGGATGTATTGATCGAGGGGAGCACAGTTTCGACACTTGTTGTGCATTTTAGGGAGTGATTGACCCTCCCGTCTACAGTGAGTGAGTTTTATTTCAATGTTTTCGTTTAATATGTAAACTCTGATTTACAACAGTTTGATAAATGAGCATGATTTATCGCGTGCTTGAAATGTTTTGACTAGCTTTGAAAATGATTTTGTGAACCGATGGAGTGTCCGAAAATGTGGTTGAATTATGAAATATGCATCCATGTGGTTGAAATGTAAAAATGTGCCATTTTATGCTATATGTTGCATTTGGTTTGTGAACCTGAATTACGGCACATGTTTTGATATGATATTGATATTGGCCTTGAGGGCTGTGATTGTATTGTGATATTGATATTGGCCTTGAGGGCTGTGATATGTATTGTTCCGTAGCTACGAAGGACACCGTGAGAGGCGCTTTGGTAGCGTCCGGATATGCCTAGGCCTGGGGTATCCCACGAGTTGTCGAGATGATATTTACGACACGGTACTAGGCAGGTTGAACCCGAAAGGGGGAGGATTTGGATACACTCTCCAAGTCTAGCACCTGGACGAGGTCCGTCGCCAACGCCGGGGTAGAGAGCACTTTAAATAAAATCGCATATAACACCCCCGGTGCGCCTGTCATAGGTCGTGGTAGACCTCTGCCGGGAGTTTTACGGCTGGCAGCTCTATGATTTTGATGAAAGTATTTTGGATGCATAATTGAGTTGATAATGCGTGCAAATGATATATTGTTGAAATGAAAAACATGATGATTTGAAATATGATTTGTATACTGATGCTTTGACACTCCAGTTTCACACCCCATATTGCACGATTACATTGACCCACTCACTCACTGAGTATTCTTCCCTGAGTACTCACCCCTCCTTTTTCCCTCCCCAGACAGGATTGTGGTGTTAGGGCGATGTATTTGGCTCGAGGGCTTGATAGCTCGTTGACGGATTTGGTGATTCGAGACGGTGAGATTAAGTTTTAAATTGAAAATATGAATTTCATACTTTATGTCGATCCTGCGTGGTCTTGATATTGAGGTCCATAGTTGACCGTGTACACATTATGGGATGACTGTATAATTTTTGGACTTCTGTTTACGAAATTCTCATTTCACTTGCATTGAGGCATTTGTAAATATTTAAAGTGTTAACTTGGGAATTTGTAATATATTTGTATAAATTTAGGCCCGCTCGGTGTGGCGGCTGTTCATGCTCTAGTTGGGCATGACAGTAGAGGTCTGTGGTTAGGACTGTTGGTGGTTTGTTAGCCTTGCGTTGTCTGGATGCCGGTTGTGAGATTGGTGGATGGTTTTGAGACCAGGATGGCCATTTGTTTATTTGCAGGATTGTTTTTGAATGTATACAGGTATACAGGTTTGATTGTACATGGGAGACCTCCGATTTATAGGGAGGTTCTGCCCGATTTTATGTAGAAATACAGTCGGTATCCAGGTCAACAGGCGGCTGTTCACGATTCCCGGTTCGGGGCGTGACAGACTGCCCCCACTCCTCCTAATGAACCTCCTCGTTCGGAAATGGAGAGATTGGTCTCAAAATTTCAAGACATGAACAGACAGTTGGAGGATCTTAGTCGAGCCTGACGGCTAGGTCGCTCGCCCTCTCCCTAGAGGTCAAGGTACTCATGCCAAAATAGGCGTCTTCCTCGAGAAGATTGAGAACCCTTGGTTACATCTCAACACAACCCTGAGTGTATGAGAAAGCAAGTAGAAGATCTTGTGGTCGTTGAGCTCAGGCGCGCCAACGTTAGGCCAGATGAAACCGCCCGCCATCGACCTACACATGACCCTTTGACTTAAAGATTTCTGCCGAGCCCATAGCGCTGGATATACTTCTCCCTCCCATAGAGAGATACAATGGGACCTTAGATCATGCAATACACTTTATGACCATAATGGTCTCAAGAGATATGTTTGATGCGGTCATGTACAAGCATTTCCCCATGACACTCAAGGACAATGCACTGATATGGTTCAATTTCTTGCCACCACTTAAAATCCAGAGTTTCTTCTAGTTGAGGGAACAGTTCAAAACTCATTTTATAATCAACCAAGGAGTCAAAAGGAAATCCACCACCCTTCTCTCACTCTGACGAGTAGAAGATGAACCCTTGAAAGATTTCTTAGAGAAGTTCAAGATTAAAATGATGAAGGTTTCAGGTTTGGATCATTTCATAGCATTAACAACTTTGTTAACAGGGTTGAGACCCTCAGGTATAAAAGTCTCGATCACCAAAAATCTACCTAGCATTATATAAGAATTTTATTCGAGAAGTATATATCCGCCGAAGAAGCATAATCCTTTAACAAGCGTTGGTCTAAACCGAGCAAGAATGAATACCACCATCCTTCTCGACCACCCTCTCTGAAGAAAAGCCATTCAACCGAACTGCCTTATCGTAAGTTTACCCATTACACCCCACTAAACGAGACTCCTAGTCAAATTCTACTGTAGATAAGGGATAAACCTTATGTACGATGGCTTGGACTCGGGCGATGATACCAATAAAGACAAGACCCGATATTATTATTTCCACAGAGCTTACAGTCATTGGACCAATGAATGTCGAAAGTTTTTGGACAAACTCGAGATATTGGTTCATGATGGTAAGCTTCAAAGGTTCGTCCATGGTGACCACGACAATAACCCTTACCCAACACCACAGGAAGAAAAGCGATGAGATACAGCACATGAATATGGCGATCCGAAGACTACGACAAAACTAGCTACCAGAGTCATCCTACATGTAGGAGTCGAGGACTTGCCCTTCATAATTCTTCCACCTAAAGTTAATTCAGCCACGACACCATTTTGCAATACACTCCTCGCCCCCAATCTTCCAACTGAATAAGCAACCCACTTCCAACGAGATTCTCTCAGCTCGTGTCGGAAAAGGCAAGGTGCCAAAAAGGCCCGTGATAGGGTTCGACGATAAGGACCTTGTGGGGGTTCAACTAGGATGCGACAACCCTCTGATTATCACTGTTACTCTTGGTCAATTTATGGTCAAAAGAGTATTTATCGATCAAGGAACGGAACACAACCTCCTGTATTGGAATGCCTTCATGTAAATGGATTTCGATCGATCGAAACTACAGCCCCACGGTTGACCTGTTATCACAAAACCCCTACAACTGGTGCCTAAGGTTCAATCCCTCCGAGTAATCTTGGCATAATGTCAAGTACACTAAACTCTCCTCAGGCGCAATGCCTCCGAGTACCCTCGACGCAATACCAGGTATACTAAACTCTCCTAACGTGCAACACCTCTGAGTACCCACGGCGCGACGCCAGGTACGCTAAACTCTCCTAAGACGTAACATCTTCGAGTACTCTCGGTGCAACGTTAAGTACACTAAACTCTCTCAAGGCGTAATGCCTCCGAGTACCCTTGACGTAACACCAGATATGCTAAACTCTCCCAAGGCATAATGTCTCCGAGTACCCTCAGTGCACCGCCATGTACGCTAAACTCTCCCAAGGTACAACGTCTTCGAGTACTATCGACGCAATGTCAGGTATGCTAAATTCTCCCAAGACACAACGCTTTTGCATACGCTCGATGCAACACCAGGTATGCTAAATTCTCCCAATGTGCAATGTCTCTGAGTACCCTAGGTACAACGTCAGGTATGCTAAACTCTTCTAAGACGTAACGCCTCTGAATATTCTCAGTACAATACCAGGTATACTAAAATCTCCTAAGACACAATGCCTTTGAGTATTCTCGACGCAACATCGAGTACGCTAAATTCTTCTAAGGCGCCACGCCTCCAAGTACCCTCAACGTAATGCTAGGTACGCTAAACTCTCCTAAGACATAATGCCTCTAAGTATCCTTAGCATAATGCTAGGTATGCTAAATTCCCCCAAGGTGCAATGCCTCTTAGTACCCTCAGCGCAACACCAGGTATGCCAAACTCTCCTAAGGTGCAATGCTAGGTACGCTAAACTCTCATAAGGTGTAATGCCTCCAAATACTCTCGACACAACGCCAAGTACGCTAAACTCTCCTAAAACACAATGCCTCTGAATACTATTGGTGCATGCTGAGTATGCTAAATATTTCTCAGGACATAATATCTTCTGACTCCGCCCATGAAACCACTCTAAGTCATGATGCTATTGAACATCCCTAGAGATTGTGCCTATCGCGTATCGCACTACACTACGTCATGTGTCTCCCGAGATCTTGAAACACTTTGATGCTATTGTTGTAGTACCATGGACTGGCGAGGCACCTAATTAATACGCGATTAAAGGAAATTCACACAACACCTCAAAAAAGCATGACGATTAAACCGTCCGAAGATATAGAATACATAAGCTAATATTATTGCCAATTATCATTAGAAAAGCTCCAAGAGACAAGGAGAAAAAGAAGGTACAAGACACAAAGATATATTAAGGAGAAGAGGGAAGCCTAAGCCTTCATCAGAGTTTGTCGAAGTTGGCTTGGAGGACAGAAATAGGCGCATCTCCAGTAGACAAGCCACCTCTAGGAGGCTCAACTGAATTGACGCCCAAGACGGTGGACTGCAAATGTCCACTCCTTCTACGGAATCACCTCTCAAACGACAGATAGTTTCCTTTGCCTGTTGTAGCCTCCTAATGAGCTCCTGGCACTGTCGTTCGTAAGTCTCTATCAACTTCGCTAGAGCCTCCTCCCATTCCTGAGCTAGCTCCTCAGCAACCAAGCAGCCTACCTCATTTTCAGCAAAACGATCCCTCAACCATTTACATTCCCTAAGGGCTACATCAGTCACTTCATACGAGCACTCTAGATCAGCCTCTAACATCTTTATTAACTTCTCTTTCTTGCCAAGTGCAATAGAAACTGTCTGTTTTTCCTTAGCCTCTCTCTTTCCCTCCTCGTCTCGAAGGCGAGCCACCTCTACTCCAAGATTATCCTACTAGCCCTCTAAATGGCCGATCAACTGATCCTTCCTGATCTTCTAAAACTCTGTCATAGTGATAGCCTATTAAAAAGAAGGAAGTGGGAGTAAGTTAATCCACCAAGAATAAAAATGTCCCAAAGGAGACTCATTATAGAACATGTACCTGAATCAAAAGAGCAATGATAGATTCATCTCCCTACCCCATTGATTGGTAGTTTAATTCAGACTCTGCCCAGTGGAAGTCTAATCTGTCCACAATCCTCCTCGCCTCTGCAACATCCACATAGCAGAAATAATTATCACCATAGCTTACCGAAGTGGTACCCCTCTATTTCAATTATTTTGATTGGTCAAACGACCAAACCAGAATAGAGGGAAGGGAAGCCATCTACTTTGGAACTTTTCTCTTACCCTTCCTGACAATTAAGTACTCGAGTAAGGAGCTAGGTGAGCCTAATCTCTCCGACAGTAAAGGATTAGGTGACAGAACAACACCCCAATAACTAATAGGGACTCTTCAAAAGGCCTATCAATAACATGCACCTCCTCGGTAGCCTTGACAATTTGTAACTCCTCAACAGGAACTTGTGCTCCTTGAACACCTTCAGTAGTGGGGGCCTTCTCCGTGTTCACCGTAGGTCCTAGTAGCTTAGTCCTCTTTTCTCAAGGAATGAGCGCTATGATTGGACGCTTATTACTTGATCCCTCGTTAGCAGAGCTTTTTTCCTCCTCCTCCTTCTCCTTTTGGGTCCTCTTACCAAGTTCTCGTTCCTCAGAATCTTTTGAATCTAGAATAGCAACATAATCCTCAACATCCAGAGCTGCTACCACTTTTGAACTTAATTTAGCACCCTCTTCTTCGTCACTACTCAGCGTACACACGAGCTTACTTCTCCTAGGAGCCAGAGAACTGAGAAGTCCACCTTTGGATGTGCTCCCTTCTTCGTTCTTCCTAGCTTAGGTGGCCTTAATCTATGCCCTCATAGCTTTTAGGGTGGTTACCCGATCCAAGTGATCCATCTCAGCAAAATCAACAACGCTGACTAGGCCCTTTGACCTCTTCTCCTACATAAAGGGCCTCTGAATCCGCACTATCTTATCTAACAGAAAACTTGCCAATTTGAGCATTTCATCTTCTACTAAGGCATCCACCCACACTACCCTATCAGATGGTCAACAAAACTACCAATAGACTTAACAAAGCCTAAATGACGAGAAGACGAGAGAGCCGTTGACCTACTTAAGGGCTTCGCATCCGACATCGGCAAGAATAGCAGCGACTTTCTATCTAAAAACTCCACAAAAAAATTTACTCCTCTAAACCTTATCCAAAGTTTCCTTATAGAAAAATTTTCACTTCGTCTGACGACGGGTTTACATACAATATCATCCATTCGTGGGACCTTCGCCTTCACATTTCCTCAAATGAAAAATTGAGGACAAAATGGTAAAATCAAATCTTAAGCAACAGAAACTCAACAAACTAACAACTGCTAGCATTATCCACCAAGTGCTAGGGATAAGAAGAGTAGAAAATATACTCCACTCCTTTAAGACAGTAGACAAGGGCTCCTAGTAGGGAACCCTTAACCCATACCTAACGTACTCCCATTACATTGGGACATAACCAATAGACAATTCGTTAGCCCTCTCTGAATTCAAAGACAACCTTAATCGAAAATTTTCCCCTAGATTCATACCTTTTTCTATGGACTCCAACTCCCTCAGTGACATTATATTGTTAATTTCCCCTACCTTCGAATTCTTGTGCGATTTTAAACCTTGAGCCATGATCAAGTAAGTATGAAATTAAGAAATCTCTCTTTTCAAAAACCTTAGAAATCCCTCTTTTCGTAACTAACAGCCAATAATAAAGTTGAAGGTGAAGATGAAGCGTATAAAAAAAGATCAGAGAAAATCGAAAAGACACGTCTCGTATTAAATGCAGCACCTTCATGCCTATTTCGTTTAACGAATAAATGCTTCGTTTCCAAAACCCCGTCGATCCTCATTCCACCCATAAGTGTCGTTTCTATGAAAACCTAATTAAGAGTGAGGGGTAAATGACGGTACCTGATCAAACGTCCAACTATTGGCCCAAAAAACCAATCAAACCAGAACTTCACTACTTAGGCCCTTATAACCAGGGGCATTCATACGAGATCACTTACAGCTCCTCAGTTATTTCTTTTCTCAGGATTCCTATTCCTCGGTCATTCTACTCTTCGATAAGATGGTCTCAGAACCATGGACCGAATAATTGAAGAGATAAATACAACTCCGGATAAATTGCAAAGAAAATAATCTTCAAACAAATTCAAACTTCCCGTGCAAGGACATGAATCTTTCTTATTCTCTAAATAATCCCTAAAATACAAAAACTTATCCTAACAAGCGTATTAATAAAAGAAGGGAATCCCCCCTATCCGTGTACTTCCCAAAAACACCTAAAGTGATATGTTTCCATGAAATTTAAAACAATCATTCCATAATTGCGGGGATTCTCTCAAATCTCACTAAAAGAAAACTAGGGTTAGGAGACTCCTAAAACCCTAGGACACCATTCTTGAGAGAGTCGATATATAAGCAAACACAATAGCCATCACTAAGGTAAGTTATTTGGAACTCTACATAGAAAACAAACACTACTATTTATAGAATGTTAAGAAAAATTACCTGAAGTAGGAGAACTCAAGAGATTTACCAAAGTGTTGGTGGTGAAAATCAACATCTGAAATCTTACGAGCCCATGATCCCATGAGTATTTCACACTCCGACGTGTCAATAATAAGGGATGCATCTCCCCGTAGTGTGGACACGGGCCAACACATTGAGTAACCTCTATCGGTCGCAAAGTTATCAGTTTGTAACTCCTAAAGGTATTCGGTACACTTCAAATGATAAGAGCCTTTTCGTATTCGGTAAGAAATTAATTATTTACCCCCATTGGCTTGAGATATAAATATACTCTCTTGATAAAGAAGGAATCTATTGAAACCTAATCAATAATAGAAGAAATCTCCTTGATTTGATTAATTTCCTATGTGATAAAGATCATAGACTTCTTGAGAATATTTGACTATAGAATCTCGAGATTTCTGAGCATTCTCACAAGGAAATTAGGGTTGCGAAGTCTCGAGTATACACGAGTAACAGACGATCAACCTATAAAAGCATCCTGTATGCTGAGTTTCAGGTACACTCTCTAAATATTATACACCCGACACACAAATCATAGGACTTTTATTCTCAGCCCTCCTTTTCTCGCTCAGTTTATTTCATTCTTATCGAAAACCACTCTTTCTGATTTGAGCGTCAAAGTCTTCCCCATCGAAATATCCTCTGACGGTCTTTTGCAGGTCTCTTTTCATCCTTTAAAGAAATCATTCGAGTTAAAGAAGTCAGAATCTGTGGAGTCAAAACTCACCACCAATAGATTGACGTTGTCTGTGGGAAGCAGACTAGAGCGATCTCAGTAGACATTTCGAATTATCAAACCATCATGCCTCCAAAAAGAAGGACCATAACCGCCAAGAAGGTTACGTCCTTTGTAGATGGGCATGCCACCACCCCTACCGGTGCTGCATTGCTAGTGGCACCCACTTACTCTGTTGACAACCCTATCATTCATTCTCAACTCTCTCGCCTAGAACAGACCTCACAACCTTGCCCCAGGAGCGCTCGGTCGCATCTCCTGTGCTAATGTCCTTGGAAAGGGCCAATCATCCCTAACTGGAAATATTAGAGTCTAGAATTCATAACATGAGCAAACAGCTAAAAGGACTCAGACAAACTATTATATCGGAATGACAATCTTCTTCAAGAGGATCAGGGCATGCACACTCTCAATAGTTCGCATCTCACCTAAACTATAAACCATTGGTCACATCTCGTTATGATCCTTATGACCTAAAGAAACAAATTGAACAACTCATTGCCAACGAATTTAAACTAGCCAATGCAAGGGGAAACGATGTGAAGCTTTCCTCAGAACCGATGCCTCGGGATATACTTTTACCTCCTATAGAGAGATACGATGGTACAACTGACTCTCGTGACCATACAGCTTACTTTGTGACGTAATGGTTTTAAGAGACATGACAAACACAATTTTGTGCAAACACTTCCCTATTACTCTTAAAGGTAACATGTTAACATGGTTCAACTCGCTCCCACCGCTCAACATCAAAAGTTTCTCTAAGTTTCAACAATAGTTTGAAGCTCAA
Source organism: Dillenia turbinata (assembly GCA_037126225.1). Lineage (NCBI taxonomy): Eukaryota > Viridiplantae > Streptophyta > Magnoliopsida > Dilleniales > Dilleniaceae > Dillenia > Dillenia turbinata. The sequence continues at coordinate 23,239,077 of JBAMMX010000024.1, forward strand.
TTCGTGATCAGTTGGAGAGCTAAGAGAAAATTTACTTCTCTGCTGTCACTGCAGTAGAAAGATAAAAAGTCTTTGAGGGACTTTTTTGATAAGTTCGAAGTCGAAATAGTGAAGGTTCCAGCCTTAGTCCATTCTATAGTATTAACCGCTTTGCTTACAGGGCTATGCCCTTCGAGAATGAAAACATTTATCACAAATAATCATCTTTCTATCATTCAGGAATTCTACGCCCGAGCTAAGAAGTACATAGCAACCAAAAATGTTGAAGTGTTCAATAGACGTTGAAACCGACCATCCCGAAGAAAGCACAACGGTCACCCCAGCGGCACTCACTAAAGAGGAACAGACAAGGACCTCAGCCTTAGTGAAGGTTCAATACCTACACACCCCTTAATGAAACTCCAAGTCAAGTCTTACTCCATATTAGAAACAAACCCTATATCAGGTAGTCTCCCCCCTAAGAAAGATAAAACTAAATACTATCATTTCCATTGAGACTATGACCACACGACGGATAGATGCAGAAAACTTAAGGACAAGCTGGAGTCCCTAATTCGAAGCGGAAGATTATAAAGATTCATCGGTATGAAAGGGGGAACATTCCCTCTCCTAGCCGGCATTCCTCGTCACAAAGAAATGAATGGAAATAAGCAATCGATCACCGAACTGACACATGACCAACCAGACAGAGTGATACTCCAGGTTCATAACGAATGATCCCTTCATGAGCCTTACATCCCAACCAGTGTCTTCCCAACCTACTGTTCGGACTCCCAGCGGTATCAAAACATTATCTTGTGATATGGAACTCTCGGAACCTCCTCCCATGTAAACGTTAAATTCATCTGCTTCGTTTCTGCAATACCCCTTGATGTGGAACCCTTGGCATCTAATCTCAGCATTTGATCTGCTCGCTATCAATTTTCTTTCATAGTAGTGCATTTTATTCTTTGTGAGCTAAGTAGGTTAAAATGAATTGCTGAGCAGAACCTATCATTGGTATCAATCTCCCCGAATGGACCAATATTGCCCTGACCTATTATTGGAATCAATCTTTTCGAATGGGCTAACGTCGTTATGACCTATCGTTAGGATCAATCTCCTCAAATAGGCTAATGTCGTTATGACCTATCATTGAGATCAATCTCCCCAAACGGGTCAATGTCATCCTGACTTTTTATTGGGATCTACCCCAAATGGGCCAACATCGCCCTAACCTATCATTGGAATCAATCTTCCCGAATGGGCCAACGTCGCCCTGACTTATCGTTGGGATCAATCTCCCAGAACGGGTTAGTGTCGTCCTAACCTATTATTGGAGATCATTTTGCTCAAGCGAAGCGTTTCAATATATTCCTACCAAACAAGGTTTACGAGGATGCGCCTCCCTGGATGGGCAAATGACACCTAATCTACTTGGTACTTAGAATTTGTTAAACAAAACCAGCCGAAGAAGTGTGATTCCCAGACCAAAAGAGGCATGAGCGCCCAATGCAAAATAAAAATAAAGGAATATTTCATTCATATGCTTGAAAGGGAAACACAGGCGAAAATTACAATGAGAAAGGCACATATCCAGATCAAATGACTGATAGGCCACCAGGCTTCTTGGGACCCACAGTAGACTTAGGCTCATTAGCAGGGCACTCAGTGCTCAGAGGCATAGCATTCGCTAGCCCCACTTGCTGGATGATCTCCATGGTATATTGAAGTCTTTCAGACAAACCATGCTATGCGCGCGAATTCCTCGCCATGGCAATCTTTAACTCAGGCAGCTCCTGCTCAGCAGACCAAAGAGAATTACCCCGCATGTTAGCCAGTTTCCTCGCACTTGAAAAGCTGCCTCACACACCCTAGCCTTTGCCTCTATTTCCTCATATTGTTGAAGGGCCACGTAGCAAACTACCTGCAACCATTTCGTCTCCTCAACCTGGGTGCTCATAGCAACTGCCGAGAACCTCACTTCATCGAGTTCCTTCTCCTTCTCCAAGAGTGCTTTCTCCAACTGAGAAGTGTCATCCACCATTTGATTAGATCGACGTCTCATGTGATTCAGCACCTGATCCCTACGACGCTTCTGAAACTCCACCAAACCATGGTTTGGATAAATAAATGCAAGTTAATAAATTGACAAAGGAAAAGCTAAAGAATACAGGAAATCGAGAAGTACCGTCATAGCTGCTAAAAATATGGCCTCATCGCCTTGCTCAAAGGAAAGCTTGTTTAGTTCCAGGTTAGAATGATAGAAATCTAACTGGTCAGCTACCCCTTAAGGATGTCCACATAATAGTATCGATGATCCCCAGCACTGATCGTCATTGTCTTATGCTCTTTGGAACCCCTGCGTCTATCGAAAGACTGAACGGGAATGGGACGAAGAAGCTTTTCCTCTTCAAGTACCTTCTGCTTGCCCTTATCCATAGGCAACAATGGAACTATAGTGGATAGTCCCACACCAAGTCCATCTTCCAAATCAGAACCAACGTCTTCGGAATGCTTTAGGGAAAGTCTCTCCGTCTCTACTAAAGCTTCGGGAATGTTATCTTCTCTCATCGAGGCATTCTCGCTAGTACCATCACTAGGATGCTCACTCCCACTAACATCCTTTGGCTCGTCAGTAACCAATCGAGCAGATTCGTGCCGCTTGCCCGATTCTTCCTTAGGGAGCCTTCTCTTGGTTCGCAACAAGGCAAGTGAGGCCGAATTAGGAAAACGGGCCCTCAATGTACTTACGATCTCCTTTGGGGTCTCCATCAATCTTTCCCTTATTCATCAATCGATGGTGATTTCTTTCAAGTCCTCCTCTATGGGAAAACATAGGCTATCAACAAGCTTTTTCTATACCTTCTCCAGTAACAGGGGCCTCTTAATCCTCCTCTTCTCATTGAGCAAGAGACCTGCTAACAATAGCATCTCGTTGTCTAGAAGATGAATGGGTCTGCATTAGGCAGGGAAGCCTCAACATGGAACCCTCTCCAAGAATTCTACGGAAAAGTATTTGTACATCCAACTTTTATTGATAACCTCGCTAAAGAAAATTTTCTAATTTGACTCCGACCTAGTCTGCAAGTAAAACCAGCCTCTAGAAGAGCCATTCTTCCCACATTTCTTCAAGGTGAACACAGAGGCCAAGATTTTGAAATCAAAGTGTAGTCTACAAAAGATCATCAGAGAAATTAGTATTACCACCAAACGCCAAGCACTAGGGATCAACAAAGTGAGGAATATGTTCCAACATACCAGAATCTATGTTATGGGACCAGTGTGGGGCACTTTCAAGCCATGTATTACTAATTGTTTATATTGATCCCAAAGAAAACCAAGAAGGGAGGTTGCATTGGTTGTCTTAAAACTTAACTTTTCAAAAATCTAACTCCACCTAAATTCAATAATTAAACCTATGGTCAATCTAATGCAATAATTAAAGGTAAGAGTAATGAGACAAATCTGTTTTTATAATGGTTCGAGATTGTGCCTACGTCCACTCTTCCAGCCAAGCAAGTTGGGGTCTAACAACTAGCTAGTTTCCACTATCATCAAATCAACTACATATACTCCACTTGTTGACTTCTGATCTTCATATCATGAAGAATCCTTTGTCCAACAATGGAAAATAACTCATATAATGACTCACTCACTCAACACAACCATACAACTCAAATCAATGCTTAAACAGATGAGTATAAGTGCCGGAAATCAAAATACAACAGCAGATTTTTGTGTTCAGAATGCAGAGGTTTCCTTGTTCAGAATTCAGGAATTTCGATTACACTTTTTTTCTCTGAAAATTGTTGTTGAATGTATCAATCTCTCTTGAATTTCGAAGGTTTTTTATTGCTGAAAAATCTGCTCATTCAAAATTCAAATCCTACTGTAAAAAAAATCCCAGAGTTACCACTAACAACTCCTCCAACCATCCTGAAAAATAAGCTTCAAATACTCCTTAAATAATGATGTTTACCAGCAGTAAATATTTTTTATTTGAAACTTAAACATCCTTCCAATATATTCAAAAACTGGTTGGATTATATCTATATGATAGCTCATTCAAAAAAAAAATCGAAATCAGTCCAAAATTTTAGTACTAGCACAGAATTTTCCAACTCAACATGCTGACTTTGCCCATTTATTTCTCCACCAAAATCTCAACAAAATTATGCCATGAAATCTCATATCTATTGTCCAACTATAGTATTATAATGATGAATAAATAAACTCATAATCCTATGACCTGTGATGAAGATATCGAGGTTCGAATACCCACTGAAAACCATATTTTGTTCAGAATTTTTGCTATGTAAAATGAGTGATCAAGTAACTTCTAGCTGAATTTTCTCCACTATTCCAATAAGATAAATGCATTGTAATTTCTTGAAATTGAAGCTCCACATACCCTCTTTGAAACACAACTTTCGGTATTAAAAATACTTCATTGTATAAAACGATATGGAGGTCCAAACATGATCAAATGATCACAGTTTCATACTTAGAAAAATTTCTAAGTATGGAGATTTTTGAATGTAAAGTACTCTCACAATTTGAAGTCATTTATGCATATCTAGACTTCATTTAGGGTTAAGTGTAGTACCCAAACTACACTTACCTTGCTGGCTGAGACTTCAATAAATATCAAAAAAATCTTGCTTCCATAGCCTAAATAAGCCTTCTTTCTATGACTGGTTTCATGGCTGGTTCTATGACTTTTCTTTAATAAAACATATCTATTAATTTTAATATCTGTACACTAAATAAAATTGTTAGAATACCATGAGAGATTTTGTTATCATCAAAACTAAGAAAACAACAATTTCCAACATTGTCCCCCTTTTTTATGACAACAAAACCCTTTAAAAAAAAATACACAAAAGAGTTCAATAGAGCATATTTAAATCATTTCACTTTTCAAATACATCAAATAACACAAGTAAACACATATATTCAATACTCATTCTTGTCCAAATGATAAAATGATTCAGCTCTCAATTCAAAATTTTTCCTAAGTTCATGCCTTTATTTATTTTCTTTTTAAGCATAAGATTTATTATTTGTTCTCCCCCTAAATGTGTGGCAGTCTTCTATTTATGCAGTTTGCAGTGCAGTCTTTTTTTATTTTTTGTGCAAAGTTTAATCTTATTCTCTCCCTTTTTGTTATATCAAGAGAACATGGAGTTTCATTGAAGTCTGACTTCATTACAAAAAAATATATCATTAAAGTACAAAGGAGCTGGTCCTTGTCAGAACATAGAAGCTAAAGACTGAAAATAGAAGTAGATAAAGGAAATCCTATAAACCAGAGAATCAGAACAGGAAGTATCTAAGTCTAGGATGTAGTCTTTGACAGCAAACTCAGAATTTCAGTGATTTTAGATTGAGTGTCTCTTTGTCGTTCTAGACACTCATCAAGTTTCTTTTCATTCATTTCCTTCCAGTCATCATCATCAGTTTTAGCATGTTTTTTCTTCTTTCTTGAAGATTCACCATGGACAAAAGTGGATCTTGGAGTTTCTTCATTGGTTGGTTCAGAAAATAGACAAGCAATGCCACCACCACCTTAAAATTTTCCTTTCCAGAAAGAATTATCTTTGGCCTTCCAAGCATTGCTATCAGAAATGGTTATTTCCATATGAGAAACCATTGATTCTCTTAGGACAGATGGTTCTAGGATAGGATCTTTGAGAGTTAAAAAATCAAATCCTTTAAATTCAAATAGCCTCATAAGAACATTGTCATACGGTTTGTTGCTTTTGTTCTTATGAATGTGATGAAGAACCACATCAACCATGTCAAGTGCTCTTCTGAAAAGCATTGCAACCAGAATTTTGGCATCTTCCACAGTCACTATTGTTGTGCTTCCATACCTAGGAATTATATACATTATAACAACCTTGTGCAAAACTCTAACTAACACAGGGAAATCCTTCTCATAGAGGTATCCAATTCCAGAGTAAGTATGTGCTTTAATCAATTTATAAACATCATTTTTCTTCATGCCATCTAGAGACTTATCATCTGTTTGCTTAAGTCCTAAACACTAAGTAAGATCATTCTTTGTAATTTCAATTCTAAAATCCAATATATTTGACTTCAACACATCGGAACTTTCAGCATCTAGATTCGTATAACATTCAAAGATTACCTTCCTTATACAGTTCTGATTTGTGTTGCACAAACCAACACCTCCAATCCTCTCAAGAACAGTTTTCATCTCCAAACTCACTGGCTCAAAGTAATCAAAATCCACAAATCTGCAAGACCCAACGTCGAACATGATCGGACGAGACTGAATGTAAGGGACTTGGATTCGAAGTGGCTGAGGCATTTCTTCCTCGGGAAACTTTTGTTGAGCTTATTGATATGAAGATTAGGTTTGATTTTGAGTAGATTGGGATTGAGAATCATGAATGGACACAGAATTTGATTGAGAATTCAAATTGTGTTCATCATGATGAGAACTTAAAGAGTCACTGCTCAAAGAATCTGAGATGTTGATTGTTGATGAAGATGGAATATTGGATGGTTTGTTTATAATTCTTGATGATTTTCTTGAAGCCATGGCAAATTTTAGGTCTAGGGTTTTTGTTTTAAATTTTCGAATGGAGAGAGAGAGTTAACAGACAAGCTGGAGGCTCTATGAGTTCTGTGCACAGAAAGTTCTATCGGTAAATTTTTTTTATATTTATTAATTCATTTTAATTTTTAAAATGGGAAACAAACTCCTATTTCATTTCTAATATATTCAAATCTCTCTCTATCTAAAGGTTTTGTAAAAATATCCGCTAATTGATTTTTTGTTTTAACATATTCCAAAACTACATCACCACTTAAAACATGATCTCTAATAAAGTGGTGTCTAATTTTTATATGTTTTGATCTTGAATGATTTATTGGATTTTTGGTAAGACAAATGGCACTTGTATTGTTACATTTTATGACAATATTTTTGTAATCTAACCCATAGTCTCTAAGTTGTTGTTTTAGCCACAAAATTTGAGCACAACAATTTCCTATTGAAACATACTCCAATTCTGCCGTAGATAAAGCTACTGAATTTTGTTTTTTAGATACCCAACTTATGATTCTATCACCTAAAAATTGACAAGTACCCGAGGTACTCTTTCGATCAATTTTGCAACCGGCATAATCGGCATCCGAATATCTAATTAATTTAGAATTTGAATTTTTTGGATACCATATCCCTAAATTTTTGGTACCAACTATATATTTCAAAATTCTTTTGGTAGCTTTTAAATGCGATTCCTTAGATTTGCTTTGAAATCTTGCACACAAGCATACGTTAAATAGAATGTCGGGTCTAGATTCGGTTAAGTATAGCAATGATCCTATCATGCTTCTATAGGGCTTTTCATTCATATCTTTTTCTTCTATATCTAGGTCTAATTTAATAAAAGTGGATATAGGGGTACTAACAAGCTTTGAATTTTCTACACCAAATTTTTTAATCAATTTTTTTTGCATATTTTTCTTGATTTATAAAAATACCATGAGAAAATTGTTTAATTTGTAATCCAAGAAAGAAATTTAATTCTTCTATCATAGACATTTCAAATTCATTTTTCATGATGTTGCTAAAACCATTACACAAATGTTCATTTGTTAAACCAAACACAATATCATCAACATATATTTAAACAACAAGAATATCATTATCAACATGTTTAATAAACAATGTGGTATCTACATTTCCCTTTTTAAAGTTATTTTTCACAAGATATTCACTCAATCTATCATATCATACTCTTGGTGTTTATTTTAGACCATACAATGCCTTTTGCAATTTATAAACATAATTTTCCTTACATGTTCCTCAAAACCAGGAGGTTGACTTACATATATTTCTTCTTTTATGTAGCCATTTAAAAATGCACTTTCGACATCCATTTGATATAGTTTAAAATTCTTAAAATATACAAAAGCCAAAAGTAATCTAATAGCCTCTAATCTAGCAACGGGTGCAAAAGTTTCATCATAATTTATTCCTTCCTTTTGTGAATATCCTTTGACAACTAACCTAGTTTTATTTCTTATAACATTTCCATTTTCATCCAATTTGTTTCGAAAAACCCATTTAGTTCCTATTATTAATTTATCTTTTGGTTTTGGTTCTAAAGTCCAAACATTATTTCTTTTAAATTGATTTAATTCTTCTTGCATAGTTTCAATCCAACTTTCATCTTCTATGGCTTCTTCTATGGTTTTCAGTTCTGTGGTAGATATAAATGAAAACTGATTTTCAATATCTCTATAGCTTGATCTAGTTCTTATACCTTCACTAATATCTCCCATTATATTATTTGGTGAATGACTAGGTAGAAATTTTCAATTTCTAATTATTTCTTCTCTTTGCTCATTTTTAATTGTTTCATTTAGATTATCTTGTTTTTCTTTTTGTTTTTCAAGGGGAATTTTATATTGAATAACATGATCATCTTCTAATTCTTCTTTTTTAAATTCATTTTTATGAAATTTAACATTTATCGTTTCTTCTACAATTTTAGACTCATATTAAAAACTCTATAAGTCTTGCTATTTAAAAAATATCTTAAAAATATTCCTTCAATGGCTCTTTCATCAAATTTATCTATAATATTCATATTATTTTTCAGAATAAAACATGTGCATCCAAATGTATGAAAATATGAAATATTTAGTTTTCTTCCTTTAAGAATTTCATAGGGGGTTTTATTTATCATTGGTCTTGTGTAGGCTCTATTTATTATATAACATGTTGTAGATGTGGTTTCGACCTAAAAATATTTTCCTACACCACTACCATTTAACATAGTTCTAGTCATTTTTTGAATTATTCTATTTTTTCGTTCAACTATTTCATTTTGTTGTGGTATGTAAGGTGCTGAAAATTTTTGATTTATTCCATTTTTATCACAATATTGTATAAAATCTAAGTTATCAAATTCTTTTCCATGGTCGGTTCTTAAATTAACTATTTTTAAATTCTTTTCATTTTGAATTTTCTTTGTAAAAATTTTAAAGGTTTCAAAAGTTTTACTTTTGTGAACTAAGAATAAAATCCAAGTGAATCTAAAAAAATCATCTACTATGACTAATCCATATTTATTTCCTCCAAGACTTAAGTTTCTAACCGGTCCAAACAAATCCATACATAGCATTTCTAGTGGTCTAGATGTGAAAATGTAATCTTTACTCTTAAAAGATGTTTTTACTAATTTATTCAATGAACATGCACTACATGTTATAGGTTCTTTCAAAGAAATTTCAAAAATTTCTCTAACTAAATTTTGTTTAGACAATTTTTCTAGTTGTTTAAAGTTTATATGTCCTAATTTTCTATGCCATGCAAAAATATCATCATTAAAAGATATCAAGCAATTTTCTTTTAAAGTATTTAAAATTGTAGAGTCTACTATATAAACATTTCTTAACCCAATTCCTTAAAAAATTTGTTCATGTGACTCATTATTAAATACTATGCATTTATTCTTTTTAAATAATACAACATATCCTAAATCATACAATTGACTAACACTCAACAAATTATGCATTAATTTATCAACAAAAAGCATATTCTTTATAGAAGTAGAGTTTATACCTACAGTGCATTTTTCAATTATTTTTTCTTTTTTATTGTCTCCAAATGTCACTACTCCATGATTCTTTCTTTCAAGTTTCTTGAACAATGAGGCATCACCTGTCATATGTCTCGAGCATCCGCTATCAACATACCATTTTCCTTTTATTTTTGCCTCTTGTTCCTACACACAAAGAAAACCATCATCTGTTCTTTGGAACCCAAACAAATTTGGGTCCTTTTAAAAACAAGCTTGTATTTGAATTAAATCTATCTTGATATGAACTAAGCTTGTTCAAAAAATAACTCCTAGCTAAATGACCCAATTTATGACATATGTAACATGAAACATTATTTTTCTTTCTTACATAACTGGATCTATAAGGCAAATAATTCTGCATATTACTAAATTTATTATACTTTGCTCCAGAATTAAATTTTCTGTAAAAATGTTGTTTTTCACTAGATCTTTTATGAGTGTTTCCATAGGTGCTTCTATAGTTACTTATGTATCAATTTCTGTGTGTCAGCTTGTGATATTTTTCTACAGTTTGTGAAAAGTTTTTGTGCATATATTGTGCAGGATGTGAGTATGTTTTCTGCAGGTTTTATGTGATTTGTTGGGCAATTTTTGGAACATGAAGCTTATTTTTCTCAGCAGTCATTTGTAAACTTCTGTGAGAGTTTACTGCAAGCTGAACTATGATGTTATTTTCTGTTTCTGTAGCTCTAACAAACCCACTATTGTTAAAACTCGATTCTATATCATGATCACGAACATAACCGAAACCTTTCTTGGAAAAATCCATTCTTTGTATGGAAAGTAACTTGGTTAATCTTTTATCACTCTCATGAAACTTTTGAAATGTATTGTCTATTGATTTTGATAATTCAGCAATTCTATTTTTCAGAATATGTATTTTCAGCTCACTATTTTCAAATTTTAAGCTTTCATTTTCAGCATTTAATAAGTCCTTGGTTTGTCTAAACAAATCCTCCCCATTTTCTAATGTGACAACTATATTTTTCAGTTCTGAAATTATGCACAACAAGTTGTTAGAATCAGCAATGTCTATTGAGTTATCAAAGATTACCTCATCATTTGTCATAAGACAAAGATTAACCTCCTCAGATGATGCAGAACTTTCATCGTTTGAATTTTCATCTTCTGAATCACTCCATGTCACCATCATGGCTTTACCTTTTTTCTTGAATGCTTTAATCTTTTTCAGCAGCACTGGACACTCATATTTGATGTGTCCTTTCTTCTTGCATTCATAACAGATCTTGTCATCTTTTTGCTCCATTTTTCTGCTGTCCTTTCCTGCATTGGACTTAAACTTTTGTGAGTTTTGAAAATTCTTAGATTTAAAGAACTTTTTATCCCTTTTTTTGAAGGCACGAGAGAGCTTTTTGACCAGCATGTTGATGTCTTGATCACTGTTGTCTTCTTCTACAGAATTCTTATTTTCTTCAGCCATAAATTCTTCTTATTTTCAAATTCTGCAGTATGGAAAACTTCAGCCTCATAGGACAACAATTTTTCTCTCAATTCATTGATAGACGGCTTGTTTAAGTCTTGTGTTTCCTCAATAGCAGTCTTCTTGGCATACCAAGTTCTTGGCAAGACTCGAAGAACTTTCCTTACTTGATCTAAATCTGAAATTCTTTTTCCAAGAGAATCAAGTTCGTTAGTAATTATAGAAAACCTATTAAACATATCCTTTACACTCTCTCCTTACTGAAATCGAAACAGCTCATATTCTTGCATCAAGAGATTGATTCGTGTCTCTTTAACAGTGCTAGTTCCTTCATGTGTAATACACAACCTGTCCCAGACTTCCTTTGCTGTTGCACATGAAGAGACTAGAATAAATTCAGTTGGTGAGATAGCACATAAAAGCAAATGTTTAGCACGAGAATTAATAGACATCTTTCTTTTGTCATCCTCTGTGATTTTGGGCAACTTAACTTCTAAATTTCCAGAAGTAATAACTTCTCAAACCTCATAATCAATGGCTTGAATGAATGTCTCCATCCTTCATTTTCAATGGGAAAAGTTTGCACCATCAAAGTATGGTGTCCTGTTCACGGCCTGACCATAGTTGTAGGGAAAAGCCATGGATCAATTACTCTAAAGAGGTTTCTTTAGTGAAGTAGAGAATCTGCTCTGATACCAATTGTTGGTCCCAAAGACAACCAAGAAGGGGGTTGAATTGGTTGTCTTAAAATTTAGCTTTTCAAAAATCTAACTCCACCTAGATTCAATAATTAAACCTATAGTCAATTTAATGCAAGAATTAAAGGTAAGAGTAAGGAGACAAATCTATTTTTATAGTGGTTCAGCCTTATGCCTATGTCCACTCTTCCAGCCAAGCAAACTGGGGTCTAGCCACTAGTTAGTTTACACTATAAACAAATCAACTACATACACTCTACTTGTTGACTTCTGATCTTCATACCATGAAGAATCCTTTGTCAAACAATGGAAAATAACTCATACAATGACTCACTCACTCAACACAACCATACAACTCAAATCAATGCTTAAACATATGAGTATAAGTGCAGGAAATCAGAATACAACAGCAGATTTTTGTGTTCAGAATACAGAGGTTTCCTTATTCAGAATTCAGAAGTTTTGATCACACTTTTTTTCTCTGAAAATTGTTGTTGAATGTATCAATCTCTCTTGAATTTTGAAGGTTTTTTGTTGCTGAAAAATTTGCTCATTCAAAATTCAAATCCTGCTATAAAAAAAATCATAGAGTTACCACTAACAACTCCTCCAACCATCTTGAAAAATAGGTTTCAAATGCTCCTTGAATAATGATATTTACCAGCAGTAAATATTTTTTATTTGAAACTTAAACATCATTCCAATATTTTCAAAAGCTGGTTAGATTATATCTATATGATAGCTCCTTCAAAAAAATTAGAAATCAGTCCAAAATTTCAGCACTAACACAGAATTTTCCAACTCAACATGCTAACTTTGCCCATTTATTTCTCCACCAAAATCTCAACGAAATTATGCCATGAAATCTCATATCTATTGTCTAACTATAGTATTATAATGATGAATAAATAAACTCATAAGTAACCTGTGATGAAGATATCGAGATCCAAATACCCACTGAAAATCATATTCTGTCCAGAATTTCTGCTATGTAAAATGAGTGACCAAATAATTTCTAACTGAATTTTTTCTACCATTCCAACAAGATAAATGTATTGTAATTTCTTGAAGTTGAAGTTCCACATACCCTCTTTGAAACACAACTTTCGGTACTAAAAATACTTCATCGTATAAGACGATATGGAGGTCCAAACATATTCAAATGATCACAGCTTCATATTTAGAAAGTTTTCTAAGTATGGAGATTTTGGAATGTAAAGTCCTCTCACAAATTGAAGTCATTTATGCATATCTAGACTTTATTTAGGGTTAAGTGTAATACTCAAATTACACTTATCTTACTGACTAGGATTTCAATAAATATAAAAAAAATCTTGCTTCCATGGCCCAAATAAGCTTTGTTTCCATGACTGGTTCCATGGCTGGTTCTATGACTTTTCTTTAATAAAACATATCTATTAATTTTAACATTTGTACACTAAATAAAATTATTAGAACACCATAAGGGATTTTGTTATTATCAAAACTAAGGAGACAACAATTTCCAACAGTTTATATATCAGGACTTGACTTTCCCAAGGTCATGTTGGCTCTATCTGCATCAGTTGCTGATACGATCCCCAAGTTGTTACCTAATTGCATTACATTCCTAATTTTGTGCAATTTCTTCTGTGACAAGGTGCTCCCGATATCTCCAATACTAGGAGAAGAACCAAATGATGAACCCTTAGCCATTTCTCTCAGAAGGTTTCTCTAGAAAGCAAAATAGTTGAAAGGATAAACTGGCGAGAAAGTGGAAGGAGAAGATGAAAAAACAACCAATGAATGTGTCGAATAAAAAGCGCGTCGAAAGTATTTTGCGATAATCGAAGCAGCACATATTGCATTAAAAGTTTCACATCTTTTCAATGCCACCACTACCCATGACACCCTTCCTGTGAAACATCACCATGAGTTGGGGACAAATGATGGGACATAACACCAAGGGCCTATTAGGCTTACATCCGAAATCTTACAATCCCATGATCCAATGAATATTTCACACTCCGACGTGTTAATGATAAGGGATCTATCTCCCCATAGGGTGGACACGGCCTAACATATCATGTAACTTCTATCGGTCGCAAAGTCATCGATTTGTAACTTCCAAAGGCATTCGGTACACTTTAGACGATAAGAGCCTTTTCGTATTCGGTAAGAAGCTAATTGTTTACTCCATCAGCCTGAGATAATACACATACTCTCCTGATCAGAAATGAATCTTTTGAAACCTAATCGATAAGGGAAAAAATCTCCCTGATTTAATCAATTTCCTATGTGATAAAGACCGTAGACTTCTCGAGAATATTTGACTATAAAATCCTGAGATTTTCGGATATTCTCACAAGGAAATTAGGGTAACAACACTCCGAGTATACACGACTTATAGACGATCAACCTATAAAAGCATCCCGCATGCCAAGTCCCAGGTATGCTCTCTGGATACTGTGCACCCGACACACAAATCACAAGTCTCTTATTCTCAGCCCTTATTCTCTCGCTTAGTCTATTTTATTCCTATCAAAAATCGTTTTTTTTTATTTGAACGTCAGAATTTTCCCGTCAGAACACCTTTCGGCGGTCTTTTGCAGATCTCCATTCATCCTTTGGAGCAATCATTCGAGTCAAATGAGTTGAAATATGTGAAGTTAAAATCCACCTCCAATAAATACGAACATGACATTTATCATTTAGGATGAGTTGATTTGGTATGAAAATTTTTCAAATTTACTTTTTTCATGTAAAACATTATTAAAAATTTATAATTGTGACTATTTTATTAGTCAAATCACATGATATTATGTTTCATTTTTCATTTTGATGCGTTGATTATTAAATAGATAAAAATTCGAATAATCAGAAACTATTTATAATCACTTTAGATTTAACTTTATAAAAAAAAATATTATAAATTTCAATAACTAATTTAATAATATCATACTTTATGATTTTGTTAATTGCTTAAAACATGTTATTTCGAATTAGTTAATCTATATCATTATAAAAAAGTAATACCTTATGGAGTTTATAGGGAGTGTCACGTAAAAAAAATATATTTTTTAAGAGGTTATGGTTTAATTGCTAAAATTTTTTTGATTATTTCTAAAAAGTTTATGATTTAATTGTTGTCTAATTTAATATTATTAATCACATATGATACTTACATATTAAATCAACCGTTACATCTCCACCCCACATTGGTGGATGGGTGGGGGCATTTATTAATTAGAAAATATATTTTTCTTTTTTATTTTTAAAAAGGTTATGGATTAATTGCTGTCTAATTTAATGTTATTAACCATACAATGACGCTCTCCTATTAAATCAATCATTACATCTTTACCCCATATTAGTGGATGAGTGGAGCATTTATTTATTTAAATATGAAAAAATTCAATATTGGGAGAGAGAGAGGGAGTAAAAAATAAATAAATAAACTAAAAAGCTAGAGAGTGATTATGGAACACCAAATTTTCATCAATTTGTACTTTTGGGAATACCATTCGATTATTATTTGAGTTATGGGAGTTTATTTCACATATATCAAAGAACGACTAAGAGGTATTTTGTTTAAATTTCCATATTTCATTCTCTATCACCTTTATATCAATTTTAATTTTCATTAGATATTGGGTATTTGTTAATTTGATTCAATGATTCGTATAACTTTTTTATACTTGTTTCTTGATTTCTCAATATAGTATTAGAAAAAGAATTCGTATTACTCTTTAATGTTTACTTCTGATTTTTTATTACAGTTGTATTATTTTATTAAATTATTGCATATAGGTAGGAAATTTTCGTATTCTATTTTTATATGTTTTTTTATTCTAATCTTATATATATATCTCTTTATATATGTATGTCTTATGGAGTTCATAGGGAGTGCCACGTCAGAAAATATTTTTTTTAAAAGGTTATGGTTTAATTGTTAATAAATTTTTTTATTATTTTTAAAAAGTTTATGATTTAATTGTTGTCTTATTAACCACACATGATATTCACATAATAAATCAACCATTACATGTCTACCCCATATTGGTGGATAGGTTAGGTATTTATTTATTAGAAAATATATTTTTCTTTTTTATTTATAAAAAGGTTATGGTTTAATTGCAGTCAAATTTAATATTATTAATAACATTATTGCACTCACCTATTAAATAACGTTACATTTTCACCCCATATTGGTGGATGAGTGGAGTATTTATTTATTTAAATCTAAAAAAAAATTCAATATTGGGGGAGAGAGAGGGAGTAAAAAAATAAATAAATAAACTAAAAAAGCTAAAGAGAGAGAAATTATGGAATACCAAATTTTTGTCGATTCGTATTTTTGAGAATACCATTCGATCATTATTTGCGTTAAGGGAGTTTATTTCACATCTATCAAAGATTGATTAAGATGCATTTCGTTTAAAATTCGATATTTCATTCTCTATTACCTTTGTATAAATTTGAGTTTTCATTAGATATTTGGTATTTGTTAATTTGATTCAATAGGTTCATATAACTTTTTTATGTTTATTTCTTGATTTTTCAATACTGTATTAGAAAAAAGGTTCATACTACTCTTTAATGTTTGTTTTTGGTTTTTCATTAGAGTTGTATTATTTTATTGAATTGTTGTATATGAACAAAAAATTTTTGTGTTCTATTTTTATATGTGTTTTTGTTCTAATCTTATATATATCTCTCTTTACATGTGTATGCCTTTGTCGTAAACAAATTTCTATTTGTCCTCCTTTCAAATAGAAATCATGTTATTAAAGATTGCAAATTTTATTATTTTTGATGCAAACTGATTATGTTTTTGTTGATTAGTTTTTCAATATAAATTTATTAAGTTATGGACATGAATAACTCACAACGTGCGATAGAAACAAGAAAAGTAGTACATTATAGAGGTTGTAGGGAGTTCCACCCAATGACAGAAGAAAAATATTGTTGATCGATAAAAATCAACTATATATTATAACTACATAAGTCACTATTCTATTTAATTTTATATCACTATTTTATTTAACTTATATCATATAGTAAGAAGTTTCACTCGTAGCTTAAGGGCGGACATATGATCTATTTTATAATTATGACATTGACTTTCTCCATTATGGATCTTGCTGTTGTTGGTTTCTTTTTCCTATTTATTTTTATACTTAATTAATATTTCTTTTTTATTTTATAAGAGGTGGGATAGAACCAATGATATATAAAAACTTTTCTTCTCAACATTAATGTTTCTTTGTTTTCAAAATATTTCTATTTTAAAAATATTTCAACATATTAAATTAATTAATATTTATATAAAAATTCTTATATTTATTATATTTACAAATTTTTTCACATTTAATAAATTATTTATTTATTTAATTCTAATTCTAATTTTAATATTATTTATCTTATAATTAATAATTACATATTTGATTATTTTAAAATTTTATTATAAAATATAGTTATTTTATTATTTTTATAAAGTAATTAATATTTTCATAAAAATCTGTATATTTTTTATATTTATATATTTGTTCATATTTCATTCCTTGTATTCTTTTTTTTTTTTGGTACATGAGGAACGAGGACCCAGGAAGCTTAGCCTCAAATTTCACTCAACAAAACTCTATAGACCTCATTAGGAGGGGACAACAGATCCTGAATACCGTGAGTTATTGAATGCCGCTAATTTTTTTTTTAATATAAGAAAATATAATTAAATAAAATTGAATTGAGAATAAAAGAATGGAAATAGAGAGACTCTACTGTTTGAATTATCCCTAAAAGACTTTGTTTCTTATATTCTTATAAAGTGTCACTTTTTCATATCATTTCATATCCATTTCTATTTTCGTTTGCACGTAACTTAGGATAGAACAATAGACATTGTTATAATACAATTTTTAATATAAAATATTTTATTGTACTATAATTACAGTTTTTAAGAATAGGTAGTCACTGGATCGTTATTAATTAAAAGATTAGAAGGGTGAAATTTTATAATTTAATAATTAAAATATACTTTTTAGAAAGCGATTTTTTTTTTTTTTTTTTTTTTAAATAGGCTTGCAAGAGCACTCCGTTTTAAGTCTCTCTCCACGGGAGTCATCCAAAAACGCCGCCGTTTGGAATGGGGAGAAATATTCTTAATGGCGTGTGCAATGTTCCTCTGGTCTTCCTCCAATTCCCATTCCCCGATCGGCTTTGACCTCCTAAAACAGACGCTACCGGCAACTTCCGCGAAAGCGTCCCTTCTATGGTTGTTGACTTGACTTTCCCGTCAAATAAACCCTAATTTCGTATTCATCTCTCGATCCACAATATTCTTTTGATTCGGATTCCAATTCAAAAACATTTGAAGCTTTTGATTTTTCAGAAAACGATGGTGAAGTTTTTGTGGGATACGAGATTTCTTCTCCTTCTCACTGCTGCTGCTTTCATCTACGTCCAGGTAAAGTAAAGCGCACTCTTTCAAAAACCTAATTCAGATCTCGTTCATTCGAGTTTCGATTCATTTTACAAATTTAGCTTCTAATTTGCTGTGTTACTGATTCTTAGATGCGGCTTTTCGCCACGCAATCTGAATATGCCGATCGCCTTGCTGCCGCGGTAAGTGTTTTCTCGTACAAATTTATCATATTTATACTATGCTGTAACGACACCTTTTCGGAATGAGCATGAACATTAGACCATTAAGATTATAACTTTGTTCTGCCCCCCATTTCCATGTCTACTTTTCAGTGTCTGTTTGTCGGATAAGCTAGGTAATTATTTGTCTAGCTTGGTTGTTGCCCTCCATCCTCAAGGAACATCTCTTGCACAAGTTTGGTTTAGTTTGAGTTGGGAGTAGGAGTTTTGTATATACCCATGTTATGTTGTTTGAGAAGATGCACGAACATTGATGCGGAAATTTCCTTTTCTTATTTCTCTTTTATTAGATAAATGAGCAATAGTGTATCCATCTTTTGGAGAGGGGTCGAATATAGGAATTTATGTTGGGGCAAACAACATTTGGGGTTATAATTTTTGAAATTGAGTAAAAACTGTTCTAGCATGGTTGCATCTTTATTGTTCCTTCTTTTCGTAGGGGATCATAATAATAAAAAACATAGGACAAACATTAGAGATGGTTGTTTTCTTGAAATAATTTCTATTGATGCATCTGATTGATTTGATGACCATGGCCATATTAGCAAGTACATTCTTTTAAAGTAAAGGGTTTCAGAGGTTGACAATGCAGACTTTTTGAATTGGAAATGGCTCATCAAGTTTCTTTCAAATTAGTGGAAATTCCTGAAAGTAAAAGACTCAAGCGGGTGAAGTTGCTATCCTTAACTTGATGCCAAACGTGCCTAATAAATGTCTCTGGGACTCCTTTCCTGTCCATTTCTGGGTTCAGCTTGAGTGGCATTCTTGGTGTCATGCTCCTCAAGGGCATATATGGTGCATCTTTTCTTTGTCTTCCAGTCAACATGTTGAGCTAAAATAAGTTTCATAGTTTGATTATTTTTCTATGTTTTTCTTTCATTTAGGCCTTAGGTCATTAATGAACTGAAAATTCTACCTGAGGAAACATATGTGTCTAGTTCATAAATGTATTGCATATTAACAGGTGGAAGCAGAAAACCACTGCACAAGCCAAACGCGAATGTTAATTGATCAAATAAGTGCACAGCAGGGTCAAATTATGGCATTAGAAGGTAAAAAATAAATATGCATTTGTGTATTTTTCCTTTTTAAACCATATTTTCAGTTTCTATTAGAGTGACCTGTTCTCAAATTTGCCGAGTTAGATTTTGTCTTACAACACAACTTGCTAAATTTGATTATATCTCTGTTTTGTAAGGATTTTCTGTTCATAATGTTAACATTCTATTTTGAAAAATGAACTGTATTTTTGCTTCTAGTGATTGCCCAGCCCAGCCTGTAACATTCTATTTGATTATAACTGTATTTTCAGTTCATAATTTTCTGATGTTTCTCTCAAATGGCCGACCTTAAATTTTGGGATAGAAGGCCTAGGTGGTGGTTGTTGTTGTTTGCTTCTAGTGATTGCCCAGCCTGTAATTGTACATATATACCGGAAAAATTTCAGTGCTGAAGTTCTGTGCTCCATATCAATTTGTTTGAGCATATATTTTCTTGTCTATTTGTGAAGGCATAGTTTCGGAGATATATTGCAGTATAAATTATTTTAAACACACTTAGTTCCTTAACATTGCTTTTTCTCTTCCAAAGTTTGTATGTTTTGTTCAAGTTCTTCTAGTGGATTGCATCTGTTAATCTTGCCTTTCTCTGGGATGAAAGAGCATACAATTTATATCAATTGCATCCATTCCAAAATATGTAGTAAATGTGGATTTCTTGTTTAGCTTGCAAGTGATTACACATGTGTAGTTGGCCTTCTAACCTGAGGTTATGCGATGATTCCAGAAGAAAAAAAACAACGTGAATTGGAGTGCGGACAATTGCAGTCTCTTGTTCAAGATCTTGGAAGTACGTTGTATAAATTCCTTTCTCTTCTTTGTTTCAGAAGCACTTCCCACTTCTTACATTCATGGCACTTATTTTAATTGTTCATTTAGGAAGAAATATGTAAGTTAGTGAAGTTGTAAAATATCTTGAACCAGAAGACCTGGCATTGTTGATTGTTGGAGGCTATTTAAATAATTTCTTTTTACTCATAACTGTGAACCTGCTTGTTAATGATAATAAACTATGTTTTGTCCTCTCTAATTTTGAACTTTGAGCCATGTAAGTTGTTTTTCGGCTACCCTGCGCTGACATTGAACGGAAACTATCACTAGAAGATAATGAAATGGACAGAATAAACTAGTTTATATTCAGTCATTTATTTGTTAACTTGCTTCTAAGCGTCACTTTTTTTATAAAGGAAAAAAGAGAAAATTCAAACTTTGAGCCGTCTGTTTCCACTTCTAAAAGTGTTTATGACCTATTCTGTCTAATTCTAAGATAGCAATTACTAGCTAAAGCAAAAGAAATTTTTCATGAAATGCAAGTTCTTGACACCAATTAAAATTTTCCTGTTTATAATTGTTATTAGCTCAAAACTCTTTTGGCCAGAAAGTTAAAAATATTCACAAAAAGTCAATGAGCAGTTTTCAAAAGTGTATCCAAAAACTGTTTGCTGGTTTTTGTCACCTTTCTATTTGTATTTTTTCTGGTTTTCAACTCCCTCATGTTCTATTTTAGTGCATCTTGGTATGCATTTTAGTTTGCATTGATATCTTTTAAATAATATTATGTTGTCTTGCAGGGAAGGAGTTACAAAGACTGCTGAGTGTAACAAAGGTTTAGATTGCTTCTCTTTTGCTGAGATTGTAGCAATTTATTTTTAGTTATGAAGCTTGTCTCTTCTGATTTTTTATTTTATTTATTTTTACCTTGCTTGTGAATTTCCTAGGCACCAGTGGCTGCTGTTGTGGTCATGGCATGTAATCGGGCTGACTACTTGCAGAGGACTATCGAATCTATCTTAACGTATTTTTATAAGATTCACACTGCATATAATGCTTTCATGTTTTTTCAATTTGACATTTTACATATCTTACACACAACATTCTTATGGAGCTCTTACTTGTTCAGATACCATAGCTCTGTTGCTTCCAAATTTCCACTTTTTGTATCTCAGGTATGTCTGTGCTCAGGATTTTTGTCTTAATGCAGACTTGGATGAATAAAGAAAAAGCTAATTTTGTTACTTCTTTTTTAGGATGGATCTGAGCCAAATGTTAGAAGTAAGGCTCTGAGTTACGATAAACTGACATATATGCAGGTTCCCTTCTTAGCTTACATCCTTTCCATTTGCATTATCCTGCTAGAGGGTCTCTTTCTGTTGATTATTATGCAGTTCTTGCAATAGTTGCATGAATGCATCCACAATAGTTCAAGCAGTATAGTAGTGTAAATGCTTGGACTTAAGATTCTTTTAGAAGTTAGATAATGGTTTTGGGATCAATTCCCTGAGGAACTTTCTTTTAAGTATACATTTTCTGTTTAGTGGTTTAATTCCAATCCTGATTTTTTCAAATGCTGTCCTCAACTCGTGGCAGCACTTGGATTTTAAACCTGTGCAGACTGAAAGGCCAGGAGAGCTGATTGCATACTACAAGATTGCTCGTAAGCATTCCTAACTTCTTCTCTTCTTCTGATGCTTCTCTGAATTACTGTCATTGAGATTTATTTCCTTTTCTAGGTCATTACAAATGGGCATTGGATGAGTTATTTTACAAGAATAATTTCAGTCGGGTAATCATTCTTGAAGGTGCAATCATTGTTGATCTATGGTTTTAGTTTTGTAAAATTTAAGACTCCATTAATTTGTGGACTAGTTTCTATGCTAATAAAAAGGAGTGCCTTTTGTCCAGATGATATGGAGATTGCCCCTGATTTTTTTGATTACTTTGAGGCTGCAGCTGCTCTTATGGATACTGATAAGTACATTTCGTGATCAAATCTAAACCTTTTTCCTGTTTATAGTTCTAAATCAAAATTTTAAAATCTGTTTGTTCTTTTATACCTGGGATTGCTCTCTGACAGGTCTATTATGGCCGTTTCCTCGTGGAATGACAATGGACAGAAGCAATTTGTGCATGACCCATGTAAGTTCCTTCCAACTTCTTTTGATTATATTTTTGTCCTGCAATATGTTGAACATCCAGCCATTTCTGTTGGAATGACTAACAAATACTGCATTTTGGCATGCAAAGATTTGCATTTTGCATTTATGGTCATTTTAAAGGTAGAAACTATCTTAATTATTGTACTCAAGAATACTTTGCTGGTTGACTTTAGAATGGACTTTAGTATATGTTATGCAGAGATGTTGCTTGTGGTGCCATCTATGGACTCTCATTTAGGTTTTTCATCCATACTTACCTTCTGTTGTAACGTATCAACTTAGGTTACTTCTAAGCTATGCATGTTTTCTAATGCATATCTTTGTGTGAAGCATATGGTTGCAGCAGAAATGTAGAAAAAGGCACTTCACACTCCCTGCTCCTGTTAAACAAGCATGCATGAACATGTGCCAAGTTGTTCCATTCCCATTAGCAATAATTTGAGTAATTTAATTTTTTTCTTCTTGGTAGAAAATAATGTAGTTTACTGGAAAATGGGGCTAAGAAGATTAAGAAGGAAGAGTATTGGCATTCTCGACTGATCTCCAGATAAAACTTAATGGCCACAAAAAAGGAGCAAGATAAGCAAAACTAAGCAAGCAAAGTAAGCGAATCAGACATTAAAGGATTAAATTGTCCCTTCAAAATCCTAAAGATACTGGTCCAACCAAATAAGGTGTAAATTGCAAATTGAGCACAAATTCTTAATAGTAATTTCTCCTGTTTCTTATTTTCATTAGTCCTCTTAAATTCATGAGAATTTGGACAATACCATTGCACACTTTATACAGGAAATCACCAATTTGACATGTCCTTGGCAACTAAGCAATGGAAAAGTAGGTAATCATGTGTTTCACTATTCTAAATGCGCGTGAGACATGGCACAGATTATCATGTGTTTCACCAATTTGGACAATACCTATTTCCAATTTACCTTCCTACAATCTGCAACAAATCTATGGTACTGGTCTCCTTAAGGGTGTATAATGAAAAGTGCCATCATTTGACTCTGACACCAGAAGGTTTTGTATTGAAGTGGCGTTCAAATGCAACCTCTTATCATGGTGGTTGCATTTAATGGTGAATGTAATTGGTGTACGAACCACTTCTGACTCATTTATGGTGAAATTTTATAAATTTTTGTAGAATTCTACTTTTTCATGTAAAAATGTTGTCCTATGTTCAGAAATTCTCCAAGTGACATTGGACAAATGTCATTGAGAAGAGGAAGTGGAAGAGAAGAGAAACTTCCCAAACAGGACCTCAGTTTCCACATGAACCTACTTGATTATTTGACTTTGAAGTTCATGCTGTCTGCAGATACACTTTACAGGTCGGATTTCTTTCCTGGACTTGGGTGGATGCTGACTAAATCAACATGGGATGAGCTATCACCAAAGTGGCCAAAGGCATATCCTTTTTGTCTGTGATATTCTATTCTGAATTGTTATTCTCATGTGAATGAGCTTTTTATTGCATCTCCTTGACAAAACCTCCACTTATTGGGATGACTGGTTGCGGTTGAAGGAGAACCATAAGAATCGGCAATTTATTCGTCCTGAAATATGCAGAACATACAACTTTGGGGAACATGTATGTATGTCTATTCAAGTGCTAATCACCCTTTTTGGCACACATCATTTCCTTGCCCAAATTACCTTACTGTGTGATCATATCTTGTGAATAATGTTTTGTTTTATGGGATAAAAAATTATGCGTCAACTGGTTTTGGAATTTTTCGTGAAGTATGGCGTTTTATCCATGTCGAGTCTCTCTCTCTCTCTCTCAAACGTATTGCATTTTGTCGTTGGAGTAAGCTTAGCCAAATGGTTTGGTTGCTTCTGTCTTGCCTATGTTCTTTGGAGCACCCTTTTCTTCATAGTTTCTTATCACTTTCCTTAGGAAATATATGAGTGAAACATAATTACTTAGCCAAATTGTATGGTTGCTTGTGTCTTGCCTATGATCTTTGGAACAACCTTTTGTTCATAATTTCTTATCACTTTCCATAGGAAATATATGGGTGAAACTTAATTACTTAGCCAAATTGTATGGTTGCTTGTGTCTTGCCTATGTTCTTTGGAGCAAACTTTTCTTCATAGTTTCTTATCCCTTTCCATAGGAAATATATGAGTGAAACATAATTACGTAGGTTTGTTGTTTCTGTCAGAAAATATGCAGTATGATCTCTATCCACTTAGTATGCACTTCCAAATACCGTGTGCCACATCCAGAACCTTTAAATATTTTGACTTCATTCTATAACCCAGACTCTTGGGGACAATTAGTCGGTTCCTACCTTCCTGAAAA
Source organism: Dillenia turbinata (assembly GCA_037126225.1). NCBI lineage: Eukaryota > Viridiplantae > Streptophyta > Magnoliopsida > Dilleniales > Dilleniaceae > Dillenia > Dillenia turbinata. The sequence goes on from JBAMMX010000024.1 coordinate 23,263,768, forward strand.
TCTGGTAAATGGTTTCTTGAAGGTCAAACTCCCAAGCAAGTAACATGGTGGAGTGTTTTTATATGCTACATGCATTTAATTTCCCTTTTCAATGACAAAACATATTCCAACAATAGGTTAGTCAATTATGCATACCTGCAAGACGTATGCCAAGTTTGGGTTTATCTCCCATTTGTTGGATTGCCATTTGTGCCCTGGAATGATTGTTTGTGGAGGCCTTTTAACCAGTTATATCAAGGTCTAGGAAGGTCCATAAATGGTAGAATCAAGCATACATTGTTGTTCTAGAAGTATCTGCTGTTTTCATTACTGTTGCCTAGTAAAGCTGTAGAAACAAGCATGGCAGATGGTTTAGGCAGAAATTGCAGTAAAAGTGAGTAATGATAATCAATGTATTAGTAGCAATAGAATTTAGCTTGGATTTAAAGAGTTCTTGCTTCATGACAACACTATCAATGGGGTTGCCAGCCTCTCCCGACCCACACAAGTGCCCCTCTATTTTTATCTATTGTGCTTGAGTGCAAGGTCCATCCAAGTTCTGACATCTAGGCTTCCAATGGTACTCCAATCATGCCCAAACAAATTGAAGTAACTTGACTCTCCTCTTACTTCATAAACAGAAAATGCAGATACTTTTCTCTGACAGCTAAAGCATATCTTTGTCTGGCAAGGGGAAGAATTCAGAATCTTTATTTAAAGATTAACAGTATTTGCATCCTTAATGCTCAGTCAAATTCATTTTAGCTCCTCAGAATACTTGATTGTATGAAATAATATTTTTGCAGGGATCTAGTTTAGGGCAGTTCTTTAAACAGTATCTAGAGCCTATCAGACTGAATGATGTTCAGGTTGGTTGATGTGGTCATTATCTACCTTTTTGTCTGATGTTGGTTTGAGGGGCTGAGGTGTTAGGAAGAGAGAAAATTTGGATGCTAACTGGTTTCCCAAAACTTGCTCTTGCCAATAGGTTGATTGGAAATCAATGGATCTGAGCTACCTGAAGGAAGTAAGAACCTTATATAGCACTAAATGGGATACTCCAGCATCAGTTTAAAACGCATGATTAATTTACTTGTTTAATTTTATTTATCAGGAGAAGTATGTGAAGTATTTTGCTGACATAGTGAGGAATGCAAAACCTATCCGTGGATCGGATGTTGTTCTGAAAGTGAATAACATAGATGGTGATGTGCGTATCTGGTACAGTGATCAGGATGATTTTGGACGCATAGCGCGAGAGTTTGGCGTCTTTGAGGAATGGAAGGTATTCTTGTTTCTTCTTCTAAAACCTTGCTGTAAATTAGTATGCCACTTTTTGAGCTGTAGCTAGATGTGTCTGATATCTCTAGTCATGCATGTTCCTTTCCAGAAGAACGAGAGATGGTTGTTTTACTTGATGTCATTCCATGCTTTTCAGGATGGTATACCCAGGACAGCCTATAAGGGAGTAGTAGTTTTTCGATATCAGACTTCGAGACGTATTTTCCTTGTTGGCCCAGATTCCCTTTCGCAGCTTGGGATCGAGTAGAAAAGTCATGATGACAGTTGAGGTCCGTGATCTTCTCCTAGCTTTAACCTTTTCTATTCTACTATTGCCAGGAGTAAGTTTTTATGCATTTATTCTGCGGAAGTTGAATCTCTTGGACAGTATTCTAATGTATATTTTCCCCTTTGGCTTGTCAATGGATGTTACAGGATACAGATTACCATCTGAGATCCCTATATTTTTTTTCCCAGCCAAAGCCTTCAATTATAAGCATTGCTTGTCATGTAACTGACCGACTCTCAGCAGGCTGTGTTTGTTGAAGTCCATGAATCTCGCGAAAGCTTACCAACCCACCCCCAAGGTTCTATTTCTGTTCAGTGGCTGAGAAATTATGATAGCGATTGCAGCAGTAATATCACTTTCTGGTTTTGGTTTTGGGGGGAGATTTTACGCTTTGGCAAACAAAAAGTTGTACCATACATTATGTTACATCTACATAGTGATTTTTCCTAAAGTCTAGTAGTTAATAGTTTCACACAATACTTGTTTCAAGAAACATGGGAATGAGATGCTATGACATGGGTCGCAGAATCCGCATGATTTATGACCAGTGGTCTCTCAACAATTCGGTTTGGTTTGGTTTGGTTTAGTGATCAAATCAAATCGAAAACCGAAATTTTAAAAAAATTTAAATCGAAAATAAAATTGAATTTAATTCGATTTAAACCAAATCGAATCGAAAAAATTCGATTTTAGTGTTGAAGGCATATGAGTCTCTTTTTCTATTGTTCAAATCTAATATTTTTGAAATTATTTAGGATTTAACTCCAAAAATAATTTTAAAATAATATTTTTTTTATTTAAATCATATCAAGAATAATTTTAGAGAAAAATATTCTTATAAATAATATTTTTTTTATATAATATAATTTAATTCATCACTTGGATTCTATAAAAATATAAGAAGAAAAGAAGTAATTAAAATAATATTAGTTCGGTTCAAATCGAAAAAAAACCGAATTTAAAAAATCAAACTAAAATAATTTTGGTTTTGCTCGGTTTATACCGAATTTATTTTTTTAAAAAAAATGAATCAAACCAAAAATTTCAATTTGGTTCGATTTAGATTATCGATTTCATCCGAATCACTTGCACCCGTATCTATGACAATGCTTGTCATGAGAAAAAACCGACCTTAAGAGGTTATGATTAAGATATAGCTGCATGAGTCGATAAGTTGGGGGTTATGCTTTGGGAGGAGAATTTAAAAAAAAATAAAAATTGGCCTTTTAACATGAGTAAGTGATAACATTTTATTGTTATTATCAAAAAATTTATGGCAATAAAGATATCGAGACGTTGTCGTGATTGAAAATATTGGACTCATGGTCATGATATTAAGATACTGAAAATTTATGTTAAATAGATAATATGATGTACAGGGAGTAAGAGGTAATGATCAAAGTTTTTACGAACAAATAATATTTTTTTATGGACTTTTTCCTTATATTTTTTAAAAAAAGAAAAATTAACAATATTTTTATGTCTTTTTAAAATATTTTAAGATTTTTAATAATATTTTGTCAAAAGAGTATTATCAACTATTCTTTTTCAAAATTTTTGAGAGGGGTTTTGGTGAGAGTTGATTAGTAATATTTTTAGTGTTTGCAAAATTATTAAAATGAATTATTGTGGTGATACTTCACAAATCAAACATGTGTGTCTCCACTCAAAACATATGCACCAACATTCTAGTAACGTAAGGGATTAGAGTAAAATGGGCCGTGAGATACTTAGAAAAATAATAAATTATAATTGAGTTCATATCTCTTAAATATCGCTGTAATGAACTATGTTACCATATATAAAATTATTGTTGATAATATTTAGAAGTGATACTGATGCTTGTTATATCATCATATAATTTTGTTATGAAATCATAATATATATATTTTTTAACTAAGAAGAAATTAAAATTTTATAATTAAAATATTTTTCAAAATGATATATATATATATATTTTTTAATTGAAAAGGTTACTGTTCTCATTTTAAACAATTTTTAACAATATTTTCAAATTTGAGTTTCTATTTAATAAGAGAGAGACGCTCGTTTGACGCGGGGACCAAGACAGTAATCGTCGGAAAAGAAAAGATTTAGAAGCGTATTTCAAAATTGATGATAAAAAAATATGGAAATTTTTTCCAACAAACAGCTGAGATTCTTTTCGAAAGAGATTTCTCAACATGATTTTTTTGTATCTATAAAAAATCAAACTCACGACCATGACTAAAAAAATTCAGATCTATTTCTGCTGAGCCAACCAATATTGATTCTCTCTCTTCCTCTCTCACTCTCCTCTCCTCTTTTTCCTTCTCTCTCCTTTTCGAGGACAGTTTCGCATATACAAAAATGTAAGAAACGTGAATTCACGATTCAATCCCCAAATCTGATATTAAGGCTACGTGAATATCGATTGGTTCTTGTTACTGTCTCGATCATCACATCTACAACAATAGCAATCTGATCCTTAATCTCAATAATTAAAATTGATCATTTTAGAGATAAATATTAAACAAAATATTGATTTAATTTGTATAGATTTTTCTATATTACTCATTCCTATTTGAAACCATCCATTTATCAAAATCCTTAATTATTATATTTTTACAAATATTTGTATTCAAATTTTTAACGGTTTATCTCTATATTTTGCTAAATTTCCTCTGTTTAACTTCTTGATCCTCCTAATCAGTATATTTTTGGATTTTCTTTGCACATACCTGAACCACTTAAGATAAAACTCTCTCATTTTATCTATAATCGAATTAATTCACAACTTATTACGAATCTATTCATTTATAATTCTATCACTTCTAATTTTACCACACATCCATCTGAATATCTTTATTTCTCATTTTCTACTATTATTGTTAGTTAATAGTTCAACATTCAATGTCATATAATAGTATAGATCTTATTGTAGTTATATAGAACTTTTCCTTTAAATATAACGGTATCATACAATTACAAAGAATTCTGAATACTATTCTTAATTTCATCTCATTTGTTTGAATTCTATAATTTATATTTTTATATATATTATCGTCATTTTTAATATTAAAATAAAAATATCTAAATTATTCACTTTTAAAAATATATTTTTTCTTTCTTCTTTTATCTTCATAATTATCACAAAATCTATGTTTCATGTACTCGGCTCTCCATGTTAAATCTAAATTTTCTTACTCATAAAGTGGTCCCTCGTGACTCTAATTTAACATTGGTACGCTATCCAGCTTCGTCAATCAATATTATATCTTTCACAAAAAGCATAAACCATGAATTTCATCCTAGATTTGCTATTACATTCTCTGCCCCCAATTTTTTTCTAAATGGACTGTGATCTCAAGGGAGAGAAAAATCGTCTCAGGTGATTCTAAATTTTAGAATCTTCAGTAATTTTCTTGAGATTTTGTTTTTAAACAATTAAATGAAAATTCTTTATCATTTTGAAATTGACTCAGAAGTTGTTGTTGCTGTTGCTGAAGTAATTCTGAACAGGGTTTCTGAATTAAGGGCTTTTTTGGGCTTTGAAAATTGGGAATCTTCACTTTTGTTGTTGAATTTGTGTTTTTTGGGACATTTGAATGATGATTAGGTTAGTCTTTGTTCCATGTTTTTATTTTTAATTTAGGGTTTCTGAATTTGAGTTGATTGATGATTTTACGTTTGTTTTTTTGCATTACTTGCTTGACATTCCTTCTGGATTCTATTTTTTTGGACAAAGCAATCTACAATGCAGTCCATTGAAAATGGCAACGCTATAAAGAGTTCAGCTTCTAAGGCTTTGATTTTGGAAGCAAATAGCAGAAAACGGTGTAGAACTTTGGGCAAAGAGTTTTCGTCATTCTGCAGGTTAGGCTATCCGCATTCTTATAATTTTCCTACAAATATATACTCACATGCACATTATCGTTTATTTAAATATGTGTTTTGGCTCTGACTTTATGTAAAAGATAGTAATCGATTCGGAGGTTGCTGGAGAACAAAGTCCTCTAACTTGTCATAAAAATGATCTGTTCCCAGAAGGAGAGAATCAGCAAATAGAAGAAATAAGCAAAGAGATAGTGAACGTAGAATGCAGCCTCAGGACAGACAAAGGACTTCTCTGGCAGTCCCTTTACCAAATGATCCATGTCATTCGGGGACCACGTCAGTAAATGACATGGATCACGATATGCTCACATATCGGAGGTCGAAACGGCTTGAGATCACCGGATATACTGACTCCGACTTTGCGAGATGCCAAGATAGTATGAAGTCTACAACAGGCTACATCTATATGCTAGCGGGAGGAGCCATCTCTTGGAAGAGTGCTAAACAGTCTCTTATAGCATCTTCCACAATGGCGGCAGAATTCATAGCGTGTCATGAGACATCTAACCATGGAATATGGCTATGAAATTTTGTCACGAGATTACAGATAGTGGATAACATTCACAAGCCACTTAAATTATTTTGTGACAATAAATCGGCAGTTCTCTATTCGAATAACAACAGGGGCTCGACAAAGTCTAAGCACATAGACATCAAGTTCTTAGTTGTTAAAGAAAGAGTACAGAGTGGTTTAATATTTATAGAACACATAGGAACAGACTCCATGATTGCGGATTCGCTTACAAAGGGTTTACCACCCAAAGTATTCCTTGAGCATGTTGCTCGTATGGGTGTAATGCCACTTAAGGATATACAGTTTTAGTGGGAGTTTGTAATATTCTATTGATTCAGTTATTACAATTAAGTTTTGCAGAAATAAAGATTCAGTTTTTATTCACACTCTGAATTGTTATGATCTCACTAAAGAGGACCAGTTGGAAATAGGCATGTTAAAGATCACATTGCATGACATTTCCATACTACGCATCTATATCATGATCCATGTCATTCGATTATGTCAATTTACGTGATCATTGAAAGTTGAGTTACGAAAGAAATGTAACAGAAGCCGCCTTGATTCTAAGTTGATATGATTGATGGACCGGATTGGTTGAAGATACATGTCAATATTGATAGAAAAGTTGAGCTCATTCAGTCGTTTCGCAATTACATAATTATAAGGTGTCACATATAGCCCAAGCGGGAGATGAGCTTATATGTTTAAATAATTATGTAATTGTATACTGTCAAACCCATTAATTAATCTCATATAAAAGTGATCTGGTAAATTTGAAAAATTCGGTAATTTGTGTTTAATTATCTCAAAGGATATGGAAATAAATTATTGTGTAGATATCAATGGACATTTGCTATTTTGTGATGGGTTAAATAGGGAATGTCGAAGGGTGACTTGAGGATAACAGGAAAGTTACCTAAATTCATGTCAATTTGATAAAGTAACTAGAATAAGTTAAATTGGCAAATTCTGTTGTGAATTTGGAAGTAAAAGTCATCCCTACAGCTATAAATAGGGTTATGGTCCCCAGGTCAAGGTATCACTCTTCTTCCTAATACCCCATCATATAAAGAGACTCTGTGAGAATACTTTTGACCTGGAAGACTGTACCCGAATTCTGTCCAGACGAATGTCGAATCAAGACTTCAATTTTCAGCTATGGAATTAGGTATAATATCGATCCATTTTATGTTTTAATTTCAGTTTAATTAAACTTTTAATTCCAATGAGTCAACGCAATGTTTGATATTTTTTTGTATCAAATTAATTTTCTATCACAAAAATCTTCCTTCAGCATACCTGAGTGGTTACTATCGTTTGCTGAAATCTGGGAGGTAATTATTCTTTCTTATTAATCTTGCAGTAATAGTGGGTGAGCGTCGGTGCAATGGTAGAGTTACTAAGGTCATGAGTTCAAAACATGGAAACAGTTTCTTTGCAAAATGTAAGGGGAAGGCTGCTCTTCTTTTTATTAATCTTGCATTAATATTGTTTTTCACCTAATATCCAAAATTTACTAAAATTGTGTCTCAGTTATTGAAGACAATTATTTTTATCATCCAACTGTCAAAAGGATTGTCTGAAACATGTCATTGTGTCTCAATTATTTTTATCCCTGAAGATTTAGCCTCTTGCATAGAAAATAAGTAGCAATGATTTAAGCATTGAATGCAAACAATTCAAATGTCAACAAATTTTTCGTTCACTTTTTGAACACTCCTTGGAATCTTGATATCTTTAATTCTTTAATGTTCTTTTGCAGTAATAGAATTGCTCAAGTTTCTGTTTTTCCTTGCAGATGTTTCTTAGTGCTCTAATAGATGTTGCGGGGCATTCTGGAAAACTTATTCTGCCTTTGAAGTCCTGCAAGAAGTCAGGAATCAAGGAATACATGTTGGGATAATGACTTATAGCTCTTTAAAGGTGCCTGTAGCAAAGTATGTTCCATCTAGACACCTCTATAATATCTTCTCATCAGCTCATCAATAGGATAGTCTGTAAGTGAGCTTGATATCATGTTTTTGACGAGTATGAGGCTTACCCTTAACCATCTCCAACAATTTGGTAATTATTTTTTGGGGGGGGGGGGGGAGTTGTCCAACTCAGTTTCTACAAAAATAGATGTCTAAGAACATTTACAATTATTAGTTCCTTACAACTTTCATCGGCAATTGTGATCTGAGTGAGAGAATGGTTACTTTAAGTTGGCAGCCAGCAATGCTTTTTCTAAATGATTTTTTTGTTTCACATATCCACTTGGGACCCCTTTGGAATTCAACTTTGTGCATGTGGGTGTATGTTTGTTGGTTTATTTATTTAGTTTTTAACTTTTCTGTGATGGTTTTGGTTCCATGTCTCGATAGAAATTCCAAAGAGATTCAAAACACCAGAAAAAGCACCATATAGGACAATTTTGGTCCTTAAGGCTTTTTTCTTTGGGGGGGGGGGAGGAAATCCTTAGTCCTCATTGCCCATTAAATTTTGGTTGTTGCTTTTGCATCTATGCCATGTGAAATTGCATTATGCTGTTCTGATGGGCCCCTAGATCGATGCTCAACCAATTCTTCTCTTTAAGTTCAGGAAAGAATTCTCCACCACCGAACCTGCACTGACCTTAATTGTGGCATCTTTCATAGGCAAAAAACTGGAAAAAGTCATTGGAGTTATATGATGAAATTAGGTCCATGAATTTGAAGCCAATGGGAATGAAAAGAGTAGGGTTATCTGCCAGTGTTGACTACTGAAAAGTAATTTCTCTAGGTTCTTGTCTTCTACTTGTTTCTGTGATGTGTACTGCAAATTCTATATCAATTTGTAGGAACGATGATCTTGAAGTTGGTCTCAAGCTAAAAAGGATTCTATTACCCCCAATACTGTGATGTCCATATGTCTAACTGTTGAGTTCATTGATTTTCTCTCATCCTTACCTAGTAAGAAAGATGTTTGGGGACAACTAATCAGTTACTAGTTAACATTGAGATGCTCATTTAAATCAAAGGGCCTCTCCCTCCTTTTGTCTTTCTGGGAGCAGGGTCCATTTAGTATTTCTCAAATGGCTTATCATGCATATTTTGCTTTCCTATCTTTGCATAGCTCTTTGCAACTGGCTTTGTTTTCGAGTTTTGTGGTGGTGCTTCCTTTTTTAAAGCTCATTGATTTCGAGCTCTGAGCTCAACTCTCTTACTCGTTTTGGGTGTCAAAGTTCCCCTCTAATAAGGGGACAATTGGATTATAAAATAATATGCTATATGTAATGGAACTATTTTGCACATGATATAATTCAAAATGTGTTTAATAACTTGACCAGTGGGCCTAAAATTGTTGTGTTATATGAAAGAAAAGCACAAATGTAGTAGTAAACTAAAAGAAAAGTTGTTTGCCTGCTAATTTGAGAGACTTGCAAGCAAAATTCTCCTTGAAGATTTTTTGGGAAGATATTTGTTTTTCTGTAGTCTTTGCGTATTGTACTCATAAATCTGATCTCTTTGAAGGCATGCGCATGTGGAGATATGAGAAGGCTTGTACCATGGGTGAGCATGTCATGTCGTCCAATTCTGGGTGGCCAAAAATCGACAATGAATGGTATTAGGTGTGCGCAATCTAAAATTAAGGCTTTTAAAAAATCCATGGAAGTAAGTTTCCAGAATTTGGAGAGCTACATTGTCAATTTTCCATTTAATTAGTGGAAGTAGATTTTCAAACTTTGACTGACAAGTTGTCAAAATTTTTCTTCTGAAAACTGAAGCCGACCTGCCACTAAATGCATTTGAAATTGAATTCTGCATTTTTAGACGGCCTGTTTCACCAACCATGTTGTACACCTGTAGTTGCATAAAGCTGATGTTGAGCACATGATTGGCAGCCTGATATTGTCTATTGACCATAAATTATCTGTAGTCAATTCATGGGTGCATGTTTTTCTAAGAGAACGGATTTTATTGTTGTTCTCTCTCTCTCTCCCCTTCCCCCCCTCTCTCAATTTGCATTCTATCACTTAAAAAATATGGGAAGTAGTTGCGATGGTATCTATTCTATATAATGAACCTTCAGAATTAATATATAGTTGTTCTGCAAGTGTTGTCTTTTGACTTAATCTTTGTTCATTTTTATATCTGATGTCTGCTGTCTTCATAACATATATATATATATATTTTTAATATCTGATGAATTCAAAACATACTGGGATGCTAAATGATTGAAATTTTTGGAGTAAATATGTTGGAATAGTTCTCATTTCTTTTCTTTATCTGGATCATCTCTCCTATTATCTTTTAACTGTTGATGCAATTCGTTACTAGGCTTGCTATGCTTGAGAACCGCGTGAACGGCCACTCATGGGATTCCAATTTGATCTACAGGATTCCATTGGCATTGAAGGTCTATCAATAAATAATTGTAGCTGGTGTGATGCCCACCGAGGAGATCTTTACACAGGTTCTTGGATGCCTATGTCTCCCCCAGGATGCTTCCTTGAGAACCAGACTCGTTGAGGATCTTGGTGGGGGTGCCAACACTTCGTCACATCAACAGTCATTGTTAGATGGATTTGCGGAATATGATTCCTGTTCCTTTTCATTATTTGAGGTCCTTTACAAGCAACACTGGCTGGTTCTTGTTCCCACTTTCTCCATTTTCATGCCATATTGACCAATTCTGTATGACTATTAATATTTTCAGGAAGCTGCTTATCTTGGCATTGTTTGGTCTCCTTCAAAGAAGCTCCTGTTGCAATTGATGCAAGGCAACTACATATGTATACTGCTGAGGTCAGGCTTTGCTTTAGTTTCCTTCTATGCTTCAATGCAATTTAGTGTCACACAATTTGATGATGAACTTGTCCTATATATCTTTCAAATTCGATTTTAACTGGCAGCTTAATATTTTGTTAAAGATAATGTTGGACCTGTTTGTCTACATTTGTTCTCTTGGTCAGGGATTTTATGTAATGGCAATTTCAAAGGCTTTAAGTTTTGTGCTACTCCAAACTGATGAAGTTCAATAGTATTCATTATCTTAAATATTGAGCAAGTGTTTCTATTTCTTGCCATGTATCACAAAATGCATTTTGAATCTTGCATCAATTGATATTGGATGGTATTTATCTAATATTGACAAGGCTTAGATTGTTCATCACAGATTAGAACTTTACAATCTGACTGCAGTAATACCCATATTCCTCCATTCTTCTTTCACAATGATCAAGATCTCTTGGGATACTAATTTTAGATTGTATATTGGTCAGGTGTTCCTCAACAGTTTTGAAGGATTTGAAGCATCGGCTTGCTGCAGGTAACTCTTATCAGAGTTTAATCTCTCCGGTCACTTACTGTAAGATACTCTTTCTTTGCGTAAGTTAGGTACTATGTACTAGCTTAATTAATTGATTGAAGGCTGGTGAGCATCACATTTTTTATTGACTAGTTGTAAATCAAACAAATAGGGCTGAGAGAGTTGGGGCTGGAAAAATATACAAGCTGATAGACTTGGAAGAACAAAAAGAATTTCGAGAGGGATACGAATTGGGTATGAATTTAGAGATTCCAGAGTGGGCAGAGAGCTCAGAGCTATTTCTTACAGGCTTAGGAAAAAAAAGTATAATTGGGTAATGGCGGTAAAATGACTATATGGGGTTTTGGAGCAAACAGGAGAAGGTTACAGAGGATGAGAGAGTTAGTTCAGGGAAAATATACAAACTGATAGACTTGGGAGAACACAAAGAATTTTGAGAGGGATACGAATTGGGTATGAATTTAGAGATTCCAGAGCAGACAGAGAGCCCAGAGCTATTCCTTACAGGTATAGAAAAAAAAGTTTAATTGGGTAATAGCGGTAAAAGTTGTAATTCTATTTCACAAAATCAATTGTTTTAACTGTTATTGTGAATGAAAATTGCACATATCTATTTCACTTTGATAGTTTGCCCGACAGTGCAGAAAATGACAAGCTCCTTTATTTGCCTTTGTTATGGTACCTTGAGCTCTATGTTTGCTCTGATTGTGGTTCAGTCCATTTTCATATCTCTAAAATTTTGCTAGTTTACATCCAACTCTTGGAAGAAAAAAGTCATTTATGGTGAGTACCAACCAATAAAGAAACATATACTATAATACAAACTGGAGAAATCCAACATTCAGTGTTGTACAAGGTGGTTGTCTCTCCTTAGCTCTGCATATTCTCATACAAGGTTGTCGAAACTAATGTTCATAAACCAGTGTGCAGTATGTGCTGCAGAAGATTAAGGCCTTTGGTTGAGATGCTCCCTCTCAATTTGGATTTTGGGATCTCAACTTTAGGGGGTGGGTCTTGAGAGAAACAAACTACCACCACCGTCACATTATCACAAGTGTTGCGCTTGAATGCCTCCCTAACCAACTCTCTCTCGCATCTCTCAGGATCATTGTGAAGCATCAGCTCCTTTCTTGCAATGGTAACTGCACACTGGCTGCGCATCACATCCCACAGCCCATCACACCCCATTATGAGGAATTCATCTTCCTCAGTCAGGACAATCTCCTGCAGCTCTGGTTCTGCAATCAAGGGACAGGAAGAGCCTCTGGATCGTTTCAGGTGCCTGCCTCCGATGGTTCGTGCCACAGAAAGTTTACCATTAAGGTATCCATCATAAACTTCACCTCCAACTTGATCCTTAACCTTTCAGAGGGACAACTTGGTTTGTGATCCTTGGACAGTTAAATTGCTCTACCTCTTCTTCCCAGCACAGCCCGACAATCCCCAGCCAACAAACATAGACCTGAAAGGAGACCAGATATCAAGTAACCAATTGTACATACCAGAACATAAACGAACATTCAACTAACCAACCATATGCCAATCTTGCCGATGTTCTTTTTGTTCTGAGTAAATCCATTTTATTAAGTATGTTATTATTTGATCTTGCAGGCCATATTTACCGGTAGATTCTCATTAGCATTAATGTGGCAAAAGAAGTATATCTCAACTAAACTGAACTGCAATACCTGATATGGCACAAATAGAGGAGATAATGAATGTTGTGAATTTCTTAGAACCCTAAACCAGGAAACCATATCAATTGTAAACTCCAACTGTTGTCACCTTCCAAATATTAGGGTTGTCAGAATTGTGGTGCCAGAGGAACTATCAAGAGAAGTGGTATTTGCAAAAGCTTGATAGAGAATCATTATCAAAAGAAATTGATCATTTTTTAACCTTAATCAACAAATTTTCGCAGCAGTATGTATTGCCTTCTCCACACATGTAGGAAAATGGGAGTTTTCAGTTATAAAGCTGAGAATGTTGCTTCTGATGAGTGAAGCTGCATCAGAACCACCATGGCCATCAAACACCTGAAGAACATGAATAAGGATTGTTTGTAACATATCATGGAAAAGGGTAATTATCAAGTTGTTTGAAATAACTGAGTTGATCTAATTGAAAATAACGTTGTGCCAAGAAAATCTACATCATGAAATTAAAGCAACAAACCCCATAAAAAGCTGCAGGAGAAGGTACTTGCACAGTGGTACCCAAATGGACAAGAAGATTGTCTATTGAGATGAATTCATCCTCCATGTAAGGTTTCCGTCCAACAGCGTCCAGAGCGGAAATTACTAGCATCCGTTGCCTACTCAGATTGGATGAATACGCAAAAAATTAGTTGCAAATGCAGAAATAAGAAACCAAAGGACCAGAAACAATGGCGCCATATGCACTCACCAATTTAGGAGTAGTAACCTTTTGAGCATACTTTTCACAAAGCCGCACTCTTGAGAGATCTCCTGTAGTTTTTCCTATTGTAAATTCCGAAGTCTCTAAATAATCTGTCTTTGGCATAACTGCCTTCTACAATGTTCAATGGTGGCGCGTGATCAGCTCTTGCTGTCATCCTTCTTTCCAAATGTTAGATCTATTAGATGCACAGATACGGAGCGAAAGTAATGAATAATTTTCAAAAAATTAAATAGATCAAATTTTGGATGTGTATCTCGATACGTAGGATCTTTAAAATTTAATCGATCGGTGAATTGTGAAATGTTCCTCAAATAATTGCACAGTCGGGATGGTGATCACGAAATCAATCGAACCATTATCGTAATATCACAACACTTTAATCCATAGTGTGGTGAATTAAGATGACTAATAAATTTTTTTACTCAAAAATTATTCAATCTTTTGTCGCTCTAGACAGTTTCTCTCAACCTTTCTCACTCAACAATGTACATGATGATTCTCTCTCGTTAATTCAAACTCAAATTGAATTCTTTAACTCAGGTAGGAAGTGTACAGTGAAAAGGGAGAGATCTATGGGAGATCATGAATAGTTAAGAGATAATGGGGTTTATTCCATTGTCTCAATTTAATTTAAATTAATTTTATTTGAGGCAAAAAGCCCGTCACAGACATATTTATCAACACCAAAGAAATATCAACTCCCTCTAACAAACCAAAATAGGATCAAATTTTTACTTCTGAAGATAAATCAAATTTAAGATGCTCCCTTATCAGAAATAAAAAAACGAACGATACACTTTTTTTTTTAAGTCTGCAACTTTGTCCAATGAATTCTCTCCTGATCAAAGTACCATGAAATTCATGTGTCCAATTGGTCCAGACATATCATACTTTCTCCTCAAAAACCTAGTAAACAATTTCTGAAACTAATTAGCACCCACAACTATTAAATATAGAATTTTTTCGATCACCACTTCCAAGTCAAATCAGCCCACCATCTTCCAAATCCATGATCAAATTTGACCAAATATATCCATTTGATCAAAAAGTCTCAGCTCAAAAAAAAAAAAAAAACATAAAAGTACATGACACGAAAGTAAGAAGACACTAACTCTCCAAAATATTCCTGAAACATTAGTAGTAAAAAAAAAAAAAAAACATATGAGCAACTTCGGTATATACGACGAGTCCACAATTTTAAGACCCAGAATCAGAAACCCCATCAAAAATAAAAATTGATTGAGTTGGGGCAAGCTAGCAAATCATTGAACAGACAAAAAAAAGGAACGTACTTGTGGTAAACTTTTATGATGAAGCTGAGAAGCACAAACTCAAGTCTCTCTCCAAAAGCATTTCTCTCTCTCTTTCCCATTAAAAAAAAGGGGTTCAATGTACACCGAAACGAAACTCTACAGACCCCAAATCCGCCAAAAGTCTCTTCTTTCCTTTTTTTTTTTTCCTCTCCCGGATTTCAATCGACAAAACATCAACGGAGCTTTGAAATTTTGAGGGGTTTCTTTTTTTCTGTCTTTTACTTTTAATTAATTATTTTCTGTTGACTTTTTTTCTGCCGTTGCAGGTTTTCAATGACATAGACGGACACGTGTCCCTGTATGATTTGGTTGACCTTTATCATCAATGTCTCAGCTTTAAAATGTCATACTTTATTAAACAGGAGATTTGAGAGAATAGATGATGAAAGTTAAATCGGATTCTACATTTTGGTTCGGTGATGAAAGTCAAATCGGATTTTAGGTTTTATTTTTTTGGTTTTTATTTTAAAATTTTAACTGTATATAAATTTTCAATCTCTCTTATATTTATCTTTCGAATAATTAATTTTAAAATTAAAAATTAGGATTGATATTGTTATTATTCAGAGTTAATCAAATCTTTGTACCTTGATGTGGATTCTTCTGAACCCCCCTTCCACGGTTGAAAAGTACCCATTCAATTGTAGTTTATTAAGCTTGTTATGCTGATTAGTTTGTAATCTTCAATTTCTTTCCTTATAATTTTATATTTCTTCTATGTTGGTTTACATCTACATATCAACATATACTCTATATATATATATATATATATATATATATATATATATATATATACACATCTTTAACTCGTACGAATAATGATGATGCCATCTATAGACACTGGGTGGGGGAGTTGTTGTTTGCCTGTAAAAAGTGATAGTTCTCTATAAAAATAGGGCAAAATCTAGTACTGCTACTCATTTTTAACTTAGGAATGGAAAGGATATTAGCATAACTTGACATTAGACATCTAAAGATTCCTATGTTAGTATTTGTGATTTTATTGTATGGTATGTTTGTTCTTTCACTTCTTTTGATCCATCCTACAAACAAACTGCTAGAATTGGCTATAAAGCATTTTGGCATCCTCTAATATTGTTGCATTTGCCCCTACATGTTGGGTTCAATTTTTTTACTTCTTGTTGTGTAACTAATTTTTCTTGGTTTGGCTAAAAGAATTAGGTGTTTCTAAGGGATAAACTGCTGATTTTTATGTCAGGTCAGATTAGTTTTGACTTGGGACCACGATGAAAAGAGCTAGCTGGTGCAAAGTGGACTCGCCATAAGATAATCAATAGTCGGAGTTATGTTAGATTTGATACATAACTATAGGGCTTAAGTATGAAGAAGACAGAATTTCTCAAACGCTACTTGATTGTCATTTTGACCTTCATATCAACGTGCATTTGTGATGTGGAACGTGTGGGTTTCTCAATCGCATACACAGTTGCTTCTGATGCTGCTGGTGTAAACCAAGGACACAATACTCACAACCTTTTATTATGGGTATAACTGTTCACAGGTGCCAGGGGGTGGGCAGCTCAAAGAGTAGGAGGAAGGTGTGCTCTACTTCTTTCATTCGTCTTTTGGTCTTTGACTGCTGCTTTGATCCCACTAGACTCAAATCAGGTCACAGTACTGGTTATGGCGCGTTTGCTCGTCGGTGTGGCACAGGGATTCATTTTTCCTTCCATTCACACAGTGTTAGCCCAGTGGGTTCCTACTCACGAAAATTCTCGATCAGTTTCTCTTACAATGTCTGAAATGTACTTAGGTGCAGCTGCAGGGATGCTTGTGCTTCCGAGTCTTGTAAATTTTATGGTTCCCGAATCAGTATTTGCTGCTGAGGCGGTTCTAGGTGCCATCTGGTCTCTACTCTGGTTTTAAATATGCCAGTGATCCACTTCACGCGGAGCATCCAAAAGCAGCTGCTGCTGGTTTTGGGGATCCATTGTTGCCAATTAAAGGAAATTCCAAAATGAAAGAGGAGAATGGAGGAAGTTCTGTCAGAACCTTCAAAATCCCGTGGAAGATAATTTGCTTTAGTTTGCCAATATGGGCTATTGTAGTTAACAACTAGACATTTCATTATGCTTTGTATGTGCTAATGAATTGGCTCCCCACATATTTTGAACTGGGGCTTCAGCTTAGTCTCCAAGAAATGGGTTCTTCTAAGATGATGCCCTATCTAAACATGTTTATTTTCTCAAATATTGGAGGAGCTGTTGCTGATCACTTCATTACCAGGAGGATCTTGTCTGTGACCAAAGCAAGAAAATTCTTGAACACAATAGGATTTCTAGTGGCTTCTCTAGCTCTGACCTAAATTCCAGCTTTCAGAACTCCTGGTGGAGCTGTCTTATGTTCTTCCGTGGTTCTTGGATTTTTGGCATTAGGAAGAGCTGGTTTTGCAGTGAACACATAGACATTGCCCCAAGGTATGCAGGTATTGTGATGGGGGCTTCTAATACTGCTGGTACCTTAGCTGGTATTTAGGGGTTGCTCTTACTGGCCAGCTTCTTGATCATAGCTCGTACCTTAGGTGCTAAAAGTTCTAATTTAGACCTTTCCAGTCCAGAAAGCTGTAGAACAGTATTTTTAATTCCAGGATTGCTTTGTGTTTTCAGTTCGTTTGTGTTCTTATTATTTTCAACGGGGGAGAGGATATTTGACTAAGCCAAGTTGTGGCTACTACCTTCTTAGTTGTATCAAGTCAGGCTTGGGCTCCAAATGTCTTTGTCAGTGTGCGAATGTGGGCACTGATGCCATATTTGGCTAAAGATGCTTTCCGTGTACGCATACATTGGAGTTTAGGGTAAAAAGAGTGTAAGCAGTCAGCAATACTGGGATTTAGCTAGGGGAAGATGTATACTGGAATTTATGGTTGTATATTATCTAAAGCTCATCAGCTCATTTTTTTCCATCTCTTCACAGATAAGAGCCAGTTCTTTATGGTTCAGTGTAAGCTACCATATATTTTTTTTTTCATCTCTTCACTTATCATCGTAGTCCCAAGAGGTAATTGGATGCACAAACATGCATACGATGAGCAAGACAAGAAAGAGGTAATTGGAAGGAGGGGGAGGCCTGAAATGAATCCAAAAGAATATTGTATACAAATTTTCTGCCGACAAGTCACTGGAACAATAGATATATTTGTTAACAGAGTGTTTGGCAAAGACATGGGAAAAAAAGGTAAGGGAAAGAGACGGAAAGGATGAAAAAGGAAGGTAAAATTAAAAATCATATTTGATAATAAAATATGTGATAGGAAAGGGAGGAAAAATATAGCAAAATAAAAAATCATGTTTGATTAGATGAGGGAAATGGAAGGAATATAATAAAAAAATATATAAATTTATTATTTTATCATTTCTGTTTTTATTAGACTTTTAAAATAGATGGTATAAAAGTAAATTTGATATTTATTATTTTAAAAGGAAATCTCTTCCTTCCAACACCCAAATTGAAAAATTAAGTTTGAAAGATTTTATAATAACCCTTCATTTGTCACCCCTTCAATTAATTATTTTGTCAATCGTAGATGAGTTCTTTAAAATCCCTCTCTTTTCTATTCAAATCCTCCGTCCAAACACACCGTAAGAATAACATACACTTAAGAACATGGTATTCACGACGAAAGAATTCTTCCATAAGGGGGAAAGAAGAGCATCTTTGACAGAATTGGTCAGTCACAGGTTGGTAAGAAAATCCATCACAAGAAGGGAAACTTTGCGAGGGACCTGTGACGACTTTTGGAGGAAGTTGTGGGCGGTTTTTGTATTAGGTGTCAGCAAGGATTGTTGCTGCTGCATATTTTGAACAAAGGGAGTTTGAAGTGCCATTCACATTCATACACGGCATCACCTCATCGTATGCATGTTTGTGCAGCCTTCACGCTTTTGTGTATACTAGTTTTTTTGGCTCGCACTGATGTACGGGATATCCATAAAATATGAATTATATTTTTTATTATATAAATATTTTTTAAATTTATAATTAACTCAATATTTGAATTAAATTATTATCTAAACCAACAAAAAATATGATATATATTAGTGATATAAAAAAGAGTCTAACCACTGAAAATCGAAAAAATACCAACGAATGAAGTAAAAAATAGATAATAAGTAGAGTAAAAAGATAATAAAAATAAATGGACGACTATTGGTGAAGCAAAAAAAAAAGGTGAAAAAACATGTGTCAAAGAAGATGAAGGACCAAAGAGAAAAAAAATGGTAAAAAAAATAAAAGGAACAAGAACCTAAATAGAAAAAAACTGTGATTTAAAAATAAAGAGTCAAACCATATGTAAGGTGAAAAAATAAAAAGGAAAAACCTATATTAAAAAATAATGAAAAACTAAAGTTTTAAAAAAAATTGGATAAAGAAAATGATTTGAATGGACAAGTAGGGAAAAAATGAGGAAAAATCTTTACCTAAAAAAAAGAATAACTTAAAAAAAATTAGGTAAAAAAATAAAAAGAGCAAATATCTAAATGAGAAAAAAAATATGATTTAAAAATAAATTGATGATCATTCATGAGACTAAAAAAACAAAAGGAGAAAAACTTATATCTAAAAAAGATAAAAGATTTAAGAGGAAAAAAAATCAGATTAAAAAAAAGAGTAAGGATGTAAATAAAAAAATAAAAAGCTATAATCTAAAGATAATGTGACAACTATCCATGTAGTAAAAAAAAATAAAAGGAAAAAAAACCTATGTTCAAAAGAACGAAGGATCCAAGGAAAAAAAAAGGGATAAAAAAGGTGAAAAACTGAAAAAAAAAAAAATAAAGTGTGGTTTTAAAAAGACAAAGAACTTAAATGAAAAAAAAGTTATGGTCGCAAAAAGGTAAAGGATATAATGGAAAAAAATATAAACAAAAGTGTAAGGTGTTGAATTGAAAAAAAAAACTAAAGGTATCGTTATGAGTAAAAAAAAAAGTAAAAGGATCTTAATGGAAAAAAAAGTATGGTTTGCAGAAAATGAGAGATCTAAGCTATAAAAAAATGGTTAAAAAAAGTGCAAAAGATTTTTAAGAAAAAAACACAACGGACTCCTACGGGTAAAAAAAAAAAAAAGCAAAAGACTTAAACGGAAAAAAAAAAAAACATAGCAGGGTTTGCAAAAAAGTGCAATAAACTTCAATGAAAAAAAAAATAATAGCGGGATTCTAAAAATATGGAATGACCAAGTAAAAACATTTTCTAAAAAAGATGATGCGAACGACAAAAAAAAAGCTGCACCCAAAAAAAGGGACGTAAATGAAAAAAAATAGCGAAGTACAAAAAATATGAGATAATCAACTAGGGATTTTATGAAAAAACACATGAACAATAGATGATGTGAATGAAAAAAAAAAAGGAAGTTAAACAAAAATATGAATGGACCACCTAGGGGTAGTGTTTTGAAACTCGGATCGGAGTACGAACCGATCGTGCCAAGGGGTCGATAGGTCACTGAATCAAACAGATCAGATCGGACAAAAAATCTAGATGACATCGTCATAATGTCATAAATAAATTTAATTTATAATATATTAATAATATAAAAAAATTATATAGAAATGGCCCGGTGGTTGTGGTTGCTCATGAAGACGATTTGCTCTTGAGTTCAAGCCCACACGGGTGCAGCTTTTTGATTTTTTTCAGCAAGAAAGGAAAAAACCCGGGTTGGCCGGTTCAAATTGATTCCCGATCCAACCCGAGTCTTGATCGATTTTCACACGAATCAGTTTTATTAAATAATACGTACCGGCCACTGGTTTTGATCGGTTTTCATACAAACCAGTTTTATTAAATAACTCGGACCGACCATTAGTTCTCGGTCAGACAGGTCGATTCGGGTTTTAAAACACTTATTAGAGATTTCGAATCAAAACATATGAATAATAGAGAATCTGAAAAAAGAAAAAACAAAGTTGGATGAAAAAAATAAAAAAAAAGATGCAAATGAAAGGAAAAAAAAAAGATGACAGGTCCAAAAAAATATGGGGCTACTGTTCAGTAAAAGATCTGAGTGAAAAAAGGAAAAAAAACTGGATGAAAAAAAAGAGGATGGATCTAAAAAAATATGAGATTACGTATTTATAAATAGTAACTCCAACTCGTACTTTATATAACAGGGTAATGCAAATGCATGCTCAAATGCTACTGTAATTTATTTTCATGTTAGAAATTCTTGCCCTTTTTTATTTTTTGGTCTACGAGGGGAAATGACAACTTCTTCCCCCAACACCATATCTAGTATGTGAAATAACTCCCAAATTACATACGCTAGACAATTAAGTAAAGTCACACCATCTTTGGAGACAACAATACTTCTTATTATCACCAAAGCCATCTTTATTTTATTTATGTTTTTCTTTATTTGGTGTTGGAATGCAAAACAAATACTAGCTATACAATATAAGAGATACGCTTTTGTAATTTATACATAAATGATATTGTTTAATTTTAGACCTTATTATTTTGATCATTAATTAATTATTTATTTAGTGGTTAATTGATAAAGGATAAAAAAATATATTAATTTATTTTTATTTTTGTTTTTGTTTTGTGCTTGGATAAGAATAGAAGACAAGCAGAAGGTATTATTAAATAAATGAATAAATATTCTGAAGCATCTAAGTTTAATTTTTTTTTTTTTAAAAAAAGGAAGTGGATTATTAGAAAAGTAAGATTCTGCCCCCAAATTGCCAGCAAAACTCTCGTCCTAGCAAAAGGACACACAGCACACAACAAACAACGTAAGACGACCAATGTTTGATTAAAGTTCGACAAGTGCCGCAGAGGGGTTGTCTTCTTCACTCTCTCCCACTACCCCAAAAGAACCTTTCAGAGGTTCGGTCTATTCTCTCCTCTCTCTCTGTGCAAAATGGCAAATTGCTGCCAGACTCCATTCAAACCCACTTCAATTTCTCCTTCAACAGCCCTAAACACACATACTCGACTCGCAATCACTAAATCTCAAACTTTCACCTGCAATCTTTCTCAGCCTTCCCTAACCCTAACCACCGAACCCGAACCCCTCTTTACCTCCGTCAAGTCCTTCGCGCCGGCGACCGTCGCGAATCTCGGGCCGGGCTTCGACTTCCTCGGCTGCGCCGTTGACGGCTTGGGCGATTATGTCACCATCACCGTCGACCCCAAAGTCCGTCCGGGGCAAATCTCCATTTCCGAAATTCACGGCCCCAAGAATCTCAGCAAAGACCCCTTGTGGAATTGCGCGGGAATCGCCGCCATTTCCACCATGAAAATGCTTGGAATTAGGTCAGTGGGTCTCTCTCTTTCCCTCCATAAGGGTTTGCCATTGGGCAGTGGTTTAGGATCTAGTGCTGCCTCTGCTGCAGCTGCTGCTGTTGCTGTTAATGAAATTTTTGGGAAAAAATTAGGGTTTGATGATCTTGTTAATGCAGGATTAGAATCCGAGGCGAAGATATCTGGGTTTCATGCGGACAACATCGCACCTGCAATCATGGGTGGATTTGTCCTAATTCGTAGTTATGAACCTTTGGAACTAATGAGACTGCGGTTTCCCGATGATAAGGAATTGTTCTTCGTGCTAGCGAGTCCGGAGTTTGAGGCTCCGACCAAAAAAATGAGGGCTGCATTGCCTGCAGAGATCGGGATGAGTCATCATGTGTGGAATTGTAGTCAGGCGGGTGCATTGGTGGCATCTGTATCGCAAGGGGATGTGGAGGGTTTAGGAAAGGCATTGTCTTCGGATAAGATTGTGGAGCCAAGGAGGGCGCCATTGATACCTGGGATGGAAAGTGTGAAGAAGGCAGCAATTGAGGCAGGTGCTTTTGGTTGTACCATTTCCGGGGCTGGTCCGACTGCTGTTGCGGTCATTGATTGTGAGGAGAAGGGGAAGGAGATTGGGATCAAGATGGTGGAGGCTTTCTTAAAAGATGGGAATTTAAAGGCTTCTGCCTTCGTTAAGAGACTTGATCCTGTTGGTGCACGGCTTGTTAGTAGCATGCCTATTTGAAAGGGAGTGGAGATATCTTGAGTTGTTCATAAGGCCTTTCTGGTGCTTGAGCATTGTTGTTCTAGATTTTGTTGATCACCAGGGAGAAGAGGATGCAGGGTATGTTCTATTTCCTTAGAACAATGCTTCGTACCATTTGAGTCTTGACCATAAGTAAATCTTGACTTTGAGGTCTTTGATAATATCTTACATTGGTATTGGAATTGGAATTGGGAGAGCTGGTGTTTTTATTGCAAGAATGCTACATCGTTTTAGTTTTCTCCTGTCTAAAGAATTTTCAGTACTTTTTCTTGTTAACTACTTCAGTCCTGTGGTTTCAACTTCAAGTACCTAATTTATTTGCTTCCTAAGCTGTCTCTCTACATTATTTGTCCCAACAGCAATTCTGATAACTGTAATGATCAAATTTCCAAGTAACTGATCATTGTCAAATAGAAAATGGACATGGAGATCAATCAATGGTTTGGTGGAATTAATTGCACCATATAGAAATTTTGAAGATATCCTGATAACAGGGATGCAATTAACAAATATAGATACATTCACTTATTTAAAGATACAATGTTTTGATGTAGAGAATTTCAGTAAATTAGAAATTTCATGCTCTTTGTTAAGGCCTTCTCTCGAAGTAGCTGGAAAAGAAATGTAGGCATGTTTTGTGCTGCCATTTTTAGCCCTTACATTTTCCCACAGACGAATACCAACGTCTATAGCACAGGCAGAAACACATACAGAAGAACATATGAGGCCTTTCATTGTTGTCTGGTTGTTACCATCAGACCCTCCAGTCTCATAAGCTCCATATTTTACTTCACTGTCATTTTTTTTACTTGATTCTTGTTTACAGTAGTTTGCCTGAATTATTTATTTTTGTGACCTGCTGCCCTTGCGACTGGACCTAGTAACTCTTCAGAGTTGCCGCCTTTCTCCAACCTGGTCTTAAGGGATGATCTCTATTAGCTCCCTGTAGTCATGCCATATATAGTGTTTCCAAGATGATAAGCTTGGTGAGTGCCTTATTTGCTGGACAGAGTTCACTGGTGGTACTGTGATCCGAATCTCACCTCAATGTGATGCTAGAGGAGCAGTGATGGTCATGGAGGAGAGTGGTTCAACTCAAGTTCAGAGACGATGGCACCGATTCATATTTAGCTAAAATAGGTTTGGACGAGAAAATGATTATCCATCTTAGTTTAGCCCTTTTTTTATTTCTCCTCAGAGGATGAAATAATTGACTTTGCTGTTTCAGTTGCATCTGGTAACACTATCATGAATACATTGTATCAACATCTGCTACCGAAATTTGTTAATATATTTGTTATAAAGGAGGGCATTGCCTTAATATATTTGTTGTCAAATGTTCTGGTCAAGAGAGAAGATTTTGGTACCAGTAGCACCCTCGTTTCATATTCTTGTTTCTAATGTGTATGCTAAACATGCTTCTTACTCTTACCTTGCGGTTGGCAACTTAGCTGGTGAAAGTTCGTTGTATAATAGGTAGTTAAAGAGAGAAGGTTTTTTTTGGGCTTTGAAAAAGCTCTTCGGAGGAGCTTTTGCCTCTTTTCTTTTTACTGTTCTAGCTTTTTTTTTTTATTATTACATTTATATCCTTATATAATTATTTTTATTCCTCTAATATTCTGACTTAAATAATACAAAATTTTAAATATATTTTTTAATTTTTAATTTTACTTTAAAAATAAAAAAAGTACAAAAAAAAAAACAACCGTTAAATTTTAATTTCATTTTAAAAGTAAAATACCCAAACTATTTCTAGCTTTTTTTTTTAAAAAAAAAAAAAGTTATTATTTTTTATTTTTCCTCAAAGGGTGAAAAAAAGTTCTCCCAAACATGTTCGTTGTTTGGTCATTTCATACATAAAAACCTTTGGTCATTTCATACATAAAAACCTGAATTGACTAAACGAAGCTTGAGAGAAAAGGTTCTAACTTTCATCAAATAATAGTATTAGATGAACCAAATTTTATGTTGTAATCCACAATAAGATGTGTTTAACTAATTCTCAATCAAATTATCAATTAATTTGAACAAATATTTGATTAAAAATTGATCGAAAGGTAATTATGTAAAAGGGTATTATAAAATTTTATCCATTTAATATTATTTGACTAAATTGATCCAATTATGTTGCCATTTAGGTCATATGGAGGATAACTCTCCCCTTCTTCTTAAACCCTCCTCAAACTTGATGCAAATAGAATTTGATTTCAACATCCCTTCAAATTGAACTAGCTGATATTGGCACAATATTCTTAACTATTAGGATTACGAAACATGAACTTTCTCAAGGTTCTACCAGATAATCAACTAAAGTGTTGATTGAACTAAAAGGTCTGCTAACTTAAATGGCGCTACCCTAGACATTTCTTGTGTAACATCGCCCTTGCCATCTGAATTTCAATGCCTACTTTGTACTTGCAAGTTGAGAAGCAAGGGTTACTTGTGCAGTAAACGTGACTAAGAGGAACCAAATTGGTGCCCAAAAAAAAAAAAAAAAAACTGGTGCACTGCTGCAATCACATATGGCAGAAGGCAGAAATTAGAATGGCAAGAATCCTTGTCAGTCAGGACCTCAACCAAAAAATAGAGAGGAAATCCAAACAAACCAGAAATTGCAAAACTGTCAAAATTTTCAATATTCTATTCAATCACATATGGCACAAGGCAGAGAAGAGAATAGCTAGAATCCTTGTCACTTCGAACCTCAACCAGAAAATACAGAGAAATCCCAACCAACCAGAAATTTGCAAAACTGTCAAATTTTTCAATACTATGTATTCACTCAGTTGTTCTTAGCGACACCTGCCTCCTTTGCTCCAACAGCAAAGAACTCAGTGATTACCTCAAGGGGCATGCCTTTGGTTTCTGGAACTTTCATGTATACAAACAGCCATGCTATGATACATACCACAGCATAGATGCCAAAAACACCAGCTAGGCCAATGGTAGTGAGCATTACAGGGAGTGAGTAGGTGACGATGATGTTGCCAACCCAAAATGTGAGGGCACAGATGGCAATGCAGAGGCCACGAACACGAGTAGGAAAGATTTCTGAGCAAAGTATGTTAGGTACAGGTCCTAATCCCATCACAAAGCTACAGAGGTAGACCACAACGCTGACAGTTGAGATGGCAGCATGCACAACATTACCCATGCGAACTACATTTCCAATAACTTGAGTAATAAGAGATGCTATCAACACCGGGAGAGTGCTGAGCAAAAGACTCCTGCAATGAGGGCCAAGAAATGAGCCATATGAGCAAATTTCTAAAGAAAATGAAAAAGGAGATTAGAGAGCCATATGAGCAAATTTCTGAAGAAAATGAAAAAGGAGATTAGAGAGAGAGAGAGAGAGAGAGAGAGAGAGAGAGAGAGTATAAAAGATCATGCATGAAAGTGACAAACATCACAAAAGTAGCCTAGAAGCATTGAAATACCATAATTGAAATACCATAAGTTAACCCAAATCATTTCCAAACCTTCAGAATAAATCACGACTGTCTCCCCCCACAAATAAATGTGCAATCCTTCAGACTCCTTCCAGCGGTGTGCTTTCATTATAAAGTGGCATCAAAGATCTTCTGTGGTGGACCAATTATAGGGAAACTCTCCCATATCTTCCTAGCCCAATTATAGGTGTACTGCTTTCAACTAAATATACACAAACCATACAAATCATCCAAAGCCAAACTTAAAACACAACTCACAGATTTTAAATTCACATTAAGTAAGGAACCTCACAACAATAGTGGAGGACCAAATCCACCGAAGCAAAATGATAGGGAAAAAAGGAACCACTACTTATGAGGACTATATCTATACAAAGTATTTAATACTTCCTTTCTTTGGGACAAGCCAGAGAAAAGGATCCTAGGATGGTAAATCTGAATGGCAAGGCTTGGTAATTAGTAGGATCCATTTGGCTAATCAGAAGATTTGAAGCACCTTCAATAGACTAGTGCGCCAACTTTGAACACTTCCTTTGCTTAATAGCTATGTGAACCTTTAATTTAATTTCAGAATTCAGATCAAGGATGGGAGAAAACTGAAGGCATACTGTATGTTAGGGCATTCTAGATTAGTTATATCATCGAGTATGTGTAGAATTACCTTCTGCCAGAAATATCCATAAGCCTCATGGCAACAGCAATACATGGAAGCATTAACAAGGTTGTGATGGCACTGATAAACAGAGATGCAGAAGCTGAACTAAGGCCCAGTTGTGAAAGAAGGACTCCCACTCCTGCTTGCTCGAGAATTTGAGGAGTGTAATAGAGAACTCCATTTATGCCAGAAAACTGTGTTCCTAAGATGAAAAATAAGTAAGTTGGACAGCAAAAGCAACCTGTAACCATATAAACACATTCTTTCAACATATGGCTGAGGAAATCTATAAATAGAAAGAACGTATCGCAAAATATGAAGGTGAGATTTTGGGTAGTTATTCATTGTTACCCATCTTCAGCAGTGCATGATGAACCTTCAAGCATAATATACAAGGGTAATGCAAGGTCAAATGATCATTAACAAATGGTGGAAGGAGAACAAATACTACTCTGGAATTAAGCTCTTATCAATCGAGTTAATTCAGAGTAAAAAGGAATTTAAAAGCATCCAACAGATTCTAGGCATCACCTGTTGAAGCAGTTGAATACCGATACCAACAACCAATGCATGTTTTACACCTGGTTCAAAAAGATCAACCCAGCTTGGCCCTTTAGCAGCAGTTTCAGATGGGTGAATCATAGCCGGCCCAACAGGATGCTGGTTCATAAGCTCCTTGGTGTATAAAGCTGGCTTGCTCACCACAGCAGCAGCCTGAAAGAACTCCCCTTCCGGGAGTTCATCACCAGGAACTGAAACTAGAGAACCCCGACGAGATCCAGTAATACCTTCCTGACACATGTAAATTCGTTTAAATCCTCCATCTTTCTTCCCATCTTCACCTTCTCCCTCAGACCATTTCCATGCCAGCTGCCAACCACCTCCAATGCCCATGCTACCAACTGCTTCCCCTGCATTTCTTTGCATGAAACTGCCATTTCTCATGTTTATCATGGTACCATGGGAAGCAGGGGGTACCAAGTCATTGTCCATACTTGTCGTCTGGCGTGAGATCAATGGACTCCGCAAATTGTCATCAGAATCTCCACCAGCGGCATCAGATGTGTAGTCCTCACCTTCTCTTGCCAAGCTCTCTTCTTCCCACTCTTCATTTTTAGTTTGATTCCCTGCCACACTGAACATGCTACCGAAGGTTGGAAAAAGCATGCTTCGCATGCTTCCCGTATCAGGAAACTTGTCATGAATGCTGCCAAATAGGGTGACAACAGGATCCACAAGAGCCGCATTTGGTTGGTTTACCACACTTCCACGACGAGACACAATGCTAATAGCACTCTGGCTGGTAACAGGTCTAGCAACCCAAGACTGACCTTTTTCAGTACCATATAGCATGATTGCATCCCTTTCAGCAGCATGTTCCTGGTCACCAGTTAAGTCTTCCGCAGTGGCAATTATGTACTCCTCAATTGATGTCTCATTCCCAGCTCCAAGACCTTCAACCAGCAGAGCCATCTCACCTGTTGATTCGAGAAAATATAGTATCACCAATATATCATGAATAAATAACCATATTCAGATTTAATTACTCAAGGGACTCTTTATCTGGAAACTATGCATTTTATTGTGACTACAACCATTTATTGCTTCAATAAATTAGGCCCCGCAGATTTTAACCCCGACCCAGATCAACAATGAACAACTAAATTCATCACTTTGAATACTTGTCCAAGGGCCACAAGGAAGAATTTTCAGTAGTATGCTACAACCTAAGACTACTATGCATCTTGTGATCTTTAATGAATTTCGATACAACTTGGAACACCTAGACCATTTCGCTTAAGATCTTTGTTTTGAGTAAAAGAGTTAATTAAATAACAGAACATCACATATTTATGTTTATCAATGAATCAACCGGAAAGATGATAAGGTGCGCGATCTCCTGGTCAAAGAACCTAGGTTCTAGACATACCTTCTGCGTGGGATGAGGCAGATCGTGGCTTATGGTTCTACACTCTTGTATCTGGCTTCCATGAGAGGACACACACAAATTATTTGCAGAAACCAATCTCTCACCTCAAGCTTCTCTACCATATCACAGAGCAGAGGTATAGAAATAGAGAGATATCTCCAAAAACCCTAGCCTCAAATACACCCAAGCTCTCAATAATTCAGCTACTTCAAAACCCTAAGGAGATATATATATACACATTTATATATTTATATGAACAGCAGGCACTGCTTGTAAATATGAACCGGGTGGATCCAGCCTCTACGCTGCCAGGTTCTCTTTATAGAACTGGGATTTAATTTGGGCCGCTGTATATAATTCAAAGCTCAACATAACATTGATTGATGGTGAGGAGTGAATTTTTAATTTTCCAAATAATATCTTAAACTAAGTTGTAGCTAGATATGTATATGTGGGTTAAATAGAATCTTTAGGTTCAATATATCTTCCCATAAGATTTAACGACCTGCTCCAAATAGCCTAAGCTAGGGAATTATGTTGCTTAGACGTGAGAATATCTCAAGTGCAAAAACCCAAATGCATCTATAGGTCAGATGACTTAATCATATTTTTAGGACAGTGTCCAAGCTCTCACTTGAAGCCAAAGGATCGTTTACAAAGTAAATCTAAATTTCTAGCTTGCCTACAAAGTATCCAAAAACAGAAGCTAACCAGATACATCCTCCCTGCCACGTAGCCTTTGCAGAACTTTCTTTGCCTCAAGCATGCGTCCTTTACTGACAAGCCATCGTGGAGATTCGGGCAAGAAAAATACTGTCAATGCAAAATAAATGAGGGAAGGAACAAATAAAACACCTAGCATCAACCTCCAACTTGGGGAACTCATCAATGACATTCCAAAAACCATGCAGTACGACAAGAACAGTCCAATGGATCCCGCAAACTGTGGAAGTGTATTCAATGAACCCCTTATTTCAGGAGGAGCAGTCTCAGATATGTACACAGGAACAAGAGTGACCGCCAGACCAACTCCAAATCCATCCAAGAGCCTAGCAAATAGCAGGACATGAGCATTTGGTGCCCACAACATCACAAGACCACTGAGAATATAAAGTATAGATGAGATTATCAGCATTGGTCGTCGACCAAGCCAATCAGAAGCAGCACCAGAGCATGTTGTTATAACTGTGGCTCCAATAAGTGACATGGACACAATTAAGCCTTCCATGGTGGGTTCGTTTTCCAATTTGAATTCTCTTTTTATATAAAGAACAGCAGCTGTAGCACAAACAGAAGAATTTCCTCTATCAATAAGCTATCATTTCAAGCTAACGAAAAGCATCAAACCTAGCAATTCAATCAAAGGTCGAACCAATAAAAATTCAAATTCCACAAATCCAAAAAGATAATAGAAAGCACAAATTCCTGAAGAGGGAAAGTGGGCATCAACTGAATACAGAGAACAATAGAAAGCATAAAACTTAATTAAACCAACAAATCAACATGTAAAACTTACACAAGAAAAATAGCACGCTCAAGAATTTCAGAAGAGGGCAACAGAGTATCAACTGAATACAAAGATTCATAAAGAAAGAACATGGGATGTATCGAACTAACTGAAATCATCAAAATCAATGATCCTAAAACAATAAAAATGTTAACTTTCAAGTAAAAACCAAACTTGGTGCAAAAGAGAAAAAGGCTACTTGGTGTTTACCTGCAATGGTAGCGTTATCCCATCCTTGCAACAAGTTGCCCACTGCAGCAGCAACAGCAACTAGCACCGCCCCACTCATTTTTCACCTCTGCAAATGATGAAATTCTCAGACCTGAGATCAACAAAATCAACACCAAACCCAAAAATTATCAGTGTTCAAACAACAAAATGTTACGAACATAGAAGAAAACGAAGCGAGGAAAGTAAACTAATCAAAGCAGCAACCTTTGGAAAATTCTTAAAAAGAAGTGCGTCTCAGAAGATGAAATTCTGAATTGGGTAACATGAGTGAGTGTGTGAAAACCCTCCGGCAGAAAATGAAAAAAAAAATGAGGTTTGGTTTTTTAAAAAAGAAACAAAAATTCACAAGCGAGCCACTTTCCTTGTTCCATCGTATCACTGATGACTGCCCATTCCCTCACTCGGTGACACCTGCCCTTGTACGAAGGCTCTCTCTCTCTCTCTCTCTCTCTCTGTGAGAAAAAGAAAGTTCAAGTGGAGTCGCACGTCAGCTTTTGCAAAATCCCCGCCTAACTCACTGACCTGCTGTTATACAAAAGCATTGGCTTTTTGTGTTTTGTGAGGTAACAACATTCATCATTAATCCTCGTTGCTCCAATGTTTTCAAAATCCTATTTTGGGGACCCTCGGCTCTTTTTTTTCCCAAGTGCTATAATTTCTGACTCCATTTTCCTCTTTAATTTATTGTTTAACAAACAGAGAGGCAGAAACACTGATGCTACTTTCCTTTCTAAATTTTGTATTGTATTTAAAGTAATTGCGCATCCTAAGTTTAAAAGTTTTCAAAAGACTTAAAATAAATTTAAGGAATCTTAGGAGTTTTATAAATGCCCTCACCCAGCACAGTACCCACCAATCGGCTGGCTGGGCCATGTGGACAGAAAAGCGTAATGGTTCCCTCTGGTTATTACTAAGAGAACTTTCTATTATTGTGAATTGCTTTCTATTTGATTCGTAATTATTATGTTCGCGATGATTCTATTATTTTGATCTTGTCAAAATAGTTAAAAAAAATCGTAAAAATTCTCATGTTGTTAGTATATTTTTTTATGAGTGATTTGTGTCATTCGGATACTCCTAGTTCGGAGGTTATAATGAAGAACTGCTGCTGCACATAATTGAAATCATATTCCACCAAATATGTCATATTCATGCTAACCTCAATTTATCATTAAATCAACTGTTCCTCCTTTTTTTACTCAAGTTAAGGCATCCGTGAGTGGCTTCGAAAATTATTATTATTATTATTATTATTATTTAGTTCTCCAAATGTATCAGATCGCACAAGCACAAGGAAAAAAAAATTGCAGAGCGGTTATGTTTTCTTCCCTTTTTTAAGGCAAAGGTTATGCCTAAAACCGTTGGCTATGTTCATAATCAGATGGGTGCATGGGTGCATGTTGATTGTTGACCAATCACACTTCTCAGTGCTCAGACCGAACGTGAAGCCCGTGAAGTCTGCCGCAACTCTTCACCTCCATTCTCTGATTTTCTGCAATCTAACTCTGCGTCATTTTTTCCCTTCTTTTCCTTGGGGGGTGGTGGTGGTTTAAGTTCATATTAACAACATTATGATAAATTATTTAAAAGAATAAGGTTCAAAGCATTAAAATATCTGATTGAAATTAGATGATATTTTTAATATATATATATTTTTTTGATTTTTCACTCGATATCCAGAGTTTTTTCCCGACTAATCTTGGTTAGCTTACTGTCGGACCTTTTGGAGGAAATCTCCCAACGTGATTTTTTTCGTTTCCATAGGGAGTCAAATTTACGATTATGATTAAGAAAATTCAGTGCCCTTTCAATTAAGCCAACAAATGTTCGCGATGGATTTTTAATATAGCGAATCAAATTTAAACAAATGTGTAACCCCGGATTCAAGCGTCTAATGAATTAAAGGTTGACTGGTTGAGTATCGTGGCCATGACTGGTTTGGGCCATGTTTGGCCTGTAGCTCAACTACCTCCAATGTAAACTTGCTTGGGCCAGCCACGGCCCATGTAATTTGCTGCAAGAGGGCTAATAGTACTCGTATGGGACTTGGGATATATACCTTTTAAATGGTAAAGTTTCTGATTAATTGTATCCTTTTATATTTAAAAAAGGGATATAAAATCTTCATATTATTTCGATAATCTATCCTAATAGTTTGAGATTTGATAAGATTTAGTGATTTAATATAATATTATTTGTTTAATGATGAGAAATAATAAGAGTTTATGAGATTTAAAGGTTTTCATCAAAATTTAAAATGATTCACCCTAATTATGAGATTTGGTAAAAATTATTGTAAATATGCACTGAGATTATATTTTTTCTAATAAATTACATTTTTTTTTATGTGTGAGATATTTTTTACTAAAATCACATTCGATTTAATTAATAATTGGAGTTTTTAAAACAAATCATTATAATAAGTCAAGTGTTCTTTATTCAAATGTTTTTTTAAGATCTTATGTTTAAAATTTTGTAGGTTCGTGTATTTTTGTGATTTTCACTATTGTTAAAAAATACTAAGGAGCCACGTTACGGTTTAGTTGTCTTGAAGAAAATTACTGCAATTCTCTGGGGAGGGGGGATTTTTCAATTGTCAAGAAAATTACCGCCATGGTGTGAGTTAATCTTTAGGTTGCTTCTATCCTGCCATATAGATTCTGGAATGAGTTGTTCGGCTGCACCTTTCCTGTTGACAAGCTACCAACATTGTGCAGTGCATATTATTGTAAATATGATAGAGTAATGCTATATAAATCAAATGAGTTACTCACTAAATAGATCAATTTTACATGACAATTTACTCGGTATGTTTTAATCAATTTTTCATTAAATAATCAACATGTTTTACCCGATTCAAATATATATTTGATTAAACATTAGTAAAAATAAACATCCATTTAGTCGATGACTTATTTTCTCCACATAGCATTATTCAAGATTATAAGGATGAATTTATGATATGGGAACTCGCACAGCGCAGGCATACGCTCTGCAAGAAACCCAATTGCTTTGCATTGTTTGTGCCCAATCCTCCAGTTTTCCCACAGAGATTAAAAGAACCAAAAACCAACATGAAATTGCCCAATACGAAACTAAAATTTAACCACCTATCATGACAAAAGGAAGCAACATAGTCCCTGCATTTGAAGAAAGACAATGGCAGACACACATACACATGCAAATGCAAACACACACACACTACACAACCCATAAACATATACCTTTAACAGTTGCTCAACCATGTTTGATAGTTGTTTCTTAGCTTCTAAGACCTTTGCATGCACCGAGATGACTTTCCCATCATACAAATTATCGCATACGTAATGGGTCAGAAAAAGGCAAAAAGGTAATATAATTTTGTTACTAAAACAAACATTTGATGGGGTACAAGAAATTAACATCAACAATGTGGAGAAACTTAACAAGGACTTTGCAGTTATATGCATATGACTATTGTAAATATGCATTGAGACTACATTTTTTTCTAATAAATTGCATTTTTTTGTGTGTGAGATCTTTTTTATTAAAATTACATTCGATTTAATTAATAATTAGAGTTTTTAAAACAATCATTATAATAAGCCAAGTGTTTCTATAGGGACACCCGATTGGTAAAGAATTCTTATTAAAATATATTTTTTGAAATCTTGTATTTAAACTTTTATGAGTATATATATTTTTGTGATTTTCACTATTGATTAAAAACACTAGGGATACATAGTTTGGTTTAATCCTCTTGGAAGAAGAAAATTACTGCCATTTTTTGGGGAGGGGGATTTTTCAATTGTCAAGAATGTGAGTTAATCTTTAGGTTGCTTCTATCCTGTCACATAGATTCTCACCGTAAAAAGATAAGAGTTTAGCAACGAATTTAATGACAAAAATTTTAAAAAAATTCACCGTTAAAACTTTTTGCTACGAAAAAATTTCTGTCGCTAATAATGCGTCACAAAAATTTAGCAACGTATTTAAGATTCCGTCGCTATTTAGCGACGGATATCATTTTCCGTCGTTAATTTTAGTGAAAGATTTGGGTTTTCGTCGCAAAATTTCGTATTTAATTTTTTTATTTGTAGAACCTGTTCACCCACCCGCCGACCGTCGCCCACCACTGCCCCGGTCCCCTACTGCTTACCCACCCATGCCCACACCCCACCAGTTCTTGTCCGCCTATGCATGACCACCTTTTGCTTCTTTATTTTTTTTTTACAGAAAATATACTTTTGTCCAGATTCGAACTTGGATTTAAAGAGTTATCTGAAACGCTTTGAACCACTATGCCACATTAACTTATCTGATATACTTTTTTTTTATTTCTATATTTTTTTTTCTAACTCTCACCATTAAAAATATAATTCTCTAATATAATAAAAATACAAAATACAAAATTATATTTAATAAAAATACAAAATTATATTTAATATAATTACAAAATTATCTTTAAAAAAATCATAAAATTATTTTTAAAATATAAAATTATATTTAATAAAAATATAAAATTATATTTAACGATGGATTTTGTCTTCTATCACTAAATTTAATAACGAATTTTTTTTTTCATCGTTAAATTTAACGATGGATTTTTTTTTATCGCTAATTAACGACAGATTTCATTTTCCATCAATAATTAGCGATGAATTTTTTTTTTATCGCTAAAACGTATTTGTTTTTTAGTGTCTCGAATAGGTTGTTCCGCTGCACCTTTCCTCTCGACAAACTACCAATATTGTGCGGTGCAAATTTGGATATAAATGATGCGATCAAGATTTCGGTCAAATATTTTTCATACTTCCCAGAACAATAAAAAGGATCAATTTTTGCCAAATCAGTTGTGCTCCGCATTTTTGCTTGCTCTTGGCATTCCCATAAACATACATCTGGATTTTTGTTTGTGGGTACTTTTCTTTTTCAGTGTCCTACAAGAATTCCTTATGTTTAACTTCAAAACAGGTAAACCCACTCTAAGTATAGGGCCATATCATCCGTCTGTCTACCTTGTGAGAGAAGAATGGCCTTCTGCACTTGGGAGAGGTTGGTCTGGCAAACTGTTTGGATATGGCGTTCAAGTTGGCTGCAGAATTGGTCTTTATGAGTATTTTAAGAAGTTTTACTCCGATGTCTTGGTAGATCAAAACAAGAGCATTATATTCTTTGTCAGCAGTGCATCAGCTCAAATTTTTGCTAATGTAGCCCTGTGTCCTCTTGAAGTTGTAAAAGTCCGTGTTCAAGCACAACCTAATTTTGCAAAGTGTTTGCTTGATGGTTTCCCAAAACCATACAAGTTTGAAGGGATCTCTGGGTGGATAAATTACCTTCATGATTGATCTTCTTTGCTACTCTTCCCATTTATTTGTTGATATGTTATCAAATTTATTCTCATCACAGCCTCTGCAGGGGACTTTTTCCTCTCGGGGGCTGAAACCTCCCATGTAGTTTCTCTAGTTCTTTGTTTACCTTCAGAATTTTTCTTGTGCCTTTTTACCAGTATGCTTAGCTTAATTCTGGTTTATTTTCTTCCTCCTCATCTTCTCACTCCTAGACACATTCATGCAATAAGTATTGCAGACTATTGCGGTCTGTGCTTATGTGAACCTAGTTATCAAGTTTCTATGAAATATTAAAGTAATTATTGTGCTGGATGATGATTAACAGATAGGTGAGAAAGATTTATATTGGGCAGCAAACTGTCGCATGATTCATTTTGAGTTATGAGAATCGTGTTTGAATTCTAGTAATTCTGGTCCATTTCCTTTTTCTGTAGTGTATTCCACGAGGAGAAGTTTTTTGCTGTGATTTGATTTTTCGGATAATGTATCTCTTCCATAAAACTTAGTTCCAAATTTCACCATCGAAGTGAGGAAATTAAGAATCCCATGTGTTAAATTTAAATTTCAACTGCTCACATTAAGTTGCAGACTGTTCTGACTTTATAATACTCTGTTCATAAGCAGTGGCATAAGTTTTTCAACTAGTGATTCAGAAGTTGCATAGAAAGATGGGTCTATTCGAGTCCTTTTTGCAAGGAAAGATCCTTAATGCACCATCTCTTAAGCCCTTCTCGGCTGTAGTTCTATTGCAATCTATACTAAACTCTAGTCCAAAGGTTTGATTGGTGCTTTAATACACGTTTCAATCTTCATTTGTGTAAAGGATCTGTTTAATGCATGCTTTTTGTTTGTGGATTAAATTTCTATTGGTATGGTTCTGGCAGTCTCCATGATGATTTTTTCAACATTTGAGCACACAGTGGACTTGATTTATAGTGAAGTAATTCAAAGACAAAAGGAGGATTGTTCAAGAGCCCAACAGCTTGGTGTGACATGTTTAGCAGGCAATGCAGCTGGAGCTGTTTGTCTGTAACCCTGCTGACAACATTGTTTTTGCTCTTTACGACAAAAGGCAGATACTGTGTGCAAGGTTGCACCTTTGAAATAGACTTAACTTCTGGTGGATTCACTAGCTTGATTTGGTTTCAAAGGATGGGTTCTGATATTTTTCCCGTAGTTTTATGTGTGTAGGCTAGGAAGAGCTGTGTTGCATGGAAACGGAAATTGATATAAAACGATACGGTGAAATTGTATTTTATAAAATTATAGGAAACGGAAATGTGGCTAAATATGTAAATATAACTAATATAAAAACTTTTATATAAATATTAATTATTTTATGAAAATATTAAATGGATTGAGAGCGTATTTCCCTCCTAACTTTTTGTTCTGATTAAAACATCATGTCTTGCATATCATTTACATTAACTCTTCTTCCGGTAATGTGTAATATGGGCTGTGTTGCCATTTAATCTATTGAATTTGACATTATATGCCTCTCTGCGAAGCCATTGGGGGGCCATTAGCTGATAAAAAGATAAAAGTTTGTGAGGATTGCATGGCAAAGCATTTCATTTTAAGGTGCACTAATGGTCAACGAAAGGGAAATTGAAAGACTTCGTAGTGCCCTCAGTCATGCAGGCCTCGTTGTTTTTTGTCATGTAGTTGTAACTGATTAATAATCACTTGAGTAAATCCTTCTGTGACCCACAAGAATTTTCCTTTTACATGCTTGATGATTGTGCTTGAAAACCTTTGCTAGTGGGATAGCCATTTGAACCAAAATTAGGGGAAATGTGGGTTGTGTTTCTTTCCATATGGCTTAATCTGGCATCGTCTTTCCATTTGAAGAAGAAGGGGTTGGGTTGGGTTGTTGAAAGGAGTTGTTAGATTAAAGCATGGAATTATCTCTCAAATTGGATATGGGAATTTCCAAAAGAAAGAGCAAACCTACATTGGCTTCCATATGTGTAGTTCAGACTACAGTTTGATTAGATTGCACAGGAAACATATCCATTGAACTTGTTCTGCCAAAGCATCTGCAGCAAATATGGACAAATATGATCAAATTTTTCTGGAAAGAGAAAACTAAAGTGAGGACAATTTGCTTCATTTCTTTCTTAAGATGCAGAGCATGCTCCAGACATTGCCATTTGTAGCAAATTGTGTGAGTGCAAGAGGAAAGATTGTTTCGAATACTATTATAAGACACAATTTGATTATGCATAAATAAATCAAAAATTAAATAAACTAAATCTTTATATCATAGTTAATATTAGCAAAATATCAGAACCTATATATCCACCAGAAGGTTTCAAGTTTCACATTTGGAAAGACACAGGGAGGAAAGTCTTGGAATGAAATAAATGCTCCAAATCAAACACCAGATTGAGTTCAAAATTTACAGGCCTTTTTTTGTTTGCTGGGGGGGGGGGAAGAAAGAAAGATGCTTCGTCGTCAACGATTGAATACTTAGGCAAACAAAGCAAATGGTTGACTAATGTTCAAGCGACCAGTGCCCAAAACATGCTATTTGAGGCTGTGAGAGAGAGAGAGAGAGAGAGAGAGAGAGAGAGAGAGATGAAGGTGGGAGTCAAAAAATTTAGCAAAAGGTACGGTCGTTCGCTGGGGGGGCGGCATGTGAGAAAACCAAAACTTGAAACGCAAGGTAAGGAGAGGAGAAAATTGAGTTTTTATCTTTTTTTGGGGGGGGGGGGGGAGAGGCTAATGGATAAGGATGAGGCCAAACCAAACAAATCCTCCAACTTCCTCCAATGCAAACATAGCCCACTGCTTCTCTCATTTTAGAATGTTTGACCAAGACAAAGTTCTTTGGTTGGACATGACATTTAATTTTGTGTTCAGACATAAACTCAGAAAAACACGAGGATGCCCACGTACCAAATATTTGTTAATTTGCAAATCCGCAAGGAGTTTGGGGAGATGAAAGCTAATGCTCTCTCTCTCTCTCTTTCCCTGTAATTTTTTTTTTTGACATTTTCTTTCTTTCTTTCTTTCTTTCTGCAGTCTTACTTTATTTTGGCCCCAAAGAGTTTTCTCATATTTGACACATCTGACTCACTCTCTCTCTCTCTCTCTCTCTCTGAGCGCTAAAGTTAGCATGAGTAGGTGCAAAGAGTTGATATGAGTTGTTCTAACAAATGGAGTTAATTACGTTGTTAAAATTAATTCTTTTATTAAAATGCAAAAGAAAATATACACACGACACTATATGCATTCACATATTGAAGGAGGAATCAGATACTCATTAATCAGAAGCAATCCTAATTCCGGTATTTGAATGATTACAGTTAAAATAAATTTTGTTTAACGGTGTCATATCGAGTGACTATCTAAAAGTGTGAATAAGAACTATTATTTTCTTTTAGTAAAAAAAAATTAAAATAATAATAAAAAAAAATCTTGAAGAATGGTATAATTTTACCTCTATTAAACACTTTTTTTATTACCGAAAAAGGCCATAAATAAATTTCTTCGTTATCCTCTCAAAACCGTGGGAACGCAATGCGATGAGCTGTATTATTGATCGAAAGTTACCCAAATGTCGAAATTTTCAAAAAGGTAGGCCCCAGACGCGTATAGGAATTTGACGATGAGGTCGCACGAGAGAGATAGAGAGAGAGTGTTGTGCATTGAGAGAGAAAGTAGTAAAGGGTACTGGTGTGGGTGTTGCTGTCGGCTGGACAGGAGTGAGGAGGGCTTTGCTTTCCGTTCTTTCTTAGCGGTGCAGCGACAAACAATGTCCAATTCTTACACTTAACAAGCAAAAAGACCAAACAATGCTCTTTCTTCACAAAACCAAAACCAAAACCAAAACCAAACAAATAGCAGATTCAAGGAAACCCACCAAGTAAAAGAAAATAATAATAATAATAATAATAATAATAATAATAATAATAATAATAATAGAATGAATTAAAAAAAGACACCATTTTTGTTTCATTTTCTTCTTTTTATTTTTCTGTTTTACCAGTTCAATTAAAAATAGTTAATTACTCTCTCCGTCTCACATTCAACGTGATTGGGGGTACCACTAGCCCAAGGAACCAACCATGAAACATCTTCCCTCACGATCACGACCTTCGCCGCCTTTAAGTCCAACTTCCATTTCTCTCTCTCTCCCCCTCCTCCTCATCTTTCTTTAGGTACATATATTCCACCCTTTCCTCCCCTCTCTCTCTCGATCTATTCTTTCTTTCTTTCTTTCTTTCCTTCCCTTGTATTCCGTTGTTTGCGTGAGAGTTGTTTGATTGGTGCCTATTTGGTAAGGGTTTTGTGTATTCGAATTTTTATTAACCGAATTTTGATTTGTTAATTGACAATTCCTTCTTTTGTTGTTTAAAATCGAATATTTTGTATGATTGTGTTGTTTCCATAAGAAGAAGAATAGGATTTGATCTGGGTTTTCATTTATCTATTAATTTTTGTTCGTAGGCAAAGAATTCTTCGTTCCTAAAGCTAAAGACATTATTTTTGTGAGGAAATTGATGAAAATATCCTTGAATGTGGAAAAGGGTGTAAGGAATTTGGTGAGTGTTTGATGGGCAATACATGCCGTGGATCTTTCAAGGGCAAATATTATCAGGGTCAGGCCTACTACGATCAGCCATCCGAAGATC
This sequence comes from Dillenia turbinata, assembly GCA_037126225.1. Taxonomy (NCBI): domain Eukaryota; kingdom Viridiplantae; phylum Streptophyta; class Magnoliopsida; order Dilleniales; family Dilleniaceae; genus Dillenia; species Dillenia turbinata. Next base: position 23,304,492 of record JBAMMX010000024.1, read on the forward strand.
GTTCCACTTCAAGACATTCCAACAACAATAACATCTCCTTTGACCACTCCAATTCCGATATTTACCCCGACAGCTTCAAGTCCCACAACCTAGAATTCTCCAAAGACAACCTTAACCTCCCCAAGAAAGACACCTCCAACGCCACTCATATGCCCCTTGTGAGTCCTACCTCCAAAGACAACCCCGTCATGAGGCGCAGCGCGGATAACCAGGCTTACTATGTTTTGGGTCACAAGACGCAAAATATTCGTGATCTTTACACCTTAGGCCGTAAGTTAGGACAAGGACAATTTGGCACCACCTACTTGTGCACCGAGATTGCAACAGGGAATGAGTATGCTTGTAAATCAATCTCCAAGAGGAAGTTAATTTCCAAGGAGGATGTTGAGGACGTTAGAAGGGAAATTCAGATAATGCACCATCTTGCGGGTCATAAGAACATTGTGACGATTAAGGGTGCTTATGAGGATCCCTTGTACGTTCATATTGTCATGGAGTTGTGCTCGGGAGGTGAATTGTTTGATCGGATTATTCAGAGGGGTCATTATAGTGAAAGGAAGGCAGCTGAGCTGACAAAGATCATTGTCGGTGTTGTTGAGGCGTGTCACTCGCTTGGCGTTATGCATAGAGATTTGAAGCCCGAGAATTTCTTGCTTGTAAACAAAGATGATGATTTTTCTCTCAAAGCCATTGATTTCGGGCTTTCCGTCTTCTTTAAACCAGGTATAGAAACAAGCGGCAACGTCTCACTTTTTTCTCTTTTTGCATAATACTCTTCAAAAATGACTTCAAAGAAGCTTAACTTGCAAATAGATTTTAGTTATACTGTTTAGTCAGTCTTTTAGCATTCTCTAAAAATTTGCGATCTTTAGATGCAATGTTACTTGTATACTGCCTTGGATTTCCATGGATTGGACATCAAAGAAATTATTTCTCATAAAGAGGTCTATTACGGCATGGTGTAGGAAATTATTGTTTGTTAAACAGTTCTATTTACTTTTATGCCTGACATACTGCTTCAGGTCAAGTTTTTACTGATGTTGTTGGAAGCCCATATTATGTCGCTCCTGAGGTTCTTCTAAAGCACTATGGGCCAGAAGCTGATGTATGGACAGCAGGCGTCATATTGTACATTTTACTAAGTGGTGTGCCGCCTTTTTGGGCAGGTCTGTGTGATATTACTATAATCTAAGCAGGAAACTTCTTTCTAAATTGTACTGATTCTATTCCGCATTGGATGGATTTCAGAAACACAGCAGGGGATATTTGATGCAGTGTTGAAAGGAGCGATCGACTTTGATTCAGACCCATGGCCCCTAATATCTGACAGTGCAAAGGATCTAATCCGGAAGATGCTATGTTCTCGACCTGCAGAAAGACTTACTGCTCATGAAGTACTATGTACGTTTCTTTTCATTGGTTTATTCTTGTATTGGTTGCGATTGTCATTTCTTTAATACGCATATGGATTGCATTTTCCTTTTCTTAACTCATATTATATCATTTTAGGTCATCCTTGGATTTGTGAAAATGGAGTTGCTCCTGATAGAGCATTGGATCCTGCTGTGCTTTCTCGTCTGAAGCAGTTTTCTGCAATGAACAAGTTAAAGAAGATGGCATTGCGGGTAGGTGTTTGGTATTTATACCTTATGTTATATACATGACATTAATTAGTTTTGTTGAATGGTGCATTGGAAATTCCAATCATGAGATTTTTCTAAGCATTAGGATCTGACAATTGCCATGGTTGGTTACAAACAATTACTGTTGTCAGTCATGTGAGCTTTGGATACTTCATGTGAAAGGAGAGTTATATTCGCTGTTGGCAAGTTTAGTCCTTTTAAGATACCACAGTTATTATATCTATTTGTCTTATGTCACTAGGATCCGCTTTTAAATATTTGAATTACTAATTTGTAGAGTAGACTTGTATATAAATAAAAAATTATATTAAAAAGGTGAAATTTACTAATTACACACTTATTTGTTTTATCTTTTTAAAGCCATATTGTGGTATCATAGTTTTTGGAACTTTGTTGTATCACCTTATCCACATCTTATTAGATATAGTACTGCATCCACATCCATGTTCCTTAGTGTGTCATGTGATTATAAAGATCACTCGTTTAAAAATGAACAATAATCATGGTCATATTTGAAGTTTGTATATTACTTGTGCCCTAGCTGCATCTGTGTCCCATTTTGTATCCACACTTCCTAGTCTGTAACTAGCACAAGATAGGTGTTCTGTGTCTTCTCATTTCCTCCCTTGAGAGCAGATAATACCATCTTGTATCATTTTGACCTTATCATCATTATGGTATAGCCAGGATTTCCAAGTTATCTCAAATTCATTTTAATGGAGGAATATGGCCGGAAAAGTAAGAAATTTGTAATATTACATGTAGTGTTAATTGAAATTTGTTACCATCATTTGAATCTGTCCTCATTCCCAGATTTGATGCATCTTCTATTTTATTCATAGAGATGATTTAATATGTCCAATGTTAGAGTACTTGTTATGCCTTGACTTTTATCTGATATCAAATGGTGAACATTCCGGCATAAAAAGATATCTAGGAGCTGTAGGTGTGACGTTTTGTTATATTCTGTTTTCTTTTATCATCAGGTTATTGCTGAAAGCCTGTCAGAGGAGGAGATTGCTGGTCTGAGAGAGATGTTTAAGGCAATGGATACTGATAACAGTGGTGCGATCACATTTGATGAGCTGAAAGCTGGTTTGAGAAGATATGGCTCTACGATGAAGGATACGGAGATACGTGATCTCATGGATGCAGTAAGCACTTTAAGCAATGGTTTTTATATTTGATGGTGCAATGTTTTGAAGCTTGAGTGTGTCTATTTTGGGAATATTTTTGTGTACTTCTGATTTTATTTTGTTGCTTCATTACTCATAAGTTGAATTATTTGATTTATGTTTGCCTATGATGATCATACTTTGTCTATTTGTTTGTTATCTTGTTCTTTTAATATGTAGTGCATTTCAAAAGAACTTTCATAGAAAGTTCAGGAGCTGCTCAGAGGTTTCGCTTCAGTAAAAGTTTCCAAATGCTGTTGTTAGAAGTAGGATGTTGCCAGATGTAATTTGAGAATAGTTTTTTCTCTGGTTGTTGTTTGAATGAAGCAGATGTTCAATATTGTAATGGAGTTCTGTATTTTATTTAAGTTGAAAGATCATGCCAAATCAACTTATGTGGGTTAAGTTTTAGTTTTCCCACGTATTGAAAATGCTTGATAACTTGTTGTACATATAGCAGAGTCATATTGATAAGTGCTATCATGCAAATGTTGTGAATTCTGTTTTCTGGGATCTTGTTTGTGTGAGATTTAAACAGAGTTTCCATTGGTCTTGAAGTCAATACTGGGAAATCTTTTTTGGGTCATATGTCTTTGCTCCTTCAATTTCAAATACGACAGTGGACTATCACATATGTGCATTTCCTTGCTGATGCCAAAAGAATGCATGATTTCTATTTTGTCGAAATTTACATTTTTGCTTTTCTTGTTTTTCTCTATCAAAGAAAGTCAAACTTCAAGCTTTGAAATTTACTGATCACTCTCTGATAGTACATTCGTGGTTTCTTAATGTAATGCCTGAACTGTCTTAAATGTTGCCAGGCTGATGTAGACAATAGCGGAACCATAGATTATGGAGAATTTATAGCTGCAACAGTTCATCTTAACAAACTAGAACGTGAAGAACATCTGGTAGCAGCATTTCAATATTTTGACAAAGATGGGAGTGGCTATATTACAGTTGATGAGCTCCAACAAGCTTGTGCAGAGCACAACATGGAAGATGTTTTTATTGAAGATATTATCAGAGAAGTTGACCAAGACAATGTAAGCCGTTACAATAACCACAATTCTCTTTTTAGATGATAAATCACCATTAGATAATATTGTCCCTTATATTCCATGTGGCCATGGATGAGATTTGTGTGGTAGGTCTATGATACAGACCTAGTTCTAACTTTCAATGTGATTGTTGTTCATATCGTAGGGGTTCCTTTGTTGGACTAATGGTCTGCAACAACATTTGTTCTTTCTTTGATATATGTCAAATATCAAGTCCCTTGCACTCAAGAGAAGTGATTTGCCATGAATTTGAGATGTTATACTAATTGTGAACTTCAATAATCACGTCCTTTTAAATTTGGTATTTTGATTGATACAACAAGCTCTTCCATGTTGCCTGATTTTTAGGACAAGATGGTTTATGATGTATGGTGCCTCTAAAATTTGATGCTCATTGTATGATAGCTTTGTTACACTTGTTATTTATGTAATACTTCATTTGTAATATGGATTAAATAAAGATTTATCAAAATAGTTAAAGTCAATCCACCCCCCCCCAAAAAAAAAAAACCCAAAGCAATGTCTAGGGTTCACTGTTGGTCATTTTATCTAAACTCTCAACATTTAAAGCTTTTATCTAGATGACCTATGAAGCTCTTCCTGTTGCCCATAGTAGGTTGATGGTCTCTTCTTATGTAAACTGCATATCGCAATATGAGCAACTTGGAAGCTTGTCTTTATTTTTTTCTTCAAACGAAACAACTGAAATAGTTAAGAGTGATTCTTATAGGAACTTTGTTTTGGCATACTTTGTGTTGGAACTTTGCTGTTAGTCAGTTTCGTTTTATGCCTTAATGGTTTTCTTGTGTGTCTTTATCAGGATGGAAGGATTGACTATGGTGAATTCGTTGCAATGATGCAAAAAGGAAATGCAGGAATTGGCAGGCGAACCATGCGAAACAGTCTAAACATGAGCATGAGAGATGCACCAGGAGCTCATTAGCTTCTGATTTTAAATGTCATGTACAGGTAATTTGCAGATCTATATTATTTTGGATTTGTTTGTTTTATTCTGCTATGACCATTTAATGCAAACTAGGGCAAACTAATGAGTAGATTATAATAGGAATATTGAGTATTTCAAATGTCACACCAAGGAGTTGAAACGTTTTGGTTCTAAGAGATGAAGGGTAATAAATTTTGTAAAGCCGTAGTAAAATTCAATTGAAAGCTGGGCGTTTCTTTCTCCATTCTCCTAATTCAGACTCCTGATTTCAAAGGCCACATTTTAAAACAACTGATTCTCAACCAAAAATAACAACTATGTCCTCAAAATATGACTATAAAAAGCCCCTTAAATAGTCTTTTGACTCAAATCCTAAATATTCTTGGCTAAGTTAGATATTTAGATATTTGTTCATTGGTTCTACCTTAGTTCAGCTTGTAGTTATGTGTATATTACCTCTGAATTGCTTGTCTTCCTCTCCATGGAAGGACCCAGAGAAAATGTCAAAACACCCCATACCCCAGTCCTAAGCCAACTCCTTATAGGCTTATTGTACCGACCAATGACTTTGTACAGCTGACATGGGTATCGATATTGGTGTTATTTTATTATTATTTTTTTTTGGGGGGGGGGGATTTGTTGAAATGAGGTGGGTGTTCATGTGAGACTCTTATATGCACCTCATACCCCAGTCCTTGTAACATATGCAATGATACAGATTATTTTGTTCCCACTGCCACCGAAAAAGGTCCGTAGTTTCTAGTTTTCTTATGATTATATTTTTGGAGAAGGAAAAATTAGCATTTGTGGTTGTCTCTGGACGGAGCAAACTAGAGTTACATCAACTATATCTCATTAATAATGTTAGTATTTACATTATGTAGGAGACCATAGAATTAATTACTTATGTCTTAGTTATGCTGGCTTTCTGATGTTGGCTTTTGGTTGTTACCACTGATTTGCTATGCTAGTGTCTCCTCACAGCTTTATGGACTGAGGATGTTTCCAGTGCAAAATAATCAAGAAGAACACTATCTCACTGCACAAATTAGTTCAAGGTAGTACGTGTTTAGAAAGTTTAAGGTGGTCTCAGATCTGAAAATATTCACCCTAAGAGAAAGATATTTAATATTAGTTTGTATGCAGCCGATGCTCTAAATCTTGTTGTCAATAATAGTTCATCTTATTTTCTTATTCCTTTACCATGGTTATGATTCTGTAAACAAGAGTTCTTGTATCTTTTATTGGTTATTTCAGGATGTACAGCAAGAAAACAGAAGGGAGCCAGTGATGCAACTTGGGAGTGCGGTGGGGCAGAAAGGTTCGGATTGTGACACTTGTCTTCTTTGTGCCGATTGCCTCATTATGCCATATGCCTTTGTATTGGCCCCTGTAGCAGATGATTTGATGTTCGTGACCCTTCATTTGAAGTGTTACAACTGCAGAGCTGCATTTGGGAAATTTGAGCTTAATAATTTTATTTTATTTTATTTTATTTTTTATCCTTTGGTTTTTTGAGGGCAGTCGACAAATAGTGTATTCCACCCAAGGTCTAAGATTATCCCCATTGAGCTTATTTATATTTTTTATGGACTGTCACGATATTGAGGATAAGCCTACATGCTTCCTGTAGGGAACATTTTCGATTGGGCTTGTATATTGTAGTGGCATTTGCAGCAGACGGTGCTCAACAAATTGTTAATCTACGAAAAAGTTATTTGAGATAAAAAGGGTTTGGTAGATTTGATGCATGAAAATGCCCTCCCTTTTTGAAGGACTGCAACGTGTGAAAATACAGAACGTAGGGACCATGTATTTCATTGCTTACAATTGCGGGAACATTTGCCTTACGCACAAACTTTTAAAAATAAAATAACTATATTTATCAAACAAAACCCTGCTGGAGTCTTGGAAAATATTTCAATTTGAGAAATGGAATCTTTACGTAAAAAGGATGCCTGTCAATCAATAAAATTCTACTGAAAGTAGATTTCATTTGATGAATATTTAAATTTTTGTGTTGTTCGTTACCAAACCAAAGTCCCTCTTCTGAAAATTGTAAACTAAGCAGGTTAATCATCCTTCTCCACAATTATTTATCTTTACCCGGCAGCTAATCCTTGAATATATTTTAGTTTTGGTTAAATAATGTATTATTTATTTATTTACAGTAACCTGTGCTTTATTTTCTCTTCAAGAAATTATTCACACCGGAAATTGCAAAAACAAAGGGAAGTAAAATGACTAATTTGATTTTTAAGGGTATTTATCATCAGATTTACAACATAAAGTTCATTGAAAGGCCAATGGGTAGGGGATTAAAAAAATTGAATACACACGCATCTATAATTCTCCCAGATGAGATGTTACTACATGGAAGAATATGGCCGGAGTAGACTAGCGTGGGTAGGGAAAATAATTTTCCCCTCTCGATGTGCTTGTCCCAACCCATATTTAGAGTCACAAGGACACTATATTTATATGACCTGTGAAATAATTCAGTACAATTGTCTCATATTGCAACATGTTCCTTCAAAAATACACGTTTCTACTCAGCACTTGGTGGTTGTACATGGCTCTCCTACGCCATTCTTAAAACTAAAAATCTCACTTTTGACGGCAGTTATACACAGAACAAAGAGTCTTGCTTCGCTATTTTCATCATTCCACAGCTGCAGTTTCCTGTGATACCTTAATTTCCTGTGAATGAAAACAATATGAAGTTAAATGAACAAGAATTGGCTACCTTCTATGATAATATACATTCTGAAACAGAACATAGCTCCGTATACGTATCTAAATTGGTCAAACCAACAAGAAATGAATCCAAACTTAGGAACCTCGAATTATTGCTCAAAAACTCGGTCAATCAAAGTGAAACTAATTTCTTGATTAAAATGGGAATCACCACCTCTTTAAAGCTGGCCTTATGTAGCAAATGTAGGATCCTCACTCTTTGGCGGTAATTATCGCTATAGGAACCTGCAAGAAGTATGACTAAAGCTATCTTCACCATTAGATCCGATTTCAACTTACTCGTAGGCAGCTCTGTTGTCCTACTAGTGCTCCATGAAGATGCAAACATAAACAAGGTCAACCAAAGTTGACAAACCAACCAATGGAAAGATGGTATTCAACAAATATAGGGAACATAGTCATTCCATATCACTAATTTGCATCTCTTGCCTCTGGAACAATTACATTGAATGCATCATGCTGTGGACATAAAACTGACAGGCAACACTAACACAGCTATGAGGAATTAATGGAATCATGCACATTATGCCAATGAAATAACAAGGACACAATTACAGGACTTTTTGCATGAGTATATCAGGAATGCATGAGAAAACTTGCCTTCAATTTTCCATCAGGTGTGAAGATACATGTTGATGTAATAGCATGTCCAGAATCTAACAGCCAGCCCACTTCACAAGAAGTTTGACCATCTTTTTCCCTTAATGAACACCACAATTGCTTGGGAAGTAAAATCAGATTAGATTCATCTCTTGTTGACTTCCTCAAACCCCCATCTAAAAGTTTGCAAAAGTTACTCTGGAATATCCAAGATGAGAAAGGCATGTTACAAATTACAAATTACAAATTTGAACAGCATAGATTTTGCTTATTAATCGCTTAGGAGAACTCAAATGATTTAGCAAGTGATTCCCTTGCTACATCTACACAAGGAACTGACACCAAAACCATAATGCAAGCAATAAATAGTCCATTAACAATCCAAAATGGCATATTGATTAAAAAAAGGTGGATGGGTCAGCCTGGGCAACATGGGCATCAAAGTAATTCTGAACAAACTTAGTGCACCCATAAAATGCAAATACAGAACACGAAAATTTTAAATTGCCGTGGTGCAGTTTAAGGATGTGAATTTGCAAGGTACTTAGAACTCTCAAGGCATGTAGTTTGGTTCAAAGGGGTAAAATGTTGATGCAGGGTCTTCTGAAATACCACCTAGGGGCGGGGGGCGGGGGGCGGGAGGAAGTTGGACCAATTTGGCATATAATCTCTTGTTTGCGTGGTTATTATCCTTTTCTTCATTTTCTTCTTTTTTTGTTCAATTAAAATTAGTAATCTTATATGAAATGCTCCTACCACTAGCAGCATTGAAATCCTTGAGCGATAATTTCAATTAGATTTATTTAACAATATTAACACAAACCAATTGATTAAAATTTGTGAAGATATATTATTAACTCAGCTGAGTTATTTTTGTAATTTTTTCAAGAAGGATTGTGTTTAAATTCCACAAAGAAAGCTTTAACAAATGAACAGTAGCTTGCACATGCCAAAATTGAAGTTGTACTAATATAAACTACAACATTGCTTTAAAGCCACCTAAAATGATTAGGAAATAGACCCAATGAGGAAACAAAATTGGTGAAACCTAAGCTAAAGGGCAATGGAAAGAATAATGGACAATAATTACACAATCACAAGATCAAGACGGGCCGGACTATTTTAATAATATTGCAAGAGAATTATAAAGGGAATGGAGACATACAGCATGAGAACCATCAAAGGTGGCAACTGCATGACGGCCTTCCCAAATCCCAGTAACTTCTGAACTTTTTGTAGCATTCAATGAAGCAAATGCAGAATCACGAATGGCACATCCTCCTAATTGCTCACCATTTCTAAAAGGACCACACCACTGCTCACGAAATATCCTAATATTTTTTAAAACAAACTTCGACCCTTCATCAATGCGAATAACGTGAATTATCCTAACACGAGACTCTCGATTTTGAGGGTCAATCAGGCAATGTTCCAACTCCAGTAATTTGCACACGCCATCATCTTCCTCAATTGGCCAAACAGCTACATAACAACCACTTGATTGATACGCGAATGCAGAAACCCCATTATCCACTCCTCCTACATTCCTCTCATCAATGCTATAACGGGTAGCTGCATCAGCTTCGCACCCGACGGTGGGAAGTAGCTTGATGATTTTGTAGGAAAGAAGGTTTTCGTGGTGCGGATCAGCTAGGGTAGGGCATTGAGTTTGCCAATCAAAAACCTTAACCTCCCATTCTCGGTAAGCTTCAGGTACAACTGATTCAGGAAGTTCAATAGGATTGCCTAGGCTAGTGAAATCTGCTCCAAATCCATCCCATTCACCCGACACGTTTTGTGCAAATTCCGACCACTCTTCATTTCATTAACACCATCACCATCGTCAGCAAATCAGAAAATCATTTTAACCAAAAAACCCAAAATTGGTTTTAGGGAAACTATGTTTTTTAACTACCATTTAATTTTGTCCGACGTAGATGTCAAAATTGGGAATTATAGAGAGAGAGAGAGAGAGAGAGAGAGAAAGAGAGAGAGAGAGAGAGAGAGAGCGAGCTTACGAGTGGACGTGGAGGGAGAGACGTCGAGATTGGGGACAGTGTCGGCGGCGGAGGAGGAGATGGAAAGTCGACGAGAGTGGAGAAAGGGTTGAGAGGAAGAGAGAGAAGTGTGGTTTCGGGGAGGAGGGTTAGCAGAGGAGGCAGTATTGAGATAGGGAGGAAGAAAAGGGATTAGGGTTCGGGTGGGTGGGGAGATGAGGATATGGTTTCCGCAACAAGCCATCATTTTCCTTTACCTTCCCCACTCGAAGACTCTCCCTCTCTATCCTTCGCTTCATCCAGAGAGGAGAGGACGCAGCGGAGGGAGTAGGCATCGGCTAAATTACAAATAGCACCTTGTTATTTGACAGAATCTCAAATTGCTCCGTAGAGTTTCAGAATCCATAATTTGACCCTCACAATTGACGCCTTTCACAAATTTATCCCCATCCTCCACATTTCCGTCACAAACACCCTCCATCACAAATCATATTCCCTCTAAATTCCATTAAATATTAAATTAGAATAAAACACTAAGTAGATACAAACTTATATAATTTAATATTAAAATAAACAGTTCATTATTTAAGGAAGTTTTTCCACTCTAATAGTCTATCCGATCCGTTGACAACGTGATAAAATATAAAATATATGGGTTTTTTTTTTTTTTTTTTTTTGGGTTCTGATTCTTTATTCCTCGTGAAGGCCTAGGTGGTTTTTCTGGTGCAACTTGTAAAACAAATTGAGTAAGTTAGGATGGGGTTTTACTTCTGATTAACTGGTGCAAACAAAGGAGTAAATGGAGCCTAAAAGCTCTTGATTGTGCAATCAAAGAAAAGGGAAAAGTAGAAGTAATTACTAATGTGTGTGTGTGCCAAGTTTAATTGCATAACGAGGCTAACCAAGCATCGGATGATTGAGTAGATGCCGCGAAATAGTATTATTGCCATTGGATTAATGATCGCTTCTAATCCAACATAATTCCAACCAAATGAATAAATAAATAAGATTTTAACATTATTTGGTCACCTTTTAATGGAAGTCAACAATGAAAATCTTAAAAATATAAAACATAATAATATGCATGTTACAAAAACATGCATTCATAAGAATGAGAGTATGTCTTGAATTCTTTTTATGTTATGATATTATGATGATGTATTTTACTTTACGAATAATAATTATAACTTAAATTGGATACCGGAAAACGTATATAGTCAGTTTCTTAGTAGCAGTAGCAATGCAATGCTGGAAAAATGTTCACGGGAAATTAACCATTTTAATCACAAAATTTCTCATACAATCGTAAGGGGACAGTTGACCAAAATTCTAGATTCGATCCCTTCTCAATCCCCGTGCATGTTTTTCTCCAGTTTTTACTCCTAACCTTGCAGCCGAAGCTCTTTTCCCCTTTTTTTTTTTGGGGGGGAGGGGAGGATGTGCTGGCAATGAGCATGCCAACAACTCAACGCCAAGTCATGACAATTAATGGGGATCCCATGTTCCCTTTTTGAGTCAAAAATTGAATCGAAGCCACAAAAAGCAGCAAGTGGGCGAGGATAGGACTTTGTTTTGTAGCGTTTTCTTTTTGGCTGCGATGGTTTTTATTTTATTTTATTTTATTTTATTTGGTCCTTTGTCCGTTTTTCTTTAGAAACACGTCTCACCAACACCAAAGCCAACGAGGGGAGGGGCACCGACACTTTTGGAGGATACAAGCAGCCAGTAGGCACGCAGGTAGGAGAGTCAGATGATTGAGGAATTTTTTGGGTGGAGGTCACGTGTTATGACCTGGTTGATAGCTGGCTTCTGGCTATAGCCAAAGCCCGCACTTCTCCAGCAAAAGTCCTTAAGGAGGCGAGGATGACCCATTCTCACTCTCTAGCAATGTGATTATTCGTCTTCTCTCAGTATAATAATTATTTAAATCATAACAATTACCTGCAGAAGCAATGCATGAATGTATTCATAACTACTTCCCAGCAAAATTCCTCTTTTCTTCGTTTTTGTCTCTTCTGACTAAGAATAAAGAGTAGCATAAGGCGATCCCCAAGTATTAGGGCAGGCAAATAGCAAATCAGTTCACTCACATCTGAACTTACCAACGAATATAACTTGGGGTATCCAACAAGTATTCGAGAAAATTCGGAATAAAAATGGAAAAAAGAAAAAAGAAGGAACATCTCACCGTATTCATATATTGAATTACAGTACATGATTAACAACACTTAATAATACACCAAAAATAAAAAATAAAATTGACAAAAAAATAATGACAAATAAATTGACATAAGTTGAGAAATTAAATACGGCTAATAATAAATATCATCAAACAAAATAGTATTTACTAAAGAATAATAGATCCCAATGCCTTGCATTTGCATTGCATTTTGACGTGGAATGGAAAATAATAATAATAATAATGGTTTCTCCGACCCAAAAACATTAAAATCTGGAAAATCTACTTAGCATAGCCGGTACTAGGTACCAGGTACGAGGTAGCAGCATGACACACCGTTTTCCATTTTTTTTAATAAATAATTTAACCATGAAGGGCTGCCTTGCCGTCGTCGAAATTCTTGGAGTAATTGTAGGAATCGTACCTGTAGGTCTGAGGAAGGCCGACCCGATCGGAACCCATGAATCTCCGGAGCTCGGAGCGGACTTTATAGAAGACGTGGCTCCAGCTGCCCTTGTTGTGGCAACCGAGGACGGCGGTTTCCTCCTCGTTCATTTCCAGATCTTGGGCGAAAGTGGGCTTCCTGGACATGATCCAGGTCCAACCCCAATCCCACCATTTCCGTATGGATCCGCCCGCCTGCTCGCCCATCGCCGACACTGATTTGGTCCGGCGGATGAGCCACGAAGATGCCGGGGCGGAGATGGGCTGGATTTTGAGAGAGAGGGAGGAGAGCCGCCGACGAAGACTGGGCTGAGGTTGATCTGTTTGGGATAAGGGGAGAGATTGGTTCCTTCCTAGTCCTCCCTTTTGAAAGTTGTGGAACATGGAGCTCATTTTTTACGCTGAACCGACCCAATTCCGAGAAGATGAATGAATGAAAAACAAAATGAAAGGGAAATGCAGGGTGTAGAGAGAGAGGTGACAAGGAGTGTTCAGTCACAACTCACCCTAATGAAAGAAAAAGGGGGTAGAGAGGGAGAGGGGTGTATCACACAAGACACAGGCTGGGTTTATTCGATATGTGGAGATGGGGGGTGGCCCGTGGTAGGGACCATTCACGTTCAACCCTCTCCTCTCTCTCTCGCTCTCTGGATTCCCATATTTTTCACTCGGCATTGACACCTCTTCTCCTCTCCTCTCCTCTCCTCAGCCCACTCCTCACGCGACTACCTTACTTGGTCAGCTAAGCTGCACATTTCAATTTCCTACTAATTATGAATTGATTAAAATCTCTACATATAAATATCACCTTCAAGTTCTACACTATTTCTCGTAATTTCGTGCTAATAAATAGTAGTTTCCTAAATTGTTTTCTCATAACTTGGGCATTTTTGCTAATGTTGGGGGATGTCAAATAAGGTAATTCATTTTTAAGATTTCAAGTTGTTGTAGAGATTTTTTTTTTTTTTTTTTTTTTACTTTAATGAAAATAATTTGAAAAATATTTATAGATTAAATGAGTAAAAAATTTTCACATAATATTTTATAATAAAAAAATAAAATTTTATATATTTAATTTTTAATTTATTTAATTAATATTATTACTCGAAAAAATATTAGTGAGAAAAATATTATATATATTAGTGTCAGAAAAAGAGAGCATATGGCATCTTACGCGGCATATTTTGAGTGGGGTGCCTATCCACTTGTCGGTTGTCATGTCGAGTCCAGAACTCCAGAAATACAAAAACATATTATAGTTTTCTTATCATTATTAAAACATAAACTTTTGTAATTTACAGTTTCCATGGGCTGCATCTTTGGGCAGACCATGGTCAAGGAGGTGGGCCTGACCTAATTTAGCTTTGAGGTTATCTAGGTGCCTGTTCATCGAGCTTTTTCTGCATTATGCCCGTTGATAGTTCAGCTCAAGTTTGCAACTATATATATATATATATATATATATAGAGAAACTTTCAAATTCGAAAATAGTAGAATTGACATTTTAAATTTGATAGTTAAATTATAATGCACCATCTTCTATAGCCTTTTTATTCAACAGTAGAATTGACCTAATCTAGGACTTGCATAGATACGTATGCTTATGCAATCCATCAATGTGCTATTTGTACAACAGTAAGTCAGCATTACTGATTGAATTATAAATGCACCAACTTCTATAGCCTTTTTAGAATTCATTAGTTGATTGTGCAACAGGACTCTCTCACCCCTTGCCCACTGTAGTGGGAGCAATTAAAACAATGAATCAAACCTTGTTCCTTGTCCGAGCTTAATGTGCTTCAGCTGCGAAATGTCCGGATCTTCCCTAGTCTAATAAAAGGACTTGAGCATGCTTGGAACTAAAGCCTGTCAAAGCAACTTACCTTAAAAGACTTGGTAACCTAATAGAACAAGAAAACTACTTCACTTCAAAGCGACAGAGGAACCAAAACCATATAAAACAAACCCCCAGTCTTCTTCGCTTTCACCAATCCACTCTTTTCCCAACTTTTTGTTTAAACCAAACTCGGCAAATATGGCATTCTCCTCATGTTCCAACACCTTTCTCATCCTCAGCCTCTCTCTGTTTATCTCTACTGTCGTGGCTCACGATTTCTCCATTGTTGGCTATTCACCAGAAGATTTAACTTGCATTGACAAACTGCTATACCGCTTTGAATCCTGGGTGTCCAAACACCAAAAAGCTTATGCTAGCATTGAGGAAAAGCTCCAGAGGTTTGAGATATTCAAAGATAACTTGAAGCACATTGATGAGCGGAATAAGAATGCTAGTAGCTACTGGCTAGGATTGAATGAATTTGCAGACCTCACCCATGAAGAGTTCAAAATGAATTATTTAGGGTTAAAGGCTCAATTGTCCAGAAGGGCAGACATATCTGAAGAATTCAGCTATAGAGACGCTATAGACTTGCCCAAATCGGTGGATTGGAGAAAGAAAGGAGCAGTTACTCAGGTCAAGAACCAAGGTGCATGTGGTAAGTACTCTCTCCCCCTCTCTCACTGTTATCCGTGTCAAATTGCGGTTGCACAGGGGTTGTTATACCGCTTCATTTAATCATGGAATGGGAAACTTGCAGGTAGTTGTTGGGCATTTTCGACGGTTGCTGCTGTTGAAGGCGTGAATCAGATTGTAACAGGAAATTTGACCTCATTGTCTGAGCAAGAGCTCATTGATTGTGACAAAGCTTTTAACAATGGCTGCAACGGAGGCCTCATGGATTATGCATTTGCTTACATAATTTCCACCGGAGGGCTCCACAAAGAAGATGACTACCCATATCTCATGGAGGAAGGCAGCTGTGAAGAAAAAGAGGTAAAGGCACCTTCCTAGCTTTGTTATATCTATCAAAAGAGAGAGAGTGACCATACAAATAGGTGAAAAGGAAACAAAACTCAAATTGCCCATGTGAAATGATATTCTAGAAACTGTGAAATTAGAGGGATGCGTGTTTGGGGCTTATGCTAAACACTGGACATGGTCACAAATTAATTCAAACAGTACACGGGTTCAAATTTTTAGCTTTTCCCCTCTGAGCCATGACCAGTTATATAGTGCCTGGCAATAACATGGTACGACTTTGTCATATATCTGAGCCTCCTCCGCATAACAATTGCCTGGCAGCGAACAAATTGAAAACAGATCTCTTATGATAACCTGCCACAATTTTCAGCAAGACGCAGAGGTTGTCACTATTAGTGGTTTCCAGGACGTGCCAGAGAATGATGAACAAGGTCTACTGAAGGCACTTGCTCACCAACCTCTAAGTGTTGCAATTGAGGCCTCAGGCAGAGATTTCCAATTTTACAGTGGGGTAAGCAATTCTCAAGATTCCTTTCCTCCGCCACTCTCATTTGATGTGCTTTATATAAGTGCCATTTTCAAGTTAGCCTTCATGCTATATTCTAAAATGCCCAAATAATTTGTTATATGTGCCTTGCATTATTCCGCAGGGAGTATTTGATGGAGCTTGTGGAACTGAGTTAGACCACGGAGTGGCAGCCGTTGGATATGGTTCATCAAAGGGAGTCGACTACATAATTGTAAAGAACTCGTGGGGGCCAAAATGGGGAGAACAAGGATACATAAGGATGAAGAGGAACACCCGAAAACCTGAGGGGCTATGTGGTATCAATAAAATGGCTTCGTATCCTACCAAAAAGAAATGATATTTCCCTCCTCCCTTGTTTTCCTTTTCCATTTGTTTCTTCTCCATGGACTTGGATTATGAATCTAATGGCTGTAAATGAACATTTGTCCTCAATAAATGGCCAGAACACAATATTTTTTCCTGATGATAAACATCAAAATCTGGTCTAAAAACATTGAAACAAGGTTAGTGTGCAGAACATAACCCTGGCGTATAAGTTCAAGATGAGCTCCAATCATAGATAAACCAACTTAAATATGGCATCGATCAATTAAGGAAGAAGGAGCTATAATTAATACATACTCTTCATGGTGTGAACACGATCACAACCGTTTCTAGCAACATAAAGGGGGGGGGGAAGATGATTTATTAAATGTTTTAGATGTTTATTCAATCCTCAAGCGGGATTGACACTTTGGAAACTCATAAATGATACAAAAGTAATTTCTCAAAGATGTAAGACTCATGACATGTCAAATGCTCAGTCCAAAAAAAAAAAAAAAAAAAATCAGATGAGGAGCACTGACAGGTTTGCCACTATTAAAGCAAGAACTCGTTGTATTTGAAGACACAATCATAAAGTCTTCCACCCAGAAACTGGGCAACCTCTAGATGCTTCACCTGGGACAAAGAATGGTGGCAGCAGAATGATGGCAAATGAGTCCATCTGATTAAAATTTGGTAATTAAGAGATGTCTAGGAAAAACAAATACAGAAGCTGAATGTATACCATCCCAATCTTGAGAGAATCACACTTAAATTGAGCATAAAGGTTTGTCTCTATTCCACGACCCTGCCAAAAGTAATGGAAGTAATACTTAGACAAGGACAAAAATAGAAAACCTTGTGAAATTAAGCTACACAAGTCGCTGATAATTTCTGGATCATCTGCCTAAGTATCACACAGGAATCTGCCCAAGTATCATCAGATTGGGGGGGGGGGGTGAATAAAACCCAAAAAATCCCATAAATGTACAAAAAGAAGAAGCTAAAATAAGAAAGGGAAAAAATGGAAAATGAAACTGAGCAAACTAACTTGTAGATTTACCAACTGATATAAATGACACAAGAATGAGAACTCAATTTTTGCTGTCTTACACAAAGGACCAAGTAGCATGTGGTACGAAAGACACAAAACTAAGCTTCTAAATGTAGTTCCTTCATTCACAAAACTCACCATCCCTTCCAAAACAACCAGGTCTGCATCGCTAGCTAAGTAAGCAAGTTCCTGTGACACTCTTGTGAGATCAATGACCTGTGACAAGGTATAACCAATTATAAAGACAAATAGGATCTAAAAGTTTAAAACCACAATAAACAGTGCAGGATGAACACTAACATATGAGACAACATAATTTTGAAATCATGACAATAAAAGGTTCACGAAATTAACTGAAACCTACAACACCCACGTATATAGAGAAAACTTAAGGCAAGTCAGACAAGTAACCTTGGCTTTGGGTCATTTGCAAAACCTCCTTTGGGGTTTCAATATTTCCTTGAACCTCAATGGATCAGAAGATAGATATTTTCCCTGTTGTATTCTTTCAATGCTAATGGTTTTTATTTATTTTATCAGAAACAGAAAATAGTGACAATGAATTGAATACAGAAATAAAAAAGGAGATCTAAAAAAAATTGATACTCAAATCTCTTTTCTAGTTTAGGACAACTGTTATATTGGCATGGAAAATGCACAAAATGCAAGATCCTCACACCAAGACAAAGGTAAGATATAAGTAATAACCACATGCCCAATAGCAATCTCGGATGCATTGCCACAATAGGCTACAGATTGAGCCTTTGGAAGCAGGTCAGAAAACAGGAAGTTGGAAAAAGTTGAAAAAGCTATGGAAGGTGCAAATAAGAGAGGAAATTGAAAGTCAATACTTTTTGTTTTAATTTTATATATTTAAAAATGACAAAAGCTACCCTTTTATCAAAAAACAGAAAGATTTTGCTAGACTAGTCATATTTTCTGTATTTCATTTTCATGTTAGGAAAACAAATGGAATCACATTTCTAGAAATAATAATTCCTTGTAAAGACCCATTTCTGAACCGTGCTCCATTATATGGTAAAGCTAAAAGTGAGCCCCTCCCCAATGTTTTTATTTATGTATTTTATCAAGAGCAAAAAATAAAATGTTAGAATCTAGCCTCCTCTTTGAGCACGTTTTTCGCTCAGACATATTAGACATCAACAAAAGATTAAGTATAAAGGGAAGCATATAAGATAAAGTAGTTCCATTATCTTACTGGCAAATCATTTCCAGAATTAGCGATCAAAAGACCTGAAGTATCAACACCCATCAGCTGGCCTTTTTCATCTTTCAACTGGCAGATCGCATAAGAAAGTCAGTCACATGAATAACAGCCATTATGATCTCAATGAATGGGTTTTTTTTTTTTTTTGAACTCTTCAAAGTACCTTTCCTAAAATGTCAATCAGTTCAGGATATGTTACATCATTAATGGACGGTAAATCATTAGCTGATAAGACAACCTGAAAAGAAATCCAGAATCAATTGAATAAAAAATTTTCTGATAGAATTTTAATCCACAGAAGTGATTAAAATAAGTAAATAACCAAAACAGCTCGAATGACAAAATATGTGTGTGGGGAGAGAGAGAGAGAGAGAGAGATTCGCTGTGTGCGACTTCTTAAGGATGCAAGAAAATCTAGAAAAGACAATTCAATCAGAGATTACCTATTTGAGCATGGGAACAAGATGATATGCGAGTAAAATACTCCAATCACACAATGTGCTATGATGTAAATAAAAGAGGCAGCAAAGAATTTGGCCAGTCAATGGTTGGCATCAGTTCTACTTTTAGATTTTTATAAAGGTTTTTGAGATTAATACTAGGAGGAAGAAGGAACAAGGTTTTAGTATCCCAAGTGTAAGATAATTAAATGGTGCAAGGTTTTAAAAGGTGAAATCTTTCTCAGGCCAATATAGCACAAATTATTCAACAATTTCATATTAAGTAGCAATTGGAGGGCCTTTTCAATAAATTGATATGATTGTTGTCTTGCATAGGCAAGAGAATCATTACTGATGCTTGTGCAAGGCCATATAACAGTACATGATGTTTTGGCAGCAGATTTCCATGTGATCGTGACAAGGACTTCTGGCCATTGCATGCTTGAAGTAACATCTTAAAAAGGGTTGAATGAGCAACTCAACTTGTGTTTCACATCTACAACTTACAAGGCAATATCTTTTCAAAGTCATAAAATTAGCAAGAAATTAAAAAAAAAAAAAAAGGTTACTGGTGTTGAAAGTAAACCTGTGTCCCACGTCGCAGTAACTCTCTAGCAAAGGGTAAAATGCCCAAAATAATATCTGCACCAGAGTTGTCAACAAATATAACAGCCTGTCAAGACAACAAACAAGCAGATCACTGACAATGTCATCAGATCCTAACATATGCTGCTAGAAATATAACATGATAAGTATGCAAAGTAAACTCTAGCTAAAAGCAAAAATATGTATATTTTTTAAAAAAGGCTAATGGACTTGCCTTTTTCCAAGATTTAGTACTCCACTTCAATTTAAAAGTATCCAAATCATCAATCACCCAGGGCCTCGCGACAAGATTTTGACAACTAGCCAGAAATGACATTCCATCCCGCGAGAAAACTTCTGCTAGCTTCAAATAAGTACATAAAAGGTGCAGGTTAATTACAGTGAAAAACGGATAGCAATTAATAACTTAAAAAGCTGCCATAGCGTAAATTACCAAGCATTTACATTAAGATTAAAAAATTCTTAACTGCAAAATGGTCATAAAAAAGCAAACTTCTAGTAAAGAATTTGACCCACCTGTGCAGAACCCAGGTCAAATATGTTCCCTGCAAATATTCCTCTGACTAGGTTCTCCAGACGCTTGTCTTCATCTTCAATGGCATCGTTAAGATTAACTACATCCTCAAATAAGGATATAGCTTTAGCATTCTCCTCATCCTGCAGAGTTTGCCCACGTGAAAAGTTTCTTATTCAGTAACAGCAAAGGAGGGGGAAAAAAAAAAAGCTCCTGCCTTCTTCATAATATCTAAGGATGAACAAACATAAGGCAATATAATTCAACATACAAGTCCTTGAAAGTTCAATCGTTACCTTAACTTTCTTAAAAATGTCTCTGAATCCCAGCTCTCTAAGGATTTGCTCACGAATCCTACAAAGAAGCTAAAAATCGAAAAGATAAGAATAAAGACGATGCAACATACGACTTACATGAAATAATTGGTCTCCTATATGGATGTAATAGTAGAATAGAACCATTGCCAAGAAAGTGACATCAGCACCAGAAAATGATTGACCAAAATCTTACTATGCAATCAGGCGGCCCACCATGACTTTCAGGATCTTTTTTCATGTCCTCAAGTATTTCAGAATACCTTTCACAGACAAATAACATAATCAGCATAATTATAACTAATAAATAATCATGCACATGATAGAAAAGAATGATTAAATTCTTCACAAAGGATCAAAAGAAAAGCAAGGCATGCACCGACTCTTCCTTTCCCACCTTGAAACTCCTAGCAGTGCCATAAACTCATTTTAACATATTCCTCACATCAGATTCAACTTAAGCAATCCTACTTTATTGAGATGAAAAAGGAGGTATCTTTCTTCATTTCTTCATAAACTGGAGATCATCTTCAACTAAGCACAACAGGCGATGTAACAGAGAGACCAAATGACATGGTACAAATAGGGATACAGCCACATGAAGAATTTTAAAAGAATAAGCCATGACACTGCCAAGCCATAGAAAATAAAAACTCAACAATATGAACACTACTTTTTTAAATAGAAAAAGAACGTTTTTGAAAGTAAGATGGAAACACACAAGGCAATTAAAATAGCCTCAACATAATACAAGAAAGAGAGGAAAAGAAGAAAAGGAACAAGAGAACCAGGAAGAACAATGAAAAAAGCAAAAAAAGGAAAAAAGAAAAAAGAAAAAAAAAAGGCATTAACATCCTTAAAAGTAACACCATTGAAGCACGCACCATAAAAAGCAATCTGCATAATGAACTTTTTTCAAAGAAGAAGAATAAGAAAGTCTTACAAGAGAACAGAATGTTACAAGAAGGAAGAAAAATCTTGCAGAGAAAGAAAAGAAGTATAGCCAAATAGTAATATCTATCTAAATAAACACCAAAAAGCAAGGAAAATATCTGATTCTGAGTTCATATCATAATTTAAAGCACACAAGGATAAACATTAACCTTATCATCAGGATAATGGCAACCAAGTGATCTGAGTAGCAAACATTCATCCAAAAGTTAGACATTTATGCACCTGCTTATGTGACTTCAAAATGAACGAACCAACATGAACTTCATTGTGAATGAAAGCCAACACAGAAAAGATTTTTTTTTAAAAAAAAAAAAAAAAATTAAGGCTTCAGCCTTTCGACCAAGATTTTTTTTTAATAAAAAAATTTGGATGGAAAAGAGACCAAAAAAAGGAAAGAAAAGACTTTTGAGGAGTGAATGTGCTTCACAGATTTTATTCTCAGGGAACTCAACTTGAAGGTGGTATCTGTTTCAACCACATAGCAATTTAAAGATATGTCATGAGCAGAAGGTCAAGGTTTCATATTTGCCAGAAGACATGCATGACCCTTTTTTTGAATAGGAAAGACATGGATGAGGCGATTATATAGAAAACATACCTCTGAGCAAATTTATCAGCTTTAATGGCAGCATCACTAACTGTAGGGTCAGTTTCTGCTCGTCTCCTGCATAAACAAGAGAAGCAACATCAATTTTTTTTTGGGGGAGGGGGAAGGAAGCGTAACCGGCGGAAAATTCACAAGCCTCACATGTATGAAAATTAGGTTGTCAGAAGAGGAGGTATTTAGAATTTTTGCGGAGGGAAATGGCAGTCGTATTGACAGAATCATCAGAATCGACGCAGCATGAAGCGAAAGAGAAAAGAAAGAAAGGTCGAGGGAAACCCTAAAAGTGAATGGAAAACGAAGGAGGAGGAATCATGAGGCAGCACTGCGAAGTGGATAAATAATAGTAAAGGAGAAAAATTGATTACCTGAAAGAAGGGATGGAATTGAGGAAAAGATCAATCCAGGCGAGCTCGGTAGGAGTAGGCTTGCGAGGATTGTCGGAAGGGAATCTGTAAGGAATAGTGCATGCTCTGTAGTTCGTCTCGATCGGCGTTACCAGCAACGGAAATGCCACCATCTCCGATGCGCTCTCCATCCCCAAGATTTACACACCAAGACACGAAAAAACTGCCTTTAACCTAGAAGCCACCGAAATCCTGTTTTAATTATAGATCTTCATTGTGACAACAACCCTATTAAATTAATTATAAAATTATTATTTAGTTTCCTTGCTCCCCGAAAAAAAAAATCTTTTTAATTGAATATTAAATACCATAAGCTAAATATTAATTAATAAGGTCAATTTTTAAATTTAAAAATGGACAGACAGTTAATGATGATGGATGGAGCATGGTCAAATGTTGTGGTTTTTTTATAATTCTTAAAAAAATAATAAAATAATGTATTTAAACCCCAATTCTCATCCATATGATATATGTCTATTTCTCTGGTGGTAATATTTATTTGGTATCAAAATTCTTGGATTGATATTTACCTTTCAGGTAATCGTGTCTTTTTGCTTACTTTGTTATACTAATTTTGAACACCCCAAACCTGGAGAGGGAAAAAAGGAAAGAGGAATTGTACTTAGCCAATGTTTGATCCAACTCATAATAATTTAGCCAATGATTAATATATGATAGTCGATTGTATAGTTGTTATTAATTAATATTAATATTTGATTGTTTAGCTGATATTGGTTACTATTTATGTGTAAAATAACCAAAAAAGATAATTCTATATTAATTAAATTTATTTTATTTTTTAAAATATTTCTTTCTATATTATTGCTATATATAAATATAAAATTTATAAAAAATAATTAATTCAAATATATATTATAATAAATTGATACAAAGCAAATAAGCCATGATTTTATAAGAGAAGATAATTTTTTAACTAATTAAAAAGATAATCAATTAATTTAAATACATATTATAATAATTTTGAATCTTATCTTGTAAAAGTTAGAGAGTAAAAATTAAAAAATATAAGATAGGTAAAATAATTTTTAACTATTTAGATCTATCTATTTTTATTAATATAAAATAAGTAAAATAGTTTTAAAAAAATTCTAAAGGAGATTTTGAAGAGTCAAATGCTATTTTGAGTATCTATGACTTTTTGGCTGTTTTTGAATCATCAGTCGGAATTTTATCAACCATAAAAAAGTTAAGCAGGCAAAAGCACACTTCAAAAACTACACAAATACCTCTGTGTAAATTTCTTTACTCACGGAATACAATGAAGGAGAGTAAATTTAATAA
The DNA here is from genome assembly GCA_037126225.1 of Dillenia turbinata. Taxonomy (NCBI): domain Eukaryota; kingdom Viridiplantae; phylum Streptophyta; class Magnoliopsida; order Dilleniales; family Dilleniaceae; genus Dillenia; species Dillenia turbinata. The sequence continues at coordinate 23,328,370 of JBAMMX010000024.1, forward strand.
AAGGACAATGAGGTCTTCTCGAAATTATAAAAAAAAAAAAAAAAAAAAAAAAAAAAAAAAGATGGTAAAGACCATGAGACAATTACAAGCTGGGGGCGTGGGCTCAAATGGTTTGATTTGGGGGAAGGTGGAGAGGAGGAAAAAAAAAATAATAATAAAAAAAATAAAAAAATGGAGGAAAGTAACTTCTTCTTTTCTAATTTGCTTACGGCACAAGTATTTGAATTCACAAGAGTTTACCAAATCAACAATACTATATATGACATTTCAAGTTTTATCATTTTGTTACGCATGTATGACAAAATGTCAACATTATAGCAATGATACAAATCAGCATCTTTTATTAAGTTTTTACCAGCGCTGCACGTACATGAACAGGTACAGAATTTGAACAAGTAAAATGAAGAACAAGCAAAGACAACCACCAAATTGCAATGTAGCTCACATCAAAATCACTCAAACAAACCAAATGGAACGCAACAATCTATAACAGCAAAGGAAACCAGTAGGCTATAGGACCTTTCAAACCACACACACACACACGTTACACACCGAACAATTCTGTAATGAATTATGTGCGCACCCCATCAAACCTACAATGAACAAAACATCCAAAAAAAGGGGGAAATTAAGAGATGGAGAATCTTCGTCTCCTGGGCTTAGAGAATTCCACACCAGCGTTGTGATTGATATTTGAGGTGTCCTTTGATCCATGCTTAAAGGGATTCAATTTACCCAGTGTCTTGGACACTGATGAGAAGAATGTCTTCCTTGAACCCGAAGCAGTAGCAGTGATGCTAGGACCTCCTCCCTTATTACCAGACGGTTGGGTTTTCTGCATCTCTTCTATGTACATCTTCATCTTCAACAATTCGGTTCGCAGTGCCTCGTTTTCTTTAACAAGAGAGGCATCGGCCTGTAGTTGTTTCCTTGTGGTGATGGCATCTGGTTGTTGGGTGTGGCCGTGGTCGTCCATGCCGCTCCTTAGTCGCAGCTGATCGTAGTAGAGGGCGTGAAGGACAATTTGAACGGGCAAACGCTTGTTCTGAGATGCATGAAGCCGTGCCTCATAAGAGAGTTTGAGGGGATCCATCACGCTGCACACCTTCTCCCTTTCAATTTCGTCCAATTGTGGATGTGCCTACAATTTTAATCATTGATCATATGCGTTGCAAACCCTTCACCCTTTAACAAATGGCTTTTGAAGTTAAAATCAAGTTGTTTCTTTCGGAACCCGTTCTGGACGGTTAAAGACCAGAATATTATTATTATTATTATTATTATTTTCCTTTTAAAGTACCTTCAAATAGATGTCAATGGCGCGATATAGATCATCATCGACCTTCCGAGCAGTCTTAGGGACGAGATTAGCTATGCCATTAAACTTGGAGATGCTGAGCTCTCCGTAAGTGGCGATCTCACCCAGATAAGCATCCACCGTCTTCGCAACCCTCTGCATCGCAGTCGAGCTCACTTCCCTGAAATCACCACTGTTGAAAACCCCCACGCTCTCCTCCTTCTCCACAAATAAGGAGATAATCCTCCTCACGCTCTCCAGATCAAACAGCCTCTCTCCATCATAGCTGAAGGAAACCACCAGTAGATCATCCACCGTCACGTGCTCCAGAATACCTGCTATCCTTTTCTCCAGCTCTGTCTTGCATGTGCTTCCCGCCTTGAGGAATATCGCACACCGTAGCAAACAGCATAGGAAATTGATCGGAAAAGCCGCTTTCTCTGCTGGCAAGATACCTACTATTGACTCCAGCAGCTCTTTCTGCTTGTTTCTCACGTCTGAATCCTCTTGGTCCAGTGATTTCACTCCATTTCCTGTGTGATCCCGCACCAGATCTCTCAATGATCTCTCCGTGTAAGTGATCAGGGCACTTGCTAGAGTGAGAGTTTTGGCTCCTCGGGCTTTCATTGCCGTTATGATTCTCTGGAAGGATTTTATGTCCAAGATTGTCAGCTCCTCCGTCCACCAATTAGGCGGCGATCGGCTCGGAAAATTCGCCTCGTTACAGGCCTATCCAAATCAAAACCTCAATTAGCTAATAATAAGAGAACAGGGATCCCATTTTCTTGTGTTTTGTAAAACAAACCTTTTGGTAACGTCTTAAATTCGGGATCTTACTTGTAGACTACTCGTGAAGGAAGGTATTATTAATTATTTTGTATTACACACAAATTGAATTAAGTAGTTAATTAGTACCTTGACCGCGGCAACGTCAACACAACGTTGGACGATGTTGAGGTCCTGGGCAATGGGGAGAAAGTCTTCGCAGGATTTGAGAACGACAATGGCACCAGAGAGGCTGGTGAGTGCAACTTGGTTGAGGAAGTCCTCGGTACGGCCAGCCAGGTTGCCTTCGCAGTACTTGTCCGTCATCTGCAGGTACTCCGCAGCACAGCGAAGAGCGGCAACGTTGTGGACAGTGATTTCAAAGTTAACTCCGTAGCAGAACTTGGCTGTCTTCTCGAAGATCTCCGGCCCTCCAGGTATGTTGGAGAGATCTAATCTGGCGAGATCGGGCTCTTTGGACTCCATGATCAGCTTTCTTATATAATTGCTCTTGGCCACCAGCATGAACTACATACAGCAGGTTACCCCCGCACAAGAGCCAGGGTTATGGATGATTTCCCATACATATATTTATGAAAAAGAAAAGGCATAATTATACCTTATGAAGGGAAAAATTAGCTTCTCCAACCTCAACCGCAACATCAGTAGGAATTTCTTGGGAGAAAACCCTGTCCAATTTTTATTTATAAATAGAAAAGTGGTTATTGTGCTGAGATCGACAATAGTTTAGTTAATATAAACAAATTAATTTTACCACTGGCCAGTTCTCTCCATGGCAAGGGAAAGCCTGCTGCTGCTCTTCATGGAGGGGGAAGCCATAGCTCTCACTCCTGTCTCCCCTCTCTTTCTCTGCTTGACTGTAAAGTGTAAAGTTCAACACACAACAACAAAGATATGTGATATAAAAGATAGCAAAGGGTATCTTTTTCAGATTACAAGATAATAAAAAACTTAAAAAGAAATCTCTTTTTAAATTGACTCGCTTTTATCCTATATATATTTTTGACGTACCCTTTTTCCGGTCAGTGTATATCCTGGCTTTTGTTCTCTCTCTCTCTCTCTCTCTCTCTCTCTTAGTTATCGAAGTAATACTGACAAACGAATGGGATCCCAACGTTAATTGGTTAAATTGGGAATTTGAAAATTAGAATGTTGAGTTTTTGGAAGTGAGTGAAACATTATTCGATAACCAAAAAGGAGCTCCTCCGAGGATAGTTTTGGATGACAAATTAATATGGATTTCTCTCATGATTTTTTTCATTATTTCATATCGCAAAACGTGTTTCAATTTCAATGTCACAGGGAGTGAGTAAATCCCTTTTTGCGAGGACAAAGGAAAAACATGCAAATCAACGCCTTTTTGTTTATGGTGTTTCCTAAAATGTCAAAATAATAATAATAATAATAATTCATGAATAAGTGAAATCCAAAGACTATTTAGAAAAGTTTATGGCAGTCTCAAATTACTAATATAATTATAACCGTATTCTTATATATATATATATATATATATATATCTATAAATTTAACTGTCACTTGTTAAGTTTTATATTTTTTTAGTTTATTTAAATGGAGACAAATTGAAATTTTATATAAAAATCTGTAACAGCACAAACAAACATAATTTGACTGTTGACACAATCATAATTTTTTTAAAGAATTAGATTCAAATTCTAGTAACAGTGTTTGTATAAAAAATTATCTTTATTCTATAATTTTAAATTTACAGTTTTTCTATAAAACGAAAAGAGAAGAAGGAAAAAAGAAAAAACACAACCCCCACCCAAAAAAAAAACAACAAATGGAGGTGTATAGCATTGGGAGCTAGGAGAACGAATTTAATTATGGAGTTGGGGGGGGGGGGTGTGGTGTGGGGTTGCGTCTTCTCTCCTCCACAAAAAATACAAAATCCAACATGGGCTTTGGACGTGAGGGGGGTGGGGAGCCACAAAGGAATCATTGGATACGGTCGTGCCACGCCATTTGGTCAAATGCGGCCCTTTCAATTCAATTCCGCTGGTATCTGATGGATAAACCAACCCCAAGGACACTCCACATTCTCCCACGCTTTCGCCCCACCGAGCTCACACATCATCTCCCGGATAGCAAACGTGGGCTACCACGGGAATCCCGCTCTATCTCCTACTCAGCAAATCCCCATTGCAAAAAATAAAACAAATAAAATTTATTTGTTTAGCTTTATTTATTTGAAAATAAATTTATCAGAGGCGGATTTAACTTTATAGGTAAAAGTCCTACCGATTCGAATGAATTGTTTGGTTATCTGTGCATTGATCAATGAGGCCAATATCGGAGAGTAAGAAAATTTTGATACTCAAATTAAAGAATAATTTTTGAAAGAAAAAAATAGATTAAAAGAAAGATTTGTTATATCTTTGTGTATTATGTGTAAATTCAGAAAGCGTGAGGACTTATTTGGCTGACTGAATTAAGGATGTATATATACTTTTCAGGGTAAGCTTCATATGCATTTGGGACGTTAAAATTTTTGTTTCCTGATAAAAATGTTATGAGATTATGAGAATCAAATGAAATTTTTAAGAGATTTAGAGTTTTATCGATTAAAAGAAGTTTCAGTTGGTAAGAGGACTACTTTCCTTATCGAAGAAGATTCAAAAATTTCTTTCTTTATTAGGAGATACCATTCGTACGTTTTATGGAGAGATGAATATTTCTCAAAACTAACCAAATATCGGATATCGAGGAGGTTCAAGGGCCGATCAAACAGTTACCGAGAAGGGTCTGGTTGTTAGGCGCCGAGGGGAGGGGGCACGTCCCGTGTAAATGACGCGTTTCGGCAAGTCTTAGCATATTATGTTTATTGGGTCTCAGGCTCGCGTCGTGTACTAAATGGGCTTTTGGATTAGATAACACAATTTGCCCCTTACTTCTTGTGTCATTTTGGAAAGAGAAACGGCATGAGAAGTAAGTCTAAAAGTCGTTACCTGAAAGGTAGTAAAGGTGTTAATAGAAATAACCACCAAATAAATAATTCCTAAATAAATGTTTTGTGTGAAGTTGGAAAGGTTGAATTCTTTATCCATTGCACATGTCTTTCCTTGGAACGTTTTAGTTGCCTGCAGTCATAAAGGTCATGCCTTCATAATTATAAATAGAGGAGGAAACTCCAGTACTATCATGAAATGATTTCAAACGTATGGAATTGAATTGTTCTTTGCTTAGAGTCGGTGCTCCTTAGAGATAGTGTGAATATGGATTTTAAACCCCAAAACTTCGCATGTTAAAAGGCTTCTGCCGATATAAGGTGCCATCAAGAGGGGGGCTACTAACATAAGGGCCACATGACATTTGGGGTCTTGACATCATGGCGAAATCTGTCGGACCTCCTCGAGGATGTTGGCTTTGGGTATGGAGAGATTTTAGTTCGGACAGGAAAAATTTTTGTTTATCGTCCGAATCCTGTGTACACGGGTGGCTGAGGATTCTTCTTCAACCTTTTTCAAGTCGAGCGATAAGAGGAGTTGGGAGATTGGAGGAGACCAAACAATGGAGGAGGTGCAAAGCCTGATGCACCTTTTCTGTCTCTTTTTGGCCAATCCTACCTTCTACAAATTCATTTCCGGCTTCTTTTGTAAAACTTCTGTATTTTTTCTTCTAATTGTATGATATCTCTTTTGCACTACACAAGCCTTTGCACTTTTCATTTCGTTCGTATATGCTCTATCTTGTAATAATTTCGACATGTGAATTTCTTGTCTTTCCTTCTTAAAGAATGTACTACTGTCCATCTTGTACCTGTGATATGAAACATAATAATACTTCTCAATACTTTTCAATCATTCAACTGATCTTTTCATTTGTGTGTTTAACGTTTGCCAACTTGTTAGAAATTTTAATCAAAAGCATAGGTCGCATTTGTCCATTGGCGAGCTCTATCCTTTTTTAACAATACACTATGTTTGGTAGGACATTCAGTTGAGAGAGAGTATTCAAACGAGAGTTTGGGCCATGTCTATCCATTTGGGAGATATATCTCTTATTGACGACACATTACGTTTGGTATGACACTCGATTGAGAGAGATCAAATGATTGGAAGGGTTGTGTCTACCCAATAGGGAGATACATCCATTATTGACAACACGTTACGTTCAGTATGTGTTTGATCAAAAGAGTTCAAATGATTGCAAGGGACGTGTCTACCGAACATGGAGATATTTCCTTTATTTTCGACTTATTACGTTCGATATAAAACTCAATTGAGAAAGTTCAAATGATTGGAAGGGCTGTGTTTACTCGATAAGGAGATACATCCCTTATTGTCGACATGTTACATTTGGTATAATACTCGATCGAGAGGGTTCAAATGATTGGAAGGGCTATGTCTACCTGATACGGAGATACATCACTTATTGATGACACATAGTGTTTAGTATAGAAACAGATTAGTCGATGGATAAGCTAGTATGGCAAGATTGAGGGTCGTAGGGGTCATACTTGACTTTTTGGCTAGGCACAGACCAAAGCGTTGTTCCTTAAGAGAGTGATAATCATCATTCATGGTAGATTTGCAGGTTTTCAGAGTTCCAAGTCCTCGACATGATTGAGCCGTCTAAGTAATTGAGACAATACGTCCCCAGTCGAACTTCTGAGCATACTTGATAAGGCCATTCCCAATCGGGTGTTAGCTTCCATCCTGGTTGAGGCTACCCAGTGGCCTCTACTTTTCTCAACACTAGGTCTCCTGACTTGAATGTTCTAACCCTGACTCATCTGCTATAGTATCGTGTCATTTGTTGTTGATAAGTTGCCATTCGAACGGACGCAGCTTCTCATAATTCAGGGAGTAAGTCTAATCATTCGGGTAATGCTAGTTCATTTTGCCCTTGCTTGTATTGATCTATTTGGAGTGTGTGGATATCGATCTCCACTCGTATCACTGCCTCGCAACCCTAAGTCAAACTGAACAGGGTTTCTCCTGTTGCCTTTTGGGGCATCGTTCGGTAGATCCAAGGAATATTGTAAAGCTCATTTACCCGACCGCCTTAAACTTCATCTAGTGTAGCTTTCAGTCCTTATAGTATCATTTGATTTGTTATCTCGGTGAAGTCATTAGTCTGAGAATATGCGACGGATGTGAAACGATATTGAATCTCTAACCTATTGTAGAAGCCTTAGAAACTCTTGTTATCGATTTGTTTGTCGTTATCACTAATGAGGTTGTGGGGCATATTGAATCTTGTGATGACGGACATCCATATGAAGTTCTGCGTCTTGCCGGTAATAATTTGGGCTAATGGTTCGGTTTCTACTCATTTAGTGAAGTAGTTGATGGCCATGACCAAGAACTTTCGCTGTTCGGCAGCTGGTGGGAATGATCCTAAAATGTCCATCCCCCATTGCACGAATGGCCATAGGCTAGCTATCGAGTTAAACTCGATCGAGGGCTAGCATAGTACCGACGAGAAGCACTAACACTTGTCGCATCTTTTGACATAACTATCCGCATCGGTCTTCATGGTGAGCCAGTAATATCCTTGCCAAAGAGCTTTGTTTGTCAAGTTTCGTGCACCTAAATAACTGCCACATATTCCCTCATGGATTTCTCTGAGCACGTAGTTTCTTTTCTTAGGTGTTAGGCAATTCAAGTATCGATGGGTAAAGGATTTCTTGTAGAGATCTCTATTGATAATGGAGTAGTGGGTAGCCTTACGCTTTAGTTTAACGGCTCCGATAGTCGAGCTTGGTAGTTGTTCATACTTCAGATAGGCCTCTATTGAATCTTTCCAACTTGGTGCATTATCCACAGATAGGATTTGTTTGGGCTCATCAATGCTCGGGTACAGCAGACTCTCTATATAAATCATTTGGCTGGTTGCTACCAAGTTAAAGTTAGTTAGTTTTGAGAGGGTGTCGGCTCGTGTATTTTCTAATCGAGGAATCTATTGTATGTTGACCTTGTTGAATTTATCCACCGCTTCCCGTAACTTGATTAGATACTTTGCCATTATCGGGTCCTTAGTCTCGTGAACCCTTTTAATCTGTTTAACGACTAGCTTACTATTAGTAAAGACTTGTATGTCTTGGGCTCCCAATGATGTTGCTATTCATAATTTGGTCAGGAAGGCTTTGTACTCAACTTGGTTGTTTGTTGCTCTGAAGTCAAAGCGAAGGATGTACTTGGCTTTGAAATCGTTTGGTCCGACGAGGATGAGTCCAACTCCGCTTCTTGAGGAGTTTGATGATCCATTTGCATGAAGGGTCCATTTGGGCAATGAACATTCTTCTCAATCATCAGTGAGGGGTTGTTCAGCGAGTGATGAGAGAGTGCATTCGAGAATGAAGTTGGTGAGGGTTTGACCTTTTCTTACTAGTCTTGGTTGATATTCGATATCGAATTCGCCTAACTCGATACTCCATTTTACAAGTCGGCCCGAGGTGTCCCTCTTCTATAGGATTTGCTTCAAAGGTTGGTTAGTTAACACTACAATGGTGTGAGTTTGGAAAAGGCTTCTGGCGGTTATGACTAGAGCAAAGCCATTTTCTCGATTGGGCAATAATTGACTTCTATCTTTTGAAATATACGGTTGATGTAGTATACAAACTTCAATGCAGTTGACTCCCGCCTTACAAGAGCAAAGCAGAGTGCTCGATCAAAGATGAAGAGATAAAGATAGTGTTTCTCACCAAAGACAGGTCGAGAGCGGAGCGGAGGCGATATGAGATACTCCTTGAGCCATTCGAATGCCATTTGGAACTCCAGCATTCAGGCAAATTTCTGGGACTTCTTCAAAGTATCATATAAGGGTTTATATTTCTCTTCCACTTTCGACATGAATCTGTTCAAAGTTGCAATCCTCCTAGTGAGAAGCTGTGTCTCTTTTATAATCCTTGGTGGTGTCATATCCAGTGTGGCTTGTATCTTCTTCGAATTCGCTTCGATCCCTCGGTCGGTAATAAGGAAGCCAAAGAATTTTCCAGAAGTGATTCCAAAGGTACATTTTACTAGATTTAGCCTTATGTTGTAACGTTCTTACGTTAGGAACGTCTCTTCAAAATTCGTGACATGGTTTTCGGCTTTAGTGCTCTTGACGAGTATGTTGTCAACATAAACTTCTATGTTTCTACCAAGTTGTTTGCTAAAACTTTTGTTGACCAATCGTTGAAAGATTATTCTCACGTTTTTTAGGCCAATGGCATCACCTTATAGTAGTTAGTGCTGAACTCTGTAATGAAACTGGTTTTTCTTTTCATCTTTGAGAGCAATGCGTATCTGGTTGTAATTAGAGTATGCATCTATGAAATTCAAGTGCTGGTGACTTGATGAATTATCTACCAATTTGTCGATATTGACGAGCAAATAGCTACCCTTTAGACTGCCTTGTTGAGGTCGATAAAGTCTATACACATTCTCCACTTGTCGTTAACTTTTTTTACCATGACTACATTGGCTAACCACTCTAGATAGTCAACTTCTCATATAAAACCTATTGTTAGGGGTTTTCGAACCTCTTCTTGTATTGCGCGTTGACACTCTAATGCGAATACCCTTTTCTTTTGCTTGATAGGCTTGCAACTGGTGTCTATGGTTAATTTGTGAACTATGACCAACAAGTGAATGCCTGACATGTACTCGTAGGACCATACAAAAACTTTGAAATGTCGTCAAAGACAGTCCACAATCACATTTTAGAGAGGCATTGGTAAATGGGCGCCAACTTGGATTGTCTGACCTAGTATATTAGTGATCAAAACTTACTCTCCAGGCTGAGGCTTAGGTTGGTGCTCGGCGTCATCTCTAAACTCTAATGTATCCATAGAAAAAGCATATTTTCTTTTTCCAGTGGTGGGGATGATCAGCGGATCGATGTCACCATGGAGTGTCACAAAGGGCGAACGAGGATGGTATTGTAGGACAATGAGAGTTTCACAACGTGAAAAGTGGTTCTAGTAGTAGCATGGTGAGGAGGCGTTTGTAAAGTTATGATAAGTGAGATGGTACCTTCAGGATGTATGCACTCGTCAACGAACCCTTTTATGGGTCCGTCCAAGGGTTGAAAATGAGATGGGTTGAGACTCATTTGCTGGAAGGCCTTCCAAAAGAAGAGCTCTTGATCTACTCCTTGATCAACAGAAGTCCTTTTAATAAGGTAAGATTCTATTCTTGTAGTGATGATTAGGGGTCGTTTTAGTCAGGGTCAACTCCTATCAAATCATCATTATTGAAATCAATGATTGGTCTCTTTCTTTTGGTTGATGCCATGATAGGAAGAAGGAAAGAATGAATGGTAATAAGAACTCAGGAAATCAGCCTGTTCCCAAGGAGGGCCTTAATCTATTGGTGGTGGGTTTGACTCCACAAATAATAGTTTTACTGACTTAAACAAGTTTTCTGGTTGTCAATCGACCTTGATTGGTGAGACCTGTATAAAATCGCCAGAACAGATTTTGACACTGAAGTCAGAGAGCGAGTTTCAAAAGAAAAGAAATGGACTGAAAGAGAGTTTTGTTATACCTTTATGTGTTATGTGTAAGTTCGAAGAGCGTGAGGATTTATCTGGCTGGCTGAATTAAGGATGTATATATAGTCTTCGAGATGAATTCCGTATGTATTCGGGCCGTTAAAACTCTAGTTTCTTTATGAAAGTATCACAAGATTATAAGGATTAAAAGAAATCTTTAAGAGATTCGAAATCTTACTAATTAAAGGAAGTTTCAGTTGGTAAGGGAAACTACTTTTCTTATTGAAGAGGATTCAAAGATTTCATTCCTTATTACGAGATGTCATTCCCACATTTTATGGAGAGATGAATATTTCTTGAAGTCGATTGAATATCAGATACCGAGGAGGTTCGATGACCTATCAAGTAGCTATCGAGAAGGGTCTAATCGTTAAGCACTGAGACGAGGGGGCACGTCCCGTGTAAATGACACATTTTGGTAGGTCTTAACGAATTATGTTTATTGGGTCTCGACTTGCTATATACTAAATGGGCTTTTGAATCGGGTAACATCAAAATTCATAATAAATCTAGGGCACCGGATTTATTTGTTTATCTCCTCTAATAGTTAGCTTCCCGAGGGGTTTTCCTCCAAAGTTTGGAAATTTACGTGATTTCTATTAGTACAAAATTGCACCAACTCCTTGCAGCTAACATTCTCCCCCTTCTCCCCTCCAATCCAGAGCATCTCAATTGCTCTTACATCACTCCACCTCAAAACTCTAAATTACCCTTATTAATCAGTGAAATACTGTCAAGATATTTGGTTTTTATAAAAATACTATTAATTAGAAAATTCAATTTCAATAAAGTATGTTATTTTCTAATATGATCATTTGGCATTAGCTATAGCTTGTGGCTGGAGTTTTGATTACCTTCACCTCATAATCTGGTCTACAACTTTGACCAGCCAAACACGTCAACAAACAAGGGCATGAAGGGGAGAGGCTCGCACATTCAATATCAAGGCACCCGCACGTGCTTCTCCCAATAATTTTCACTATCATACAACCCATGACTCTGTCTAGAGATGGTTACCAATTGCACTTGCCTTTTTTTGGTACAAATATTCATCTAAATAGATTAACATTTTCTAATTAGGGGACGTCAACTCCTTCCAATTGCCTACCCCAATATATATATATATATATATATATAGAGAGAGAGAGAGAGAGAGAGAGAGAGAGAGAGTGACACTTTCTCTGTGTAGAATCACTATCTCTGGAAAAATAAAAAATAGAGAGAGAGAGAGAGTTCTAACTCTTAAATTTAGGGGTGAAATTTAAAAATTTATATTAAGAAAAAAAATATAATATACAGAGACGATGTAGTGGGCAAATATTATAAATTTATAAAGAATAACATTTTATAAACTTTTAATGATATTTTTAAAATTTTTTGTGTCATTTATTAAAATAACATTAAAATATTGTTAAATTGGTTCATTTCTTCCTTAAAATTTCGTGGTATTGTGCCCCCGCTTCGCCCCTAGTTGGACAGGAATCCAAAAACCGATGCTTTCCTAGGGCATTGATTGGGCAAGACCACGGGACAGCAACATATGTAGGAATTATTTGGATCTGTTCAGGAGGTCCCCTTCTCCCAACTGGCTTAATGCTAAGGCCAAACTCGACTACCGACCTAGTGGTTCCCGTGGATTGAAGGCCGTTCCTCTTTCCCCACCTAAAGTCACACTCATCTTTCTCGCGTCCCTTTCCCAATTCCAGGATAATAGCCACACCCTCTTTAATTGTTAGGACCACTATCAAGGGGTGAGCACAGATCTAATATCCGATCTGAATATCCATTATTTGATCTGATTTAAATATTTTGGATACTGAATTTTGTGATCCGAATCCGTATCTGTATAGAATAATATCCAACGAAACGGATACCCGAAAATACGAATTGGAGATATCGGATTTTTTTTTTATATATTTAACTCAATCTAATAATTAAAATTTAATCATTCAAATAAACTAAAATAACATTAAAACACATAATATAATATATCTCATTCAAATAATATAATAATATATCAAAAATCATTATTCACATATCATTAAACATAATTAAAATGTTTTAAATTGAAAAAATCAAATAAAATTTAAAATTTTTTCTAGCACTATTTTAAAAAATAATTTAAAATTTTTTCTAGCACTCGTTTCAAAAATTTCTTTCCTCCATAGCAAGAAAAAAAATAAAAGAATGGCATTTTACTGGAACAACAAGCACATATCCTGGGTAAGCTGTTATTTTGTTGAATTTTTCTACCATATACATACCATCCACCAATTACGTAAAAAGTCAATACCAATTAGTCCATGCTATAACCAAACACGAGCGATGGGAGCAACAGGGGGCCCACTAATGGGAGAAAAGTCACGAAGGACAAATGGACTTCAATAAATGAAGAAACTGAAATCTTTAGTTTTATCGAAGAAATTTTGATGGAAATAGGAGAAAAATTAAGGGTTTTTAAAGGATTTATTCAATTTTGTAAAAAATAATTAATTGAAAGGGAGGAAAAGATAAGGTTTTTATAAAACTCTCCAAATTCAATTTTTTAATTTTATTAAATCGATGGATTTTGAAAAGAAAGAATTACTTTTTAAAATTATAAATATTAAATTTATTTTTATATTATTTATTTTAAAACTCTAATAAAAAGTAAAGAGAATAAAATAATAAATCTGTATAATTTTTGATTATATTCTTTTTCTTTCCCTTATCTTATCAAATATAATTTTTTATTTTATTTTATTCTTTTTTCATTGCATATTTTGTTACCAAAACGAGATTTTTAAATCTGTTTTTTTTTTCTCTTTTCTCTATCATTTTCTTTTTTTTTATCTCTATTTTTCAAGAGATTGCGAAACACAATGTTAGTTTTATTGAAGAAACTAGGTTAATGAGTTTTAGTCAAGTAGTACCATTTTCCTTTTCTCTTGCCAAAAAGATTAGATAGTGGATACTGGCCCAAATCCTGGGTTGGGTAACATTTAAACTCAATTTTAAAATTTGATCCAACCTCAGCAGTTTGATGGGCGTCGGACTGACAAGGAAATTGACAATTGAGAGAGAGAGAGAGAGAGAGAGAGAGAGAGGGAGAGGGAGAGGGAGAGGGAGAATTCTACCCCAAAAAAAGAGAGAGAGAGAGAGGGAGAATGAATTGGAGTACTATTGGTCGTCCAGCTGATATCGTGAAGCTTCAGATTCATGGAGGGCATTGGAATGGGAGGATGAGGAATAGGAGTATGGGAATAATAAGGATGAGAGACAGGAGCAAGAATAGGAAACCCTTGCAGAGGGGAAGGTGTCTGAGCATCGAAGCCATTCAATCGGTGCAGGCCCTCAAGCGCTCCTTCTTCTCCAACTCCAACAGCCACAATCTTGATGCTGTGTTGACTCACAATTTCAGACGCTTAGTGAAGCGCGATATGACTGCCGTCCTCTCCGAGCTCCTCCGCCAAAACCACTGCTTTCTTGCTCTCAAGGTTGGTTCTTCTTCGGCTGCTGGATTCACACTCACCTGTTAATTTCCTTTGTAAAATTCAGCCAAACCCAGTTGTATTGTATGTGTGATGATTTCTTCCCTCATTGATTCCCATTATCAACCTTCTAGGACTGCTGCTTCCTCATTAGTTGTGTTGTGCCAATGATTCTCGCCATGAAAGAGAGGGATGGTTTACGAGTCATTTGGTAGATTTCGTGGCAATTTGAAACTTTCCCATTAGAGAATCCATTTAGTGCTGAACTGTGTTACTCAATTTCACATTTGTATCCTCCACACCTCCTATCTCATTTGTTGGGAAGCGAATTTCAAAGTAATGGGGAATATGATACCACGAGGCCAAACGGATGTTCTTAAATTCAAATAAAATTTTCTCCTGGAAAAGGGAGGCGGGGCCAATCACCATGTGACCATGAGGTCCTCCTCCCGCTGTAATAGTCCAATTTCAGCCGTCAATTTGATGCTCTTTAAATTCCTTTTTTTTAGGCATGTGTTCTTGGATATGCTCTTTGCCTTTTGCTTAGCTTCTGAGTTCGCAGTAATTCTACCTAGCTCTATTTTTTCCCCGATGTGCTTATTGTCTTTTCCTTGTAAATTCTCAGTTTATTTTTAGTTTACCAAGTTTGTTAGGATTCTCTGATCTTGTCATTGGCTGATATAGGTTTTTGAAGAATTACGGAAGGAGGACTGGTATAAGCCTCAGGTCTCCTTGTATGCTCACATTATTGAAACATTGGTTGGCAATGGCTTTTCTAAAGAGGTTGAACAACTTTTCATGTATTTGAGAACAGAGAATATGTTAGAGCCCGACAGTGAGGGCTTTAATACTCTGTTAAAAATTTTGATAGGTTTTGACCGGACTGGGCTTGCAATGGAGTGCTATTACTTTATGAAGGAATCACGATGTGAACCAGATAAGTCATCATTTATGCTGTTAGTGAATGGGTTGGAATCAAAGGGAGAAACAGGTCTGTCAGTTACTGTGAGGCAGGAGGGTAAGAAAATTTTTGGGGAATTTATAGACTTTACGGACCTGGAGGAGATGAGTGTTGCCGAGAGCTGAGTTCTCTCAACATGCTGGAGCAGCTTTAGGGCAGAGGTTGTATTTAAGAAAGCTTATGAGCGCCTGCCACAAGGATGTTTCTATTGATTGCTTCTAAAGTAATGCCTCTTTGCTTGAGCATCAAAAATTTTGGACCTATTATTGGAACTCCTTATTGGATATTGTAGGATGTTTTGACAGAGCAGTGTTAGAGATCTTTGTAGAAAAATGTGACCATGAAATGAACCTCCATCATCTCCAGTTTTTCTCTGGTCGATTAACGTCTTTGATTAGTTACTTGCAGCACTTAATTAATGACAACCATTTTATCACTGATTGATTGTCATGTTCATAACTAGTTGGTGTGCTGTGTTATGAGATGTTACAATAGTCGCGTGCCTGATGTTATGTATACCTTGAAAGAAGCATAAATATTCAGATTGCATATGCTAAGAAATGACATTAGACTTGAACTGTGAAGTGGTATATAGTCTCAACCGGTTGATGAAACTTATATAAGATTTTGTGGCCTCTGCTTTTCAAAAACGCTTGAAACACATTCTAGGGTCAGGATTGTTGCATAATCTTGCTTCTGTTAAGTAATGATGATTCATCCTTTATAAGAAAAGCTCACTTTTATGTGTATCATTTGGCATTTCCAAGGATAAGTATTGAAGTAACTGGCAGTCGACCTTGACAACATGGAAGGCATACTGATTTAACTTCTTCTGCCTTTTTTTTTTCCCTTCCCTTAAATGTTATCACCCATTCTCCCTTACAGTTGCTCCCCCCACCACCCAACGACTCTCAAACATGTCAGGTGTACTTCCATGTGGACAGGAAAGGAAATAGTATATATCTTTTCAAGGATGTTGTGTTCTTTTCCAAGATGAATGACTACTGTGTTGGTAATTTTCCTTCTTGCTCCGGTTCATATTCACAAAATGATGTTGGGAATCTTCTTCACTGGACCACTTCTTGCTTTATCTGAGATCATCTAATGCATAGAACAATGAGATAACTTGAGGCCATTGCTTAATACACGAGAAAGGAAACATGTAGTTTGATAATTAAATCATACGAAGTATGCTTAAAGCAAGAAGGCAGCTTTACCTTCCTCCATCCGTTTCTGTTAATCTCTGTGACCTAATTCTGATGATGTAGATGTACCAATGAAGTTCAGTTGCTCACGAGTACATGGCACAATACAGTTGACACAAATGGAGGTTCTTTACAACCTTTACTAGTTCTTAAACTAAAACTCAAAGGAGAACTCTGAGAAGCCATTTGCACTTCCTATTTAGGTTTGGAACTGCTTCCCTTCAAATGTCTGACCAAACTGCCATTTTGGTGGAGCAACATTATAAGAGACTACAGTTTTGCTGCTGCTGATGGTCACTTCAAATGAAAGAGGCTGCCCCACAAGGTTGATATTGCAGTGCCAGTTTTGACCCCAGTTCCTTCCCATGGGAATCCAGCCTGTTTTCGATCCCTTCACTTTGACTGCAGTTACTTCACCATCCAGTCCTACATTGCTGATCAATACCTGAACAAAGTAGGAGCTTCCCTGCACGGTAAACCTGAGACCGCCGTCTCTCTTGCACTTGACCCTACACAAGAAGTAAGCAGCAAAACTTTATTCTTGGTTTTCCTTCATATTATATATAGATATAGAAAACTGAATACCATGAAATGCAATGGGTAACTTAATATGTTACGCTCTCTACCTTCTATACTGGATGGGCACTATATCAGCTTTGGTGACTGCAATTTGAGCAAAGGCAGCCTGAGACATCTCAAAGTGCTCTCTGGGGAAATTGCACCAACCACCATAGTCAGCGGATAGGCCATAGTTTGGGGGGCAGAAATCGGTAGCGGTGAGGATGACAGAGGGACTGCCCTGAAGGCACCACAATATGTGGTCGACACACCTCAGCTCAAAGCAAGCCCCGCAGGTACTCCCTCTATTGAACAATATGCTGCTCACTCCAGCACTGTACTTTCCATAGCTGGTCCTGTGAAGGTCCACAAAACCACAAGCACCTTCTGAAATGAAATCCACTAGTAAGGTCAGGTACTAGTTTGAGTCAAGACAAGAAAAGAAGAAAGGCGTATTTGTGTACCAGTGATGATAGAGGGGTCGGTTTGCTTGGAGAAGGTTGCAGTAGCAGACTTCCATTCCTCTTCTTCTTCTCCTCCTCCTCTGTAGCCGGCAGAAGTGGGGGATGTTTGAAGATGCAAGAGGAAGAATAGGAGGATCAAGCGGTATAAAATTGGGGCCTTCTTGAGGGTTTCCCTTCCCATCTCTGAGGTGCGGCAGGGGGCAAAATGGCCTCAATCAGTGTCTCTTTCAAGATAATCTGTAGACGATTGGGAACCACTTTTCATGGATGGAGGAGATTTAAAAAGGAAGGGGAAACAAAAAAAGAATGGGAAAAAAGAAAGAAAGAAAAGAGAAGGGGAGAGGAGACATGAAACTGGAGGGAGGGTAAAAAAGGGAGGGATTTTGGGGGATTTAATAAGCCAAGCTCCCAGTCTCTACTGCTGCCTTCTGCACTGCTCTCTTTACATTTTGGACTTGGGGTCCGTTCCTTTTTTTTTTTTTTTGGGTCTGGGGGTGGCAGTGTGGTGGGAAAAGGGATTTATGATTTCTGGTCTTTTTGGTAGTAGGGCAATGCCAATGGCTGGTGGGCAGACACTCACATTGGTGAGAAAGGGAGAAGCGGGAAAAGCTTAGGTTAAAGCCAGAAAATAAGAATCCGAAGCCCCAAAAAAGGGCCCGCCCTTGACTATTTCGCCCCTTTTGTTTATTTCTTCTTAATTTTTTATTTTACTTTTCTTTTATTAATGGTGAAGCACTTAATCACGGTTGGGACGCGGGAAGGAGAAAAGATGCACCCCCCAGCCCCCCCCCCCCCCGGGTTGGGGGGGGGGGACGTTGAAGTGTGGTGAAGAGGGAGGTGTGAGAAGAGGACAAAACTGTGTCCAAAATGGGCGCGTCTTTTGAGGATGTATGGAACCTGAGAATGGACTAATTTTAGACTCTGGACCCCAAAGTTTGACTTCAAATTTGACTCCTCTTTTTTTTTTTTTTTTTTTTTTTTTTTTTTTTTTTTCTGTTCTCACTGCTCCAAAAATCACACGCTAGTGTTGCAATTCAACAGATTAGCAGCATTGCGGTTTCTGAATATGGTTGAGAACTGTGTTGGTCCAATGGAATCGAACAGCTTTTACCACGTTATTACTGCGTAAAGACTCCTTGATTATCGGATGGGCCGAATCTCAAGCAATAAGTTTTTAAGTAATAGAATCGGTGATGATGGAACTAAAAAGAATGTAATAATGTCCAATACAAACAAAACATTAATGAATACATTCCCAGACTCCCCAGAACCCAACCAAAAGAAAATGTATGGTGGTGACGACCCAAATACACGATGATGCTGCTTTGCTTTGTTGTGGGGGGGGGGGGGTTTATAGGACTATGACATCTTTGAGAGGCACGACATTGGGGGCGTAGGTGGTGGTGACGGCGCAAATAGAGTTGTTGGTGTTGTTGTTGGGGCTGGAGTATGGGGAGGAGTCCTCGGAAGAATTTTGATAGAGGTTCAATAGTGCTTCATCCAATGTCCCTTCTCTGTAAACAAACACGCTGTCATCTTCTTCCATCCTGTTAAACTTCTGTTTCCGGTCATGCCATCTGTGCAGCGGCATTCCCCTGTTATATTATTCATTAAACCACCGTAATGCGGACCAAATCAAATGTTTGTGACTTGCTGCTATACATATATATATGTATATATATATTATTTGTTTTCTTTTTTGGCTTATAAACTGGTGTTAAATAGTATTAGATGCATTAAATGGCATATTATATCATAAGTTTTAATCAAGTTCTCACACGTTTTTGATATTTGAATTGAAAGATGATCAAAATATGCTAATATTGACAATTAAAATTTAATCTATTTAGTTTATTTAACATTATATTCTCATTTTTTTCCCCTCAGCGGGATGCTTTCAAAAATATATTTAATGCTCTTGTCCTTGAGCACTTCCATCAATGCCGTCTCCACATATAAATTCATATTTTTCCGTCGCTTGTGTTTGTTTTCTAACATAACTATCATTATGATTGAAAGAACACAAAATATACATAGAAAGAAGACATTAAAAAAAAAAAAAAAAGCGTATCCTTTTAGTAGGGCATATTCTAATTAATCTAAATGAAGATAAGACGTAAGTGTGTTGAGTCATTCAAAATTCTAAATTAAAACTCTTCTCCTAAAATAATAATAATATTAGATGCACCAAAAGAATTAAGTTTTGTTAGAATTCATGTATGTGTTGATAATTTATTATTAACATATTTTCATAATATTAAATAAATATTTAATTAGAAATAAATTAATCTCACCAAATTGAATATTTAAAAAAATTCCATTCAACCCCCACCCCCCCCCCCCAAAAAAAAAAATTATGATTTCCACCCGACGTTCAACAACACAATATAAATGCATGTATATTTATTCATCACTAATAATGATATAAAAACTAATAGTATTAACGATAAGAATGCATAAGGTTAACTCTTACAGATAAGAAGATCTTAGGAAAGCAAAATAGAAAGTAGAGAGAGAGAGAGAGAGCGCGAACCGAATGTGGAAAAGGTCGGAGATGTGGGGAAGGTCGAGGTAGAAGTTGAGGGCATCGAGGAAGGCCCGGTAAGTGTAGATGTGAAGCCCATCGATTCTTGGATGGGGCAAGATGAGCCTTGGGGGTTTCTTGGGCAAAGGTATAGGGTTGGACTTGGAGTGGGCTAGGGTCCACCACCAACCCCCGCCCGCGTACGCGTACTCTTTGCACCCACCCGCTGGAGGCAGCCCCTTGAATCCCAGAGTTGACATGATTGGGTCCAGCTCCTCATGACTCATCACTGGCTTCAACGTCCTCGTCTGCCACAGCGCCAGTTTTCTCATACACCCCTTCATCCACTCCTCCACCATATTCCCCCCCTCTCTCTCTCTATACAAACTTTTTTTTGATGTTGAGATATATATATATATATATAAAAAAAAATATTTATATATATATATATATATATATATATATATATATATATATATATATATATATATATATATAAAAGAGAGAGATTGTTACCAAGAAAGGGAGTCCTTTTTGTGATATTTGTTCGTCTTGCGTCCGGATCCTTTGGAGAGAGGGGAAGTAGAGTAGGTTGGGGAGGTGGGTGTTTCGAAAGGGTTCCTCGTTGTTTCTCTCTCTCTCTCTCTAACCTTTTTGACTTGCTCCGAAAGGTCGCCAAAAAATTTATTACTTTCTATGAATACCCACGATACCAGATTTGGATTTCAAATGATGGAGGCTTCCACGTGGACAGGAAAGGAAATAGTATATATCTTTTCAAGGATGTTGTGTTCTTTTCCAAGATGAATGACTACTGTGTTGGTAATTTTCCTTCTTGCTCCGGTTCATATTCACAAAATGATGTTGGGAATCTTCTTCACTGGACCACTTCTTGCTTTATCTGAGATCATCTAATGCATAGAACAATGAGATAACTTGAGGCCATTGCTTAATACACGAGAAAGGAAACATGTAGTTTGATAATTAAATCATACGAAGTATGCTTAAAGCAAGAAGGCAGCTTTACCTTCCTCCATCCGTTTCTATTAATCTCTGTGACCTAATTCTGATGATGTAGATGTACCAATGAAGTTCAGTTGCTCATGAGTACATGGCACAATACAGTTGACACAAATGGAGGTTCTTTACAACCTTTACTAGTTCTTAAACTAAAACTCAAAGGAGGACTCTGAGAAGCCATTTGCACTTCCTATTTAGGTTTGGAACTGCTTCCCTTCAAATGTCTGACCAAACTGCCATTTTGGTGGAGCAACATTATAAGAGACTACAGTTTTGCTGCTGCTGATGGTCACTTCAAATGAAAGAGGCTGCCCCACAAGGTTGATATTGCAGTGCCAGTTTTGACCCCAGTTCCTTCCCATGGGAATCCAGCCTGTTTTCGATCCCTTCACTTTGACTGCAGTTACTTCACCATCCAGTCCTACATTGCTGATCAATACCTGAACAAAGTAGGAGCTTCCCTGCACGGTAAACCTGAGACCGCCGTCTCTCTTGCACTTGACCCTACACAAGAAGTAAGCAGCAAAACTTTATTCTTGGTTTTCCTTCATATTATATATAGATATAGAAAACTGAATACCATGAAATGCAATGGGTAACTTAATATGTTACGCTCTCTACCTTCTATACTGGATGGGCACTATATCAGCTTTGGTGACTGCAATTTGAGCAAAGGCAGCCTGAGACATCTCAAAGTGCTCTCTGGGGAAATTGCACCAACCACCATAGTCAGCGGATAGGCCATAGTTTGGGGGGCAGAAATCGGTAGCGGTGAGGATGACAGAGGGACTGCCCTGAAGGCACCACAATATGTGGTCGACACACCTCAGCTCAAAGCAAGCCCCGCAGGTACTCCCTCTATTGAACAATATGCTGCTCACTCCAGCACTGTACTTTCCATAGCTGGTCCTGTGAAGGTCCACAAAACCACAAGCACCTTCTGAAATGAAATCCACTAGTAAGGTCAGGTACTAGTTTGAGTCAAGACAAGAAAAGAAGAAAGGCGTATTTGTGTACCAGTGATGATAGAGGGGTCGGTTTGCTTGGAGAAGGTTGCAGTAGCAGACTTCCATTCCTCTTCTTCTTCTCCTCCTCCTCTGTAGCCGGCAGAAGTGGGGGATGTTTGAAGATGCAAGAGGAAGAATAGGAGGATCAAGCGGTATAAAATTGGGGCCTTCTTGAGGGTTTCCCTTCCCATCTCTGAGGTGCGGCAGGGGGCAAAATGGCCTCAATCAGTGTCTCTTTCAAGATAATCTGTAGACGATTGGGAACCACTTTTCATGGATGGAGGAGATTTAAAAAGGAAGGGGAAACAAAAAAAGAATGGGAAAAGAGAAAGAAAGAAAAGAGAAGGGGAGAGGAGACATGAAACTGGAGGGAGGGTAAAAAAGGGAGGGACTTTGGGGGATTTAATAAGCCAAGCTGCCGGTCTCTACTGCTGCCTCCTGCACTGCTCTCTTTACATTTTGGACTTGGGGTCCGTTCCTTTTTTTTTTTTGGGGTCTGGGGGGTGGCAGTGTGGTGGGAAAAGGGATTTATGATTTCTGGTCTTTTTGGTAGTAGGGCAATGCCAATGGCTGGTGGGCAGACACTCACATTGGTGAGAAAGGGAGAAGCGGGAAAAGCTTAGGTTAAAGCCAGAAAATAAGAATCCGAAGCCCCAAAAAAGGGCCCGCCCTTGACTATTTCGCCCCTTTTGTTTATTTCTTCTTAATTTTTTATTTTATTTTCCTTTTATTAATGGTGAAGCACTTAATCACGGTTGGGACGCGGGAAAGAGAAAAGTTCCCCCCCCCCCAGATTTTGAAATCCCAAACCAAAAAAAAAGAGAGAAAAAAAATTGTTCTTTTATTTAACTCTGCGGGGCGGTGATTTGTGATTTAGATATTGTTTTCACTGTTTCTTTTGGGTTTCTCTGCCGCCAGTTTCTTCACCTTTTTATGCGGATAGAGTTGTACATATTTAGTCTGATTTTGGTGCTAAGACGAGAACGGCGCCCTCATTATTATGCAGGTACATGTATATTATTATATGACCCTCACCCTGCTCCGGTACAAGTCCACTCCCATCCCATCAGGTTGGTTCTGTTCCTTACTTTCCCTTACCCCCGGGCCCAAAACACCCTCCTTTTGCCTTTTACCCAGAAGAAAGAAAAAAAAAAAACTCTCATTTCGCACCTGCCATCTCCTGATTCGATATCTTATACAGTGTACCTATACCATCCCCCCCTCTCTCTCTCTGTAAATCATTCAGTTGGATGGGGCAAGATGAGCCTTGGGGGTTTCTTGGGCAAAGGTATAGGGTTGGACTTGGAGTGGGCTAGGGTCCACCACCAACCCCCGCCCGCGTACGCGTACTCTCTGCACCCACCCGCTGGAGGCAGCCCCTTGAATCCCAGAGTTGACATGATTGGGTCCAGCTCCTCATGACTCATCACTGGCTTCAACGTCCTCGTCTGCCACAGCGCATGTTTTCTCATACACCCCTTCATCCACTCTTCCACCATATTCCCCCCCTCTCTCTATACAAACTTTTTTTTGATGTTGAGATTTATTTATAATATATATATATATATATATATATATATATATATATATATAAAAGAGATTGTTACCAAGAAAGGGGGTCCTTTTTGTGATATTTGTTCGTCTTGCGTCCGGATCTTTTGGAGAGAGGGGAAGTAGAGTAGGTTGGGGAGGTGGGTGTTTCGAAAGGGTTCCTCGTTGTTTCTCTCTCTCTCTCTCTCTCTCTCTCTCTCTAACCTTTTTGACTTGCTCCGAAAGGTCGCCAAAAAATTTATTACTTTCTATGAATACCCACAATACCAGATTTGGATTTCAAATGATGGACGCTTCCCCCCCCGATTTTGAAATCCCAAACAAAAAGAAAAAGAGAGGAAAAAAAATTGTTCTTTTATTTAACTCTGCGGGGCGGTGATTTGTGATTTAGATGTTGTTTTCACTGTTTCTTTCGGGTTTTTCTGCCGCCGCTTTCTTCACCTTTTTATGCGGATAGAGTTGTATATATTTAGTCTGATTTTTGTGCTAAGACGAGAACGGCGCCCTCATTATTATGCATGTACATGTATATTATTATAAGACCCTCGCCCTGCTCCGGTACAAGTCCACTCCCATCCCATCAGGTTGGTTCTGTTCCTTACTTTCCCTTACCCCCCTGTTTTGCCTTTTACCCAGATGAAAGAAAAAAAATAAAACCCTCCTTTCGCACCTGCCATCTCCTGATTCGATATCATATAAAGTGTACCTATACCATCCCCCCCCTCTCTCTCTCTGTCTCTCTAAATCATTCAATTGGATGGGGGGGCAAGATGAGCCTTGGGGGTTTCTTGGGCAAAGGTATGGGGTTGGTCTTGGAGTGGGCTAGGGTCCACCACCAACCCCCGCTTGCGTACGCGTACTCTCTGCACCCACCCACTGGAGGCAGCCCCTTGAATCCCAGAGTTGACATGATTGGGTCCAGCTCCTCATGACTCATCACTGGCTACAACGTCCTCGTCTGCCACAGTGCCAGTTTTTTCATACACCCCTTCATCCACTCCTCCACCATATTCCACCCCTCTCTCTCTCTATACAAACTTTTTTTTGATGTTGAGATTTATTTATAATATATATATATATATATATATATATCAGAGAGAGAGATTGTTACCAAGAAAGGGGGTCCTTTTTGTGATATTTGTTCGTCTTGCGTCCGGATCTTTTGGAGAGAGGGGAAGTAGAGTAGGTTGGGGAGGTGGGTGTTTCGAAAGGGTTCCTCGTTGTTTCTCTCTCTCTCTCTCTCTCTCTCTCTCTCTAACCTTTTTGACTTGCTCCGAAAGGTCACCAAAAAATTTATTACTTTCTATGAATACCCACAATACCAGATTTGGATTTCAAATGATGGAGGCTTCACCCCCCCCGGATTTTGAAATCCCAAACAGAAAGAAAAAGAGAGGAAAAAAAATTGTTCTTTTATTTAACTCTGCGGGGCGGTAATTTGTGATTTAGATGTTGTTTTCACTGTTTCCTTCGGGTTTTAATGCCGCCGCTTTCTTCAACTTTTTATGCGGATAGAGTTGTACATATTTAGTCTGATTTTGGTGCTAAGACGAGAACGACGCCCTCATTATTATGCATGTACATGTATATTATTATATGACCCTCGCCCTGCTCCGGTACAAGTCCACTCCCATCCCATCAGGTTAGTTCTGTTCCTTACTTTCCCTTACCCCACCCCGGGGGCCCAAAACACCCTCCTTTTGCCTTTTACCCGGAAGAAAGAAAAAAAAAAAAACCCTCCTTTCGCACCTGCCATCTCCTGATTCGATATCTTATACAGTGTACCTATACCAACCCCCTCTCTCTCTCTCTCTCACTCTCTCTCTAAATCATTCAATTGGATGGGGCAAGATGAGCCTTGGGGGTTTCTTGGGCAAAGGTATAGGGTTGGACTTGGAGTGGGCTAGGGTCCACCACCAACCCCCGCCCGCGTACGCGTACTCTCTGCACCCACCCGCTGGAGGTAGCCCCTTGAATCCCAGAGTTGACATGATTGGGTCCAGCTCCTCATGACTCATCACTGGCTTCAACGTCCTCGTCCGCCCACGGCGCGGTTTTCTCATACACCCCTTCATCCACTCCTCCACCATATTCCCCCCCTCTCTCTCTCTATACAAACTTTTTTTTGATGTTGAGATTTATTTATAATATATATATATATATATATATATATATATATAAAAGAGATTGTTACCAAGAAAGGGGGTCCTTTTTGTGATATTTGTTCGTCTTGCATCCGGATCCTTTCAAGAGAGGGGAAGTAGAGTAGGTTGGGGAGGTGGGTGTTTCGAAAGGGTTCCTCGTTGTCACTCGCTCTCTCTCTCTCTCTCTCTCTCTCTCTCTAACCTTTTTGACTTGCTCCGAAAGGTCGCCAAAAAATTTATTACTTTCTATGAATACCCACAACACCAGATTTGGATTTCAAATGATGGAGGATTCCCCCCCCCCCCCCGATTTTGAAATCCCAAACAAAAAGAAAAAGAGAGGAAAAAAATTGTTCTTTTATTTAACTCTGCGGGGTGGTGATTTGTGATTTAGTTGTTGTTTTCACTGTTTCTTTCGGGTTTCTCTGCCGCTGCTTTCTTCACCTTTTTATGCGGATAGAGTTGTACATATTTAGTCTGATTTTGGTGCTAAGACGAGAACGACGCCCTCATTATTATGCATGTACATGTATATTATTATATGACCCTCGCCCTGCTCCGGTACAAGTCCAATCCCATCCCATCAGGTTGGTTCTGTTCCTTACTTTCCCTTACCCCCCCGGGCCCAAAACACCCTCCTTTCGCACCTACCATCTCCTGATTCGATATCTTATAAGTGTACCTCTACCATCCCCCCCTCTCTCTCTCTCTCTCTCTCTCTGTAAATCATTCAATTGGATGGGGCAAGATGAGCCTTGGGGGTTTCTTGGGCAAAGGTATTGGGTTGGACTTGGAGTGGGCTAGGGTCCACCACCAACCCCCGCCCGCGTACGCGTACTCTCTGCACCCACCCGCTAGAGGCAGCCCATTGAATCCCAGAGTTGACATGATTGGGTCCAGCTCCTCATGACTCATCACTGGCTTCAACGTCCTCGTCTGCCACAGCGCCAGTTTTCTCATACACCCCTTCATCCACTCTTCCACCATATTCCCCCCCTCTCTCTCTCTATACAAACTTTTTTTTGATGTTGAGATTTATTTATAATATATATATATATATATATATATATATATATATATATATATATATATATATATATATATAAAAGAGATTGTTACCAAGAAAGGGGGTCCTTTTTCTGATATTTGTTCGTTTTGCGTCCGGATCCTTTGGAGAGAGGGGAAGTATAGTAAGTTGGGGAGGTGGGTGTTTCGAAAGGGTTCCTCGTTGTTTCTCTCTCTCTCTCTCTCTAACCTTTTTGACTTGCTCCGAAAGGTCGCCAAAAAATTTATTACTTTCTATGAATACCCACGATACCAGATTTGGATTTCAAATGATGGACGCTTCCCCCCCCGATTTTGAAATCCCAAACAAAAAGAAAAAGAGAGGAAAAAAAATTGTTCTTTTATTTAACTCTGCGGGGCGGTGATTTGTGATTTAGATGTTGTTTTCACTGTTTCTTTCGGGTTTCTCTGCCGCCGCTTTCTTCACCTTTTTATGCGGATAGAGTTGTACATATTTAGTCTGATTTTGGTGCTAAGACGAGAACGGCGCCCTCATTATTATGCATGTACATGTATATTATTATATGACCCTCGCCCTGCTCCGGTACAAGTCCACTCCCATCCCATCAGGTTGGTTCTGTTCCTTACTTTCCCTTACCCCCCCGGGGCCCAAAACACCCTCCTTTCGCCTTTTACCCAGAAGAAAGAAAAAAAAAAAACCCTCCTTTCGCACCTGCTATCTCCTGATTCGATATCTTATACAGTGTACCTATACCATCCCCCCCTCTCTCTCTCTCTCTGTAAATCATTCAGTTGGATGGGGCAAGATGAGCCTTGGGGGTTTCTTGGGCAAAGGTATAGGGTTGGACTTGGAGTGGGCTAGGGTCCACCACCAACCCCCCCGCGTACGCGTCCTCGGCACCCACCCACCGGAGGCAGCCCTCCGTCGAGTTGACATGATTGGGTCCAGCTCCTCATGACTCATCACTGGCTTCAACGTCCTCGTCTGCCACAGCGCCAGTTTTCTCATACACCCCTTCATCCACTCCTCCACCATATTCCACCCCTCTCTCTCTATACAAACTTTTTTTTATGTTGAGATTTATTTATAATATATATATATATATATATATATATATATAAGAGAGATTGTTACCAAGAAAGGGGGTCCTTTTTGTGATATTTGTTCGTCTTGCGTCCGGATCTTTTGGAGAGAGGGGAAGTAGAGTAGGTTGGGGAGGTGGGTGTTTCGAAAGGGTTCCTCATTGTTTTTCTCTCTCTCTCTCTCTCTAACCTTTTTGACTTGCTCCGAAAGGTCGCCAAAAAATTTATTACTTTCTATGAATACCCAACCCAAGTATGCATTTGGATTTCAAATGATGGACGATTCCCCCCCCCCCGGGATTTTGAAATCCCAACGAAAAAAAAAAGAGAGGAAAAAAAATTGTTCTTTTATTTAACTCTGCGGGGCGGTGATTTGTGATTTAGATGTTGTTTTCACTGTTTCTTTCAGGTTTTTCTGCCGCCGCTTTCTTCACATTTTTATGCGGATAGAGTTGTACATATTTGTCTGATTTTTGTGCTAAGACGAGAACGGCGCCCTCATTATTATGCATGTACATGTATATTATTATAAGACCCTCGCCCTGCTCCGGTACAAGTCCACTCCCATCCCATCAGGTTGGTTCTGTTCCTTACTTTCCCTTACCCCCCCGGGGCCCAAAACACCCTCCTTTTGCCTTTTACCCAGAAGAAAGAAAGAAAAAAAAAACCCTCCTTTCGCACCTGCCATCTCCTGATTCGATATCATATAAAGTGTACCTATACCATCCCCCCCTCTCTCTCTCTGTCTCTCTAAATCATTCAATTGGATAGGGGGCAAGATGAGCCTTGGGGGTTTCTTGGGCAAAGGTATGGGGTTGGTCTTGGAGTGGGCTAGGGTCCACCACCAACCCTCGCCTGCGTACGCGTACTCTCTGCACCCACCCACTGGAGGCAGCCCCTTGAATCCCAGAGTTGACATGATTGGGTCCATCTCCTCATGACTCATCACTGGCTTCAACGTCCTCGTCTGCCACAGTGCCAGTTTTCTCATACACCCCTTCATCCACTCCTCCACCATATTCCACCCCTCTCTCTCTCTCTATACAAACTTTTTTTTGATGTTGAGATTTATTTATAATATATATATATATATATATATATATATATATCAGAGAGAGAGATTGTTACCAAGAAAGGGGTCCTTTTTGTGATATTTGTTCGTCTTGCGTCCGGATCTTTTGGAGAGAGGGGAAGTAGAGTAGGTTGGGGAGGTGGGTGTTTCGAAAGGGTTCCTCGTTGTTTCTCTCTCTCTCTCTCTAACCTTTTTGACTTGCTCCGAAAGGTCACCAAAAAATTTATTACTTTCTATGAATACCCACAATACCAGATTTGGATTTCAAATGATGGAGGCTTCACCCCCCCCGATTTTGAAATCCCAAACAGAAAGAAAAGGAGAGGAAAAAAAATTGTTCTTTTATTTAACTCTGCGAGGCGGTAATTTGTGATTTAGATGTTATTTTCACTGTTTCTTTCGGGTTTTTCTGCCACCGTTTTCTTCACCTTTTTATGCGGATAGAGTTGTACATATTTAGTCTGATTTTGGTGCTAAGACGAGAACGGCGCCCTCATTATTATGCATGTACATGTATATTATTATATGACCCTCGCCCTGCTCCGGTACAAGTCCACTCCCATCCCATCAGGTTGGTTCTGTTCCTTACTTTCCCTTACCCCCCTGGGGGCCCAAAACACCCTCCTTTTGCCTTTTATCCGGAAGAAAGAAAAAAAAAAACCCTCCTTTCACATCATTCCTTGTGCCCATGCTATTAGTTGCATGTTTATCTGTAGAGAGAAACCAGAGAAATATGTCTAATTGTTATAGTCCAACCTGTTATGCGGAGTGCTATGCACCGATTGTGTATCCTTGTAATGGACCAAATATTTGGGATAAATGCCAACTCCCAAGCTTGTTACCTCCAAACTACAAGAGAAAAGCAGGAAGGCCAACAAAAAAAAGGAGAAAGGATCCAACTAATATCCCACCAAAAAATCCTCATTCAATGTCTAGGGTTGGAACCATTATCAAGTGCACTCTTTGCAAGCAACCATGACACAACAAGAGATCCTACGGCTCCTATGCAAATAAGGTTAGTGATTGAATTTGGATCCATATTATGTTTGTAGTACTATTTGGTTGATAGAGAACTAATCCATGCAATTACTTGCAGGGCCGAGGTTCACAAGGTGCATCCCAAAGTTCCTAGCCACCTTCATCTCAGCAATGATTTGGATTTAATCAGACCTGTATTTTATGAACTTGTAATTTGAACAATGATGTCTTGTAAACAAAACTTGTGTTTATGATTTGGTCTTTTGTATAAACCTGTGTTGTGAACAAGACCAAATGTGAGAGCTTTTGTTTTGAACTTGTAGTACCTTTGAATCTCAGACCTGGATTCAATCAGCCTTTGTTTATGTGATGTATTATGCTACCCCATTCAATGTCTTATAAACCTGTGTTTTGAACTTGTAGTACCTTTGAATCTCAGAATGTGTAACTTGAATGTGATTCATTCAGAATGTAGAATACAATATTTGAACTTATGCTCAAATTTGAGAGCCTTTAAATATAGAATGGTTACGGCCTTTGAGAGCAATATCATGCTTAAATGTGATGATTTATTTGAATGTGCAGAAAATCTTTTCATATTATCAATTGACTGTTTGAAAGCAATATTATGCTCTTCACATCTAGGTTTCTTAAATTCTTAACATCCACATTTCATACATCCAATTCATTACACTCTTACCTCTAATTAGTGAGGCGATTTGAATTCCTCTTACAGCCTTTGAATGCAAAGTGTTTGTTTTTATGCCAATGTAGAATGCTTACAGCCTTTGAATATAGAATGCTTACAGCCTTTGTTTGAATGTGCAGAAAATCTTTTCATATTATCAATTGGCTGTTTGAAAGCAATATTATGCTCTTCACATCTAGGTTTCTTAAATTCTTAACATCCATATTTCATACATCCAGATTTCATTAAACTCTTACCTCTAATTAGTGAGGCAATTTGAATTCCTCTTACAGCCTTTGAATATAGAGTGTTTGTTTTAAAACAGCCAGCCTTTCATTGCTCAAAAAGCATGATATTACATATACGATTCCTAACATTACATAGTGTTTCTCCCCTAAAAAACTATAAACCCTTATCCTACCCAAAAAAGAGTGAAAAAAAAAACATAACTGCAACATTCTTAATAATCCCTTATCTTACCCAATTTTATACAAAAGTCCCAAAATCAGAACTCCAAATGATAATATGATGGTGACTTGCATGAAATCTTTACAAAAGGGTTTCACTTTCCTCTCCTTCATCTTCTGCAGCCGCAAAATTTCTTGTTTCATTGACAAATTTATGTCCTCCACCTCTTGAACACAACGCAACAAACGATTGTTCTCTTCATTCAGCCTCTCGATCATGTTTCTTGCATCCTGCATTCTCAAACTCCAATCAGTTACAACAGTGTTGCGCATAATTTTTAGCTCATCCACTTTTTTTTTCAATCCATGAATGATTTCAATTGCTCTTGGGCAGAATGGTGGATCATGCCATTCAAAAAAATTACAAGCATTTCCTTCCTGCAAAAGCATTAAGATTCGACATATTTAGGGCAACCATACCTAAAAAATTCAGTCCGTGAATACGAATTGACATACCCAAAATTTAGGGTAACCATAGAACCTGCGGCTTGGATTTTGTTCTAACCATGAAGTCACCAAAATAGCATCAAGGTTGCATCTGCACTTCAGTGAACCTTCTACCGTGCTTGATGACATTCTACGACCGTTGCTTTGCAGACAGCAAGATGAGACCGACACATACCAAACCCTAACTCTCCTTCGTTTTGATAGTGCACAAATGTTGGCCCAAAACCCAAACCCTAACCGATACCTTTGAATCTTAGCCAAACCCTAACCCTAACCGACACAGACCGTGAATGTTGGCACGAATGCTCTCTGTCTCTCTCAAAAACCAATTTTTCGCCTACTCCCTCATTTTATTTTCCTAAGAAACTAACACCTTTATGGAGGGAATAATGGCGCCAAAAAAAGAAACAAGTCTTCAAGAGTGGCTGACGTGGCTTGTCACGTTAGCAACACTGGAGCCACGCCAGCATATTTCTGACGTGTCATTAGACATGTTGGCATTTGGTGTCATATTCACTCCACGTAGTCAACCACTTGGATATACGTAAGCACTTAACATCCAGGTAGGCGTCGTCACTAACAGATGGATTAATAAGTGCCGTTTTTTGAAATTCGGGGACTAAATCATAGTGTTTTGAGTTCAGGGACTAATTTGTGAATTTGAGGTAAAGTTCAAGGACTTGACATGTAATTATCTCTTTGATTTTAAAATGTTTACGTACACAAAAGGAGAAGAATTATTTAATATTCCTTTTAGCAATCGATAAACACCCCTTTCCCAGCCTCTTAAATGAAATACCGATTTTGACCATAGTTATTAAATTCAAATCCCTCTGTCCGGATCAATTCTCCACCCACACAAAACACGGGTCGATGTATTAAATAAACCATTTACGTAACTGACCTAAAGAAAAACCCGTGAATCAATACAAATTAACCGAGAAACTATGTGACCCGGGAGCTTAGGACTAATAGTAAGAGAGAGAGAGAGAGAGAGATAGATTGAGATAGATTTATCGAAAAAGATTCGCTCGTGACAGAGACAACCCCTCTAAAGCAGGTCTTGAGCAAAGTTGCTCTCAACTTAACTTCAGCTATCATTGGAGTCAAGAAGCCTCATCATTTCTGTCCTGGAGTTGTCGGTTTTTTTTTTTTTGGAAATTCGAAAGTTGCAGGAGACATCGAAAGAGAGATATAGATATAGAGGATAGATTGATTGTCTTTCTAAGTGGGTCTCCTTCTTTTAGAGAGAGATATAAAGATATTGTGGGGATGCCATTAATCATCTTCCACGTGGCTTGCTTACCCAAATATATAAAGGCATTGAAATTTTTATATTTAAAAAATATAATTATATATATATATATATATTAAAATTTGAAATAATAAAGAAAAATCAGCGGTTGAACTAGTAATCTAACGATTCAACCAGTTAAATCATAAGTTTTAAGATGCATAAGTCAATACACGGGTCGATTTTAATAACTATGGTTTTAACAATATATTTATACATACTTAGCACTTAAACTAAGGTCAAAATCATTAACAAAAATCTAAGTATTTTAGATTTTTTTTTAAATAATCACTTCAATTTGTATTGCAAACAATTATTCACTCAAAATTTTGAAATAATTTCAATAGACGATAAGATTTTTTTTCCCTTATTTTTTATTTTAATTTGAAAGCATAACTCGCTTTTTTTTTTCTTTTTTTATTGAAAAGTTTAAAATTAATATTTTTTGACAAAACATCCTAGGTTTCAAATTTTACCTAAGCGAAAATTGTTAACCGTCCTAGAATTACCATTTTTTTCCCCTCGAGAAAAGGACACAAGACTTTTAAGTGGGCATGATCCTATTCCTAACTTGATGGTACATAACCAAATCGGTTCAAATCATGTTAAATTGAAAACTAGCCTCGAACGGTTTTTGGTAGCCCTATTGTCAACCTGGTTGGCATCTATCCTGTCGGTCAACCGACTAGTCAGTCCAAATGCTCATCATCACGAGTCATGAGACCCTCTGAGTAAGTAGCTTAGGTGATACAATCAATCGAAACATGTCGTTAAGAAAGAATTTATCTCCCCGATGGGTAAACACGACCATACTCTCTTGATATATATCAACCAGACTCTACTTAGTAGCCAACTGCTCGGTAGTCAACTGTTTGGTACCTTCTTGGCACTCAGTGATCGTTACTCGATCCGCCAAGATAATATCCACTTCCCTTAAATCGCGGGGGGCAATGTTACGTAAATAGAATGGAGATCTATAGTTGTGGCCGATCAGAAAAAGAATCTCCATGACCATCTGGAGTTTTTAAATTGGTAAGAGTTTGAAATTCTTGAGAATCTTACATTAAGATCCCTATAATCTCGATATGCTCTCGTAAAGAAACTAGGGTTTTAATACCCCACATGCAAACGGCTGTCACATGCTAAAACTATATATACATCATTGAGCTAGCCAACCAGGTATGCTCTCTCGACTTACACATCACACACAAAGTATATAAAACTCTCTTTCAGTCTGTTTATCCCTTTTGAAAAACTGCTCTCTAATTTGAGCGTCGAAATTTTTCTACCGGAACACTCTTCGGTGTAAGTCTCGTCAATCAAAACCATCAGACGGCCAGATCATCTAGTTTGAGTTAGCAGAGCTATTATCTATGGAACCAAACCTACTTTCAATAAATTGGTACTGTCCGTGAGAATAAATCAGAAAGAAACCTCTCCCGCATTGCTTTTCTTTTTCGAGAGAATATGCCTCCTTGGAGAATGACTAGAGCCACTTCCAGAGCTGCGTCTTTGACGGAAAGGAGTACTATCTTCGCTACAAATACTGCATAACCTACAGCAAACCGCCCCACAGGAGTTCCTATTGTTACTAGTCCACCCGAGATTCAACTTCCAATCGAGTATCAAAATCACCTAGCGCCACCTGTAGCTCCTCCATCTCCAGAAAGGGTCACCCGACCTCAAGTAGAGAGGCTAGAGTTTAAGATACAAAACATGAGCAAACAATTGGAAGAACTCAACCACACTCTTAGACCTAGAGCCCAATCCTCTTTTCACGGATATGGTCATATGTGCTTACGAAAGCTCGAACCCAAAGAACACAGGTAACCCTTGGTGACTTTTCGACATGACCCTGATGACTTAAGAAAACAGGTCAAAGAACTCGTGGCAAACGAGTTAAGATGTGCTAACATGAGAAATGACGAGTTTGCTCAATATCTCACTAGTCTTTCACTATTCGATGCCAAGATCTCCTCAGAGCTGATACCTTGCGACATTCTTCTCTCCCCTTTGAGAGGAACGATAGCACTACTAATCCTAGGGATCACGTGACCCACTTCATTACTATAATGATCTCGAGAGACATATCAGACACCATCATGTGCAAGCACTTTCCAACGACCCTAAAAGGCAATGCATTAATATGATTCAATTCGCTCCTCCCGTTTAACGTCAAGAATTTTTCCTAATTTTGATAATAGTTTGAGACATACTTTGTCATTAATAGAGAGGCCAAGAGAAAGTCCACATCTCTCCTTTTACTACGACGGAGGGATGATGAGCCATTAAGAGACTTCCTTGAGAAGTTCAAAGTCAAGATGATGAAAGTCTCTGGTTTAAACCATTATATTGAGCTAACAGCACTACTCACGGGGCTACGACCATCGGGGATAAAAATGTCTATCACCAAGAATCCCCCATCTACCATCCAGGAGTTTTTATGCTTGAGTGGAGAGGTATATCATTGTTGAAGATGCTGAGACCATTGACAAACGGTGAAACCGACCAGCTCAGAACTAACGCACCTGATCACCCCAACAATTCTCACTTAAGAGGGCCCGACAAGGACACCCTCAACCATGAAGGTTTACCAGCTATACACCTCTAAATGAGGCACCTAGCCAAGTTTTGCTTTAGATTTGGAACAAGCGTTGTGTCAAGTGGTCTCCCACTCTACAGAAGATGATTCCGAAAAAGACAAGACCCAATACTGTCACTAACAGATGAATATAAGAAACTGAAAGACAAACTCGAGTTTCTCATCCAAAGTGGTTAACTCCAAAGGTTCATAAGTGCAGAAAAGGAAGGTCTCCCTCCTCGGGGCTTGCACAAGGCAAAATGAGAAAATGAGCAAGTCGACCAGCCAATCCCAAGGGATGCTTACAATCGATCGGATAGAGTGATACTCCGAGTGTAGGCCTCCCGACCCAAATCTTGCGGGCACTACATCAGCATATATAACACCGACACTGCGGTGTCCGTACTATTGTACTTCTGTTCGTGAATTTAATGAAGTATTTCTCAATTTATATATACACATATATATAGAAATTTTTATTTATATTGATTTTCGATTTTGGGGTCTTTAAATTGAAATTTTTTGTATATTTAAAGTATTCGTATTTCCTATTTGTAGTGTAAAGTGAGTATAAAAATATATAGATGAATATTTATTCATTTATTAATTTATTTATTTACTCATTTATTTATTTATAAATTTATTATAAAAAGAAATATAGATAATAATAATAATAATAATAATAATAATAATAATAATAATAATAATAATAATAATAATAATAATAAAAAGGGGAAAGAGAAATTAGGGTTAGAAAACCCTAAACCCTCTTCCCTCTCCCTCTTCCTCTACCTCCCTCTTGATTCTCTCTCTCTGCTCCCTTTCTCTCTCTATCTCTAGCGATTCTCTCTTTCTCCCGATCTCTCCCTCTCGCGATTCTTCGCCGCACGCCACCAACTGCCACTGTACCACGACCACTTCTATTTCGCTCTCCCTCTCTATCTTTCCCCTTCTATCTCTCTGTTTCTCTTTCTATCTCTCACTGACTCACTCCCTCGATCTCTCCCTCGATCACGCTCTCCCTCCCCCTCCACTGTGAACAACCGCACCAACTACCTCCACCCTCTCTCTCTCTCTATTCTCGTCTCAGTTCTCACCCTCTATCACCTCTCTCATTCTCTGTCTCTTGATCACCCTCTCTCTATTTCGCTCCCTCTGTCTCTCTCTCCCTCTCGATTGTTTCTCTCTTTATCTCCCGCGGCTCCCCTGCACGCGACCGCTTGTCGTTTCCCCTCTCCCTCTCGCACGCATGACGGCCCACAGTCTCCCTCCCCTGTTCGCTTGATCGCGAGCTGCTCACTGTTGAGAGTCTCTTGCAACCATCACAGGAGCTCCAAGCTAGCGGTAGCAGACCCTTGAAAACCCTAGGCCCAAATTACACTCCTTCTGCGCAGGTAAGGGCGAGATTTTGATTTGGTAGCTTTAGGGTTTTGATTCTTTCGTGATTTAAGCTTAATTGCTGAACCTTGCTTCGAATTTGAAGCATTGCAGATCCTGGATTAAATTGAATGACGCTTGGACCACGGGACAGTGATCTGTGAAGACCCTAGGTGAGAGAAATGCTATCCCTTCAACATTTAAATTAATCTTATCGAATTTAGGTTGAAATTAGAATTGGAAGCCATATATATACATATTCTGAAATATGTTAGATTCGAAGGAAATGTATTTTCCTAAAATTTTGTATGAAATTATTTAGGTTAAGCTTAGGATTTGATATAAATTGGGCTGCTAGCATGATAGAATGTGTTAGATAATGATAGAGCTTTGTTTGGCTCATTTGTATAGCTTTCTTTGAATTTGATTGAAATATGCTTGAAAGATTAAAATGGAGTTATGTAAATTCGAGATAAATTAGAAAAATTGAGAAATTTTGGGAATTAGGTCATTGGTGAGCCAAATGATTCGAAATTGATGAAACGAGAATCTAGAAAGGTGATTGTGTAAATTAAGGTTGTATTAATTAGGAAAAAAATAATAATTTGAAAATCCTTTAATAGACTTTTAATTGATGAAAAATTGTGATGGTTTGATTAGGTTGACCATTTTGGAGGTTTGAGGAGTCAATTTGGATTAATTGTGGAAATAGGGAGTGATCACCCTCCCTAGAATGTAAGTGAGATCCTAATCTCTTGCATAAAGTAGTGAAACTTATTTTCTGCCATGTTTTCAATAAAACATGCTTTTGATATGCATTGACTCAACGTATGATATTAAATTTCAAATTTATTTTATGACTTTTGGAGTGTCGTAAATTTATGTTTCCTATGACTATGCATCAATGGTTTGAAATGAATTAATATTGTGCCATTATTTGAGAACTAGAATGTTTTCTATGCTACCACTGCATTGGTATGTTGATTTGAAATGATTTTGATGAAATATATTGGTCTGTGAATTTGAAATGTTTTGATGAACTATGTGGGTTGGATGCCTACTAGTTATGAGATGATATAACTATGTGGGTTGGATGCCTACTAGTTATGAGATGATATGATGATATGATATTACTTGATAGATTCCGTAGCTACGAAGGGCGTTTGTAGTGACACCGGGATACCCAGATACACTTCTGCAGGAGGTATCCGCAAACATCATCGGTCTAAGGGTTATAGGTGCGGTCGGTTGAACCCACATAGGGGGAGGACGTGTGTATTGCCACTGTCTAGCACCGGGTGGGATCCTATACACGATAATGAGCTAGCCCTAGCGAACTCATGGCCAACATCAGGGTAGAGAGTAACTTTTGAACAACCTTGCATAATAAAACCCCGGATGCGCCTGTTTTTTGTCATGGTTGACCTTTGCCAGGATCATTTTTGACTTGCTCTAAAATGATACTTGATTTTTAAATGGATGCATATATGTATGATATCGTGTGATTGATTATATGAGTTCATTTTACTGAACATACCGTATTTTACTGTAAATCATGAATTATTGTTTACGAATAATGTTGTTTGACACTCCAATGGTTCACATACACTATTTGTGCTTGATATTAATCCCCTCACTCACTGGGTATCTTCCTTGATACTCACCCCTCTCCTCTCCCTCCTCAGACAGGGTTATTGTGATAGAGCGACGCTACAGGTTCTAGAGGTTTTGGTAGCTTATTGGTGTATTTAGGTGTTCACGTACGATAAGATTTAAATTTTAATTGAAGTATGAATTCCGTACTTTATGTCGACCCTGCGAGGTTTTGATATTGAAATCTGTAGTTGATCGTGTACATATTATGGGATGACTGTATAACTTATGGACATTTATTTGTGAAACTCTCATATTATATTTGCGAAACTCTCATATTATATTTGCATTGAGACACTTGTAAATATTTAAAATGTTAACTTAGGAATTTGTTATACATTTGTATAAAATTTAGACCCGCTCAGTGTGGCGGCTGCTCATGTCCTAGTTGGGCATGACAGTAGAGGTCTGTGGTTAGGACTGTTAGTATTTATTTTTGTTAGTATTTATTTTAGCCTTGCGTTGTCCTGGTTGTCCACGGTGGATGGGTTGATTGTTGTGAGGTCAGGATGACCCTTTTTTTTTTCTTCTTTTATTTATTGACAAGATGGTTGTGAATTATACAGGTTAAATTGTACATGGGAGACTTTCGAAATATGGGGAGGTTCTGCCCGATTTTCTGTAAAAATATAGTCCGTATCCAGGATAACGGGCAGCCTGTCACGACCCCGGTTCGGGGCGTGACAGTTCTGTTAGTATCAGAACGTCTAAGTTGGAGAAAAGATAGTGATAAAAATCTTCCTAAGTACATTTAAAAGTCCTCAATGCATTAGAGAGTTTCATACAGTCATTTAAAATCCCATACATGACCATAGGCATATAAGTTCATCTATTTTAGGGGGTTGGATACATGATGCATCTATCCCATTATTTCGCATTCACATGCCTTGATCTATAACTCAAATTCTTTTTTTTAGGGGGTTAGTTACGTTCTTTTTTTTAGGGGGTTAGTTACTCCGTAACTAACCCTAATCCTTGAATTCTACCTAATGAAAAGGGTGTTTTTTTTTTGCAGAACTATGCCACCTAGACATGGTAGGCGCGGTGCACCACCAGAGAGTCTCTCAGTACCTGATGCATCTAGGGCACTCGAGACTCAACAAGTACCAGAGGATGCTTCCTCTACACACGCACCTTCACCAGTGTCACCCCTAGCACCTCCACCGACTGTTACAGTCGAGATTCCTCTACCACCACTCGACGCCTTGAGGTAGTGGCAGGAGTGGTACAGTAGATATGGGGTGCAAATGCCCACCTCCACCACAGACTCTAGCGACCGCACCTGCGGCCGTACCTGCTCCTACAACACCGATTCCTCCTCCGGTGGCTAGTCCGTCTATTTCTAGGCCGACCGATGAGACATCGGTTACTTTGAGGCACATTCATAAGCTTACTCAGTTGGTGAAAGAGTCTAGACAACTCGGATGCACAGATTTTTCTGGATCTAGTGATGCCGTAGTGGTGAAGCACTGGATCAACAGTACTCGCAGGATTCTTACTGATCTGGGGTTGATAGAGGAGCTCAGGTTGAGAGCTGTTGAGAAACTCCTCGACGGGGATGCCCTCTCGTGGTGGGAGGCTATCCGTGACAGTGCTATATAGACTCTGCGGTGGGAGGACTTTCTACGAGAGTCCGACCGCAGGTACTTTATCCCGTTTCAGCAGGATCGTATGAGGATGGAGTTTCTGCACCTACGTTAGGGGACTAGGTCAGTCTCAGAGTACGAGGCTGAGCTTAGAAGGTTAACAGTATTTGTCCCCGACATGGCTACACCAGCTCAGATGAGGTTCAAGTTTGAATATGGCCTCCAATTGAGCATCAGGAAGTATATGACGGTGACTCCCTCTTTTACATTTTCAGATGTGATTGATTCAGCATATCGGGCAGAGGAGATCGTTCGAGCTGAGGCTAGGCAGAGAGAGAGTCACCAGAAGAAGAAGACTATGTCACAGAGTGGACAGTCTTCGAAGAGGGATAGAGGTTCTGGTTATCACGGCGGGTTTTCTAGCTTCAGACCAGCAGGACCAGGACAGGGACCTCGACCATAGGGCTTTGGGGCACCAGCCCCTAGTGTCACTACACAGTCTACAGCACAGAGATAGTCTTTCTGCTGCAGATGCAGCAGCCATCATGCATACGGGGCATGCATAGTACTGATTACTTGCTTCCAGCGTGGGAAGTAAGGTCACGTTAAGAGTGCCTGCCCAAATTTAGGTCGAGGAGGACCGACTTTGCGGAGTCGTACTGGTACTTCTGGCACAGGTCACAGGAGGCACCTGCACACTCAGCTCTTACAGCTCCTCAGACTATAGCCAGGAGTAATACAGTGTTAGGACTGTCGTGACAGCAGCCTAGGGCCCAGGCTCGTGTGTTTGCGATGACGCAGGAGGACGCACAGGCAAACCCTGATGTTATTATGGGTAATCCTCCCGCAGACCCCTCAGTGTAGTATTTTTGTTGTATTTTCTTTACGAGATCTAGCATATCATGATGTCGATGTATAGTTTTGACTAGTTAAAGTTTTAGAAGCTTAACTAGTTTGATATATATATAATTATGTCTCTTTTTCTTTGCATTCTAATATCCTTAATCTTTTTCCTATATTTAGGTACTATGTGAATATTTGGTATCAGCACCCGTATTCTTATAGATACTGGGTCGAATTTTTTATATGTGAGCAACACGTTCACTTGCCATTCTGATAGGCCTCTCTCGCCACTTGTTCAGGAGATTATGGTAGTCACTCCTCTTGACAAGTATATCATTTGAGATACAGTCTATAAAGGCTGCGAGGTCTGTATTGAGGAGGCGGTATTAGAGGCAGATCTGATTCCACTCCCTATCACGGATTTTGATGCCATCCTAGGGATAGATTGGTTGAGTTTACACCGGGCTTCCGTGGATTGTTTTACGAAGGAGGTTGAGTTTCGGAGGTCCGGGCAGCCACCGTTGGTGTTCCGGGACGAGAGACGGGTATTGCCCCGTTGTGTTATATCTGTTATGAAGGCCAGACGCATGGTACGCCGTGGGTGCACGGCTTATCTGGCCTATGTCGTTGACACCACCACTAAGGGACCAAGACTTGACAATGTCCCTGTGGTGCAGGAGTTTCCAGATGTGTTCCCCGAGGAGCTTCCCGGATTACCACCAGTTTGGGAGTTTGATTTCGAGATTGATCTAGTACCGGGGACCACTCTTATTTCTATTCTGCCATACAGAATGATGCCTGCTGAACTAGGAGAGCTCAAGGTTCAGTTACAGGAACTTCTGGACAAGGGGTTTATTCGCCCGAGCACTTCACCCTGGGGCACTCCGGTGTTGTTTGTAAAGAAGAAAGATGGCATACTTCGGCTTTGTGTGGATTACAGACAGTTGAACAAAGCCACCATCAAAAATAGATATCCCCTGCCACGTATCGATGATTTGTTTGATCAGCTGCAGGGAGCCAGGGTTTTCTCTAAGATTGATCTTCGTTTGGGTAATCATCAGTTGAGGATTCGGGCCAAGGATGTGCCCAAGATAACTTTTTGCACCTGATACGACCATTATGAGTTTTTAGTCATGTCGTTTGGGCTGACTAATGCCCCAGCTGCTTTTATGGATCTGATGAACCGAGTCTTCCACGACTTCTTGGATTGGTTTATCATCGTATTTATCGATGACATCTTGGTGTATTCACGGAGTGATGAAGATCATGTTCAGCACCTTCGGGTGGTATTACAGATACACCGTGAGAAGCAACTATATGCCAAAATTTTGAAATGTGAGTTTTGGCTGAGACAGATAGGATTTTTGGGGCACATTGTCTCCGCAGAGGGTATTTATGTTGATCCGCGAAAGGTTGAGGCTATATTAAAATCGGAGCAACCACAAATAGTTACCGCAGACCCTCGAAAGGTTGAGGCTATATTGAACAACCGCACCAACCACCGCCACCCTCTCTCTCTATTCCCCTCTCAGTTCTCACCCTCTATCACCTCTCTCATTCTCTGTCTCTCGATCATCCTCTCTCTATTTCGCTCCCTCTGTCTCTCTCTCCCTCTCGATTGTTTCTCTCTCTATCTCCCGCGGCTGAAACCTTCCTCCGGGAGCCACCCCTACGCGCGACCGCCTGTCGTTTCCCCTTTCCCTATCGCATGCACGACGGCCCACAGTCTCCCTCCCCTGTTCGCTCGACTGCGAGCTGCTCACTGTTGAAAGTCTCCTGCAACCATCGCAGGAGCTCCAAGCTAGAGGTAGCAGACCCTCAGAAACCCTAAGCCCAAATTGCACTCCTTCTGTGCAGGTAAGGGCGAGATTTTGATTGGTAGCTCTAGGGTTTTGATTCTTTCATGATTTAAGCTTAATTGCTGAACCTTGTTTCGAATTTGAAGCATTGCAGGTCCTGGACTGAATTGAACGACGCTTGGACCACGGGACTGTGAACTGCGAAGACCCTAAGTGAGAGAAATGCTATCCCTTTAACATTTAAATTAATCTTATCGAATTTAGGTTGAAATTAGAATCGGAAGCTATATATATACATATTCTGAAATATGTTAGATTCAAAGGAAATGTATTTTCTTGAAATTTTGTATGAAATTATTTAGGTTAAGTTTAGGATTTGATATAAATTGGGCTGCGTAGCATGATAGAATGTGTTAGATAATGATAGAGGTTTGTTTGGCTCATTTGTATAGCTTTCTTTGAATTTGACTGAAATATGCTTGAAAGATTAAAATGGAGTTATGTAAATTCGAGAAAAATTAAAAAAATTGAGAAATATTGGGAATTAGGTCATTGGTGAGCCAAATGATTCGAAATTGATGAAACGGGAATCTAGAAAGGTGATTGTGTAAATTAAGGTTGTATTAATTAGAAAAAAAAATAATAATTTGAAAATCCTTTAATAGAATTTTAATTGATGATAAATTGTCATGTTTTGATTAGGTTGACATTTTTGGAGACTCGATGAGTCAATTTGGATTAATTGTGGAAATAAGGAGTGATCACCCTCCCTAAAATGTGAGTGAGACCCTAATCTCTTGCATAAAATAGTGAAATTTGTTTTCTGTCATGTTTTTAATAAAACATGCTTTTGATATGCATTGACTCAACGTATGATATTAAATTTCAAATTTGTTTTGTGACTTTTAGAGTATCGTAAATTTATGTTTCTTATGATTATGCATCCATGGTTTGAAATGAATTAATATTGTGCCATTATTTGAGAACAAGAATGTTTTCTATGCTACCATTGCATTGGTATGTTGATTTGAAATGATTTTGATGAAATATATTGGTCCGCGAATTTGAAATGTTTTGATGAACTATGTGGGTTGGATGCCTACTAGTTATGAGATGATATAGCTATGTGGATTGGATGCTTACTAGTTATGAGATGATATGATATTACTTGATGGATTCCGTAGCTACGAAGGGCGTTTGTAGTGACACAGGGATGCCCGGATACGCTTCTGCAGGAGGTATCCGCAAACATCATCGGTCTAAGGGCTATAGGCGCGATCGGTTGAACCCACATAGGGGGAGGACGTGTGTATTGCCACTGTCTAGCACCGGGCGGGATCCTATACACGATGATGAGTTAGGCCCAGCGAACTCATGGCCAATATCGGGGTAGAAAGCAACTTTTGAACAATCTTGCATAATAAAACCTCCGATGCGCCTGTTCTTGGTCATGGTTGACTTTTTCCTGGATCATTTTCAACTTGTTCTAAAATGATACTTGATTTTTAAATAGATGCATTTATATATGATATCGTGTGATTAATTAAATGAATTCATTTTACTGAAAATACTATGTTTTACTGTAAATCATGAATTATTGTTTACGAATAATGTTGTTTGACACTCCAATGGTTCACCTACACTATTT
This sequence comes from Dillenia turbinata, assembly GCA_037126225.1. Taxonomy (NCBI): domain Eukaryota; kingdom Viridiplantae; phylum Streptophyta; class Magnoliopsida; order Dilleniales; family Dilleniaceae; genus Dillenia; species Dillenia turbinata. The sequence continues at coordinate 23,372,401 of JBAMMX010000024.1, forward strand.
GTGCTTGATATTAATCTCTTCACTCACTGGGTATCTTCCTTGATGCTCACCCCTCTCATTTCCTTCGTCAGACAGGATTATTGTGATAGAGCGACGCTATAGGCTCTAGAGGTTTTGGTAGCTTATTGGTGGATTTGGGTGTTCACGGACAGTGAGATTTAAATTTTAATTGAAGTATGAATTCCGTACTTTATGTCGACCCTGCGAGGTCTTGATATTGAGGTCCGTAATTGGCTGTGTACATATTATGGGATGACTGTATAACTTCTGGACATTTATTTGTGAAACTCTCATATTATATTTGCATTGAGACACTTATAAATATTTAAAATGTTAACTTGGGAATTTGTATACATTTGTATAAAGCTTAGGCCCGCTTGGTGTGGTGGCTGCTCATGCCCTAGTTGGATATGATAGTTTAGGTTTGTGATTTGGACTGTTAGTATTTATTTTTGTTAGTATTTATTTTAGCCTTGCGTTGTCCTGGTTGTCCACGGTGGATGGGTTGATTGTTGTGAGGTCGGGATGACCCTTTTTTTTTCTTTTATTTATTGACAGGATGGTTGTGAATTATACAGGTTAAATTGTACATGGGAGACTTCTGAAATATGGGGACGTTATGCCCGATTTTATTTAAAAATGTAGTCGGCATGCAGGACAACGAACAGCTGCTCACGACCCCGGTTCGGGGCATGACAGCGTAACTACACATGATCGAACGAGAAGGCACTTAGTAGCCTCAGTCTTTTAAAAGATAGAACCATTCGACTCCACATCTAAAGAATTCTTTACTACTCATATTAAGAAACAACCCAATAAGAAAAAGCCCATGATTGGTTACAATGATGATGACCTGGTAGGGGTCGACCTAGATCGATACGATTCTCTCATCATTACCGAAAATATTGTGCAATATGAAGTTAGAAGGATTTTCATGGGTCAAGGGGCTGGTTGTAATCTCCTTTAGTGGAGAACCTTTTAACAGATTGGTTTCACCCAAGCACATTTGCATCCTCATGTTGGGCCTATCAAGGGGCTCTCAGGGGAATTGATATACCCTGAAGGTATTATCTCATTGCCTGTCACCTCGGGACTCTGCCAGATCACACGATAGCCTTTATAATATTTAATGTGGTTAAATTTCCCTCGTTGTACAGTGTTATCTTGGGGTGACCTGGCTTAAACGCCTTGGAGGCACTACCGAGCACGAAACACATGAAGGTCAAGTTCAAGACATCCACTGGCATTGGGACACTGCTCTATGATTCAGAACCCCTAGCACACCCTCCTAAGTAAACTGTAAACCTCTCTCTGCTTGCTTTTGTAGTACTACTTATAGAATGATCTATGATATCTAGCCTTACTGCTCGTTTTATTGATTAATTTGTGGTTATCTCACTTGTGATAACTTGTTTTATTAATCTTTATCTCCATGAGTTGCTCACGCTGAATACATGTTGCGCGGCCCTTCCTATCAAACGAACCTGTCGTTTATAAGGGATTTATCTCCCCATTGTGTGAACAAGTCCTTTTCTATCGAATGAATGTGTTGTCTATAAAGGATCTATCTCTCCATTGGGTGGACACGACCTATCCTATTGAACGAATGTGTCATCTATAATAGATCTATCTCCTCGTTGGGTGGGCACGACCCTTCCTATCGAACGAATTTGACATCAATAAGGGATTTATCTCCCCATTGGCTGGACACGAAGTGTTGGGTGGACACGACCATTCCTATCGAACGTGTTGTCAATAAGGGATCTATCTTTTCGTTAGGTGAATACGGCCCTTCCTATCAAACGAACATGTCGTCAATAAGAGATCTATCTCCCCATTAGGTGGACATGGCCCTTCCTATCGAGTGAACGTATCATCTGTAACACCGAACAAATTCGAATTGTGATGATTGCTTGAAATGAACTAATTAAAAATTTTTATATTTTTTTGAAAGTGTGAGAGAATAATTAATTTTGATAAAAAAATGTAAATTTTGTCCTTTCGACTATATAAGAAATCTTTAAACACTTGATCAATAGATTTTTAAAATTTTAAGTTCCCGATTGCTGAAGTCATCAGTTGCTTGAATGTTTGGTGTTCGGTACTCAGTAGAAATTAACTGTTCGGTACTTGATACAATTCGGTTCTTTTATGAGACTTTAGTTGTTCGGTAAAGATTTAGCAATCAATAAACACTTCATTAAGTTTTGATTTCTTGGTCGGTAGTTGGTAGTGATTACCTACTATTTTATTAGTGAAAAATCGTGCTGATGTATTATGAGATGATAGCCTATCGGTATTATGAAAACTTATTGGTATATTGTTCGACTTATTTTTATACACTTGCTCGGTCACTTTGCCTTTCCCATATTTGTTGCCAGAATCCAATTTTTTTAGCAACTGCCATTTTCCTTCGGTGCATATGCTGCTCGGAATTTTTTTTTGCAAGCCCATCGGTACATATTTGCACCTTCTAAATTTCCATCGGTTGCATGAGAATTGTAGACAAAGGCACCACACATTTCCATATATCTATTCGACTTATTGGACACTTGAATTTGGAAATTCCATATCACTCTATCGGCACTTGCACTGTTGTGGGGCATGAAATTCTACTTAACTCCATCGGCGGAGTACATCCCTCCAATTTCTCTCTTTGGTTCACACACATTATTTACAAATTCCTTTATTCTCCTCGTCGGTTGGCAGAACTTGTGATCACTTTCATACTTCATTTCCTTTATTGCCTTGCTAATATTCCCTTCGATTCTTCCTTCCACATGCACATTTCCATATGCCATCGGTGAAGGAAGGCATTTCCATGGAAAATTACTCTTATCGTTGCTTGCATGGGGACTTGAACCCTGAACAAGGTCTTTCCCAAAAATATATTATCACTAAGCCACTCATTCTCTTCTATTATATTATACTTTATTTATATTATATTCCAGAATAGTGGATATTCCAAAATTTTAAACATTTTTAACTTACTTTTCATAAGTTACATTTTACATTCAAACTTCTCTTGCTCAGCATCGAACATATCTTTTTAACAGTACAAAAACTCTAAATACTTTAACTTATTTGGGCGACTTTCCCAATAACCCAAAGGGAGAATTGGATATTTTGTGCAAATAAAAAGTGAATGAGAGCTACTAGGTAAATATTAAAAAATGAGTTAATACTAAAAGGATGGATGAGGTTTCAAAACCTATGAAATTCACATCTCATTTTTCTCTCTAGACTATTCTTCTCTTTTCTTTCCCTCTTTTCTCTCTTCTTTCAAGATCCAATCAATCTGCCACCAAATCTCTAGATTAAAGATTCCAAACTACTTACTCAATTCCCCAAAGTTAGAATATAGTCTTGATTTAGCAAAAACTTATAGATATGGGGTTGTCACGGAGAAGAAAAATCAAGGGTTTAGTGTAACCCGAACCGGAAGAAATCTTTGAAGACGATTCAGGTATTGTGGTTTTTCCTATTCAAATCTCAACTCTGATTTTTTATTTGTCTATTTGGATTTGGATAATTTTTAAATTACAGTAAGTAAGAGAAAAATTAGATTTTGAATGTTAAGATTTTTGGGTTGACGTGAGATGATCGGTAGTGATAATTTTGATTGTGTGATGATGTCTCATAGCGTTTGGACAAGTTGGTCGGGACAAGAGCTTTGCCGTGGATAGATTTGGGAGTGACTACCCTCCCTTACACGGTGAGTGGATTGTTTGTTGTGTTTGTGATTGATAGAATATTTTTTCATGATTTTTATAAAATTATTTTCTTAATTTGATTTTATGAAATGTTTTGTGGATGTGGAGTGTCCCTAAAAAATGTTTTGTTGAGCCATGAGTTTTATATACTTATTAAAATATTTTATGTTATGTTGAATTTCCTTACGGATAACGTTTGTTAAATTTATGAATTGTGAAACTTGTTGATTTATATGACAAATGTTATGATCTTTGCAAATTGGTTTATGTATTGGTTTGGGGTATGAACCTGAACCCCCATGATTTATGTATTAGTTTTGGGGTATGAGTCTAAACTCTCATGGTGCAAGTATTGGCTTGGGATATGAGTTTGAACCCCCATTAATGGCTATAATCATTCTTTACATGGTGTGGCCTGACAAAGCCACGTGATGAGGGCATTGCTGTTATTGGTAGATAGGGAGGTGGTCAGACTGAGAGACACATCTTCTATCCATTTCGGGGCTATTCGGTTGCACTTCCTAAGAGACCGCGAGCTAATGCCACGGTTGGGGTTAATGTTTATGATCGATGAAAATGAAAACCGCTTGATGGTTCCACCGGATGGTCTGGGCTAAGCCATAGGTGGAGAAATTTTGAGGCAAACCCCACGATGATGGAAAAATATATATTGTATTGTGGAAAAGTCATGGCTCTTATTATAAATTATTTGGATGACTACTTGATATTTTATTGGAATATAAATAATTTTGAGATTATTTTTGACACTTCCACACTCGTTACTCACTTACTTACACAGTTATGTCATTGCACTCCACTCACTGAATATTTCTAAATTCATTCCCCATTCTCTTATTTCTTTTCAGAGGAAGTGTAGAGACAAGGTTATTTTTAGAGGCATTCACTCCACTCACTGAGTATATCTATATTTATTCCCTATCCTCTTATCTCTTTTCAGAGAAAGTGTAGAAACAAGATTATTTCATCGATAGCTAGATCCGGCTGAAAAGAAGAGCTGCTCAGGACCGACTGTGGTATTGGTCCATCTAGTTGTTAATATTTTTAGAGGCATGTAGACGGACCCATCGGAGGGCATTTTTGAAGATTAAAAACTTATGTTCTGACACTTATATTTTAAAACGCTTTTTGTATTATTTTTTATTAATGTTTTATTAAAGTGAAACCTATATATCTTGAAAGTTATATTTTGAACTTATTAAACATTTCCTGCCTATTATGTGGTTGGATTGAAAATAATTTATGAGCTGAATTTTCTTAACTTAGAAGTGATATTATTATTACAGCCTTGCGGAATCTTGGGATACATGTTGGATTAGCACATATTTTTAGATCACGCTACGGTTGTCACGTGTTCGGACCTGTGGGTCGAGGCTTGACATCGTCAATAAAGGATCTATCTCCCCTTTGGGTGGACATGACCCTTCTTATTAAATAAATGTGTCGTCAATAAGAGATCTATTTCCTTGTTGGGTAGACACGACCCTTCTTATCGAATGAACGAGTCGTCAATAAGCGATCTATCTTCCCGCTGGGTAGACACAGCCCTTCCCAATGAATGAACATGTCGACAATAAGAGATCTATCTCCTTGTTAGATGGACACAACCCTTCCTATCGAATGAACGTATCATCAAGGGATGTATCTTCCTGTCATGCAGGTACAACCTATCTCACTTTCAAACGAACATAGTATCAATTAGGGATATATCTCCCTAGCAGTACTCTACTCGATAAGCACAAAAGGAACTATACAATCAATATAAAGAGAATAATTGAATGTTACATTAGTTCTTTTGTTAAGTAAAATAAATTTTGATGATAATTAGGGATAATTAAAATTGACTGAGGTTGATTAATTGAAGTTTTAAGTCAATAGGAAAAATGTTAAAATTTAAGCAAAGTTAGACAAGTCAACCTACCCATTTAAATAAGTTGACTTACATAATTAGGATGTGTAGATTAAATATGTCATGACAACTCTCTCACACGTTAAGTTAACTTGTAGAGTGTCAAGTAGATTTCACCCTAGTTATAAGTCAACCTAAAGTTTAAATATTTGAATTTTAACTAAGCCATGAAAACATTAAGTCAACTTGAGGAAAATAGGTCTCAGAAATTTGAGTCTGCACATAACCAAGTCGACTTGTCATAGTGACAAGTCGACCTGATCTTATAGATCACACTTTCAGTTGGCTCACACTTAAAGTAAGTCGACTTGTAAAATATAACTCTTAGAAACCTAGTATACAATTTTAACAAGTCTACTTATACGGAACACAAGTGGACTTAAGCACTAGTATTAAAAATTTGTCTAAGTATGGAGGTTCACGAGTCGACTTGAGAAAACTAACAAGTCCACCTATTAAATCAAGGTCACAGAAGTTCACTCTGAAATCTAATTAAGTCGACATGTGTTCTAGGTAAGTCGACATGAACCTATGAAGAACTAATACTAAATTGACCTAACAAAATTAGAAGTCGAACTGATCCAAGGGTAAATAGAGTCAATTTATGTATTCAAAGCCACAGAAACTAGTGTCTGTAACATTAGTAAGTCGACCTAGAGTTAGAATAAGCTGACTCGAGATTACATTATGTTGACTCAATTAATTTGTAAGTGGACCTACATTGCGTGCAAGCCAACTCATCAATAAACCAAGCAGACTTATCTATCACCAACATGAACACACAGGTCGACCTGTGAACTCACAAAGTCAACCTAAGCAGTTTGCACATTACAGAGGAAAGTCGACCTGACCATTCAAAAAGGTTGACTTGAGATTTCAAAACTAAAAAATAAGTTAACTTAGAATTTCAACAAGTCGACCATATGTGAGTAATGTATATTTGTTTAGAAAAGCTGTTTCAAATTTAATGTAAAGCTCAACTACCACACCAACCGCTGAAGCAGCATTCAATGATCCTCAATAGCTAGATTTGCTTCTTCATCTATAAATGCAACTCATGAATGAAGGAGTAATGGTTCTTTTTCGCATCTTGAATACTGTTCTTGAGCACAAATGGTATACTCATCTTTTTAATCTTTACTATATTTTTTTTGAGTTTATAAAGGACACATTAGAAGTTCTAGCTTCAGATTGTGTTTTTTAATTCACTCTACAACTCTTGTAAAAGATTAGAAGATTGGTTTTCTTGATTTGGGTTTAAATTTCTATGAGTGAAGTACGAGAAATTTGGATTTTACTTGCACCTGTAAAAAAGCAAGTGAAGAGTTTTGATAGAAATACTTGCAAGGTTTAGTTAACACCTGTGTAAACTAGTTGAATGTACTATTTTTGAGAAAATAGTGGATTAAAAAACTCCAGGTGAAACCTGAGAGTGGATTTACACAACCACTATAAACTGTGTGTCCTCTATTCTCGTTACTATTCTTCTTGATTTTTCTTTGTTCAAATTAATTGTCCTTTAAACACCAAAAATACCCATAGTATTTAAATAACCTATTTATCCTCTCTAGATTATTACATTTAGAGAACATCTTTTAAGGGTACAAAAGAGGAAGTTACAAACGAAGAAAGTAAGAAAGCCCAATCAAGGGGCCAAGGAACAGTAGATCCCACAGCAGCTTGAGGCACATTCTCATTTGCCGCATCTATTAGAGCTTCCCTAACAAGAGCATGAGCAGACTCAGGAATAGAGCCAACACCCTCATTGTCTGGGGGCATGGTGCCCGCTAATCCCACTTGTCGAATGATCTCCATAGCACATTGAAACCTCTCAGACAGCTTGCACCAGACACGTGAGTGTTGATCAATAGTCCTTGCAATAGTAGCCCCCAGTTTGGTTACCCTTTACTCAACAGCCTGAAGGGACTACCCACGCATATCAGCCAGCCTCCTCGCGGCTTGTAGAGATGCTTCATGTACTTTGGCATTCGCTACTAGCTCTTCACACCTCTTGGAGACCAATTCACATTGATGGAGAGTCGCATTCCACTCAACCCTCAGTCGCTCCTCTTCTTCATTGCGGGCATTCATGATAGCTGCAGATGCCCTCTCTTTCTCAAACTCATTTTCTTTCCTTAAAAGGCATCCTCCAATCAGGACACATTTGCCCCAATCTGGTCAGCTTGAAGCCTCTTATGGTTCACCTGCTCTCTCCTCCACTTCTGGAACTATGCCAGGACCATGGTTTGAGCAAACGAATACCAGTTAATGAGCAAAAAGGAGAAAATAATCTTGTCACACTACTCAAGCTTGAGCTTGTTCAGCTCTAATTCCGAACGGTGGAAATCCAACCGATCGACTATTCGCCTCCCCTAGGTGATGTCCACATAGCTATAATGATTGTCCCCAACATAGATTGTTACCGTCCCTCACTCCTTTAAGCCTCGGTGCCCATTAGAAGATCGAATAGGAATTGTTCGGGGGCATGGCCTTCAGCCCCCTCCTCGCCACTCTCAGCCTCCGTACCGCCTATCTCAGTATGTTTTGGTTGAACCGTCATGTCTCCACAAGCCTCGGACCCATGGTCCTTAGCATTAACAGCTCTCAGTGCGACTAGAAGCTCTTGTCTTACAACCCTCTTTTTCCTTCGCTTTAAGGATGAAAGAGGGATGGTGTCGACACTTGCATCAAATGTGCTCTCTGTCTCGGCAACCTCTCTCTTCTTGGGCCTTATTTGCTTATTGGTGGTGATCTCCTTGAGGTCTTTCTCCTCTGGAGAAACAAGAACGTTAGCAAGCTTTTTGCTTTTCTTCTCGATCAAGAGAGATCTCTCGATCTTCTTCTTCTCTCCTAACAGTAAACCCTCCAATGACAACATCTCATTGTTTAGAAGAGACTCAACCTAGATGCATCTTTTCTTAGCCTTACAGTAACAGGTAACTGAATGTGCGAATCTTGAGGGGTGAGACAGTTGATAAGACCTTAGCCCGAGAAGTGGCTTCTCATCGGCGTTCAACAACACAGGCATCAATTCTTTGTTCAAGAATTTTACAAAGAAGTACTTATGCATCCAGCTTTGGTTGATGGTCTCTTTGTAAAAGAATTTCCAATTCAACTTGGGCCGAATTTGCAAATAGAACCACCTTTTTATAAAACCATCGCGAGTGCACCTCTTGAGAGGGAACATGGACGCTAGGATCTTAAAATCAAAGCAGAGATGGCAGAAACTAATGAGAGACATTACAACGATGACCAAGTGCCAAGCGCTAGGAATCAACATCGTTGGAAAGATTATCCAATGAACCAAAACTCGAGCGACATCACCTGTATATGGCACCTTTAGGCCATACTTGATGGACTGCTTGTAAATCAGAACGCAGCCTTCCAATATACCGTTGGCGCTGTCTTTATCAGTGGCCAACTAAAGGACGTAATCGTCCCCTAGTAGCATGTCGTTCCGAACATTTACAACTCATCCTTAGTCATCATACTTCTAATTTCCTCGATACTCAGTGAACCTCTAGCCATTTTTCTCAGATGATTTCCATAGAAGGCTTAATCATCAAGAATGCTAACTGTCGTAAAAGTGAAAGCAGTAGTAAAAAACCAATCAGTGGACGTGTAATGTAAAAGGCGTATTGGAGATGGTTTGCGAAAATCGAAATAACATGTGCCACATTTAATTCTTTGATTTGTAAAATCCGAAAGGTCCTCTCTAGACGGTACACCTAAAATCCTTTCTTCGAAGTAACAACAGGAGTGGGGGTAAATGATTATATATGGAGAAAACATACCATATGTTGGGCTGAAGACTAACCCTTAACTTGTCAAACGATTTTCGGTAGCCCTATTGTCAACCTGGTTGGCATCTATCCGGTCGGTCAACCGACTAGTCAATCCAAGAGCTTATCATCACGAAGCATGAGACCCTTCGAGTCAATAGTCTAAGGGACACAATTAACCAAAACATGTCATCAATAAGGGATTTATCTCTCAAACGGACAAATACGGCCCACTCTCTTTCACTATCCATCAACCAGACTTAGCTCAATAACCAGCTGCTCGAAAGTCAATTGTTTGGTACCCTCTTGACACCCGATGATCTTTACTTGATCCGCTAAGATAATATTTATTCCTCCTAAATCACAAGGGTAACCTTATATAAATAAAAGGGAGACCTATAATCATGACCAATAAGAAAAAGAATTTTCATGATGATCTAAACTTTTTCAAACCAATAAGAGTTTGAAATCCTTGAAAATCCTACATTAAGATCCCCATAACCTCAAAGTGTTATTGTAAGAAAATTAGAGTTTTAACACCCGCATGCATATGACTCTCATATGCTAAAACCATATATACATCATTGAGCTAACCAACCAGGTATGCTCTCTCGACTTACACATCGCACACAAAGCGTACAAAGTTCCCTTTCAGCTTATTTCTCCCTTTTGAAAATCGTTTTCTAGTTTGAACGTTAGAGTTTTTCGTTGAAACACTTTCTGACAATTATTTCTAGGTCTTGTCGATCAAGTCCATCAAATGATTATTTCATCATATTGAGTTAGTAAAGCCATTACCTAAAAAGTCAGATCTACCTCCAACATAACTCCTTTCACTTGGGATGATTGATTTTATCTTTAAAATTTTGTAATTCATTTCAATAAAAATTCATGAGGTTATTTTAAAATAAATTTAAATTTTAACTACTTTTTATTTTAATTTTAATTTGTTAATAAAAATTTTTAATTAAAACGAATTAAACGAATTTCATTTTTTCGTTGTCTCCCAATTAAATATTTGTTCTAAAATTAACTAAATTAAAAATTTTAACTCAAATAAATATTTTTTTTAATGCAGCTCAAATCAAAGCACATCTATAGAGGGTAGATAAAATATAGACAGTACTTGGAGACTGCGTACGATTTATCTTATTAATTAATCCACTCCCCCAGGTGCACTGGCTCACTAGTTCATGGTGTAAGATAGGAAGAAATGAAGAAAATTTGCAGAAGCACGTCTTTCGTTCTTCTTCTTCTTCTAATTCCTCTATGCTTCTTGTCGTCATCTACGGCGGAGAGGAAATACGATGACATCATCTCCAGATTCCAAGAATATCTTCGAATCAACACGGCCCAGCCCAATCCGGACTACTTCGCCGCCGCCGAATTCATCCTATCCCAGGCCAAATCCCTCTCCCTCGAATTCCAAGTTCTTGAGTTCGTAAAGGGCAAGCCCCTCCTCCTCCTCAAGTGGCCGGGCTCCGACCCAACCCTGCCTTCCATCCTCCTCAACTCCCACACAGACGTCGTCCCCGCCGAGCCCCTCAAGTGGTCCCACCCTCCCTTCTCCGCCCACCTCGACTCCCATGGCCGCATCTTCGCCCGCGGCTCCCAGGACATGAAGTGCGTCGGTCTCCAGTACCTCGAAGCCATTCGTCGTCTCAAGGCCTCTTCATTCCGCCCGCTCCGTTCTATCTATCTGTCCTTCGTCCCCGACGAGGAGATCGGCGGCCACGACGGTGCCGAGAAGTTCACCGATTCGGACATCTTCAGCTCCCTCAACCTCGGAATTGTCCTCGATGAGGGTATTTTATTGCTTCTGGATTTTTAATGTTTTATTTTGTTTGACCTACATATGTGTTTTGATTATGTAGGATTGGCGTCAACGAATGACAAATACAGGGTTTTCTATGGGGAGAGGAGTCCCTGGTGGCTTGTGATTAAGGCTACTGGAGCTCCTGGACATGGTTCCAAGCTATATGACAACAGTGCTATGGAGAATCTGCTAAAGAGCATTGAGAGCATCAGGAGGTTTCGTGCTTCCCAATTCGACTTGGTCAAAGCTGGTTTTAGGGCAGAAGGAGAGGTCGTTTCTGTTAATATGGCATTTCTGAAGGCTGGAACCCCATCTCCCACTGTGAGTTTCTTCTTTCCGCTTTGCTTGAATTCGTGTGTTCCAACGCACGGTTCTCTAGTTTGCGAGGTTTAATTGCTGTGCATTTATGATCTTCCCGAACTGAATTATAAGAAATATGCTTCGGGTTGTTTACCATTGTCAATAATTAACGATTGCCCAATTCAAACAATTTTAACTTCACTAACTGTTGGGAATGAAGGTACTATCAACATTTGCAAACAATTTTATCTCATAAGGGTTCGATTGGCGTCCATTATGCATCTGAATCGTTCTATTCAGCTTATCCCAAACTTGTAACTTTTTGTGCTTGCCAATTTTGATTTCAAAAATAGTATGTTCTGAAACAGCTTAGGTGAGACACTTCTTTCTTGGCATCATCTGGTCAGAGCACCTTAGGGGTCATTTCTTATATTCAAATGAAGTTTGGACAGTGTATCCCATCACATATGAGTTGATGTATCCGTGCGGTTTGTTTGCTTATTTCATATGTGAGAAACCTGGTTCATTAGATATGTTCTTCTTTTCTTTGTGTGGGTTGGTCTACCTTGGTATCTTCTCTTGATATTTATTTTCCTACATTTTCAGGGGTTTGTAATGAATCTGCAACCGTCAGAAGCCGAAGCTGGTTTTGATATTCGGGTCCCACCAGCTGCTGATGAATCAGCCTTAGAGAGACGGATTTCTGAGGAGTGGGCGCCTTTTTCACGCAACATGTCATTCGAGGTATTGAAGCATAAGCACTCACTACAAAGTTAACTTTCTTAATAATTTGAATTAGTTGCAATGTTTTGGGCAACTTCCTTGTTGTATCATCATGTGAATGCATGCTTTAACAAACCGCACTGCCCTATTTATTTTTAATTTTATTTGGATAAAAAGCTCTAAAGAGATCTTTGAAGAAAATTTGTATCCAATTCACCATCTAGGTGAATAAAAGTTTGCACCACCATTTACAAGCTCCAGCGTGCTGGTCTTTTCCCCAGTGACCCATCTGGTAGTACTTAGATTCCTTTTAACCAGGAGGTCAGATATTCAAATTTTTCCTTCCCCTTGTTTAAGGACCCAGCAAGAACAATGTGAATATCAAATTCTGGTATAAAATGTAAGAGGCCACCTTTTAAACCTTGCCTCGGGGAAAAAAAGTCATCATAAGTAAACTTTTTCTCCTTAATGGCAGAAACATGGGAAAAGTCGTCAATTTTCATATGGGGACTTTAATCTTTGCTCTGGCAGAAATATGCAGGGCGAACAACTGTATTCAATATTTGATGTTTACAACATGAGAATCAGTAGACATAGAAATTGTGGCATATTTCTAGCTTGAGAAATCTGTGAAGTTTTAGGAAATTGGATGATGTCATTGGCTTGTATATTATCACTTTCTGGTGGTTGTACTGACCGTACTGGATCAGCTTTCATTTATTTTAGCCTCCCCCCCCCAGGAGGGAGACCAGCATGATGCAGAAGGTATTCCTGAAAGTCGTTTGCAAGAAACTCTATGAAATTGCTTTATGGACTTCTTATGTGTACCTGTAATACTTCTATAATGCTGAAAATTGTTTTACCCTAACAATGATCATAGCTTGGGCAGTTTAAACAGAGGGTTTCTGGTCGGGATGGAACTGGAAAGCCAGTCCTCACAGTCACTGATCTTTCAAATCCTTGGTGGGCCCTGTTAGAGGAGGCTGTTGAGAAAGCTAACGCAAAACTTGGTAAGCCAGAGATATTTCCAGCCTCAACAGACGCTCGCTACTTTCGACAACGAGGCTTACCAGCAATTGGCTTCTCTCCTATGGCTAATACTCCTATTCTGCTTCATGATCATAATGAGGTGAGAATATATATAAATATATGTTGACAATATTATATCTCTGCATCAATTCATGGCTAATGCACTTGTTGCGATTTGACTTGTATTACATGCACATTTTGCAAATCTGCATGAAATCCTTGATGTGTTTAAATTTTACTCCTTTTCTGCTCCATGATCATAATGAGGTGAGAATATATATAAATATATATTGACAATATCATATCTCTGCATCAATTCGTGGCTTATGCACTTGTTGTGATTTGACTTGTATTACATGCAATTTTGCAAATCTGCATGAAATCCTTGATGTGTTTAAATTTTGTAACTTAATGATTCCTTGATTATATATATATATATATACACATATATATATCTCTGTTAGGTGTACACATTCTTAGGGGCATGTGTTTCAAAGATTAAGTAGTTGATAATTCATTGCTATTTTCAGCAATTTGCCCACCACTCTTTCTGCTGCTGTGGTGGGCCTCAGACGGTAGGCTTAGCATAAAGAATTTACTTACTCGTTCTTGGTTGTGGTTTCTGCAGTTTCTGGACCAGGCTGAATACTTGAAGGGAATTGAAGTGTATGAATCAATCATCAAAGCATATGCATCTTATGTTGGGCCTGGAGGAAAGGAGTCTTCTAAGGACGAGTTGTGAACAAGATATGGGGGGACAGATATGTTGGTGTTGGGGGGCATCTCACAGAGATTGCTGCCTTTTGAGGTAACTAGGTGTTAAAGAACAGCAAGCTTGCTCTGTAATAATAATTGTAAAATACAGAAGAGAGGTCCCTGGACCGCATTTCTATCATATGGATGCAATAACAGATTTGAACCACATTCTAGTTAATATGCGAGTTATTTCAATTAGGCATGTGACATGCTGCGTGACATTTTTAGCTTACATTCTCAGCCCAAATGATTCTCAACTAAGTTTTAGAGCATGAAAATTGCTATGCGAGATGCCAAGTACATGAGATCTGGGTCATGTCTTAGTTTTAGAGCATGTGGCCTCTGGGAAGGCACTAGACAAAGACAAGGGCCTGTGCACCAAAATATTGTTAGCTGCTT